>OX451737.1:1642639798-1643848131 GCA_948472305.1 Vicia faba | reverse complement strand
TTTTAATGTTTTAATTATTTCTTTTAATTCCATCAAATAATTTTCATAATAAAAATAAAATACAGAAAAATCAAAAAAAATGTTTATTGTTATTAATATTAATTTCACCATTATTTTTGTAAATAAACTTTAAACAATTAATTAGATTAATTTAGGTTTCAAAACTTTAATATTTTTCTTAACAAATTAAAATATGTAGAAATTAGGGTTTTTAACTTTTTATCACTTTTCTTAATAAATAACTTTTTTCTTATTATTATTATTATTAATTACTAATTTATTTTGTAAATAAACATATACATAAATATTTTAGTAAATTAGGTTAAACTTTAATATTTTTCTTTAATAATTAAAAATAACTTAGAATTAGGGTTTCTTTTAATTTTAATTTTAATTTTCTTATTCCATTAAATACCAAAAACATAAAAAACATTTCTTTTCTTTTAATTAAATAATTCATTAACCTTTCATTCAATTTAATTTCAAAAGGGTCCAACGCCCTCGAACGTTCAATTTTTATTTCGTTTCGCATGTTATTTTATTTTCCTTTATGAATATTATGTAATTGCTCAAGCCTTGTAATAGTAATTAGGAATTTATTTACTTTCCGCATTTTTTATTCAAAACGGGTCTTTGTTAATTTGGCGATGTATAGACCCGCGCCTTGTAATAGCGTAGAATTTTACTTTCCGCACTTTAATTTCCGCATTTTTAAACTGCTAACTTGCATGAAAGAATGAATGACTAATTAAAAACAATGCGTAGATCACCATGATACATGTACAAGATAAATGCTAAACTGAAAATAACATCAAATTCACACACCACTCTTAGGGTACGCCTCACTGTTGCCTTGCCCTCGAAACGTGGTCGTCGAGTATAGGACGTTTTAGTAAGTCCTTATGTCCATGAAATGATCCAGTTGCCTCGAAACGGTTGCCTCGGAATTAAAAAGGATCAATGGCATAAGGGTAGCTTCTAAGGTGTCCTACTGTTGCTCTGGTGACCAGACTGTCCCTACAAACGAATGGACCCGAACACCTCCAACGGTGGTGCTACCTACCTCTCAATGGTGGGATGGCACTACCTTAAGGACATTTACACAGCCTAATTCCTTAGGGTAGGTAGACGACTCATGGATACTTGCTCTCTTCAAAAACAAATCAAACTCTTTTCACACCGACACTTTCAAAAAGCTTTCAAAACAATTTTTCAAACACTCTTGAGGACTGATACAAGAGTCGATCTGAAATCTTTAAACGAAACTTTTTCAAACCCACTCACATTTTGAAAAGCAAACATTTTGAAAACACAAATGAGCAAGTATATAAGAGCCCATGGATAACCATGGATAGAAAGGGTGCTAACACCTTCCCTTTCTATAAATCTACCTCCCGAACCGAGAGACATCTCAAAAAAGGAATTTTGATGTGCTTTTGTCCTTTTCTTGTTGGAGAAAATAAAAGACGGTGGCGACTCTTGCTTCCACGACATTTCGCGAACCAGCGTTAAACAGTTAGTTCCAGATCCACCGATCACATTGGGGAAATAAACCCTATCGCCAATATGTTGGAGAGGTGTTTTCTTTTGGCAGAACTCCTCGAGGATTCTTGAGATCAACTCAGTTGGGGAGAAGTTTTCAGAGATTGAAACTCTGGCTAGGGATCACCCTATGAAAAGGACTTTGTGGGGGATTTGTCAATGCCCCTAGTAGCAAGTGTTTGTAGTAATGCCAGGAAATGTTTGTGTGACCGTATGTAACCCTTTGTTGGAATTCACGTTCAATGCCTCAAGTGAATCAAAGCAGGCATGCCTCTGATTATTCAGCATTTCTTGAGAGATTTCTTGGAATCTTAACTCGACTGCCCCCAGACGAATTGGACAGTGACATGTCATGCCCCTTGCTTAATAGCATATTTTTCGTTGGAAGTGTCATCCCATTTGAAGTAATTTTTTTCACTAAGAGAGTTTTTGTTTGCTGGATATTCGTCGTGTGAATTTCTCCATTGTCAAATAGTTAGCCATATGCAAACAACGATATTCAAATAATGCAAAGTTTATGCTTGTCTTGAAGTTTTGAGAATGCAGTTTTAACAAGTAAAGAGTTTTGTAAGAATATGAATTCAACTCAGAATTTGGAGTAAAGCCTTACAGGAGTCAGGATACCTTTTGTAACAGTATACTTTCGAACTAACCCATGATTTAATTAGGACTTTGAAAGGTTGTATCTTGGTTTGGTTCACGGTTTAATAAACAAAGGATAAGGCTCAAAGTATATTTGTACCCGCCCGTTCTTTGTGATGTTCTCTAGTCCTAAGCTCAGTCAATTATGAATTTGAACTCCTATTGAATCTGGAATGATGGTTCAGATATTTGGAAGTTTATTTGAGAAGGAAGTCATTTTTGCAACACTTTCATGTTATCGAGGATTTGTAGTGACCTCTTTTTGATTTACTATCCCTGATTTTTTGCCTGACTGTTCTTGTTTTGAGATTACATTTAGCGGGAAGCCCTAGTTTTTCTTAAGTCTCCTTCGTAGGTTTTGACTTAGTGGGCTTTTCTCTTGGGAGATAATGCTTTCCTATTGGATAGGGAACCATCTCCATATTTTGATTCCATAGGAATGTTTTTGATATCATTCATTGTATACGAAGTGAAAGTTTGTGACTAAATACGCATTTGAATTAACTGAGAGATTACCCTGCCCCAGGTTTTGATTAAAGGTTTCAATTTGTGTGAAAAAGAAAAGTCCTACTTCTTAGGCTCAAAGGGGTTGACTAGGGATTATTTTACTTATAACTCCAGTGTTTAGGAATTGAAATAACGCTTGTATATCGTCAGTAAGGTCTGTCCAAAAGCATACCGTATGAGATTATGACATTGTTTTCATCATCCTCCCTCTAAAGGCTTGCAACTTTTAAAACAAGAGTTGAATATCATAAAGGGGGTAAAAAGCATAGTTTAAATATAATGAAAACGAATGGATTATTTCAAGACAAACATATGTGTTGTACCCCAAAATTTTCCCTCTTATTTCTCAAGTAATCTCTCACAAGATCTCCATTGATTCAAGACTGCACAAGGTTTGATCAGCTCAAGGCACCTCCTCAAGCACCGATGACTCAAATTAGGGTTTGAGATTGCACCAGGACAAATGGACTTTAAAAGCCTCAAATGAGTTTCATGGATCATTTTTTACCCTCAAGATTTCTCATGTCAAGTTTCAAGTCTTGGATCACATTTTTGCTCAATCAATTGATCAGTTGACCTAAAATCAGTTGTATTGGGGAAAAAGTCAACTATGGTCAATTTACAGTCAAACTTCATAATTTTTTATCCATATCAACATCATGAACTCATATATGTCAATTTATCAAGTTTGGATAACAATTCCTCAAGAAATTTGATAAGATCATCAAAAGGGCAAAATGGTCAAAATTAAGGTTTTGACTGAGAAGATGCAATTTCTAACTTTTGACCTAGAAAATGGATTGTTGGTTTAAGACATGATCTCAAGTATTCAAATACATAATTTTGACCTAATGGCATGGCTCAAAACATTTCTCAAGATCAATTGATTGATAGTTGATTTTCAGTCAACTGTACACTAAAAAGTCAAACTTTGACTTTTTGATCAAAATTAAGTTTCAAAGATTATAATTCATCAAGATATGTCAAAATATGAAACTTGTTCATCAAGAAATCAAAAAGTCAAGATTTCATTTTGAAAAGCCAAAATTTCCAAGCCTTAGAATTTTTCTAAGTGTTGAAAATTCATGTTTTTTTCATAACTTTGTGCCAAATTCTCACCATGATGCAAGATGATTCAAAGGAAACTTCCAACATGAAAGTTGTAGATCTCAATGAGATCTAAAACATTTTAGGGCATAAATTTTCCTATAAATTCTTGGATTTCAAGTTAAGATTTTGTGAAGACATGCTCATGAAACTTGAAGACTTAGTGAAATTTTGCCCTAGTTTAGGCAGGATTTTGACCTAACTTTATTGCAATTTTTCACCTAGTTCCAAATTGAATTTTCAAAAATGTCCAACATAAAGGTTGTAGGGGATGTTACAAGCTTTCCAAAATTTCAAGGAACTCATTGAGATCATACTTGAGCTAATAGAATCGAAGGCAAGAAGTTAGGGTTTCAAACCTGAATTACAAGTCATTTCTTGATGAACACATAATCCAATCTCAATGTTAGGCTGAATAATATTGATTTGCAGGTCTTCTAACTTGTGTATATATCCATAATTAATGGATTACACAAACCTTTAAGCTATAATCCAAGTGATTTAAGCATTGTCCAAGTCCATTTTCCATTTTGGGAAGAAAGCTAACATTGCCATTCTTGAAAAGCAAGCTTTATGCACAAAGTCAATTCTTGAGCCTCTCACTTGTTCCCTCTGATCACACTCCATCTACAAAGTCAGAAGCAAGTTTGTTTAAAGTGTAACCATTCTACAATAGCAAGTACAAAGCATTGAAACTTGATTTTTCAAGAAGATCACATGTTGAGCTTAAACATTTGATTTTGAATTTTGATCAACTATAAGTCTCCAAACTTGTTGCTTATAAATAGATGCCCTATTTGCAAGTTAACACACGAGCTTAAGCACTTTGAAACTCTCCTAAACTCCCTCAAATCAGAAATTGCATCAAAACTCCATTTATGTGCACATTCTAACTTTGAACTTGTAACTCACAATTCCCTCGTGTGTTTTCCTTCATAATCAATCACAAAGCTCCTATAAATCAAATATAGTCCATCCTTGTCCCTGTTTCATAACTGTAACTCCATCTCCATCATCCTCCATAACCAAAAACAGAGCTCTGCAAGTCGACTTCTCCAGGCCATTCCAGCCATCCATGGCTCAAGCTAACCATTGCATTAGCTTCCTGGGAACTTGAGGAAGCTAACCTGATCATTGCAGCACCTTGAATCAAGCTCATTTGCATTTCATGATTTCCAGTTTTGAGGTATCTTTTCAGAACTTCTATCTTTTCATTTACTCATTGTTAAGCTTGCATTTGTGAAGATAAAATATAGACATCATTGCCCTGAAACTGTACATGTCCATAGATTTCATTTATATTAATTGAGCTTAGAGAATTTTAGGTTTGAATCTCTTAAAAAGTTAAGTCAGAATTTGGTACTTTTAGAAATTCTCATTCATCTTTGATTTATAGCTTATGATATTTATATGGTTGGATTCGTATGGAAAAATGGAGCAACTTTCATGTTTGCATCTTTCATTTTTGTTGAGAAATGAGCAAGTTACAGGAACCATAGCTGGAGGTTGAAGATGAAGTCATTTTCAGGACTTGACTTATGTTATGTATTTATCATTTCACTTAACGGATGTACAGTCACCCCAGTGGCAAAGGTAGTGTGTGTGTATGGTAAGGGTCAGGGGTTCAAGTCCCAGCACTACCTTTTGTTTTGATTTTTAACATTTTCTTTATTTTTTGCTATCAATAGCGCACCCGGGTCTCCTCTCAATGGGCCCTATCCATTTTTCTGCCCCACACCCCCTGCTTGCTTGCTACCACATAGGTCAAAACCTTTTTTTTATTTTCTGATTTTTAAACAAAAAATATCATTGGGCCCAAACTTAAAAAAGTTTTTTCTTACTAACCATTTTAACCATTTTCAAACCCTCTGACTTTTATATTTTTTATTTTATTTTTTTTCTTTATTTTTTTATTACTATTATTATTATTCTTATTGTTATTATTTTTATTAATGAAAATCCAAAAATATTTTTATTTATTATTTTCACACTTATTTATTTTCTTTATAAAGACAAAAGACAAAAACATTTTCTTAACAAATTTAATTCTTTTTCTTAATAAATTAATAATTATATTTAGGTTTAATTATTTTTCTTTTTTATTTAAAATTAATTTAGAACTTAAGTTTCTTTTAATTAATTAATTCCCATGCTATTTTTATTAAACTTAAAACCTTTTCATAAAAAACCCTAAAAATGCTTCAAACTTAATTTCTTTTTTTAATTAGTTTAGGTTTAATTTTTATTTGATTTTAATTAATCATTTTCTTAATTAGGTCAAAATTAAACCCTTTCATTAAAACTAAACAAAAATCATTTCCTTTCCATTTATTTTCTTGCACATTTATTCAATTCTTGCATATTATTCAATATGGTTGTAATAGATAATTAGGTTTAATTTTCTTGCAATCCCCATTTGTAAATTTTTATACCCTCTCCCCTAATGATGTAATAGCGTAGTAATTTTACTTTCCGCAATTTATCGCTTTTATATAAATGTTAGTAATTAGGTTTTGTATGGAAAGATAAAATCAACAATTAGAAAACCTTAATTCAAGATAATCAATGCATGTAAATTAAACACACTTGCACACTTACACCCTTAGGGTAATTCCACTTGTTGCCTTATAAAAATGGTCATGTTATACATGTGGGATGTCTTAGCAAAAATAAATAAAAAATACAAGATCATAGTCCCTCGATGACGCCACAAATGTTGCCTTTCAAAATGATCTTAGTCCCTCAAAAAGAAATGCTAAGATATCTCAGAACATTGCTATCATGACTATACGATGACCCGCACTCGTCCCTTTACATCCAAAGATAAGGCTTCTTACCAAATCAATGGTAAGATAGCAATGTCAAAGGAAGGAAGAAATGAACGAAGACTTTTGAGTAGGTAGATTGTTCCTAGTTGCTTGCTCATTTTCAAAACAAACATCCTTGCTCACTTTCAAAACAAACACCAAACACTTTCCAAACATGAAATGTTTTCAAAAGTCCAACACTTTGTATACGTTCTTATGAACGAGAACCATTACAAAGTTTGCCTAAACGAAGGCGCCTTTTCAAAATACTTTCAAAAACCACACAAAACACATTTTCAAAAAAAAAAACAAGTGATCTAGCAAGTAACTAAGAGCCCATAGATAACTATGGATGAAAATAGTGCTAACACCTTCCCTTTTCATAATCTACCCCCCGAAATCAGGAAATAATCTCAAAGGTCTTTCCTGTTCTTTTCCACCTTTCCTTTTGGATAAAAGAAAAGTCGATGGTGACTCTTGCTAACCCCAACATTGCGATAAACGCAAAACATCCCAAGTCAGTTCTCCCACCGTATTACAGAACTAGCGACTATGCTGGGGAGATACTTAAAAGTGAGGTTACCTTAGGGATAGATCACCTTTACTTGGTTTTATTATTTGACTTGCTTGTTTTACATTTTGGTTCCTTGTTTGGGCTTGTTTTAAATCCTCTACCCGGATTTGGGATACCTTATAGGTAAGTAGCAATATATTATGGAAACTGTGCGGGGTATACCAACATGGTCTAAGTAATAGCTACGTTAGTGTGACACATTTATGGGTACCGGTAGCCCTTGAATAGTCAAGAAAAATACAGGGCCGTTGTGTAGTGTCATGAAGCACTAACTGACTTTAGAACCTTTACTTGACCAACTTGGCCATTATGAAGTAGTGAGATAACCGGCTTTGGTGCAGTCTGAAGTTGGTTGATACTCGATACTACACTCATTGAGATCATACTTCTCAGGATATTTCGGTCGCCATTAAATAGACTTGCACTGAAATAATGCCCGACGAGAAAGATCAGTGATATTGAGATCCCTTAGAACCCGATTACTATTTCTAGGACAGGTTTAAGCCAACTAAACTTCAAGAGGGTACTTACCTATGAGAATCCATGCAAGCCTAAACCTAAGGACTTATTTTTCTTGTTTGTATATGCTTACTTGTACATAACATCATAAAAATCATAACATCATAAGCATTCTCACTAACCATTTCAAGGATATTTGTGATTTATCTTTGTTCTATTTTGTAGGACATGACTTCCATCCGCAGGAAAACCATTCAAGTCAATCTCGTAAGAATTCCTTCTCAACTCAAAGAGTTAGAATCAAGGGTCCCTGATAATTCTTCATTCACCAAAAGACATGGTTGCCTCCTAAACTTGGTTACCTCAAGCACAGATGAAGATATGATGAAGGTGCTTTTCCAATTCTTTGATCCTCTACACCATTGCTTCACTTTTCCCGATTATCAACTTGTTCCTACTCTGGAAGAATTCTCTCAACTCTTGAGGATTCCCATTCTCAATCAACTACCCTTCAACGGTACGGAAAGAGATCCAAGACCTGAAGAGATTGCCCAAGCATTACACTTGCAACAATATGATATCACGACTAATTGGGAAATAAGGAGTGGTGTCAGAGGTTTCTTATCCAAGTTCTTGTTTGAGAAAGCTCAATATTGTTGGAACTCTTTGGATTTACAATATTTTGAAGAAATCTTGGCCCTTCTCATCTATGGGATGGTTTTGTTTCCAAACCCTGACCAACTCATAGATGTAAACGCTGTCAAAATCTTCATGTCTCACAATCTGGTGCCTACTTTGTTGGGAGATATCCTACATTATTTTCACACTCGCACTATGAGGAAGAGAGGGGACCTTATGTGTTGCACTCCTCTCTTGGCTATATGGTTTATTTTGCATCTTCCCCGATATGTGTTAAAGAACGAGTAAGGTTTGAGGTGGTCCCATTGGCTGATGATGCTCAAACATTCAGATATCCATTGGTGTTCTCGATCCTTGGAGAACGTTACTATCATCGACCGTTGTGGGGAATTCATTAATGTCCCTTTGCTTGGCATTAGGGGAGGTATCACTTACAACCCTTGTTTATCCTTACGCCAATTTGGATATGCCCGAAGAGATGGTTCGTATGATATGCTCATCCAAGGAGTGGTATTTGACTACAAGAGCGACGATCAAGGTTACCATTAGAAGTTTATACGAGCTTAGAGGATGGTAAACAAGATGGACAGTAAGACGTTGGGACATAAGAATTCCATTCCGCTTGAGCTTATCTTAGGTTGGTACAAACTCGTGCTCAGAAAATTGTGATACCTTATCCCTCCATCTTATAAGTTGTCATTGAACCTGTGGTTGAAAGAGATGTCCCGTACACTATCCTCCATCCCGACATGCCTACTTCTCTTGAAGACTTGCAAAAGGGTTGGATTCAGCTGAAGGAGGAACGAGATACCTTCGAAGCTCAATTCTATGCTAGTGAGAAAAGTGTCTTGGAGCTTACAATGCATCTACATGAGGAGAAAGCGTGAATGCCTACATTGCACCGAAGAGGATGCGTTCAGTCTTTTTATCTTAGAGATTTATTTCGTAAGCCCAAGAGGCGTGTTGTAGTCATTTTGAAATAATTAATGAAAATTGACGTTTGTTCATTCTTTGTCTATACAAATTTAAATCTCATAAATCCTTGAAATCATTTGCATGTACATCTTCCATGCATCATAACATAACAGGTTTTCACACAACATGTTTCCTTATCTTTCTGCTGTTTATTTCAGCAAGATGGATCTATAGAAAATAGTGAAGGACCTTCATGAACAAAACTCTCAGTTCCAAGAGACTCTACTGGCCCTAGCCAAGGAGAAACAAGATATGATGGCATTCTTGGCAGCCAAAAAGAAACCCAAGAGGAAAGCTTTGGTCAACATGGGTAGAAGGTTCAAAGAGTCGGTCCGTCAGATCCTGGTAGTGGAAGACTCATATGAGGAAGACGAGAATCAGATTGGAGAATCTAGGATTACCTAGGCTAGGTGTATTAATGATCAAGCGTCTGATGATGATTATTTTGACGAGCAGTATCCTCTCGCCGATGTCAAGTATAAGCAGTTAGAAGACAGATTGAAGGCCGTTGAGATCCAAGCCATCCCCAGTTTAGATTTTGATGATTTGGGTTTGATATCTGGGGTTGTCATTCCCCACAAATTCAAGATACTAGTATTTGAAAAATACAACGGGGTTTCCTGTCTAAAACTTCACCTGAAATCTTATGTGCGCAAGATACAGCCGCACACTGCTGATAAGAAACTCTGGGTTCACTTTTTTCAAGAAAGTTTGGCTGGTATGCAACTAGAGTGGTTTTACCAGTTGGATGGTTCCCATATCAATACATGGGAGGACTTAGCCACCACTTTCTACCACCAATACTAGTATAATTCTGACTTGGCACCGACAAGAGTTTAGTTGCAAGACATGACAATGGGGAAGAATGAAGGATTTAAAGAATACGCCTAAAAGTGGAGAGACCTCGCCAGTAGGGTTCAACCACCTTTGACTGATAGGGAGCACATTGATATGTTTTGGGACTTTATATGGTCCATTATTTTACTTGTTGGTTGGTTGTTCTTCTTCTGGTTTCACTGAGCTAATCTTAACCAGTGAAAGAGTTGAAAGCGGCATCAAAAGCGGGAAGATTCGCATGGAATCTGCCTACACTTCTAATCTTGTAAAGAAACCTTTTTCCGCAAAGAAATAAATCAATGTTGCGTATAGGGAAAGGGATCGTACCAAAAAATATGATCGTTCGTCTGTTAATGTTATCCGAATTTCCAATCCAACTCCTGCTCAAAGACCATCTGCTAATCATCAACGGTTTGAGACTCCGAGAAGACAATTCACGAGGATAGGCATGTCACTATCCCAAGGCTTACAACACTAATTAAAGGCTAATTTGGTGACATTGCACGATCCTCCGACCAATCCAGATACCTCTTCACCAAAGTATAATCCGAACGCTAAATGTGTATATCACTCAAGTAGTCTCGGGCATGAGACTGACCAATGCTGGGCACTGGAGAATAAAATTTAAGATTTGATTGATAACAAGACCATTGAATTTGATCCTCCTCCAACTCCGAATGTAATCACCGCACCTATGCCAAATCATGGCAAGGGTGTCAATGTTGTTGAAGATACCATTTTTGTTTCCTCTGTCGAAGAATTGACTACTCCATTGAACATCATCAAAAAGAATCTGTTGAAAGTCGGGATCTTCCCCGACTGTTTAAAGGACTGTGTTTGATGTACCAAACAATTCAATGGATGCGAAGGGCTGAAGGAAGGCATTCAACGCCTGATGGATAGCCACGAGATCTTATTTGAGAAGACTCCACTTGCCAAAAGTTTGACTAATAAATGTGAAGATCTCTCCATTATAACCATCTCAAACAAGCCTCTTAGGATCTCCTCCAAGGGTCCTATCAGGATTTCAAATGAACCAATTGTTTCTCCCCTAATAATTACCAATCCCAGACCAATTCCCTACTCTTCTAACAAACCAGTGCCATGGAACTATGGTGCTGAGGTGTTTTACCATGGGATAAAACAAGACGCTTGGATTGAAGAAGACAAAGCTGATGACGTTGGTAACATAACTAGCTCTAGCAAAGTGACCAGAACTGGGAGAATCTTTTCGCCCAACATCTCACCACCAGTTGTTACAAAGGCACCTATTTGCATCATTGCTGCTAAGCCAAGTACTGATACAAGGGGAAAGGAGAAGGTAATTGAGCCGATTGAGACGGAAATACCCGCAAAAGACATTATTGATGGAGAACCTTCCGCTCGTGAAATGGACGAGATCTTGAAAATTATAAAAAGGAGCGATTTCAAGATTTTGGAGCAATTGGGGCAAACCCCTTCCAAGATTTCCATGTTGTCTTTGCTACTCTGTTCTGATGCTCATGCTCGGGCGTTAATCAAATTCTTGAAGAAGTCTTATGTCCCTCATGAGACCACGACTGCCCAGTTTGAAAATTGCGTGGCAAGCTTGACGGTTGATAATGGTTTGGGGTTCTCGGATGCGGATCTGACACCACTTGGGAAGAATCATAATAAAGCTTTGCATATTTCTGTCAAGTGCAAGGGGACCATCCTAGCACATGTTCTGCTCAACACTGGCTATTCTTTAAACGTGCTATCCAAAGGGATGTTGGACCGTTTGGATTATGAAGGTTTGGTTTTGAAACCAAGTGATGTGATTGTGAGGGCTTTCGACGGGTCAAAAGGACAGTTCATGGAGAGGTGGATCTCCCGATCAAGGTGGGCTCACAAGTTTTCAACTCTACCTTCTACATCATGGATATCCGACATACCTACTCATGTTTGTTGGGTCGCCCTTGGATCTATAGAGTGGTGGAAGTAACCTCAACTCTTCATCAAAAGCTCAAGTATCCGGTAAAAGGAAGAATTGTCACTGTCTGTGGTGAGGAGGAGTTCATGGTAAGCCACCTCAACTCTTTCAAATATGTGGGAGATGGATAGCAAATTTATAGAGACCCCATGTCAAGCTTTTGAAGTTGTTCCACTAATGGTTGCTGCTGCCAAATGTTCCTCTGATGTGTCCAAAGCTGTTAAGATCGCGCCAAAGATGGTTGCATTCAAAGATGCTTGTGCTGCAGTTGAATAAGGAAGTTGTGATACTTGGGGGTAACTCCTCGAGATTCCATTCAAAGCAGACAAATTTGGTCTGGGTTTCACTGTCAAGGCTCAGAAGGAAGTAAGGCACGCTCATGCAGGGAAGCCCCCTCTCTGTATTGGAAGCCACGAAGTCAATGTTGTGGGTGATTCTGATGATGAGTGTGCATTTGAAGATTGGGTTTATCCTACTACAACGGAACTCAACAATTGGAAAGCAAAGGACTTCGTTTCCATCTCCTTCATTGAGGAGTAATCACTTGTTTGTTGCTCTCTTTTAATTCAAGAACATTTTGTCTGTAATATTTAACAATGACTTTTAAGCCATGTGCCTGGCCCGGGGCACTTCGGTCCATTTGTCAAGGGTTTTATTTATGTTCATATTATCATATGATCATTCAATACAAATCATTGGACTCTTTTGCATTCAAATCTTTGTGTTCATTATCTTTCTTTTCCTTCAAATACATTTTTCAAAATAGCCATGTATCTTACATGCATACACACACACACACACACACACTCTTGCAGGTCCTCATCCACTCTGGATCTCATTGCCAATGACTCTACTATTACCGACTATGACTTTGAATGTCCAATTAACCAAGCCGAAGACGAAGGCGAGGAAGATTGTGAAATACCGGGAGAACTAGCCAGACTTCTATTACAAGAGGAAAAAAGCTATTCAGTCGCACGAAGAGTCAGTTGAAGTCATCAATCTGGGTACCGAGACAGACAAGAAAGAATTTAAGATAGGTGCTAACCTGGAAATCAGTGTCAAGAGCAGGTTGGTTCAAATTTTGCATGACTATGTGGAAGTGTTTGCTTGGTCATATGAAGATATGCTAGGGTTGGGTACCGATATTGTAGTTCATCGTCTACCGATAGAGGAAGATTGTCCTCCTGTAAAAAAAAGTTCATCGCATGAGGCCTGACATGTCTAAAAAGATAAAATCTGAAGTGATGAAACAATTTGATGCAGGATTCTTAGCTGTCACGTCTTACCCCCATTGGGTTACCAATGTGGTTCCAGTGCCAAAGAAAGACAGAAAAGTTCATATGTGTGTATATTATAGGGATCTGAATAGGGCAAGCCTCAAAGATGACTTCCCTCTACCTCATATTGATGTCTTGGTCGATAACACTGCTTAGCATAAAGTCTTCTCTTTCATGGATGGTTTCTCATGCTATAATCAAATTAGGATGGCTCCCGAAGACATGGAGAAGACCACTTTCGTTACGCAATGGGGAACCTTTTTCTACAAGGTCATGCCGTTCGGGTTGAAGAATGCAGAGGCAACATATCAAAGAGATATGGTAGCTTTGTTTCATGACATGATTCATCTTGAAATAGAGGTATATATGGATGATATGATTGTAAGTACGAAGTGCGCCTAAGAGGGGGGTGAATTAGGTACTTTAAAAATTCTGGTTTTTAGTGATGATGGTTCTTATTTTTCTGGTTATAAGTGAGTTTAGGAAAGCTTAAAAATGCAGAAAAATAAAGAGACACGGGCGATATATCCTGATTCCCCTCACAGTTCGAGAGTACTCCAGTCCCCTTTCAACATGAAAGAGATTTCCTTATTGGGGCAAACTTAAACAAGAACTACCAACCAAACCAAGAACAATCCTCTTGGACCAAGAACAATCCTCTTGGATTTTCACTAAGTTACCTATGAGAACAATCCTCTCAATGTAACTACACTTGTATCCAACAACTTGGAAAGACAAGATTTCAACAAAAACACTTAAACTTAATTCCAACAATCCTGGAAAATAAGTAAGTAAATATCAATTTGTGAATTTGAGTGAGTAGAGTAATATTAATAACTTAGAGTGATTTGACAATGTATAATCTTCTTCTTTCAATAATAATATTGTACAAAGACTTAAGATATATTTGCTCAAAGTTTTCTGTTTGTTAATGTATGAAAATGTGCAAAAAACTTATGCATGAAAATGAAGAATGCTTGAGTTTGTATTTTAAAATTTCAGAAAATATGTATGGAAGAAGGTGTTAGATCTGGATTTGAAATTGAATATTTATATGTTCATAACACCCTTTTGAAACATCATGAAGATCTGGAAATGTATCATGAACAAATGTCAAGTTTGAGTGAAAAGATGTAATGAAAAGGCATGATGAAAAGGCATGAACAAAGCTACTATTTTTCAAATTCGTGCAGTATGCAATCGATTTCACCCTTGGTGTAAATCGATTGCACAAGGTTTTTAACAACTATTTTTTCAAAATATTTAAGAGTGCAATCGATTGCACTAACAATGTAATCGATTGCATGCAAAGTCAGTAGCAAAAAGTAACTGAGTGCAATCGATTGCACTTGCAATGTAAATCGATTGCATGAGAAACGAAAGCTAACGTTTTGAAAATTTTAAGTATGCAATCGATTGCATAGGTAATGTAAATCGATTTCACATAGAAAAAGAAGCAAAAGATCTGAAATTTTGAAGTGTGCAATCGATTGCACTAAGATGTAAATTGATTGCATGCAGAAGAAAAATGAAATTTTATCTTTGAAAAGCTTGAGTAATGATTCTTAAACATTTCTTTTTCATTTTTGAGAATCTATATCTTAAGATCAAAGTAGATAATATTATTATACCTTTAAAGTTGTTGAGAGCTTTGAATGAAGATATTATCCTTAGATGCTTGATCATAAATCTTTGCCTTCTTTGATAGCCATGGTTTGTCTTCATCAAAACAAAAGCTTATTTGTGAAGCTTGACTTTACATTCTCCCCCTTTTTGATGATGGCAAACAATCTTGCTTTATGCGATGTACTTTCCGGAAGAGCTTCTCCCCCTAAGATGCAAAACTCCCCCTATGTAGGAGAGGGTTGGAATCCTTTGCAATTCTTCATCTTGATTGGAGAGTACCTTGAAAGTTAAGACACAGGAAATACAAGCATAAAGTACCAAACATCTTTCTCCCCCTTTGACATTATCAAAAAGAAGGGAAAGATACCTAAAGCAAATAATAATAGAGCAATATATTGACAAAAATTGTAGAATTTAAAACAGTAACATAAATTGTTTAAGAGTTACACAGAAAATTGAACAAATGAAACATTAAAATAGCAAGACAATAACATAACAAAAAAAAATAGTCAGCCAGAACATTAAGGGTGATGTATGTCTGGATGGTTGTGAGACCATGAGCCTTGGTTCGGGAATTGTTGTTGAAGTAGAGGTTCTGTATAATGTGGAGGAGGTGTAGTTGGGTTATTTGGGTCGTATGGTGGGATATGAAGGTGAGAATAAAGGTACGAGAATTGTTGGTTCACATCCGAGCGAAAATCATTTATCTGGGTTGTAGTGGAGTCATTGATTGCACTCCATTGATTGTTGATGTTAGTGTTCATAGAAGCAAACTGTTGAGATATGTAGTCCATGAGCTCTTGATTGCTTGGACCAGAGGGAGCAGTAGGAGGAGGAGGCACAACTTCACCGCCTTCAACTTCTTGGTCATTATCTTCATTGCCAACAACATCTTCACCAATGTAGGTGATGGTCTTTGTCTCCGGATTAAAATGTACGCCCATTCTTGAATCAACATTCTTAATTGAAATTTTGTTTAAATTAGGATCCATATTCAACTTTTCAAAACCACAAAAATCCACAGCAAATTCCTCCATAATCAAAGTGACAAAATAAGCATATGGAAGGAATTTAGACTTTTCATCCACTCTCAGCATATGCATCATGATCATTCTTGCCCAGTTTACATTTACTCCTTTCTCCCTTGCATAAATAAGTTGCATCTCGAAGTCGGTAACTGTGCAATGGTTTCCAGCTCTTGGAAACAGTATATAGACAAAAAAATAATGATATAAGCGATCGTTTATATGGAGGTTACCTGCACTCCAGGAGTCTCTGGATGGAATTACTCCGCCAAGACCACGAATTCGTTTGGCGCAAAATTCAGCTTCACTTAACCGCCCAATGCTGTAAAAGAATCCCTTTTTCTGATAGCCATCCCATATCTCGTTTTCAGGATCATATAGCGAGCTTCCAATGAAAGGAATATGCAAGATCTCACCAACAACCTGAGGAGTTAGAGAGATACGAGTGCCCAGCACATATGTGACTATTTTTTCTTTGTGGGGTGTTAGATTACTGAAAAAAATTCTTACCAAATCCGGGTAGTATGGACCGTACGAAGAAATCAAGGGTTCCAGACCATAAGCAGCTAGATCATTCTGAAAGGAAAAACATTCTTGAGGAAAGGATGAGAGTATACCATACTTGGGGTTGGATACAATTTTCCTTTGAAAGTCTTTGATAAATCTGGCTTCTTTCTCTTCGGTGAGAGTTGAAAGCAGTGGATTGGATGTTGAATCAACCTTCTTTTTCCCTTTATCTGAAACTGAAGCCTTTCTCTCTGTTCATGGATATGGAGTTTTAGGGTTTTGGATGAGAGAAAGATTTTGTGAGCTGAGATTTGGAAGTGATTTGGGTAGGTAGGGAATGAGTTATTAGAATTGAAGTGTATTTGGCTTGGGAATATGAGAGAGGAATTCTGACCAACATTAATTTTCTGTCATAAAAGCTAATTCCAGTACGTGCAATCGATTGACATACCATATACAATTGATTTTCACACAAACAGAATCAAAAATTAAGCAAAAACGCACATAGTGTAATCGATTGCATTAAAGGTGCAACCGATTTGCACATGAAACGGAATTGACAGAATTGAAAAAACTCTTTGTGCAATCGATTTGCATCAACAAAAATTGTCCAAAACCAAATTTTCTTGAAAATTTAAATATCACATAACATAGATTCATATATAGCATGTATAAAACATATATAAAAGATATATCAAGGGTAGAATGCACCTTATAAGTCGCGTTCGTCAAGTATGCCGAGCTCTCGACGAATTTTGTAGAAAGGTTCTTTTGCCAAAGGTTTGGTGAAGATATCGGCAAGTTGATTATAAGTATCTACAAAGGTTACCTCGATATCTCCTTGAAGAACATGATCACGGAGAAAATGATGTCGAATGTCTATATGTTTAGTCCTTGAATGCATGACGAGATTCTTTGTAATGTTAATTGCACTGGTGTTGTCGCATCTTAGAGGAATGCACCCTAGATCGAGTCCGTAGTCACGAAGTTGTTGTTTTAGCCACAAAATTTGAGCGCAACTACTACCCACTGCAATATATTCAGCTTTGGCCGTGCTTAGAGCAACACAGACTTGTTTCTTGCAGGCCCATGATACTAATGCATTACCAAGAATGTGACAAGTGCCACTTGTGCTTTTTCTATCTGTTTTACATCGTGCATAATCCGCGTCAGAATAACCAATTAAGTTGCAGACACTACCTTTAGGATAACATAATCCGACATTTGTTGTTCCTTTGAGATACTTCATGATCATCTTTACCATCGTGAGATGAGATTCCTTTGGGTTAGCTTGAAAGCGGGAACAGAGACAAACACTAAACATTATGTCAGGACGGCTTACCATCAAATATAATAAGGAGCCAATCATACCTCGATATTTAGTGATGTCGATGGAAACACCTGATTCATCTTGATCAACATAAGAACCAGAACCCATTGGTGTAGACATTTCCTTACAGTTATCCAGGTCAAACGTTTTCAAGAGTTCCTTGCAATATTTGGATTGGTTGATGAAGATGCCATCTTTTAGTTGTTTGATTTGAAGTCCAAGAAAATAGTTCATTTTACCCATCATGGACATTTCAAATTCTCCTTGCATCATTGATGGGAATTCTTCACACATTTCTTGATTTGAAGAACCGAAGATGATGTCATCAACATAGACTTGTGCTAGCAAAGTGTCGTCTTTGATTTTCTTGATAAATAGAGTCTTGTCAACTTTGCCTTTTTCGAAACCTTTTTCGCATAAGAAGTTGCTTAAACGATCATATCATGCCCTTGGTGCTTGTTTCAGTCCATAGAGAGCTTTTCTTAATTTAAATACATGAGATGGATTCTTGAAGTCTTCGCAACCCGGGGGTTGCTTAACGTATACTTCTTCAGTGATATATCCATTCAAGAATGCGCTTTTGACATCCATTTGGAAAAGCTGAAAATTTAATGAACAAGCACAGGCAAGTAAGAGACAAATAGCTTCTAACCTTGCAACTGGAGCAAAAGTTTCTTCAAAGTCTATTCCTTCTTCTTGATTATAGCCTTGTGCTACCAATCTTGCTTTGTTGCGAACAATTATTCCATTCTCATCAAGTTTGTTTTTGAACACCCATCTTGTTCCAATAATGTGTTTGTTGCTTGGCCTAGGAACGAGTTCCCAAACTTGATTCCTTTCAAATTGATTCAATTCTTCTTGCATATCTATGATCCATTGTTCGTCACCTAAAGCTTCATCAACTTTGGAAGGTTCAATTTGAGATACAAACGCCATGTTTAGGCAAGCATCCTTGAGATTTAATCTTGTAGACACGCCTTGACTTATATCACCAATCACTTTATCAATAGGATGATCTCTATGAGTTTTTGTCACTTTTGGTAGATCATTGAGATTCAATTCTTGTTGAGGTGATTCTTCTAGTTGAATGGGTTGATCCTTGGAAGAATTTTCTTGAGGACCTTCTAAAATTTCATCATCATTATCACAAACAATATTATCCTTCTTGGAGGGGTTAGTTTCATCAAAAGAAACATGCATAGATTCTTCAATAGTCAAAGTTCTTTTGTTGTATATTCTATATGCTTTACTAGAGAGTGAGTAACCAAGAAATATACCTTCATCGGATTTCTCATCAAACTTATCCAAATTATCTTTGTCATTGTTTAGGACAAAGCATTTGCACCCGAAGATATGAAAGAAATAAATGTTTGGTTTTCTCCCTTTGAAAATTTCATATGGAGTTTTCTTTAAGATTGGTCTAATGTTAACTCTATTACTAACAAAACATGTCGTGCTCACCGCATCCGCCCAAAAGTATTTTGGAAGGTTTGAGTCGCTAAGCATTGTTCTAGCAAGTTCCACAAGAGACCTATTCTTTATTTCAACCACTCCATTTTGTTGTGGAGTCCTCTGTGCCGAGAAGTTGTGAGATATTCGATGTTCTCCATAGAATTCTTCAAATAGAGAATTTTGGAATTCTCCGCCATGGTCACTTCTTATTGAGGAAATTGTTAGAGACTTCTCATTCTGAATTTGTTTAGCATACTTCTTGAACGCCTTGAATGCATCACTTTTCTGCACTAAAAAGAATGTCCAAGTATATCTAGAGAAATCGTCAACAATAACCAAAGCATATACATTACCTCCGAAACTCCTTGTTCTCGATGGACCAAATAGATCCATATGTAACAATTGTAGTGGCGTTGTAGTGGACACCACATTCTTAGATTTGAAAGTTGACCTAGTTTGTTTCCCTTTTTGACAAGCATCGCATAGTCTATCTTTGATGAAATTTCTCTTAGGAAATCTAATGACAAGATCATGCTTGATTAATTTATTCAAGTGTTCCATATGAATATGAGCAATTCTTTTGTGCCAAAGCCATGAATCATCGTTGTTCGCCATGAGACATTTAACCTTCAAAGATGGATCATCAAGGGAAATCATGAATATATTATTGATTCTTTTTACCTTTAAGTATAACCTCATGAGTGACTTTGTCTTCTATCAAACATCCATCCTTGGTGAACTTGATTTTGAAGCCTTTGTCACAAAGTTGGCTAATACTTAAAAGATTGTGCTTTAGTCCTTCAACATAAAGAACATCTTCAATGGACGTGAAAGGTGGAGCACCAACTTTGCCTTTGCCTAGGATTCTTCCCTTATTATTGTCTCCATAAGTGATAAAACCCTTGGCCTTTAGCGCTAGATGTGAAAATTGGTTTATGTCTCCTGTCATATGCTTTGAACAACCACTATCAAGATGCCAAATATTGCATTTGGTCTTCAAGCATACCTGTAAAACAAATTAGGTTTTGTTAGGTACCCAAGTTGCTTTGGGTCCTTCATAATTAGTGCCTTTCTTTACCCATACATAATGCCCACTTGCCACACTGAAGTTTCTAACATAGCAAGCATTAGGTGTATGGCCTTTAATACCACAATAAAAAAAAGTAGGTTCAAAGTTACTTCTATATCTAGAAGGATAAGATTTCTTCTTAGAAAATGTTTTCTTTTTCGGATAGTGACGAACTATTTTAGGTTTGTTCACTTTCTCTTTGGAAGATTGATCACTTTCCTTAACAAAGATAGTTTTGTTAGAACTTGGTTTTGAAAACTTTGAATATCCAAGTCCACTCTTATCATTGGAGTATCTTTGTTGACTAAGAACACCTTCCAATCCAATTTCCCCCTTTTCATATCTTTCAATGACTCTTTTTAATTGGACAATTTAGAAAGAGAGTGAATCACAATTTTTGCATACAAAATTCTGTTTTTGTTCATCACTTGATTTTTGTTTTTCTTCTTTGAGATCTTTTTCCATTGAAACATGTTTTTCTTCTAAAGATGAAATTTGTTTCTTTTGTGATGAAATGGTTTTATACCGAATTTTGCTTTCATTCAATAGTTCATCTATAACACCTTGTGCATCACTATCAAAAAGAGAAAATTCATTACTAACCTCATTGTCTTCATCATCAGAATGGTGTGAGGTCATCAATGCTAGATTTGCACTTTCATCACTATCGGAATCGGATGAGGAACTTATTTCATTGTCCTCCCATGCGACATAAGCCTTTTTGTTCTTGAATCCCTTCTTGCTTTTGAAGCCACCTTTCTTGGAGAGTTTTGGACAATCCGACTTTATATGACCTTGCTTACCATATTCATAACATGTGATTTCTTGTGTTGATGTGGAGCCTTCCTTTTTCTGAAAATGTTTCTTTCCTTTTGAATGAGAAAAAGGTTTGTCATTTCTACCGAAGAACTTACCAAGCCTTTTAACAAGAAGCATGAAGTTTTCATCTTCTTCTGGATTGTTTTCCTTTTCAACTTCCTTGGAGTCTATCTTCAAAGCAATATTCTTGGATTTCTTCTCTTGATTTTCATGCTTTTCGAGTCTTCCGAGTTCCGTTTCGTATTCTTGAAGTTTTCCAAATAATGTTGCGGATGTCATGTTGGATAGACTTTTCTTTTCTGATATTGCTGTTACCTTTGGTTGTCATTCCCTAGTTAAGGACCTAAGTACTTTCAGATTCAATTCATCTTTCGTCAAAGTTTTACCAAGAGCACTTAGATGATTTGTGAAGTGCACAAATCTCTTTTGTAAGTCAAGAATGGTTTCTCAGGGCTGCATTCAAAATAATTTGTATTCTTGACTTAGGGTATTTAGTCTTGATCTTTTTACTTCAACCGTTCCTTCATAAGTTTGTACCAAGGTATCCCATATTTCTTTTGCCGTTTTGCATGCCGAGACACGAAAGAATTCGTCCATGCTAAGTGCACCTTGAAGAAGGTTTATTGCCTTTTTGTCATACAGAACTTTCTTCTTATCATCATCGTCCCATGCAGTTTTAGGTTTTGATGATTCGACACCATTGATTACCGTTATAGGGATAAAGGGACCATTTTTGACGGCATCCCATATTTCTTCTCCTTGTGCTTCTAGATGCGCCTTCATGCGTATTTTCCAGAAGTCAAAATATTCACCACAAAATAGAGGAGGCTTGTTGTTACTACCACCATCTCTGAAAACGGGATTATGATTTGCGGAAGCCATTCTGGATCTTTTAGGAGCAGGTTGCCTATAACTCGCTCTGATACCAATTGTAAGTATGAAGTACGCCTAGGAGGGGGTGAATTAGGTACTTTAAAAATTCTGGTTTTTACTGATGATGGTTCTTATTTTTCTGGTTATAAGTGAGTTTAGGAAAGCTTAAAAATGCAGAAAAATAAAGAGACACGGGCGATATATCCTGATTCCCCTCACAGTCCGAGAGTACTCCAGTCCCCTTTCAACATGAAAGAGATTTCCTTATTGTGGCAAACTTAAACAAGAACTACCAACCAAACCAAGAACAATCCTCTTGGACCAAGAACAATCCTCTTGGACCAAGAACAATCCTCTTGGATTTTCACTAAGTTACCTATGAGAACAATCCTCTCAATGTAACTACACTTGTATCCAACAACTTGGAAAGATAAGATTTCAACAAAAACACTTAAACTTAATTCCAACAATCCTGGAAAATAAGTAAGTAATAATCAATTTGTGAGTTTGAGTGAGTAGAGTAATATTGATCACTTAGAGTGATTTGACAATGTATAATCTTCTTCTTTCAATAATAATATTGTACAAAGACTTAAGATATATTGGCTCAAAGTTTTCTGTTTGTTAATGTATGAAAATGTGCAGAAAACTTATGCATGAAAATGAAGAATGCTTGAGTTTGTATTTTAAAATTTAGAAAATATTTATGGAAGAAGGTGTTAGATCTGGATTTGAAATTGAATATTTATATGTTCATAACACCCTTTTGAAACATCATGAAGATCTCGAAATGTATCATGAACAAATGCCAAGTTTGAGTGAAAAGATGTAATGAAAAGGCATGATGAAAAGGCATGAACAAAGCTGCTATTTTTCAAATTCGTGCAGTATGCAATCGATTGCACCCTTGGTGTAAATCGATTGCACAAGGTTTTTAACAGCTATTTTTTCAAAATCTTTAAGAGTGCAATCGATTGCACTAACAATGTAATCGATTCCATGCAAATTCAGTAGCAAAAAGTAACTGAGTGCAATCGATTGCACTTGCAATGTAAATCGATTGCATGAGAAACAAAAGAAAACGTTTTGAAAATTTCAAGTATGCAATCGATTGCATAGGTAATGTAAATCGATTACACATAGAAACAGAAGAAAAAGATCTGAAATTTTGAAGTGTGTAATCAATTGCACTAAGATGTAAATCGATTGCATGTAGAAGAAAAATGATATTTTATCTTTGAAAAGCTTGAGTAATTATTCTTAAACATTTCTTTTTCATTTTTGAGCATCTATATCTTAAGATCAAAGTAGATAATATTATTATACCTTTAAAGTTGTTGAGAGCTTTGAATGAAGATATTATCCTTAGATTCTTAGATGCTTGATCATAAATCTTTGCCTTCTTTGATAGCCATGGTTTGTCTTCATCAAAACAAAAGCTTATTTGTGAAGCTTGATTTTACAATGATTGCAAGATCACAAACTGAGGAGGAACATCTCGATCACCTGTACAAGCTATTCGAAAGGTTGAAAAAGTACAAGTTGAGGTTAAACCCTAACAAGTGCACATTTGAAGTACAATCTGGAAAGCTTCTAGGTTTTAATGTCAGCGGTAAAGGCATCGAAGTCAATCCTGCCAAGGTAAAGGCCATCCAGGAAATTCCAGTCCCCCATTCTGAAAAGGAATTTAAAGGATTCTTGGGTCGTCTTAACTACATCGCTCGCTTCATATCTCACTTGATTGCTACTTGTGATCCAATCTTCAAACTCTTGAAGAAAGATCAAGTAGTCAGATGGAATGATGAATGCCAAGTTGCCTTCAACAAAATCAAAGAATATATGCAATAACCTCCTATTCTCATGCCTCCAGTTGAAGGAAGACCCTTGATCATGTACTTGACAGTGCTAGAGAACTCTATGGGGTGTGTTTTGGGCCAACATGACGAGTCTGGCTGAAAAGAACATGCTATTTACTACCTGAGCAAAATGTTTACCGACTATGAAACCAGATATTCACTGCTTGAGAAAACTTGCCGTGATCTGGAATGGGCTGCTCGTCGGCTAAGACAATATATGTTGACTCATACCACTTTGTTGATTTCTAAGATGGACCCAATCAAGTACATCTTTGAGAAACCTGCTCTTTCCAGACTGATAGCTAGGTGGAAATGATCTTGACTGAGTACGACATTCAATACACGACGCAAAAGGTCATCAAAGGAAGTGTGTTAGCAGATCATTTGGCCCATCAAGTTGTTGATGATTATCAGTCTATGAACTTTGACTTCCCGGATGAGAATATCATGCTAGTGACCGACTGTGCAAAACCTGGACGGTATGACGAACCTGAACAAGGATTCCGATGGACTATGGTCTTCGATGAGGCTTCCAACGCTTTGGGCAACAGAATTGGTGTTGTGATCATCTCCCCTAAAGGTTGCCGCACTCCTTTTGCTGCCAGATTATGCTTCGATTGCACGAAAAATATGGCTGAGTATGAAGCGTGTATTTTGGGTCTGAAGGCTTCCATTAATTTGAGGATCAAGCATTTGAATGTGTTTGGGGATTCCGCTCTAGTGATTAGCCAAGTAAAATGAGATTGGGATACTAAACACCCTAATATTATCCCTTACAAGGAACTTGTGCTATCTCTAATTCCTTACTTTGAAGAGATCACCTTTGAACACTTCCCTAGGGAAGAAAATCAGCTAGCTGATGCTTTGGCCACCTTGTCTTCTATGTTCAAAGTCAGATGGGACAATGAAGCTCCTATAATCACCATTGAAAGGTTTGACAAGCCTGCACACTGCTGTAAGCTTGACACTGACACAGAAAACCCATGGTACCATGAGGTGAAGAGATACCTTGAGGCACAAGAGTACCCTGAGGGAGCATCCATCAACGACAGAAAGTTCTTACGAATATTTTCATCCAAATTCTTCCTAAGTAACAGAATCTTGTACAAACGCAACCATGACTCTACTCTACTCCGTGTGGAAAAGAAGGAGGCAGAGGAAATTATGGAAGACATGCATGATGGTCTCTTTGGGACTCACTCTAGCGGACATACCATGGCCAAGAAAATACTGAGAGCTGGTTACTAGTGGTCAACAATGGAGACTGATTTCCATAAACACTCTAGAACTTGCCACAAATGCCAAATCTATGCCGACAAGGTCCATGTGCCTCCTATCCCTATGAACGTCATGACCGCTCCGTGGCCATTTCCAATGTGGTTTATTAACATGATTGGGGAGATCAAGCCCACTGCTTCCAATGGACATCGCTTCATTCTGGTCGCTATTGATTATTTCACCAAATTGGTCGAAGCCGCCTCATTTGCCTCAGTCACCAAGAACGTGGTAGCCAGATTCATCAAACACAACCTCATCTGCCGCTATGGTATCCCCGAGAGGATCATCACCGACAATGGGACTAACCTCAACAATGCTATGATTACCGAGCTTTTCACTCAATTCAAAATCAAGCATCACAATTCTTCTCCATATAGACCTAAAATGAATGGCACGGTCGAAGCGGCCAACAAAAACATTATGAAGATTGTGCAGAAGATGGTAGTAACCTACAAGGACTGGCATGAGATGTTGTCGTTTTCTCTTCATGGCTATCGTACTTCAGCTAGGACATCAACTGGGGAAAATCCCTTTTCTTTGGTCTATGGCATGGAAGTTGTTTTGCCAGTGGAAGTTCAGATTCCCTCGCTAAGTATTATGAATGAGGCAGGCTTAGGAGAAGACGAGTGGATTCAGACAAGATTGGATCAGTTGAACTTGATCGACGAAAAATGATTGGCTGCTGTTTGTCACGTTCAGATGTACCAAAAATGTATGATCAAGGCTTTGAAAAAAAAAGATCAAGCCTCGAGTATATCAAGCTGGTGACTTGGTGATAAAGCACATCATTCTTCCATAAGGCAACCCCAGGGGCAAATGGAATCTGTGATCGGTAGAAATAGAACTGACTGTTTTTTAAGCTGGTTCGCGAAATGTCGCGGTAAGAAAGAGTCGCCAGCGTCTTTTATGTTCTCCAATATGGAAAGGACAAAAGCACAGCAAAATTCCTTTTCGAGAATGTTTCTCGGTTCGGGAGGTAGATTTATAGAAAGGGAAGGTGTTAGCACCCTTTCTATCCATGGTTATCCACGGGCTCTTAGGTACTTGCTCTATGTTTTCAAAATTTTATTTGCTTTTCAAGTGTGTGTGGGTTTTGAAAAAGTTTAGTTTGAAAAATTTCTAGGTAACTCTTGTATCAGTCCTCAAGAGTGTATGAAGTATTTGTTTGAAAACTTTTTGAAAGTGTAGGTGCGAAAAGATGTTTTTGTTTTTGAAAAGAGCAAGTACCCAGGAGAAATCTACCTACTCTAAGGAATTAGGCTGTGTAAGAGTCCTTTAGACAGTACTATCCCACTATTGAGAAGTAGGTAGCACCGTCATTGGAGTTATTCGGGTCAATTCGATTAAGGGACATGTGTGGTCACCAAAGCAATAGTAGGACGCCTTAGCGGTAACCCTAATGTCCTAGATCCTTTTTATCCGAGGCAACCGTTTCGAGGCAACTGGATCTTTAGACAGGAGGGCGGCCTCTAAAACACCCTATACTTGATGACCACGTCGAGGCAACCAAGTGAGGCGTACCCTAAGAGTGGCATGTGCACGTGTGTTGTTTTTCAGTTAAGGTTATCTTGTACATGTTATTTGTGAGCTACGGATTGATTTTATTTTTCATACAAGTCTTTCATGCATTTTTAACAGTTAAGAGTGCGGAAAATAAATTGCGGAAAGGTAAATCTACGCTATTACAAGGCGCGGGTATATACATCTCCAAAAACAAAACCCGTTTGGAAAATAAATGCGAGAAAAGTAAAGAAAGCGGTAAAATCCTAATTAACTATTACATCCTCGGAAACAGATACATAAATAATGATCAAAAGGAATTAAAGCGCGAAAGAATTGAACCGGGACGTCCTTAGGGTTTTGACCCCTTTGGAGAAAAAGAATTGAATTTGTCCTTTTTTGCAATTAAATTAATATTTAACCTAATTTACTAATTAATTAATTAAAAATAAAAAGAAATGTTTTTTGTGTTTTTATGTTTTAATGAAATAAAAATAAAAGGAATTAAAAAGTTAGTAAACAAAAACCTAATTCTAAGCTAATTTTATTTATTGTAAAAAAAAATTAAAGTTAACCTAATTTAACTAAATTAATTAATTTACATGTATTTACAAAAATAATAATTAATAGTAAAAATAATAAATAATAAATATATTTACATCTTTTGATTATCTGAATTTATTATAAAAAATAATTTGTTAGTTAATAATAATAATAATAATAATTATAATTAAAAGAAAATAAAAAGAAAGAAAATAAAAGAGAAAATAAAAACCAGGGGGTGCCAGGCCTTGTTTGGAGGTTTGTTTGTAAATTCCATGCCCATTAAGCACAAAGCCACGTTGACTTTCTGGAATAATCCATGGCATAGCTGATTGGAAACATGGTGTTCTACTCATCCTGACCATTGGATTGATGGATGTGTCCACTTGGCATGCTGAGGCATGAGGGACATGATGTTCATCCTTTGAGAAGCCTGCATAGGATTATGTTAGAAAAATATGAAACAAGGATTTGGGGGACCTGGGAATCGAACCCAGGTCCCAAGGCACTTTGCACGTTTCCTCCAACCGCTCAGCCAATTGCACGCTTTTGTTAGTACAATGATCAATAAATAATATATTAAGAAACCAAACAATTATACAATAAAGCAAAACACGTGCGCCCTGATTTGAACGGACCACTCCCATGCCTCCACGTCTTGTCTTCTTCGCTGTAACCTGCATAAAACAAATCAAATAGCGGGGATTTTTAACTCCCATAATATGGCCTGAGGAAAAATAGCGAACAGGCGTGTGATGAACAGAAATTGTTCGCGATGGTTGGGTTTTATTCGTCTGGCCTTGACGAATTCAACCATATGCGTAAGAAGGTCCAATTTTTTCTGTACAACAAAGCCCTATTTTGAAAGCTTCGGAACCCTAATACTTGTTAATGGCATCTTTTGATTCAGGGCTCCATAATCAAATTAATCTGTACCATTAGCTTCAGAGAGGTTCTAGCAATGCAAAGCACACAAAAAATCACATTCATAATGCATGAATTATGAATTTCGATCATGAGAAAGAAATCTAAACCGTGCGACCGTGTGGAGCGATTTCTTGAGGTTAAACGCTTGGTTTTGATTGCAATACGTTTCTGGGAGTCCCTGCAACGTGTTAGAAGCAATTACAAGTATTGAATTGGCCTTGAAGTGAGAAAACAGTTTTGAGTTTCTTTGATATTTTTGGAATTGGCTTATGGCTTTTTGCAGCAGCTTGCACGTTAATTGCATTAGGGTTAGCTTGCTTGCATATATGGCAATAGAATTAGGTCAGCAGTTGGGCCTTAATCCATCTATAGGAGAGAATTAGGTTTACACTTTCCTCCATTGTCAACCTTTCCATATTTGAATCAAATCTTAAGATTTTGTGTACACATAAGCCCTAGCACGAATTGTTTGGTCAGCACATGATATATGAAAGTTGTATAAATCAAAAAGATACTATTTCATTGATTTTTAGATTTTATTTGAATTATTAAAGATTTAAAATGAATTAAATCAATAAAAATTAAATAAAATGGAAAAATAAATGTTTGATCTTGAAATTAATCATGGGACACGTGTGTGGCATGACAAGGCTGAATCAAGTGGAAGAAAGTGGGCCCTTTTGTCAAAAATTGAAGTTTTAAGGATAGTTGACTTTTGCAAATTCATGAAAATTTCCCAACTTCTCCAATGCATATCTTGCTCAATTTTGATCATATGAACATGTTCTTGGACATTTTGGAAAGTTCTTGAAGTCCTCTAACCAATTCCTTTGGTCCCATGTCATTTGGATTTACCAATCTCAAGTTATGGTCTTTGATGTAAAGTGCATTTTTGTTGACTTTTGAAAATGACCTATAATGTAGAAATTGATAACTTTTTGTGAGAGCATTTCTTGGACTTGGAATGTGAAGATGAGTTGTAGGAAATGTCATCCCCTTCAAAATGAGCATTGGATGGGATTTTTATGATGAACCATGAAAAAGTTATGCCCTGGTCAAGTTACAGTTGACTTTTCAGCTGTCCAAAAATAGAAACTTTTGCATCTTTGATGATTTTTGAGCCATGCTTGTGGAATCATGATCAAGACTTGATCAAATGATGATTGTGGCTTCAAAATAAGATGTTGACCAAATTTTTTGACTTTTGACTGCAAAATGACCATTTTGCCCCTGCAGTTGGTTGTGGAGCAACTAGGGCTTTTGACTGTGCAAACTGGCATTGTGAACCTTGAAACTTGACATGTAGGTGCTTGACAATGTGTATAGGCCTATGGGACTTGATTGGACCACTGAAAACCTCAAATTCATTGAAGGAACCAAAACCCTAATTTTGAATGGCTTAAGAGGCATTTGGACTGTGCAACCCTTGAGAAATCTTGAACCATTTGAAGATGATTCTTGATAAATCTTGAAGAATATGGGAGGTTAAATTTTGGGGTACAACAGTTGCCCATGTTCAATCTTCTTAGACCTGAGGATGTAGATTGGCTTGCGTGCCTTTCGTGATCCGAAGGTGGAAGATGATTGAACACTAGAGTGCCCAGAAATTTGCCCTCATATAGTGGAGTATCCGCAGTGTGATGGCGGGAATGGGCTTACAGATGCCATTTGGAGATAGGATGGATAGGAGGATGGGCTTATAGATGCCATCTGGATATGTAATGGATAGTTGTGGAGATGGGCTTAAAGATGCCATCGGGAGATTGTCGATCGCGTAAGAGATTCCTTAGCGAGAACTTGCGTACTTGAGAAAGAAAGATAATTTCCTGGCCTATTACAGGTGTTGATCTTCAAACTCTTCATGCAGATATGCCCTGGCTAGATACAGGTATCGAATCTACAATCAACCGCTCACAGATATGCCCTGGCTAGATACAGGTATCGAATCTGGAACTGGTCGCCTACAGATATGCCCTGGCTGGATACAGGTATTGAATCTGGAACTTCAAAAGGTTGATGGGTTGTCTTCAATGATGGGTTGTCTTTAACGACAGGTTGTCTTCAACGACGGGTTGTCTTCAATGACAGGTTGTCTTTAACGACGGGTGTCTATAACGACGGGTGTCTATAACGACGGGTGTCTATAACGACGGGTGTCTATAATGACGGGTGTCTATAATGACGGGTGTCTATAACGAAGGGTGTCTATAACGAAGGGTGTCTATAATGACGGGTGTCTATAACGACGGGTGTCTATAACGACGGGTGTCTATAATGATGGGTTGTCTAAAACGACGGGTTGTCTTCAATGACGGGTTGTCTAAAATGACGAGTTGTCTAAAACGACGGGTGTCTATAACGACGGGTGTCTATAATGACGGGTGTCTATAATGACGGGTGTCTATAACGACGGGTGTCTATAACGACGGGTTGTCTATAACGACGAGTGTCTATAATGACGGGTGTCTATAATGACGGGTGTCTATAATGACGGGTGTCTATAATGACGGGTGTCTATAATGACGGGTGTCTATAATGACGGGCTGTCTTCAATGACTTCAGGAATTAATTTTAACTGGACTTGTCTTCTTTGACTAGATGAGCATCAGAAAAACCTTTGGGATTTAACTGGACTTGTCTTTTTTGACTAGATTTGTCTTCTTTGACTGGATTAGTCTCTTTTGACTGTATTTGTCTACTTTGACATAGCTGATCATTTAACTGTATTCTTTCTGAAAGGTAAAGGTCAGTCATATGCAATGCATGATATGGATCAAGCAATGATATTCTCGACATAAGTGAGATTGTATGACATGATGCGTATATGCATGTGTCATGATGTATGACAATGTGATGTTTATGAATGTATTTTCATCTGGGAAAATAAATCCTTGACAGATGCCGGGAGCTTGTTGAATCCTGGGCTGATGTTGAAGAGTAAAGTTCTTCGCTTCCGCTGGGGAGGATGAACAAAGATGTTTGCAAGAATAAACCGGTAGGAGAAGATGACTCCGTTGGGGAATAAACCTGGCGAAGATTACTCTGTGGGGAAATTACTCTGTGGGAAGAGAAATGCTTCGCTGAGGTTTTAATGATAACTCCACTGGGGATTCCACTGATAAGTTATGTTGGAGAATTTGATGAACTCCGCTGGGGGATAGGAAGAACTTCGCCGAGGACGATATTTCCATGGTAATTAGCTGAGGATAACCCAGTTATAAGCTCTGGTGGAGGAATAACCTTTGAATAAAGCCGGGGAGAAGCTTTCGTACTCTGCGGGGGATAAGCTTCCAGAATTTACTGGGGATAAGCTTCCAGAATCTATTGGGGATAAGCTTCCAGAATCTACTGGGGAGGATGATTCAACTCTCCTGGGGAAACCTTTGGGTTGTACTGGGGGAATGGCTCCACTGGATGTCTGTATTCCGCCGGGGAACAATCTTATACCAAGACTGCCAGGGATGCTTGTTGAGGAACATCGGTATACTCCGCTGGGGAATGTTGAGATCTTCTGGGAATACCCATCTTCCTTAAGGCTGATAGTAGCCTAACTCTGCTTAGGGAGAGTGCTATTGATTTGCTAGGGATACTGTGCCTTTTCGGGCTTATGAGAGACCAACTCTGCTTGGGGCGAGTATTGCTGAATCTTGTCCTACTCTGCGTGGAGTGAAGGTATCTTGGTTATATTCTTCAGTTGAACCTACCTTGGTACCTTGTGAGCGAAGCAGCTGTACAGTTTGGATAATTCTTATTGCCCCAGCTTCTATGGGAGAAGGTACCTGTGGAGGTCTCGATAACTGCCGATTGACAAATCTTCTTCTGGTAGGCAAGTGATGAGATGCCGGGACATAGTCGTACGCTGTGATCCCTAACTTTTGCCTGGACCGCCATTTCGGGTTTTCAGTCCACCGGGATACCCATTTTTGCCCAAGACGCCTTTTCAGGTTTTCGACTTGCCGGGTGTACAAATTTTTTCATTTTCATCCCTTATTTTGCCCGAACCCTTTTGGTTCGCCGGGAAGCCCTTATTTTTGCCTAGGCCAATCGACCTAGCGGGTCTTTGATTGTGCGTAGTATTTTTTCGACTATGTCCATGCTCTCAGAATGTAGGAAGTTGTTACTGTCAATAGTATTATGTTGCCATACCACCAGAAGATGTTTGATTGTGCAAGATTCGTCGCTGGAACTCATGTCCAATGCCCCAAGTGACTCAGACGGAGAATTGCCCCTGGCTGTTTGGCATTTTGAGAGATTCTTTGAATCTTGACTTAACTGCCTCAGATGGTGGACAATGATCATGCCGACCTCTTGGTTGGAAGTGCTTTTGTTCACTAGATATTCTTCGTGCGAATTTCTTTGCTGTTCGAACAAAAAGTCATATGCAAACAAAGTTATGTTAAAAATGCAAAGCTTATGTCTGTCTTGAAGTTTTTGAAAATGCATTTTTTTCAGTAAAACAAGCAAATTTTGTAAAATGTGATGTCAACTCATTATTTTACAGCGAGCCTTAAGGAGTCAGGATACCTTTCGTAACAGTATGATTTCGGACTAACCCGTGCTTCAGCTAGGACTTTTTAGGGTTATAACGTGGCCTGGTTCACGGTTTAAGAAACAAAGGATAAAGGCTCAAGTTTATTTGTACTCGCCCGCTCTTCGTGATGTTCTTCAAACCTAAACTCAGCTGATCGTGCGTTAGACCTTGTTTGAGTCTTTGCTCTGATATTCCAGTGATGGTTCGGATATTGACAGTTTATTTTGAACAGGCAGTCATTTTTTTTTTTGTGGAGGGTTTGTAAGACCTCTTTCTTTTCGATTTTATTATCCCTGTCTTTTTGCCTGAACTGTTTTTTTTTTGTATTTACAGTCAGCGGGATGCCCCAGTTTTGCAAGTCTCCTTCATAGGTTTTGACTTAATGGGCTTTTATTTCTGAGAGATAATGACTGCTTATCGGAACCATCATTGTCTTTTGTTTTGGAAGGACTCCTTTGATGCTGTTCATTATGCACTTGGATCAGCTGAGAGAACTACCCTGCCCCAGGTTATGATTAAGGGTTTTAATTTTTGAAAAGAAAAACTCCAACTTCTTTGGCTCAAAGGGGTTGACGAGGGATTATCTTCCTTATAACTCCAGTGTTTAGGAATTGAAACAATGCTTGTACCTCATCAGCGGGGTCCGTTCAAAAGCATATTGTAGATTGTGGTATCGTTTTCGTCATCCTCCCTCAAGAGGCTTAGAATTATTAATCGAGCGTTGAACATCATAAAAAATGAAAGCAATTTTGAATATAATGAATACGAATAGATTAATTCAAACAGACATATGCGATGCATTAATGGAATAAACAAGTTTGCTATGACATTAATTGTTTGTATAAGCAAAGAAAAATACAACTCGGAAATTCAAATACAACAAAAACCTTCAGTGATTTGGCAAAGGAGCAGTGATTATGTTTGGAGTCTCTGGTTCTTCAAACTGGATTTCCTTGGCCTCAATCATGTCTTGCACCTTATTCTTCAGGGCCCAGCAGTTGTCCGTAGTATTCCCCGGGCTATCAGAGTGGTATGCACACCTTTCATTGGGATGATAGTTAGGAGCGGAAGTGTTTGGATTCTGAAGAGGAGCCCTTAAGGTAATCAGCCCTGCCTTCAACATTTGTTGTAGCGCTTGATCCAGTGACATGTTGATCTTAGTGAACTGTCTCTTGGGTGCGACCTCCTTACGTTGATGCCCCTGTCTTTGCTGAGCAGGCATAGGATTGGAGATCTGGGTTGCCCCTACCTGTTGATCATGACGACTCTTTTTACCATGCACAGCATTGGACTCCTTTTTCCCATGGTAAGGCTTTTTATGAGCATCAGAAGGTGCAACTTCTTGAATCTTTCCAGCCTTGATACCAGCTTCAATCCTCTCCCCGGTCAAGATCAAATCTGTAAACCCAGCAGAAGAATTCCCAATCATATGGTGGAAGAAAGGACCAGACAGGGTCCCCAAGAACATATCAACAAGCTCACGGTCAGTCAAAGGTGGCTGTACCCTTCCAGCCAGGTCTCTCCACTTCTGAGCATATTCCTTGAATCCTTCACCCGTCCCTAGTGACATACCCTAGAGTTAGATACGCGTAGGAGCAAGGTCGGAATTGTACTGATACTGCTTGTAGAATGCAGTAGCCAAGTCCTCCCAGTTACGAATGTTGGCTCCATCTAGTTGATAGAACCATTCGAGTTGAGTCCCTGAAAGACTTTCCTGGAAGAAATGGATCCATAAGTTCTTGTCAACAGTGTAAGGTTGGATCTTCCTTACATAGGATCTGAGATGCAGCTTAGGACAGGAAGCCCCGTCGTACTTTGCAAAAGAAGGTGCCTTGAACTTGTGGGGAATCACTACCCCAGAGGATAGACCTAGATCTTCGAAGTCCAGGCGGGGCACTTTTTGTATCTCCATAGCACTTAACCGGTCTTCGAGCTGTTTGTACTTGTCTTTGGCGGGAGGATACTGTTCATCATTGAAATCCGTCTCGTTGTCAGAGACCACGGGACTAGAAACCCTTCTCACTTGGGGACTGTCTTTGCCCACAGATGAAGTAGTCAGCTCAGCCTCATTCGGTAATCCATTCCCAAATCTGCGTCTAGGGTTAAACAAAACAGTCCTCTTCTTCTTCTTCTTCTCTTTCAGAAGCAGAGTCTTCAAATCCTGTTGACCCTGGGCTAGGCTCATAACCATCTCTTGGAACTGGGCATTCTGGGCCTGGAGAGCCTTGATAGCTTGTTCATTGGATGATTCAGGATCCATGATGATTGCTGAAATAAACAGCAAAGAAGATAAGTGACTTGTCAAAAGGGTACCTGTTATGCAATGATATGTATGTATACATGCAATGTTTTCAAGGATCCCGCGGGGTAAACAAGAAAATTTTTAGAATTCGCATCTGGTTGCTTGATTGAAGGAACTTCATGTCGTTGAGAGTCCTTCTTCCAGGGTCAAGGCTCACCATATCGAGTGGGTCATAGCCCCTGACTCAAGTTATCAACCTTGGCTAGAGGAAAATAAATCCCCTTTGCCCCTTGCTAGACAGTTGGTTCATCATGACCTGCATCACAAACCCTTGAGATCCTTGAAATGGGTTAGTCCTTATGCCGGATGTATGCAATGGTATGGTGGTATGATGTTATGCTATACGTGGAGTGATGTAAGTGAACCCTGTTATGAGTCCAGATTAAGGATTGTAAACAAAACCTGCAAGGAACCCGTGTTGTCAGATAACAAGTACGTGCAAGTAATTCAAGTTTGAAGGCACACAAGTCACACAGAGAGCCCTTAGAGTTTAGGCCAGCATGAAGTTTAGGTACTACCCTCTTGAAGTTGGTTGGTTCAAAACCTGTCCTATCAAAAGTGACCGGGTTCTAAGGAGCTCAATATCATTGGGTTGTTTTCTATGTTCATTATTTTGATTTAGCCACTGAACTGGCGATCAAAATATTCCAAGAAAACAACCCTCAATGAGTGTAGTATCGAGTATCTACCAACTTCGGACTGCACCAAAGTCGGTCATCTCACTACCCCTAAAGAGGCCAGGATGGTCAAGTAAGGTTCCTAAGGTCAGTTGATGCTTCACGACACCACGCGGCGGCCCTGTACTCTCCTTGACTTGACTCAAGGGTTACCGGTACTCACCAAAGTGCCACATCAACGTAGCAACTGCTTCAACCGTGTCGGTATACCCCGCACAGTTCCCTCATAGTTTGTTGCAACTTCTAAAAGGTATCCCCCAGATCCGGGTTAGGATCTATGAAACTCCCAAAACAGGCCCACAATATTAAAGCAAACAAATCAAGAAATTGAAAACAAGAGTGGTCTAATCCTAAGGTACACCTTACTTTTATTATAATCCCCAGCAGAGTCTCCAATTCTGTGATCGGTGGAAATAGAACTGACTGTTTTTTAAGCTGGTTCGCGAAATGTCGCGGTAAGCAAGAGTCGCCACCGTCTTTTATGTTCTCCAATATGGAAAGGACAAAAGCACAGCAAAATTCCTTTTCGAGAATGTTTCTCGATTCGGGAGGTAGATTTATAGAAAGGGAAGGTGTTAGCACCCTTTCTATCCGTGGTTATCCACGGACTCTTAGGTACTTGCTCTATGTTTTCAAAAATTTGTTTTCTTTTCAAGTGTGTGTGGGTTTTGAAAAAGTTTAGTTTGAAAAACTTCTAGGTAACTCTTGTATCAGTCCTCAAGAGTGTATGAAGTATTTGTTTGAAAACTTTTTGAAAGTGTAGGTGCGAAAAGATGTTTTTGTTTTTGAAAAGAGCAAGTACCTAGGAGAAATCTACCTACTCTAAGGAATTAGGCTGTGTAAGAGTCCTTTAGACAGTACTATCCCACTATTGAGAAGTAGGTAGCACCGTCATTGGAGTTATTCGGGTCAATTCGATTAAGGGACATGTGTGGTCACCAAAGCAATAGTAGGACGCCTTAGCGGTAACCCTAATGTCCTAGATCCTTTTTATCCGAGGCAACCGTTTCGAGGCAACTAGATCTTTAGACAGGAGGGCGACCTCTAAAACACCCTATACTTGATGACCACGTCGAGGCAACCAAGTGAGGCGTACCCTAAGAGTGGCATGTGCACGTGTGTTGTTTTTCAGTTAAGGTTATCTTGTACATGTTATTTGTTAGCTACGGATTGATTTTATTTTTCATACAAGTCTTTCATGCATTTTTAACAGTTAAGAGTGCGGAAAATAAATTGCGGAAAGGTAAATCTACGCTATTACAAGGCGCGGGTATATACATCGCCAAAAACAAAACCCGTTTGGAAAATAAATGCGAGAAAAGTAAAGAAAACGGTAAAATCCTAATTAACTATTACATCCTCGGAAACAGATACATAAATAATGATCAAAAGGAATTAAAGCGCGAAAGAATTGAATCGGGACGTCCTTAGGGTTTTGACCCCTTTTGAGAAAAAGAATTGAATTTGTCCTTTTTTGCAATTAAATTAATATTTAACCTAATTTACTAATTAATTAATTAAAAATAAAAAGAAATGTTTTTTGTGTTTTTATGTTTTAATGAAATAAAAATAAAAGGAATTAAAAAGTTAGTAAACAAAAACCTAATTCTAAGCTAATTTTATTTATTGTAAAAAAAAATTAAAGTTAACCTAATTTAACTAAATTAATTAATTTACATGTATTTACAAAAATAATAATTAATAGTAAAAATAATAAATAATAAATATATTTACATCTTTTGATTATCTGAATTTATTATAAAAAATAATTTGTTAGTTAATAATAATAATAATTATTATAATTAAAAGAAAACAAAAAAAAAGAAAATAAAAGAGAAAATAGAAACCAGGGGGTGCCAGGCCTTGTTTGGAGGTTTGTTTGTAAATTCCAGGCCCATTAAGCACAAAGCCACGTTGACTTTCTGGAATAATCCATGGCATAGCTGATTGGAAACATGGTGTTCTACTCATCCTGACCATTGGATTGATGGATGTGTCCACTTGGCATGCTGAGGCGTGAGGGACATGATGTTCATCCTTTGAGAAGCCTGCATAGGATTATGTTAGAAAAATATGAAACAAGGATTTGGGGGACCTGGGAATCGAACCCAGGTCCCAAGGCACTTTGCACGTTTCCTCCAACCGCTCAGCCAATTGCACGCTTTTGTTAGTACAATGATCAATAAATAATATATTAAGAAACCAAACAATTATGCAATAAAGCAAAACACGCGCGCCCTGATTTGAACGGACCACTCCCATGCATCCACGTCTTGTCTTCTTCGCTGTAACCTGCATAAAACAAATCAAATAGCGGGGGTTTTTAACCCCCACAATATGGCCTGAGGAAAAATAGCGAACAGGCGTGTGATGAACAGAAATTGTTCGTGATGGTTGGGATTTATTCGTCTGGCCTTGACGAATTCAACCATATGCGTAAGAAGGTCCAATTTTTTCTGTACAGCAAAGCCCTATTTTGAAAGCTTCGGAACCCTAATACTTGTTAATGGCATCTTTTGATTCAGGGCTCCATAATCAAATTAATATGTACCATTAGCTTCAGAGAGGTTCTAGCAATGCAAAGCACACAAAAAATCACATTAATAATGCATGAATTATGAATTTCGATCATGAGAAAGAAATCTAAACCGTGCGACCGTGTGGAGCGATTTCTTGAGGTTAAACGCTTGGTTTTGATTGCAATGCGTTTCTGGGAGTCCCTGCAACGTGTTAGAAGCAATTACAAGTATTGAATTGGCCTTGAAGTGAGAAAACAGTTTTGAGTTTCTTTGATATTTTTGGAATTGGCTTATGGCTTTTTGCAGCAGCTTGCACGTTAATTGCATTAGGGTTAGCTTGCTTGCATATATGGCAATAGAATTAGGTCAACAGTTGGGCCTTAATCCATCTATAGGAGAGAATTAGGTTTACACTTTCCTCCATTGTCAACCTTTCCATATTTGAATTAAATCTTAAGATTTTGTGTACACATAAGCCCTAGCACGAATTGTTTGGTCAGCACATGATATATGAAAGCTGTATAAATAAAAAAGATACTATTTCATTGATTTTTAGATTTTATTTGAATTATTAAAGATTTAAAATGAATTAAATCAATAAAAATTAAATAAAATGGAAAAATAAATGTTTGATCTTGAAATTAATCATGGGACACGTGTGTGGCATGACAAGGCTGAATCAAGTGGAAGAAAGTGGGCCCTTTTGTCAAAAATTGAAGTTTTAAGGATAGTTGACTTTTGCAAATTCATGAAAATTTCCCAACTTCTCCAATGCATATCTTGCTCAATTTTGATCATATGAACATGTTCTTGGACATTTTGGAAAGGTCTTGAAGTCCTCTAACCAATTCCTTTAGTCCCATGTCATTTGGATTTACCAATCTCAAGTTATGGTCTTTGATGTAAAGTGCATTTTTGTTGACTTTTGAAAATGACCCATAATGTAGAAATTGATAACTTTTTGTGAGAGCATTTCTTGGACTTTGAATGTGAAGATGAGTTGTAGGAAATGTAATCCCCTTCAAAATGAGCATTGGATGGGATTTTTCTGATGAACCATGAAAAAGTTATGCCCTGGTCAAGTTACAGTTGACTTTTCAGTTGTCCAAAAATAGAAACTTTTGCATCTTTGATGATTTTTGAGCCATGCTTGTGGAATCATGATCAAGACTTGATCAAATGATGATTGTGGCTTCAAAATAAGATGTTGACCAAAAATTTTGACTTTTGACTACAAAATGACCATTTTGCCCCTGTAGTTGGTTGTGGAGCAACTAGGGCTTTTGACTGTGCAAACTGGCATTGTGAACCTTGAAACTTGACATGTAGGTGCTTGACAATGTGTATAGGCCTATGGGACTTGATTGGACCACTGAAAATCTCAAATTCATTGAAGGAACCAAAACCCTAATTTTGACTGGCTTAGGAGGCATTTGGACTGTGCAACCCTTGAGAAATCTTGAACCATTTGAAGATGATTCTTGATAAATCTTGAAGAATATGGGAGGGCAAATTTTGGGGTACAAAAGAATCCCACCTACGAAGGGCCATTTGTTGTTAAGAGAGTTTTCTCTGGTGGAGCCATGATGTTGACTACCATGGATGGTGAAGACTTCCCACATCCTGTGAATGCAGACATAGTGTTGTACCCCAAAATTTTCCCTCTCATTTATCAAGACTTTTCTCATAGATCTCTTTGAATCAAGACTGGATTAGGGTTTGGTCAGCTCAAGACATCTCATCTTGCACTGATAACCCAAAATTAGGGTTTGAGTTTGCACAAGGATTTTTGGACTATCAATGCTTCATGTGACTTTCAAACATCATCATGGATCCCTAAGATCACTCAGGACAAGTTTCAAGCTCTGAACCACTTTTTTTTATCAGTCAATTGGATAGTTGACCTAAAAATCAGTTGTATTGGGGAAAAAGTCAACCATGGCCAATTTACAGTCAAACTTCATATTTTATTATCAACATCAACACTTTAAACTTATATGTATCCTTTGATCAAGTTTGGACCATAATTCCTCAAGAAATTTGATCAAATCACCAAAAGGGCAAAATGGTCAAAATTAGGGTTTTGACTGAGGAAGGGCAATTTCTGATTTTGAACCTAGAAAATGACCAATTGAGTTAAGGCATGATTTCAAGGATTCAATTACATCATCTTGACCTTATTACATGGCTCAAAACATCTCAAATTCACTGGATTGACAGATGAAATTTACAGTCAACTGATCAAAAGTCAACTGTATACTAAAAAGTCAAACTTTGACTTTTTGGTCAAAATCAAGTGCCAAGAATCATAATTCATCAAAACATGTTAAAATGTGAAACTTGTTCACCAAGAAAACTAAATTTGAAAATTAGGGTTTGAATTTGAAAATTTTCCTAACTTAGAAATTTTCTAAGTATAGAAAATTTTCTTATTTTTTCTCAACTTTAGGCCACTTTTTCACCATGATGCATAATGATTCAAGGAAATTTCCCAACATGAAAGTTGTAGACCTCCGTGAAATCTACAACTCTGTTTCACACACTTTTCCCTAAAGATGCTTGGATCTCAAGATATGAATTTATGAATACATGGTCATGAACTAAATAACTTAGTGAAATTTTGCCCTAATTTAGGTAGGTTTTGGATCCAACTTCATGGCAATTTTTCACCTAGTTCCAAGAGGTATCTCAAAATGAATTTCAAACATGAGTTATAAAGCACATTGCAAGATTTCCAAAATGTCAAGGAACTCCTCAAGATCATTTTTGAGTAGGGAGAATCGAAGAGATGAAGTTGGCAATTTCTCATTTTTGTCCAAGCCATTTCATGAAGAACAAAGTTGCAATCAGTACCTATGCTGCCTAATCCATGATTTACAGGTCCCAAACTTGTTCGACACTCCTTAATTAAATGCTTACTCAGTTGACAAAGCTTTGATCCATGCCTTAGAACCATTATCCAACTTACAATTCCATTTATGGCAAAAAGTGACCATTGCCATTTTGGAAAAGATCAACTTTTGCAAACTTTACAATCTTGAGCATTGGACATGTCCCCTTGGCACATACAAGTACCACAGACCTAAGGCAACTTGTAGATAAGAGATACCAACCCTAAGCAAGCGAGTACAAGCAAGTAAATCTTTGTCTTATCACTTTACTTCAAATACAAGAAAAGTGGCAAAAAGGCCAGAAGAGGTACAACTGTTAGAGGGTTGATATCAAACCAATTCCATACTAATATACAAAGATAATACAACTTAGCACACGGGGAAAAAAGTCCTGAAACACTCCCAACCATAAAAAACACCAAAATCTGTCCAAACCTACAGTTTTTGCATAAGCATACCCGTCACCTATTTGGCTCGTGCATTTTGAGTTTTGATCATTCAAACATCTTACATACTTAATATCAAACCAGTCCAAACCTTTATCCCTGTTCTGTAATCATTTTCCATCATCTGCCATTGTTGATTTTAGAGCTTGCAGTTTGACTTGGCCAAGGAGTTTCATATACTTTCAGAGCAGGGCAAGGGTTAGAGTACATTCAGGGAAGTTCAAGGAAGCTCAAGCAAGCATCAGGCCTCCATCAAACTCATCCCAGTTTCATCCATGATTCCAACTGAAGGAGGTAAAATCTCAAACTCTATCTCCTTGTACAGGCAACCATAGGCCACGATTTGTGAATAAAAAATGTAGTCCTCATCATAACGAAGCTGTACATATCCTTATGTTGCATTGATTTTACTTGAGCTGAGAGAATTTGGAACTTGAAATTTCTGAAAATATTAGGTTAAAATTTAGGGCTTTTAAAATTCTCTTTGATCTTTGATAGTTAGCTTACATAACTTATATGGTTGGAATCGTGAGTTCAAGTACTACAACTTTCATGTTATGAGTTTTCATTTTTATGGAAGTATGAGAGAGTTACAGGATGCCTGGCCAAGCTTGAGGAAGGAGATGAAGTACAGGGCAAGGGCTTGTTTTGGGTTATATTGTTTTTGTTTTCCTTAAGACAATGGAAGTATAGCCACCCCAGTGGCAAAGTAGCGCGCTGGTGAGACCCATGTCTTGGGTTCGAACCTGGGCGCGCTACTTTTGTTTTTACATTTTTGCCATTTTTTCAGTTTTGAGATTTTTTTGCAGGTTTGGGCTTTATGCTTTGGGCCATAGTTTTTTTACTAACACTCTACTGCCAATCTGCTACATCACCCCCTTGCCAACTTTTTATATTTTTATTTTTTATTTGTTTTATTTTCATATTTAATATTTTAAATATTTTCTTTGATACATAAAAATCCTAAAAAATGTAAATTAATAATATTGCACTTTTATTTTATTTTTAGTTTATTTCTCACATAAAAATATATTTTATTTTATTATATATCATGAATTTTATTAATAACTTGTAAAATATAATCAAAATTATATTTAGTTTAATTTATTTATTTATTTCTCATTTCATACTTATAAACATTTATTTTGGCATATATAAAATTTTTATATTTTTATACAATATTATTTATTATTTTTATACAAGAAAATACATAAAATAATACATATAAAAACTTTATTTTCTTTTAAAATAATAATTAGGGTTAAAACCCCTTTTTTTAAAAATTATTAAGTCCTTTTCCTTATATTTTTAGGTTTAGATGAAAATTTCTTTTACATAAAAAACAAAACAAAAAATCTTTTCTTACATGTACATTGCCTTGCATTTTAAATATTGTATTGTATTTATTCTAATTCGTACAAATTTGAATTGGTTGTAATAATTTATTTAGTTTTATATTTTTGCAAATCCCCATTCAAATTTGTATTCCCCCTCCCATGAATTGTTGTAATAGCTTAGAAATATTTACATTACGCAATTTATCGCTTTATATGCCATGATTAGTAATTAGGGTTTGTATGACAAGATCAAAACAAAGCAAAATAGAAAACCCTAAATACAAGACAAAATCAAAAGCATGAAAATGATACACTTGCACACAAGCATCCTTAGGGTTTCTCCACTTGGTTGCCTAAAACAAAATGACCATGTTACGCATGCGAAGTATCTTGGCAAAACAAACAAATATAAAGAGCATAGTCCCTCGATGATGCTATTCAAAAGGTTGCCTTATAAAATTATCTTGGTCCCTCAAAATGCTAAGATACTTTGCAAACATTGCTAATCATGGCCATACGATGACCCACGCCCGTCCCGTTTACACCCAAAGATAGGGTTGCTTACCAAATCAATAGTAAGACAACAATGTCAAAGGAATAGAAAATACTTAAGAAAGACATTTGAGTAGGTAGATGGCTTCTAGTTACTTGCTCTATTTCAAACAACAATCCTTGCTATTTTCCAAAACAAACACACACATTTCAAAACATCTTACAATCATTGAAAACATTTTCAAAAAGACAAACATCTTTGTATACATTCTTACGAACGAGAATCATTACAAAGATTGCCTAAACGAATGGCCCCTTTTACAAAATACTTTCAAAACCACACCGAACACAATTTCAAACAAACAAAAGCAAGTGATCTAAGCAAGTAACTAAGAGCCCATGGAAAACCATGGATGAAAAGGATGCTAACACCTTCCCTTTTCAGAATCTACCCCCCGAACTCAAGAAACAATCTCAAAGGTCTTTCCTGTGCTTTTTCACCTTTCCTTTTGGATAAAAGAAAAGTTGGTGGCGACTCTTGCTAACCGCGACATTTGCAATAAAACGCAAAACCTCAAGTCATTTCTCCCACCGTATCACAGAACTGGCGACTCTGCTGGGGATTATTATAAAAGTGGGGTTACCTTAGGGTTTAGATCACATTTACTTGCTTCCATTTGTTTGACTTGTTTGATTTACATTATGGTTCTTTGTTTGGGTTTGAATCTTATACCCGGATTTGGGAAACATTATAGGTAAATAGCAATACGTTGTGGAAAGTGTGCGGGGTATACCGACATGGTCTAAGCAATAGCTATGTTAGTGTGACATATTTGTGGGTACCGGTAGCCTTTGAGTTAATCAAAGAGAATACAGGGCCGTTGAGTGATGTCATGAAGCACTAATGAACTTCTAGAACCCTTTACTTGGCCAACTTGGCCTTTAGGATGTAGTGAGATGACCGGCTTTGGTGCAGTCCGAAGTTGGTAGATACTCGATACTACACTCATTGAGGGTTGGTTTCTTGGGATATTTGGGTCGCCATTAAACAGGCTTGAGCTGAAACAATGACCAAGGAAACAATCCAGTGATTTTGAGCTCCTTAGAACCCGGTTACTATTATTAGGACAGGTTGAGCCAACTAAACTTCAAAAGGGTACTTACCTATAAAACCCCATGCAAGCCTAAACTAAGAACTTGTTTGATTTGCTTGTATACGCATACTTGTACATAACATCATGGACATCATGAACATCATATGCACTCACTAACCATTTCAAGGATTTTTTAGATTCATCTTTGTTCTTGTTTTATAGGATATGGATTCACATCGCAGGAAAACTATCCAAATCAACCTTGTGAGAATTCCTCCACAACTCAAGGAGCTAGCTTCAAGGATCCCTGAGAACTCCCCATTCACCGAGAGGCATGGTTGTCTACTCAACTTGGTCACCTCTAACACAGAGGAGGATATGTTGAAGGTGCTCTTCCAGTTCTTTGACCCTTTGCATCATTGCTTCACATTCCCCGACTATCAACTTGTGCCTACTTTGGAAGAATTTTCTCAACTCTTGAGGATTCCTATTCTCAATCAACTACCTTTCAATGGTACAGAAAGAGATCCAAATCCAGAAGAGATTACTCAAGCCCTGCACTTGCACTCATCTGATGTCACAACTCATTGGGAAACTAGAAGTGGTGTCAAAGGCTTCTTAGCAAAATTTCTGTTTGAGAAAGCCCAAAGCTGTTGGAATTCCCTAGACTTGCAAGCTTTTGAGGAGATTGTGGCTCTTCTTATCTATGGGATGGTCTTGTTTCCCAATCCTGACCAACTCATAGAGGTGAGTGCCGTCAAAATCTTCATGTCACATAATCCGGTGCCTACATTGCTAGGGGATATCCTACACTCTTTTCACACCCGCACAATGAGGAAAATATGGGTCCTTATGTGTTGCACTCCCCTCCTGGCAAGATGGTTTATTTCTCATCTTCCGCAATCAGTCTTAAAGAATGAGCAAGGATTAAGGTGGTCGCAAAGGTTAATGACGCTCAAACATTCAGATATTCATTGGTGCTCTCGATCCAAAGAGAATCTTATCATTGTTGACCATTGCGGGGAATTCCCTAATGTCCCTCTACTTGGCATAAGGGGAGGCATCACCTACAACACTTGCTTATCTCTAAGACAGTTTGGTTATGCCCGAAGGGATGGCCCACATGATATGTTGATTCAAGGCTTGGTATTCGACTATGACAACGACAATCAAGGTCTTCGCCAAAGATTCATCCGAGCTTGGAGGATGCTAAAAAAGGTGGATAGCAAGACTTTGGGACACAATAATTCCATCCCTCTTGAGCCTTACCTCAAGTGGGTGCGAACCTGCGCTCAAAGTCTTATGATGCCTTATCCTTCCATTCTCCCAGTGATTATTGAGCCTGTTAAGGAAGGAGAAGTTCCATACACTTTCCTACATCCTGACATGCCCACATCTCTTGAAGACCTACAAAGGGATTGGATACAACTCAAAGGAGAGCGAGATACTTTTGAAGCCCAATTCTACGCAAGCGAGAAGAAGGTTTTGGAACTCACTAGGCTACTTCATGAGGAGCAGACTCTAAATGCCTACATAGCACCAAAGAGGATGTGCAATACTTTTTTATCTTAGAATTTTGTATTATTTTGCCCAAGGGGCATTGATGTACTCAAATTCTATCTTATTAATATAACGTGTGTTTCTTTTTTGTTTTAAAACAAATTTGAACTTTTAAAATCCTTGAAAACATTGCATATGCACATATCATTCATCATGACATAAACAGGTCTTTTGCAACCAGTTTCCTCATCTCTCTACTGTTTATTTCAGTAAGATGGATCTCGAACAGACGGTCAAAGATCTTCAAGCTCAAAACACGCAGTTTCAACAGTTACTCATGACCCTAGCCAAGGGGTAAGATGATTTGAAGACTCTCTTAGCTGAAGAAAGAAAGAAGAAAGCAAAGAAAGCCACCGAGGTTTTGAATATGGGGAGAAGATTTCAGGGACAGACTAGAAGAACATTGAATTTTGCAACCACTTCCGGGGAAGGAGAAGGGAAAGGAAAAGAAACAGCAGTGCCGTCAGAATCTGAAGAGGAGGAAGATGAGGAAGACTAATCTTAGGAACAATACCCTCCGGCTGATGATAAGTACAGACATCTTGAAGAGCGTTTAAGCGCTATGGAAATACAAAGGGTACCAGGTCTAGACTTTGAAGAATTGGGGCTAGTGTCAGGAATTGTAATCCCACCAAAGTTCAAAGTGCCGTTGTTTGCAAAATATGATGGGGTGTCATGTCCTAAAATGAACCTCCGATCATACGTGAGAAAGATTCAGCCGCACTCTACCGATAAAGACATGTGGGTGCATTTTTTCCAAGATAGTTTATCCGGAACACAACTCGATTAGTTTTACCAATTAGAAAGGGCCGACGTCCACAACTGGGAAGACCTTGCCATAGCTTTCTATAAACAATACCAGTATAATGCAGATTTGGCACCTACCCGTACTCAACTTCATAGTATGGCTATGGTTTCAAATGAGGGTTTCAAAGATTACGCATAAAAATGGAGAGATCTAGCTGGGAGAGTGCAACCCCCTCTGCCTGAAAGGGAGTTGGTGGATATGTTCTTAGGCACTCTATAGGGCCCTTTCTTCAACCATTTGATTGGGAGTTCATCTGTTGGATTCACTGAGTTAATATTAACCGGAGAGAGGGTGTAAGTTGGCATAAAAAGTGGAAAGATTCAGAAAGATTCGTCTGCCTCTACAACTGTAAGAAAGCCTTTCACCGGGAAGAAGGAGTTATATGTTGTTTATCCACAAAGGAACCAAGGGAGAGTTGAACGCCGACCAATGGCAGGGGCCGTTATGATCCCAAAGCTTACATCTGATCAACCAAGGAGTAATCAACCAAGGGTGGAAAGGCCAGTCTGACAATTCACCAAAATTAATATGACCCTAGCCCAGGTTTTACCACATCTTCTGAAATCTAATTTGGCAACTTTGAAAGAAGCTCCCAAAAACCCCAACACGGCGTCCCCTCATTATCACCCGAATGCTAGATGCACATACCATTCCGAAAGTCCGGGTCCCGAAACCAATAACTGTTGGGCTCTGAAAAACAAAATTCAAGACCTTATAGATGCAAAAGAGATTGAGTTTGAGGCGCCCGAAAAACCAAATGTCATTTCCGCTCCTATGCCTAGACATGGTCACAACGCCAATGCTATCGAGGAAGATTTGTTTGTTGCTACAGTGGATGAACTCTTGACTCCGCTCCCGATCATTAAGATGAACTTGTTGAAAGCTGGTATATTCCCAGGTTGTAATAAAGACTGCCATCTTTGCTTATCCTCATCAACTGATTTCCCTCTGTTGAAGAGAGGTATTCAACGCCTGATAGACAACCAAGAAATTTTGTTTGAAAATGCTCCTGTTTCACCCATTCCTATTGAAGAAGTTTCGATCATAACCATCTCCGCCAATCCTTCCAGGGTCCCCAAAAGACCCGTTAGGATTACATCAGTTCCAAAGACTACTCCTCTCATAATTACAATGCTCGAGCCGGTCCCATATGAATCAGATAAAACAGTACCGTGGAATTACGGTGGAGAAATATACTACCATGGTATTAAACAAAACGGGCTGACCGCCGAAGAAGTGAGCTCTGAAGAAGAAGATTCTGACATTAGCAATATTGCCGGAACTAGTAAGATTACCCGTAGCGGTAGAGTCTTCTCTCCAGAGATTGCCCCTCTAAAGGCAGTTTTTGGACCGTGGTCGTTCCAAAGATTACCTCTGTACCAATAATCATACCTGCAATTGCTCCTACCGACAAAAACGACACAACCCCTGCTGCTATCCCTACTAACACCTCTACTATTGAAAATCGAGGAAAAAGCATTCAAGAAGAGCCTGTCCGGATGAAGGCTCAATCACTAGCTATCCCCTAAACATCCAAGAAGGAAATGGAAGAGATCTTGAGGATAATAAAGAAGAGTGACTATGACGTGGTTAAACAGTTGGGGAAAACTCCCTCCAAGATCTCCATGCTAGCATTGTTGCTGTGCTCTGAGGCACATGTGAAAGCTCTGGTAAAATTTCTGAAGACAGCCCATGTGCCACAAGAGACGTCTGTTGACCAGTTCCAATACTGTGTGGCCAGTTTGACAGCTGATAACGGCCTAGGCTTCTCTGATGCTGATTTGACACCCAGGGGGAGGAAGCACAATGAGGCATTAAATGTCTCTGTGGAGTGTAGAGGAACGACTCTGGCCCATGTCTTAGTGGACACGGGTTCATCTTTGAACGTCTTACCAAAGAAAGCCCTTGACAGATTGGATTGCAAAGGGCTGACATTGAAACCCAGTAACATAGTTATGAGAGCGTTTGATGGCTCGAAGAGGATGGTCCACAGGGAGGTGGACATCCCGATAAAGGTGGGAACTCAGACTTTCAATTCAACCTTCTATGTAATGGACATCCGCCCCTCTTACTCCTGTCTGTTAGGACGGCCCTGGATCCATAATGTCGGTGTTGTCACCTGCATGCTACACCATATGCTGAAGTACCCGGTCCATGGAAAGATCATCATTGTCCACGGGGAGGAGGAGTACATGATTAGCCACCTAAATTCTTTCTGGTATGTGGAGTTGGATGGCGAGTTCATTGAAACTCCTTTTCAACATTTCGAAGAGGTCTCTCAAGAAGTAGCGGTAACCAAGGTGGTATCCCCGATTCCCAAGATCACAAGACCTCCGCTTTGGATGTCATCTCTAAAGGACGCCAAGGCAGTAGTAGAAGAGAGTGGATGCACCATCTGGGGGCAGCTTCCGGACATCCCGTATAAATTAGACAAGTTTGGCTTGGGGTTTAATTCAACTGCTCAGAAGGTTGTGCGTCGTGCCCGTGCTGGAAGGCCACCTTTGAAGATTAGTAACCGGGAGGTCAACACAGTGGAAGATGGTGAAGAATATGGCAGCTTGGAAGATTGGATATTTCCTACTGTCAATGGAGGACTTCGCAATTGGGAAGCCAGAGACTTTGTCCCAATAAATTTCATCTCTTAGTAATTTATCTTTTACATTTCTGTTGGACTTGTAATATTCACAAATAATTCGCACTTTAAAAACCTTGTGTCTTACCCGAGGCGCAATGGTCCATTTGTAAGGGTTTTTATTTCATCTTCATATGACATTCAATGAATCATGGACACTTTTTCACATACAAACCTTTTATGCTCATTATCTTTATTTTACATTTTATTGTTTAAAGATGGCTATACCCTTACACACACCCACACTCACCAAAGCAGGTACCCTTCCACTCCGGATCCCATGGGTAACGATACTGCTATAGCCTTTAGTGACTCTGAAGATCTAATCTACCAATCCGAATACGAAGGTGCGGAAGATTGTGAAGTACCAGGGGAATTGGCCAGACTACTACAACAAGAGGAAAGAGCTATTCAGCCTCATGAGGAACCATTGGATACAATCAACTTGGGTACCGAGGAAGATAAAAAGGAAATCAAGGTGGGTGCCAATCTAGAGCTGAGTGTCAAGGAGCGTCTAATTCAGCTATTACATGATTATGTTGAGATCTTTGTCTGGTCATACGAAGACATGCCATGACTTGATACAGACATCGTGGTATATCGTCTACCCACAAGAGAAGATTTCCCACCAGTGAAACAAAAAGTCTGCCGCATGAGACCTGACATGTCAGAGAAGATCGAAGCGGAAGTCATGAAACAATTCAATGCTGGATTCTTAGTTGTCACTTCTTATCCTCAATGGGTTGCCAACATTGTTCTCGTGCCTAAAAAGGACGGCAAAGTACGAATGTTCATGGATTATAGAGATTTAAACAGGGTCAGCCCTAAAGATGATTTTCCACTTCCCCACATCGACATCCTGGTTGACAATATGGCCCAGCACAAAGTATTTTCCTTCATGGATGGATTCTCAAGCTATAACCAAATTAAAATGGCACCTGAGGACATGGAGAAAACTACATTTGTCACACAGTGAGGTACGTTCTTCTACAAAGTGATGCCATTCGGACTGAAGAATGTCGGGGCAACCTATCAACGCGCCATGGTAGCTTTGTTTCATGATATGTGATGACACACAAATATGTGATATTTCTGGCATGATATACACAAAATACTTCTCATACTTTAGTTTAAATTAAACTATTTTATAGGTATTATTCAGGTATTTTTCTATTTTTGTAGATATGCATTAAGCTGGACACTTTGGAAGAAATGAAGAAAAAAGAGGTGCAAAACTAGCAAAAAAGGCCAAAGGAGAAGAAATGAGCTCAAGCCCATTATACATGTGAGCACGTGGCCCACCTTGAAGAAGACCTTAACGATCGTCAAGGAGTCATGCCGGATGTCACGCGGTAACAATGACCAAGTGACTATCGTCACTTGAATGTGACGAACGTCATAAGCCACTTACCCCACTTTCTTCGCATCCAACGGACAGAAACGCATTCAAATGTTAATCCAACGACTACCTATATTTTCTGACCCACTCAGTCAAAGCACCAAGGAATGTGACAAATTAATGGCCCTATTATTTCTCAAAGGAAGAAATAAACTGTTCCTACATTTTCGAGAACAACTATCACGCAAGACTTATAAATAGAGCCTTAGGCCACAGTAGAAAGAGTTCTTCTTTTTGGGCAAGAAACTTTGGAGATTTTATATTTACTTTGAGCGAATATTCTTTTCAGCATTATTTTATTTCCCAGTTATTTCTATATTCCTTTCCAGCATTATTTTCTTTGTACGGTTAAATATATTCTCCGATCGAAGCAAAGCCTACAATTTATGCAGGAGTGCTTCTATCTTCAGAGTTATTACCAGGTTTATGTTTACGAATTCTTATTGATTTTTAATCAATATAACTATGTTTATTTTTGTTTGTCTCTTAAATTATTCTGTGATTTGGTTTAATATTATGTTAGGCTAGAATTCCTATACTGGTATGTAAAGTCACTCAACCAAGGGAACGAGTAACTTAGTTGGGATTATTTTTACTACAAAACTTTCTTTTCTGGCCTAAGTTACTATTTTTAATCATTAAATTGTTTTATTACGGAAGTAAAAAACAGATAGAGGTTAGGGTCAACAAAGCAGAAGTTTGAGATCTTTTAACTGGACAGTAGTAATTAGGCATTGGCTTAAAATACAGCGGAAGCACTTTAAAGTTAATTAAGATTTTATTTAGTTTTCAAAAAGTGTTTTTAACTCCTGCTGGATGGCGGAAGCGTACGTTAAGACTTAACTGCATAGCCTAGATCAACAAAACGACAGTGTGAGACGAGGGTTTTTAAACTAAATAAGTTTTACTGAAAGCTGTTTTGAAAATATAAAGACGCCCAATAGGTCGCTAGTTCCCGAGGTACGACTATTACATACTGGTAATTACGCTAATTGATTATTAAAAATCCAATTTAATTTAGTATTTAGTTTTCCCTACAACCCAATCAAATATTCATTAGCTTTAGATTTGCAAAGTAATAATAGAAGACGATAGATCGATTCATCAGTCTCTGTGGTTCGATATCTTTTAAAACTACATGATAAGACTGTGCACTTGCAGTCCGAATCATTGGATACATAAGTATAATCCCGATCAAGTTTTTGGCGCCGTTGTCGGGGACTGATTTAAGTCGATATCGCTACTCTTTTGTTACACAGTAGAGACTAGAGCAAAAAATTCTCTCTTTCTTTTCTATTTCTTTTCTTTTCTTTTCTTATTTGTATGCCAAACACTCGTTCGCAAGGCGAGCCGTTATACATACAAATCAACGATATCGAGCGTTATCTCAGACTTAGACGTCGCATTCAAGAGTATCATCTCTTGCATAACACTCAACCTCGTCAATCACTCGAACCTCCTATTTCTCGACCAACTGAAGAAATGGCTGCCAATCCTGCTCCGCACCCACTCAAATCCTATGCCATTCCCTCACAAGATGAACTGCACAATAGCATTTCTGCCCCTCCAATCGAGGCTAACAACTTTGAACTGAAACCCTCTTTGTTATCTGCTGTACAACAGAACCAGTTCTCTGGTGGGTCAATGGAAGACCATAATCTTCATCTATCAATATTTCTACAGTATGCAGATACAATTAAGAACAATGGGGTCAGTCAAGAGGCAATAAGACTTCGTCTCTTCCCTTTCTCTCTAAGAGACAGAGCAAGAGCTTGGCTCCAATCTCTACCCGCAAACTCAGTCACTACATGGGACGAGCTGAAGAAAGTCTTTCTTGCAAGGTACTTCCTGCCAAGCAAAACAGCTATGCTAAGATCTCAGATAAGCGATTTTAGATAAAAGGAGAACGAATCCCTTTTCGATGCTTGGGAATGATACAAGGATCTAATGAGACTATGCCCATATCATGGCTTGGAAGAATGGTTGATTATCCACACCTTCTATAATGGTCTCCTTTACAATACAAGATTAACGATAGACGCTGCCGCAGGTGGTGCACTTATGGACAAATCCTACACCGCTGCATATGCTCTAATAGAAAGCATGGCCCAAAACTACTATCAGTGAGGAAGTGAAAGAGGACACGCAGACAAAGGTACTGCAGAGAAAACACCGACAAAAGGAGGCATGTATGAGATAAGCGACCTAGACAGTGTCCATGCTAAGGTAGATGCCCTCACCCTAAATATAGATAATTTGACCGCAATACCTCTAGCCACCGTGGATGCTATAACTCCCAATTGCGAAATATGCGGAGTACCTGGACATCTAGTTACTGAATGTAAGATCTTGGCAGGAACTCCAACTGACCAAGTGAATTATGCTCAAGGAAACCCTTACTCAAACACGTACAACCCTGGATGGAAAAATCACCCAAATCTCTCATATAAAAACCCCAATGCGTTGTATGCTCCAAACCAAGCACCTGTCGTGCCACCTGGATATCAGAAAGCTCCTGCAAATGCTCTTAGTGCGCCTAGGAAATCAAACTTAGAACTGATGATGGAGAACTTCATAGCTACCCAAGCGCAAATAAACAAAGACGTCCAAAATCAGAACATAAACACTAATGAGCAGATAAAACAATTAGCAAACAAAATAGATGCTTTGGCCACCCACAATAAAATGTTAGAAACCCAAATCTCTCAAGTGGACCAACAACAAGCACCTACAGCTGCACCGGCTTATACATTTCCCGGTCAAACACAACCTAACCCGAAGGGGCATGCTCATGCCATCATATTAAGAAGTGGAACCGAGTTAGATGGACCGCCTGACCCAAGACTGTCAACTCAAAGTATGTATCAAAGGGCTGAAACACCAACTGGGAAGGAGAATCAACCAGAGAAACCAGAGGAAGACGAAGAAGATAAAGGAGGAGAGGCCAAAGAAAAAGAAAAAGAAAAACCTTATGTGCCTCCACCGCCTTATAAACCCCAGATCCCATTTCCTGGTAGATTAGCCAAACCTAAGAATGTAGGGCAATTTAAAAAATTCGTAGAACTTCTTAAACAACTTAATATAACAATCCCTTTCACAGAAGCCATAACTCAAATGCCCTCCTATGCAAAATTCCTCAAGGAAATCTTATCCAACAAGAAAAAGCTAGAAGATAACGAAACAGTTATGCTTACAGCAAAATGTAGCGCAATTATCCAAAACAAGATTCCCCCTAAGCTTAAAGACCCTGGAAGCTTCTCTATACCATGCCATATAGGTAAATTTGTCATAGACAAAGCCCTATGTGATTTAGGAGCTAGTATTAGCGTTATGCCTCTATCCATATGCAACAAACTGGAAATGGGTGAACTAAGACCAATAAAGATGTCCATTCAATTGGCAGATCGCTCCGTCAAATACCTAGTAGGAATCTTAGAAAACGTTCCTGTTCGGATAGGTCAATTCTACATCCCTACAGATTTCATAATCATGGACATTAGAGAAGATGAAAGTACACCTATCATCTTAGGAAGACCATTTCTAGCTACCGCTGGAGCTATCATAGATGTAAAAAAGGGCAAACTAACCTTTGAAGTAGGTGAAGGGAAAGTCGAATTTATTCTGACACAATTCTTACAAGTGCCTGCCATAGATGATACATGTTATCTGGTAGACATCGTGGACGAATGCGTAAGAGAAATTGAATGGGAACCAATACCTTGTTCGGAAACCATGAAGATTCCCACACCTCTTATATTCGAAGATAACAAATGGTGTCCTGAATACTGAGACGACAATCTGAGTGAATGCTTAGCTCTGACACCCGATCACATGCCTTGTCCAAGAAAACTAGCATTGGATCTTAAGCCATTACCCAAGACCCTCATATATGAATTCCTTGACACCGAGTTAAAACGACCTGTAATAGTCAACGCGGACTTAGGACAACATGAAACAGACAAATTATTACAAGTCTTAAGAAAATATCCATCCTCCTTGGGATACAACATTACAGATCTCAAAGTAATAAGTCCTTCCATTTGCATGCATCGTATTATGCTAGAAAATGACTGCAAATCTTCTAGAGAACATCAACGAAGAATTAACCCAATATGGAGCACCGTAGTTAAAGATGAAATTAAAAAACTTCTAAACGCATGAATCATATACCCAATCTCCGATAGTCAGTGGGTAAGCCCAGTCCACTGTGTACCAAAGAAAGGTGGTATAACAGTAACAACAAACAAAGCAGGCGAAGCTGTAGCGGAACAAACTATAAGCGGAGCTAGAATGTGTATTGACTATAGGAAGCTAAACAAGGCCACTCGCAAGGACCATTTCCCTCTACCGTTCATTGATCAAATGCTTGAACGATTAGCTAAGAACTTTTATTACTGTTATCTAGATGGTTACTCAAGATTCTTTCAAATTCCTATCCACCCCGATGACCAAGAAAAAACAACATTCACATGTCCTTATGGAACTTTCGCCTATCATCAAATGCCGTTTGGATTATGCAATGCTCCCGCCACATTTCAGAGGTGCATGATGGAAATCTTTGCTGACTTCATAGACAACATCATGGAGGTCTTTATGGACGACTTCTCTGTATATGGAGAGAGTTTTGAAGATTGTCTGATAAATTTGGAGAAAGTTTTGGAGAGATGCGTAAAAGTTAACCTCGTTCTGAATTGGGAAAAGTGCCACTTTATGGTCAAACAAGGAATCGTACTAGGACACGTTGTGTCTAAAAATGGGATTGAAGTCGATAAAGCTAAGATCGAAGTCATAGAAAACTTGCAACCCCCTAAAACAGTAAGAGAAATACGTAGCTTCTTAGGACACGCCGGTTTCTACCGACGATTCATAAAAGATTTCTCGCAAATATCAAAACCTCTAACCACCCTCCTTATGAAAGACGTTGAATTTGATTTCGATGACAAATGCCTAAAAGCATTTAACCAATTAAAAACAGCTCTTGTATCCGCACCAATCATGCAACCACCTGATTGGAGACTTCCATTTGAAATCATGTGCGACGCAAGTGATTACGCAGTAGGTGCAGTCCTGGGACAACGAAGAGATAAGAAGCTTCATGCGATATACTAAGCTAGTAGAACCTTGGACCCTGCACAGATGAACTACGCAACAACGGAAAAAGAACTTTTAGCCGTAGTCTTTGCACTAGACAAATTTCGCTCCTACCTAGTAGGCGCAAAAATAATCATCTATACAGACCACGCAGCTATTAGATATCTCTTAACCAAGCAAGATTCAAAGCCGAGACTTTTGAGATGGATTCTGCTTCTACAAGAGTTTGATTTAGAAATTAAAGACAAAAAAGGTACCGAGAACATAGTAGCCGACCATTTATCCCGAATTGAAAAGATGACACCAGAAGAAGTACCTATTAACAATGACTTCCCGTATGAACGTCTGCTAGCTCAGATGGACTTAGGAGATGCCAGTGAAGAACCACCTGAATCAAATCCAAATCAACTGCTTTTAGGACTTGAAACACAAGTTGTTAGCCGTGATTCACAAGAAAGCCAAGACGAAATAAATAATGATATAAACGAAATCGTGGTCTCTGTCCGAACTAATCAAACCATACCATGGTATGCGGACATAGCTAATTACTTGGCTGCCAAAATCCTACCCCCTTGATATGACTTATCAACAAAAGAAAAAATTCTTTCACGATTTGAAACATTACTTTTGGGATGAACCTTTACTATTCAAGAGAAGTGCCGACGGTATTTTCCGACGATGTGTCCCATAAAACGAAATTGAAAGCATTATTTCTCATTGTCATGATGCCCCTTACGGAGGACATGCAAACACATCAAAGACATGTGCCAAAATTTTGCAGTATGGCTTCTACTGGCCAAATTTGTGGAAAGATGTGCACATAGCCATCCTCAACTGCGATCGATGCCAACGCACCGGAAATATATCCAGACACGATGAGATGCCTCAGACTGGCATTCTACAAGTCGAAGTCTTTGTTGTATGGGGAATAGACTTCATGGGACCATTTCCGTCCTTATTCGGAAACAAATATATACTCGTGGTTGTAGATTATGTTTCGAAATGGATTGAAGCAATAGCTTCTCCAACAAACGATACTAGAGTCGTGATTAAACTCTTCAAAACCATTATATTCCCAAGGTTTGGTGTACCCAAGCAAGTCATAAGTGACGGTGGCTCCCACTTTATATCAAGAATCTTTGATAAACTCCTAACCAAATATGGGGTGAAACATCGCGTAGCAACACCATACCACCCCCAGACAAGCGGACAGGTGGAAGTCTCAAATTGAGAAATAAAACAAATATTGGAAAAAACTGTTGCCACGTCAAGAAAGGATTGGTCGGCTAAGTTACCCGAAGCACTATGGGCCTACAGGACAACATTCAAGACGCCAATAGGTACAACACCCTTTAAACTCATCTATGGAAAATCATGCCACCTGCCAGTGGAAATTGAACACAAAGCTTACTGGGAAATTAAAACTTTAAACCTAAGCTACACTGCGGCAGGTGAGAAAAGGATCTTCGACATAAATGAATTAGAAGAACTAAGATTAGACGCATATGAAAATGCGAGGATCTACAAAGAAAGGACGAAAAAGTGGCACGACAAATGGATCTCAAGGAAGGAATTCAATGAAGGAGATGTAGTTCTCCTATTCAACTCTCATCTAAAACTTTTTCCTGGGAAACTCCGTTCACGATGGTCTGGACCATTCAAAGTGACCAAAGTTTTCCCCAGTGGTGCCATAGAGATTAAAGGAAAATCCATGAACCTGTTCTTAGTAAATGGCCAACGTCTAAAACATTATTACAGCGTTGAAAATAAAGATTACACCGCGAGCTTAACACTATTAGAGCTACCACCCAAATTAGGAAACTAATTCACGTCTAAAAACATTGTCAAGCTAAAGACATTAAACAAGCGTTGTGTGGGAGGCAACCCACAAGTTTTTAATTTACTTTCTTTCAAATCTCTTTATATATTTTTTTTTATTTTGTATTTTGATTATTACTTTCCGATTTTTTCCTTTTCTTTCTTTCTCCCACTACATATTTTATTTATTTGCATTTTTCTTTTACAAATTTTAGTACCGACTCATAGGAACCTATAAGCTAAAACTCATTTATGGATACTATCATTTTCACCACGGAGGCCCAGCAGAGGCAGTATGAGATTCTGGCTCAGCGCCAGATGAGTATGACTACGTATGTGCATGTTCCCACGTTGACAACTTTAGGAATCAGGGAGAGTGTATACTTCTTGTTCAACCAAATAGGATGGGAAGGGTTCCTTGCCCATAAACACCCTACACACCAACGTCTTACCTTAGAGTTCTTAAGCTCACTCATCTATAAACCCACACAAGGCCTAGGGCGTAGTAGGGGACAGATGTCCTTTAGATTATTTGGTTTCACCCACCAGTTTACAGTTCGTAGTCTAGCTGAGCTGCTAGGATTCCCTAGTTCTTTAGATGCCTACATGGAAACCCAGGCGGATGACTACCTTAATTTTGAACTTAACCACTTTTGGAGGGACATAGCGAGCCAATATCCTGAGAACCCTGACCACCTTGATGCTACTCATATCCATAACCCTGCAATTAGGTATTTCCATCACATATTAGCTTTCACCCTTTTTGGAAAACCTATAAATAGACTCTCAGTTTCTAGGGATGAGTTATTTATCATTTACTGTGCTTTTCAGTCCAGACCAGTCATTGGTGCATCATTTATGATCGCCAACATGTCAGCTATAGCTCAGTGTACCCATGGCCCCATATGTGTCGGAGGGCTAGTCACTATGATAGTCGAGGCCTTATCCCTACGGTCATCTCTGTCACGCCTTACGCCGTACGCCAGATACTATACCATGGATATCCCTTTTTGTTTTAACATATCTTTGATTGGTAACCTCAGCCCACCTCACTTTCAGCTGCTTGTCCGAAACGACCCTGTCTATTACTTCAAATTGCCTAGCCCTGAGAACACAAGTGTCTATACTAAGAAAAATTGGCTATATAACCTAGAAAAGACAGACGAACACAACCCTGAGAGGGAGGAGAGCGACCCGTCCACACCTACCGGTTAGCATGACTATACACCATCGGAATACCCTACACTACCCCTTGTTACCACAGCTGTTGACGTCCCTATGGTTGATCATGCACATGCTATCACGACACTGCAGACAGATGTTACTACACTCTGAGGAGAGCTCGCCACTGTTAAAGATAATGTCAGCACACTTCGGCGTGACTTCTTTCATTTCATGGATGTCGTCACAGAGTAGTTTGATCACATTTATCAGCATCTGCACGCTACTGCACCACCTCCAGGAGGTCCTAGTGCTTGATAGTTTTGTTTCTGTACCGCCCCAGTAAGGACATTGTTTGTTCTTAGTATGGGCGGGGGGGGGGGGGGGGGGGGGGGGGGGGTGTTCATTATTATTCTTAAAACTCATTATGGTTTTATACTCATATTTTAGAATAATTTGTTACTTTTCGGTTCTAAAATTTTGATTATTTATTTATCTATTCATTTCATATCCATCTTTTTATTTCAAAGTATTTATTTATTTTTATTCACAGTATTTATTTATTTTTATACTATGCAATTTCTATTATTATTCTTATTTGTTTCTTATTTATTTATTTACCATATCATTCTTCCAATTCTACTATGTGCCACTAAATACCCCTTGCAAAAGTACTACTCAAAGTATATGAATTAATTAATTTAATGGAACCATGCTACACTGCACGCGGTCAAAGAGGTCAAAGAAAGACATGCACGCATCACTTCACCCTGACGGACGTCAGGAAGTATGTGACGAACGTCAGGGATTGTCCCTTTGACTCTGACGAGTGTCAGAGAGCGCGTGACGAGCGGCAGAGCTTGTCTCCCACATTTTTCCTTCCCGTGACCGTTGAACAACATTGAAACTTGCACGAAATTTTGCTTTAAAACCCCCACTACCCCATTTACTCCATTCATCCATAACTTCCATAACCTCTCATATTCAAAATTCTCCCATAAAACTCATTAAACTTCTTACTCAATAAAACCATCTATATAAACCTCTCTTCCATCCCTAGTTTCATCACTACCACCCACCTTCCATCTCTTTATCACAAATACATTTTTTCTATCAAGTCCAAAATCATGGCCGCCCAAAGGAATCCACCAAACCAACCCGAACCCGACATGCGACATCTCGTGCTCCGACAAGGAGAAGTAGGTGAACTTCAAAAGGAAAGGTACATAAAATTCCATCGTCGAGGGCTAACATCCACGAGGTTCGTCGACAAAAACTGCTTGCAAGAATTGGGGTTGCAAACCCATATGCAAGGCTTGCTGAATAAAGCTGGCCTGAGCTTTATTAGCACGATGAACACACCAACTTATGAAGCTCTCACGTTAGAATTCTTGAGTTCCTACGCCTATCACACTCGCGATGATGCCGATGCACACCTAATGAGAGCCGCTCAATTTCGGATGTTCAACCGAGAGTACACACTCAACCATGAAATTTTGAGCGACATATTTCATTTTCCCCGTGGGAATAACGTGCAATATCGCATTTCCCCGGAATTGGATTGGAATGGAAGTGCATACGCACTATGGGAGAGAATAACCGGCAAACCAAATGTCAATCCCGAAGCACGGTACGCCTCTCACATCCACAACCCGAACATTCGCTTCTTACACCGTGTTATGGCAAACACAGTATTTGGAAGGGCAAACAACAATAAGGTCAACACCAAAGAATTGTATGCTCTTCACTGTACCTTTTCACAAAACCTCCGTCTTAATCCCGTTACTTTAATGATGGCCCACATTCAAAACCTCGTTACAAGAGACGGGACTACACCTTTTTGTATCGGAGGCATCGTCACCACCATCGCAGTTCACCTGAACTGGGGGGAAAGGATTCAACTCCTACCTCCGCTGCCAGCAGTTTATATGGATATTGATAACTGTAGAGTTGGCCGCCTGATCAATGTGCGAGAAGCTGGAGGGTACTATCTAATGGTTAAGAATGCAAAAGTTCGTAGCTTGATCATACCAAATCAAAATCGTACTAATTTGGGTAATCCGGATAACTGGCTTTACAACCTGAACGCCCCAGAACCCGGAGAAAATGAGCAAGGAAATCAAGGTGAGGCCAACAATGATGTCGCTGACGAAATCGAAGAAGAATTAGAGCAGCAAGAGCCCCAACCACAACAAGCCAACAATCCCACCACCATCGACGCAATCTATGCCGCAATAATGCAGCAAAACCAGTTGTCCACTCAGCGCTACCAGAGCCTCGAGACGCGCCAAATTGAGATGATGACTCTCATGCAACAAATGCAGAGAGACCAAAACGACTACACTCTCAGGCATGATCAAAGTATGCTGGAATTCACCACAGGAATGACGGAAGATATGCGAGCCTTAACACTTCGTGTTGACGACTTGCATAACATCATATCTCAGAGAGATGGAGGCGAATCTTCCAGACACGATGGGCAAGCACGTCGAAGAGCGAGGACACGTGGCCGATACCAAAGACAAGAGGAGGAAGAATGATTATCCAGTTTCCATTTCCCCTTTCCTCTTCTATCAATACATTGAGGACAATGTATGATTCAAGTATGGAGGAGGAAGTATTTCCCTTTTCCTAGTAAATTTTATTTCTTTGTAATTTCCCTTCCGTTATCTTTATTTCAATAAAAATTTTTTTATCAAGTTATCTATTAAAGCAATTTGTGTTCTTTTAGACTCCCCTTTCTTTTTGAGCCCTATAAAAAAAATTGACTCACTCAACAAGTACATAGACTGCAAGATCTTTAATCGTCAGGAATTGGGGCAAGATTAAGCAAAATTTCTACCGTCTAGACACTCTACAACCCCAGAGTATGATGGATCAGTTCAAGTACCTGTCATTCCAACACCCTGAGTTTAGTCTTTGTAGTAACCCTGAGTAGTTTATATTAGCAGTCAGCACCGTCTTAAACACAAACTACGCAGGAAGTCGATGAATATAAGTGGATGATATAATATTTCAGCAAAATATTGCAAGGAAACACACCAATAAAATTGGACGATCCTTACCCGATCGCCTAATCCAAAGGATGTAAACCTTACAAACTAACATGAAAATTCATTTGATGGATGGTTTAGGAGCCTCTGGTACTGAACTTGGTAGGGCAGATTACGGTCTGATCCCCCGCATCCAACCGTTGAATTGAAAAAGGTTGCCACATTACTGTGCCAGAAACCACTAAAGTTTAAAAAGATCATAACCACTAACCGACTGTTCTGCTATGTGCGTGTAAAGATAAAGGGCTTAATGTGATTGCACTATAATGAAAAGGGAAAAACAAGACAAATACTCGAGGTAGGCTATGATAGGACCTGTAACTGGTTACGTAAAATGGGACTGTCTAGTGTCATTGACGTAGTAATGGAGCATGAATCGAGCCATTGATTTTCTGACAAAAACACAACGCAGCTATATATTAGTTAATCTGAGTCACAACCATGCATTTGACCATGTTTAGAAAAACATCGTACTTAGCATTTGCTTGAGGACAAGCAAACTTTAAGTATGGGTGAGTTTGATGACACCCAAATATGTGATATTTCTGGCTTGATATACACAAAATACTTTTCATACTTTAGTTTAAATTAAATTATTTTATAGGTATTATGCAGGTATTTTTCTATTTTTGCAGATATGCATTAAGCTGGACACTTTGGAAGAAATAAAGAAAAAAGAGGTGTAAAACTAGCAAAAATGGCCAAAGGAGAAGAAATGAGCTCAAGCCCATTATACATGTGAGCACGTGGCCCACCTTGAAGAATACCTTGACGATCATCAAGGAGTCATGCCGGATGTCACGCGCTAACAATGACCAAGTGACTATTGTCACTTGAATGTGACGAACGTCACAAGCCACTTACCCCACTTTCTTCGCATCCAACGGACAGAAACGCATCCAAATGTTAATCCAGCGACTACCTATATTTTCTGACCCACTCAGTCAAAGCACCAAGGAACGTGAAAAATTAATGGCCCTATTATTTCTCAAAGGAAGAAATAAATTGTTCATACATTTTCGAGAACAACTATCACGCAAGACTTATAAATAGAGCCTTAGAGCACAGTAGAAAGAGTTCTTCTTTTTGGGCAAGAAACTTTGGAGATTTTATATTTACTTTGAGCGAATATTCTTTTCAGCATTATTTTATTTCCCAGTTATTTCTATATTCCTTTCCAACATTATTTTCTTTGTACGGTTAAATATATTCTCCGATCGAAGCAAAGCCTACAATTTGTGCAGGAGTGCTTCTATCTTCAGAGTTATTACCAGGTTTATGTTTACGAATTCTTATTGCTTTTTAATCAATATAATCATGTTTATTTTTGTTTGTCTCTTAAATTATTTTGTGATTTGGTTTAATATTATGTTAGGCTAGAATTCCTATACCGGTATGTAAAGTCACTCAACCAAGGGAACGAGTAACTTAGTTGGGATTATTTTTACTACGAAACTTTCTTTTCTGGCCTAAGTTACTATTTTTAATCATTAAACTGTTTTGTTACGGAAGTAAAAAACAGATAGAGGTTAGGTTCAACAAAGCGGAAGTTTGAGATCTTTTAACTGGACAGTAGTAATTAGGCATTGGCTTAAAATACAGCGGAAGCACTTTAAAGTTAATTAAGATTTTATTTAGTTTTCAAAAAGTATTTTTAACTCCTGCGGGATGGCGGAAGCGTACGTTAGGACTTAACTGCATAGCCTAGATCAACAAAACGACAGTGTGAGACGAGGGTTTTTAAACTAAATAAGTTTTACTGAAAGCTGTTTTGAAAATATAAAGACGCCCAACAGGTCGCTAGTTCCCGAGGTACGACTATTGCATACTGGTAATTACGCTAATTGATTATTAAAAATCCAATTTAATTTAGTATTTAGTTTTCTCTACAACCCAATCAAATATTCATTAGCTTTAGATTTGCGAAGTAACAATAGAATACGGTAGATCGATTCATCAGTCTCTGTGGTTCGATATCTTTTAAAACAACACGATAAGACTGTACACTTGCAGTCCGAATATTGGATACATAAGTATAATCCTGATCAATATGATACATCATGAGATAGAGGTCTATGTAGATGACATGATAGCCCGATCACAAACTGAAGAGGCGCACCTTGATCACTTGCAAAAGTTATTCGTGAGATTGAAGGAGTACAAGTTAAGATTGAATCCAAACAAGTGTACATTCGGAGTCCGGTCCGGTAAACTCTTAGGTTTCGTTGTCAGCAACAAAGGCATCGAGGTTGATCCTGTCAAGGTTAAAGCGATACAAGAAATGCCCGCTCCTCGGACTGAGAAGGAAGTCAGAGGATTCTTGCGACGCCTGAACTATATTGCCAGATTCATTTCTCACCTGACAGCTACTTGTGAGCCAATCTTCAAACTATTGAAGAAAGATCAAGTAGTCAGATGGAACGACGAATTCCAGGTTGCTTTTGACAAAATCAAAGAGTACTTACAAGAGCCTCCTGTTTTGATTCCACCAGTCGAGGGAAGACCATTGATCATGTATCTGACCGTTTTAGAGAACTCAATGGGGTGCATATTGGGGCAGCATGACGAGTCTGGCCGAAAAGAGCACGCTATTTACTACCTGAGCAAAAAGTTTATCGACTGTGAAACCAGATATTCACTGCTCGAGAAAACTTGCTGCGCTCTGGCATGGGCTGCTCACCGGCTAAGACAGTATATGTTGACCCATACCACCTTGTTGATATCTAAGATGGATCCGATAAAGTACATCTTTGAAAAGCCTGCTCTGTCTGGGAGGATAGCTAGATGGCAGATGATCCTAACAGAATATGACATACAGTACACTACCCAGAAAGCTATAAAGGATAGTGTGCTAGCTGATCATCTTGCTCATCAAGCTGTAGAAGATTATCAGACCATATGACAGACCTGAACAAGGATCTCGATGGACCCTGTTCTTTGATGGGGCATCCAATGCACTTGGCAATGGTATTGGCATTGTACTCATATCTCCGGAAGGGTGTCATACTCCCTTTACTGCCAGACTTTTCTTCAACTGTACGAACAACATGGCGGAGTACGAAGAATGCATCTTTGGTCTCAAGGCTGCCATAGACTTGGGAATCAAATCTTTAGATGTGTTTGGAGATTCATCTTTGGTCATCAGTCAGATCAAAGGAGAGTGGGACACCAAGCACCCAAACCTTATCCCTTACAAAGAACATGTCTTGACATTGCTACCACATTTTTAGCAGGTTACCTTCGAGCATTTCCCGCAAGAAGAAAATCAGCTACCAGATGCCCTAGCAACAATGTCATCCATGTTTAAACTTAATTAGGATAACGAGGCTCCCTAGATCACCATTGAACGAATGGACGAACCAACACACTGTCACGAGATTAATACTGAAGAAGTAGTGGACCAGCCTTGGTTTCATGAGGTCAAGAGGTATCTCGAGGCTCAGGAATATCCAGAAGGAGCTTCAATCAATGACATAAAGTTCCTAAGGAGATTCTCTGCTAAATTCTTCCTGAGTAATGGCATCATGTACAAACGCAATCATGACTCCATTCTGCTCTGGTGTGTGGATAAGATTGAGGCTGAAAAGATTATGGCTGAACTGCATGAAGGTACTTTTGGCACCCACTCCAGTGGGCATACGATGGCAAAGAAAATCCTACGGGCAGGCTATTATTGGTCTACCATGGAAGCAGATTGCTATCAACACTCTCGGACCTGTCATAAGTGTCAAATTTATGCTGACAAGGTGCATGTACCTCCAGTTCCTTTGAATGTCTTGACGGCTCCTTGGCCCTTTGCTATGTGGGGAATCGATATGCTTGGGGAGATCAAGCCTACAACCTTCAATGGACACCGCTTCATTCTAGTGGCCATTGATTATTTTACAAAATAGGTCGAAGCAGCTTCCTTCGCATCCGTTACTAAGAATGTTGTTGCCTGTTTCATCAAGCAAAATCTCATTTGCTGGTATGGTATCCCAGAAAGGATCATCACTGATAATGGTACAAACCTTAACAATACTATGATCACCGCCTTGTGCGAACACTTCAAGATTCAGCATCACAATTCATCCCCCTATCGGCCAAAGATGAATGGTGTCGTTGAAGCTGCAAATAAAAACATTAAAAAGATCATACAGAAAATGACAGACACCTATAAGGACTGGCATGAGATGCTACCATTTGCTCTCCACGGGTACCGTACCACGGCTCGCACATCAACTGGGGCAACACCCTATTCTTTAGTTTATGGCATGGAGGCTGTCTTGCCTATTGAGGTTCAGATCCCATCTTTGAGAATTATGAAGGATGTAGGTTTGAATGAGGACGATTGGATCCAGACTCGACTTGATCAACTAAACTTAATTGATGAAAAGAGACTTATTGTTGTTTGCCATGGTCAGATGTATTAAAAATGGATGATCAAGGCTTTCAACAAGAAAGTTAGACGCCAGGTATATCAAGTGGGAGATCTAGTGATCAAACGTATTATCTTGCCACAAAGTGATCCCAGGGGAAAATAGACTCCTACCTATGAAGGACCATTTGTAATCAAGAACATCTTCTCCAGTGGGGAAATGATCTTAACCACCATGGACGGTGATGACTTACCACACCCTGTGAACGCGGACATAGTCAAAAGATACTACACATAAGAGACCCGCTAGGTTGACACACCTAGGAAAAAAGGGCATCCTGGCGAACCAAAAGGTTCGGGAAAAAATTAGGGATAAAATATATAAAAAATCTGTACACCCGGCAAGTTGAAAACCCGAAAGGGCGGTCCATGCAAAAGTTAGGGAATTAAAGCATATGACTATGTCCCGTCGGATCACTTTGAGGATAATCTCTTCATTGACAAACTCAGAGTTTCTGATCAATTCAATCATCTTCGGACGAAGCAACAAATAGACAAGATATTCGGAGATACGGAGGCTATAGCAGAATGGGAACCCCATGGGATTATCACACATATCTATCTTTCTTTGTATAAATTTTTTCTTATGACACCATCCTCTTACTAGGATGTTTGTCTCCTTTGTACAAATACTTATTCAAGGTTAAATACAAAGATATCTCTTTAAAGTACAGAAAACTATTTGCCTTTTTTCTTTACACTTGTGTTTTATTTGCAAAAATGTCCAATGATTCATTAATGAACATATGCATTTGAACATAATTACTGTTGACAAATAAACAAAATGAAAAAGACAATTACTGACAGATTGAAAGAATAGGAAAACGTCTTTAGGCTATTCCATGAGCAATCCCCACAGTACGTCATTTAGATCCCCAACGGAACTAAAACTTCAAACTATTAATCCCCGGTAGAAACCACCCAGTTTCTCCAAATTCCCCAGCAAGTTATTTTGAAGCCTGAAATCCAACCGGATAACAGCTGACTTCTGATACTCCCTAATAGAACAAAGACTCCCATTCATTAATCCCCAGTATAAGTCATCAAAATTCTCTGGATTCCCCGAGCAGATTCCTCAAGCAGTATATGGTGTTACTCTCACAACAGAATTTTGTCAATACTTCAACTTCAAGATATGAAGAGTCCACGTATCCTCAACAGAAGTCAAGGATTTATTTTCCTCAATCAAACAGCAATACATCAAATCAGCTTACATGCGCATGCATTACATCCACATATCATAAACATTGATAAAAACACATATATTGCATCATACATTTCATGCAACATAATTTTGTGTTCCAGCTAACATTTTACCCTTTTCAGGATAAGATTAACAAGCTACCATTAACAATATGTAATCATGATACAGTGAAGATACGCTCCAGACACGGATTCCATTTTGATACTCATTCAGATTTCAAGTTCATGATACAGTACAGATACGCTTCAGACTCGGATGCCATTCTGATACTCATTTAGATTCAACTCTTAGATACAGTGCGAATACGCTCCAGACACGGAGGCTATTCTGATACTCATTTAGATTTCAAGATTCAGATACAGTTCAGATACGCTCCAGACACGGATGCCATTCTGTTACTCGTTCAGATTCAACCTTTTGATACAGCTCAAATACGTTCCAGACACGGACACCATTCTGATACTCATTCTTTCAGCTTATAAGTTACACTTCAACAAACATTCTTGGATGGAATCTACAAGCCCATATCCAACAAGACTCTATCACTTCTCCAAATGGCATCTTTAAGCCCATTCCCTCAACTACACATTGCCGAGTGCAAATTTATGGGCACTTCAGTGTCCAATCATCTTTCACCTTTGAGTCACGAATGGCAAAACTCGCCAATCTAACTCTTCAGATTTAAGAAGATTGAACAGGGGCAGCTGTTGTATCCCAAAATTTTCCCTCTCATTTATCAAGACTTTTCTCATAGATCTCTTTGACTCAAGACTGGATTAGGGTTTGGTCAGCTCAAGACATCTCATCTTGCACTGATAACCCAAAATTAGGGTTTGAGTTTGCACAAGGATTTTTGGACTATCAATGCTTCATGTGACTTTCAAACATCATCATGGATCCTTAAGATCACTCAAGACAAGTTTCAAGCTTTGAACCACTTTTTTTTATCAGTCAATTGGATAGTTGACCTAAAAATCAGCTGTATTGGGGAAAAAGTCAACCATGGCCAATTTACAGTCAAACTTCATATTTTTTAATCAACATCAACACTTTAAACTTATATGTATCCTTTGATCAAGTTTAGACCATAATTCCTCAATAAATTTGATCAAATCACCAAAAGGGCAAAATGGTCAAAATTAGGGTTTTGATTGAGGAAGGGAAATTTCTGATTTTGAACCTAGAAAATGACCAATTGAGTTAAGGCATGATTTCAAGGATTCAATTACATCATCTTGACCTTATTACATGGCTCAAAACATCTCAAATTCACTGGATTGACAGATGAAATTTACAGTAAACTTATCAAAAGTCAACTGTATACTGAAAAGTCAAACTTTGACTTTTTGGTCAAAATCAAGTGCCCAGAGTCATAATTCATCAAAACATGTCAAAATGTGAAACTTGTTCACCAAGAAAACCAAATTTGAAAATTAGGGTTTGAATTTGAAAATTTTCCTAACTTAGAAATTTTCTAAGTATAGAAAATTTTCTTATTTTTTCTCAACTTTAGGCCACTTTTTCACCATGATGCATAATGATTTAAGGAAAGTTCCCAACATGAAAGTTGTAGACCTCCATGAAATATACAACTCTGCTTCACACACTTTTCCCTAAATATGCTTGGATCTCAAGATATAAATTTATGAATACATGGTCATGAACTAAATAACTTATTGAAAATTTGCCCTAATTTAGGCAGGTTTTGGACCCAACTTCATGGCAATTTTTCACCTAGTTCCAAGAGGTATCTCAAAATGCATTTCAAAGATGAGTTATAGAGAAAATTTCAAGCTTTCCAAAATGTCAAGGAACTCCTCAAGATAATTTTTGAGTAGGGAGAATCGAAGAGATGAAGTTTGCAATTTCTCATTTTTTGTCCAAGCCATTTCATGAAGAACAAAGTTGCAATCAGTACCTATTCTGCCTAATCCATGATTTACAGGTCCCAAACTTGTTCCACACTCCTTAATTAAATTCTTACTCAGTTGACAAAGCTTTGATCCATGCCTTAGAACCATTATCCAACTTACAATTCCATTTATGGCAAAAAGTGACCATTACCATTTTGGAAAAGATCAACTTTTGCAAACTTTACAATCTTGAGCATTGGACCTGTCCCCTTGGCACATACAAGTACCACATACCTAAGGCAACTTGTAGAGAAGAGATACCAACCCTAAACAAGCCAGTACAAGCATGTAAAGCTTTGTCTTATCACTTTACTTCAAATACAAGAAAAGTGGCAAAAAGGCCAGAAGAGGCACAACTGTTAGAGGGTTGATATCAAACCAATTCCATACTAATATACAAAGATAATGCAACTTAGAACACGAGGAAAAAAAGGCCTGAAACACTCCCAACCAGAAAAAAACACCAAAATTTGTCCAAACCTGCAGTTTTTGCATAAGCATACCCATCTTCCATTTGGCTCGTGCGTTTTGAGTTTTGATCATTCAAACATCTTACATACTTAATATCAAACCAATCCAAAACTCCATCCCTGTTAGGTAATCACTTTTCCATCATATGCCATTTTTGATTTCAGAGCTTGCAGTTTGACTTGGCCAAGGAGTTTCAGATACTTTCAGAGCAAGGCAAGGGTTGGAGTACATTCAGGGAAGTTCAAGGAAGCTAAAGCAAGCATCAGGCCTCCATCAAACTCATCCCAGTTTCATCCACGATTCCAACCGAAGGAGGTAAAATCACAAACTCTATCTCCTTGTACAGGCAACCATAGACCACGATTTGTGAATAAAAAATGTAGTCCTCATCATAACGAAGTTGTACATATCCTTATCTTGCATTGATTTTACTTGAGCTGAGAGAATTTGGAACTTGAAATTTCTGAAAATATTAGGTTAAAATTTAGGGCTTTTAAAATTCTCTTTGATCTTTGATAGTTAGCTTACATAACTTATATGGTTGGAATCGTGAGTTCAAGTACTACAACTTTCATGTTATAAGTTTTCATTTTTATGGAAGTATGAGAGAGTTACAGGATGTCTGGCCAAGCTTGAGGAAGGAGATGAAGTACAGGGCAAGGGCTTGTTTTGGGTTATATTGTTTTTGTTTTCCTTAAGACAATGGAAGTATAGCCACCCCAGTGGAAAATTAGCACGCTGGTGAGACCCATGTCCTGGGTTCGAACCTGGGCGCGCTACTTTTGTTTTTACATTTTTGCCATTTTTTTCAGTTTTGACATTTTTTTTGCAGGTTCGGGCTTTATGCTTTGGGCCATAGTTTTTTTACTAACACTCTACTGCCAATCTGCTACATCACCCCCCTTGCCAACTTTTTATTTTTTTATTTTTTATTTGTTTTATTTTCATATTTAATATTTTAAATATTTTCTTTGATACATAAAAATCCTAAAAAATATGAATTAATAATATTGCACTTTTGTTTTATTTTTAGTTTATTTCTCACATAAAAATATATTTTATTTTATTATATATCATGCATTTTATTAATAACTTGTAAAATATAATCAAAATTATATTTATTTTAATTTATTTATTTATTTCCCATTTCATACTTATAAACATTTATTTTTGCATATATACAAATTTTATATTTTTATACAATATTATTTATTATTTTTATACAAGAAAATACATAAAATAATACATATAAAAACTTTATTTTCTTTTAAAATAATAATTAGGGTTAAAACCCCTTTTTAAAAAAAATATTAATTCCTTTTCCTTATATTTTTAGGTTTAGATGAAAATTTCTTTTACATAAAAAACAAAACAAAAAATCTTTTCTTACATGTACATTGCATTTTAAATATTGTATTGTATTTATTCTAATTCGTACAAATTCAATTTGGTTGTAATAATTTATTTAGTTTTATATTTTTGCAAATCCTCATTCAAATTTGTATTCCCCCCTTCCATGAATTGTTGTAATAGCTTAGAAATATTTACATTACGCAATTTATCGCTTTATATGTCATGATTAGTAATTAGGGTTTGTATGACAAGATCAAAACAAAGAAAAATAGAAAACCCTAAATACAAAACAAAATCAAAAGCATGAAAATGATACACTTGCACACAAGCATCCTTAGGGTTTCTCCACTTGGTTGCCTAAAACAAAATGGCCATGTTACGCATGCGAAGTATCTTGGCAAAACAAACAAATATAAAGATCATAGTCCCTCGATGGCGCTATTCAAAAGGTTGCCTTATAAAATGATCTTGGTCCCTTAAAATGCTAAGATAGTTTACAAACATTGCTAATCATGGCCATACGATGACCCACGCCCGTCCCGTTTACATCCAAAGATAGGGTTGCTTACCAAATCAATGGTAAGACAACAATGTCAAAGGAATAGAAAATACATAAGAAAGACATTTGAGTAGGTAGATGGCTTCTAGTCACTTGTTCTATTTCAAACAACAATCCTTGCTATTTTCCAAAACAAACACACACATTTCAAAACATCTTACAATCATTGAAAACATTTTCAAAAAGACAAACATCTTTGTATACATTCTTACGAACGAGAATCATTACAAAGATTGCCTAAATGAATGGCCCCTTTTACAAAATACTTTCAAAACCACACCGAACACAATTTCAAACAAACAAAAGCAAGTGATCTAAGCAAGTAACTAAGAGCCCATGGAAAACCATGGATGAAAAGGGTGCTAACACCTTCCCTTTTCATAATCTACCCCCCGAACTCAAGAAACAATCTCAAAGGTCTTTCCTGTTCTTTTTCACCTTTCCTTTTGGATAAAAGAAAATTCGGTGGCGACTCTTGCTAACCGCGACATTTGCAATAAAACGCAAAACCTCAAGTCAGTTCTCCCACCGTATCACACATAGTTAAAAAATATTACACTTAAAAGACCCGCTAGGTTGACACACCTAGGAAAAATAAGGGCATCCCGGCAAACCAGAAGGTTTGGGAAAAAATTAAGGATATATGCAAAAGATTGTACACCCGGCAAGTTGAAAACCCGAAAGGACGACTTGGGCAAAAATGGGTATCCCGGTGGGCTAAAAACCCGAAAGGAAGGTCCAGGCAAAAGTTAAGGATTAAAAGCATTTGACTATGTCCCGTGTGTTGTACCCCAAAATTTTCCCTCCCATTTCCTCAATATTTTCTCACCACAAGACCCTTGGAGCTCAAGATCCAGTTAGGGTTTCCTCTGCTCAAGACTTCTCCTTGCACTGTTGACCCAAATTAGGGTTTGTGTTTGCACAAAGATATTTTGACCTAAAATGCCTAAGATGACTTTCATGCTTCATGTTGGACTCCCAAGTTTATCCATACCAAGTTTCAAGTCTTGATTCCAAATTTTGCCCAGTCAATTGGACAAGTTGACCTAGAAATCAGCTGTATTGGGAAAAAGTCAACAGTGGCCAATTGACAGTCAAATCTCATGAAAATTGACCCACATCAACATCATGAACTCATATGGACCATTGGATCAAGTTTGGATCACAATTCCACAAGAAATTTGATCAGATCACCAAAAGGGCAAATGGTCATTTTTAGGGTTTTGACTGCACAAAGGCAATTTTTGACTGTTTGACCTAGCCAATGGCAAACTAAGCTCACATATGGACTCAAGGACCCCATGGAATTGTCTTGACATACTCAACAAGTTCAAAAGATCCCAAGTGCACAAGATTGACAGTTGAATTTCCCAATCAATTGATCAATTTTGACTGTATACTGAAAAGTCAAACTTTGACTTTTTTGGTCAAAATCAAGTGTCAAGATTCATTTTTCATCAAAACATGCCAAATCATGAAACTTGTTCATCAAGAAATCAAGAATTGCAAATTAGAGTTTGAAATGAAGATTTTTCATAACTTAGAATTTTTCTAAGTTATGAAAAACCCTAATTTTTTCCTAACTTTGTCCCACTTTCTCACCAAGATTCATTTGGATTCAAGGAAAAGTCAAAACATGAAAGTTGTAGTCCATTGCAAAATCTACAACTTTGATTCACAAAGTTTCCTCAAAAGAAGCTTGTAGCTCAAGTTACAATTTTTGGAACAAGGGTACCAAACCATTCTTAACTTATAGAAATTTTGAACCATTTTAGGCAGGATTTTTGCCTAACTTCAAGACTACTTTTCACATGCTTCCACTTGGAATTTCAATTTAAATTTCAAAGATGGATTGTATTACACATTCCAAGCTTTCCAAAATGTCCAAGAACTCATCAAACAACCTCATGGTTAGGGAGAATCGAATTTGGCAAGTTGGGAAAAACTCACTTTTGATTTGGCCAATTTACATGTTCATACATTTGTGCCATTTTGAATTCAGCTTGCTTTCCTTAATTACAGGTCCTATATCCCATTTGCACTCAATAATTTAATACTAACTCATTGTGCCAAGGCCTTATTTTGTGTGTTCAAACATTATATGCAAGATTAAGCCATTTTTAGATAAAGCATTTTTGCCATTTTAGAAAAGTTAAACTTTATGTCAAATGCAAATCCAAGCAAGTACAAGGCATATCCTTTTGGCACAAGTTTATGAACTAATTACATTGATCAAGGCCAAGGTATGCAGCATAGATTGAGGGCCTGTACAAGCTAGAAACACAAGTTGACATTTGTTGCTTAAAATTGAAGAAACATAGCATAACAATACACAACTCTCATTCCTGTAAACCAGAGCTGAAGCAAAGTTATTAAACACTTCCTAATCATCAAACCTAAACTAAAACACAAGCCAACCACCTTCCAAACCTCATCAAACCTCAAAACACCATAGAACTGCCCAAAACAGGGCACCTGCTGCAGATTGAGTTCCATAACACCATCCATTCGTGCATTCTTGCTAAAACCACTTCAAACACATCCCACAACATCCCTTGAAACTATTCCAAACCTCAAACACGACCTGTAACACTCCCAATCAACATCACCATTTTCATTTTTTTGTTTTGCAGTTGAAGTTCCATAACATGATTCACTTGGTTTCAAAGCAAACTAAAGCTTGGAATAGCATCCCTGGACATCAAGGAAGCTATACCAATCATCACCTTGCATTGAAAACACCTCCATCACCAGATACAATTCCAACTGAACAGGTAAGTTCATGAACTCGTATCTCTCTATCCAGGCATTGTTAGCTTTAGGTTTATGAAGAAATTATGTCACATTCTGTTTACCTTGGGTTTTGGTAAACAACCGCTGATCCTCCAAATGGTTACTTATTTGGTTACTCGCAGGATCGATCAGATTGATCCTATGGACATAGGTTGATTTTGAAGTTTGATTAAAGTGGATAAGGCTTTAAGTAAAATGTTTCAAGTAAATTGCATAAAGGAAAGGCTTGGTAAAATAAACAAGGCTTTAAAGTAAAGGTTCGACAGGAATTTAAAGGGGGAAAGCATGTAAAATACTGGAAAAGTAAATGACTTTAATTGATAAAATTGGTGTTTCACACATACATTTCTCAACAATTCTTTCGCTCACACTGGGTACTTGAATCTAAATGAGTGACTATGTATATGATTGTGAACACACGCGAGAAACTACATGTCTACTCCTATTTATACTAAAACATTCCAAGTAACCGTCGGGCAGTTACACTGCTTCGAGATTAAGCCACTTGGCACGTTCTCCATGCTCGACACTCCAGATCCTTGCACGTTTGCACGTAGTAACTGCTGGAAACCGTTTTCCCTCCAAAGCTTTGAATTTCAAACCGCTCCACTCTGGACCATCGAACACGTTCGTCAAGAGACATCTTCGACGACTACTCCTTCGACGTCGAAGGCAATCAGCCTTCCTCCTTGGAAGAAATCTTCTAAGTATTTTGCCATCTTTCGACGGGCACTTCGACAGGCTTAGCCAGTCGAAAGCATCTTTCAGCTTTTAATGGCTGCCATCAATCAAAACAAAGGTGTCGAATTTAGGAGCCAACAAATTGCCCCCCAAGAATGCCTTATTTCGACTCTGAAAGAAAAAGGCATTCTTTGAAAACGCCATTCGACACCTGTTTTTTTTCACGCTTAGTCACAAGTTAACCTGTGCACTTTTTGTTGCTTTTTACCAACTATTGGCAATCCCAAGAAACCATCATTGATTTGATCCTAGGACGTCACTTTCAGTACGGCGTGCAGTACCAAACGTCACTTCAAAATTTGTCATTATGACAAATCCCAAAAACGAGGACGCACGCTGCGTCTCTCTGTTTCTGCAGAAACGGCCAAAACAACGGGATGCTGCCACGCGTCCCACTAATTCCTGCAGCATTAAATGACATTTAATGTCCTCGTTATCGGGAATTTCTCCCACTACTATAAATAGTAGTGAATATCCCATTGTGGGACTTTTTACGCAAACTAGCCTTCAAACTCCCTTGCTTTCATACAAACTTGCTCTCTTTGCAGAAAAACTCTTCCTTTTTCACTTCATCTTCATCCTCAACAATGGCCTCTGCTTCCACTGCCCCCAAGACTAACGCACCAACTGAACAACTTGTTAAGCCCAAGGTCTTTGTTACTGCTCCGGTAGTGAACTCTACAGGGAAACGAAGGGTTCCCGAACCTTCTGACATCTCCGTTCGCGATGCTTACTCGCGTCACTTGATGATCCCGGTTGGATACTCCAACCAGATCTTCGCAATGTCTGGACCCATGAACCCAAGCATCTCTGAAGCTCTGAAGATCAAGAGCTATTTCCCCATCGTCGAGAAACTCAAGCCAGTAGCATGCGCCAAGAAGGACGCAGAAGACAACGAAGACCCTACACACGAGAAGATCGACCTCCGTTTCTTCAACAGAAGTGTTAGGGTCTTCAGGTCTTGCCCTAATCTGACCTCTGACTATGTTGCTTGGCTAACAAAGTTGGAGAAACATCAAACTCCAATCTGGAAGGAAATGGGAATCTTTGACCTAGTAATGCTGTCGAAGACAGGTTTAAACTACTCCCCAGAGATGCTTATAGCTTCGCTGTTGTTTTGGGATAACTCTCACTTCACCTTTCACCTTCCATGTGGGATGTTAACCCCCACACTCTTCGACGTAGCGGCCATTACTGGCCTTCGACCAACCGGAGATTATTTCGACCCGGAGGAGATGTCGGAGGACCAAATTGGCTTCTCTGAGACTAAGCCAACATACACCACCTTTATCAACCATTATCACGACAGGTCGACGGATACAGTGTCGGATGTCGAACACATAGCGTTTCTAGCCTTATGGCTAACTCGCTTTGTGTTTTGCTCGAAATCTCTACAAGTGACCAAAAAGATGGTCACTCTTGCCACCCAACTGCATCACCGCCAAAACATCTGTTTGGCAGAACTAATTCTGGCCAGTCTTTATGACTCAATCAGCAATGGGGTTACTCTCTTGAAACATGTCGAAGATAGGAACAGTTTGCTACTCGCTGGGCCTTTCTGGCTACTTCAACTGTGGCTCAACGCCACTTTCGAATCTTTCTTACCCAAGAAGATTCAGATAAATGAACAAGCCCCAGCGATAGCTAATAGACGTATCGAAGGAATTAGGCTGGCTCTACTGACACCAGTGGAAGATGGGCTGGAGTTCCAACAAACCTTCACTAACTTCGTTCTGATGTTCGCTCGAAGGAAGGAATTTGTTTCAACCATGGCTCCATTTGCTCAACGGAAGGTGGGGCCAGCATGGTTCACAAGGCCACACCCAAAGGAGTCGAGTGGTCCCAACGTCGATGAGCACACTGTACTTTGGGAGGCGTTCCTGACACCCAGGATCATGCCTCTTCGATTTAAGAGTTCTAAGACTCATTTGAGTCTGCTTGCCTATCAACCAAATCTGGTATCTCGCCAGTTTGGTATCATCCAAACCCTGCCTTCTCCCATTTTCCAAAGAGAGAAGTCAATGTTGTACTTCTGCAACGATTATACAGAAGAAGCTGCTACCAAGCATATCGGAAGATATGCTGGTCGAACAATCCTCTCGCTGTTCAACTACCAGCTTAACTTCCTTTGCTCACCATCTTTTGAAGAGTGGTGGAGAAGCTATTATGCTGAGTACTTCTTCGACGAGAAAGACTTCATAGCAGAGTTGCAGAAGTCTTTTGTCCTTGTGTTGGACAAAGTAAAGAAATGTAAGTTCATGCTCTCACATTACTTTTTATCTTTCTCTTCGACTGTTAGCCTGTTAACTTTCCTTTTCGCTTTTAGTTGTTCGAAAACCCCTAGCCAAGAAAGCTACAGAAGGCCCACAAGGAAGAGTCCCTTCGACAAAACCTCCACCGCCGGCGAAGACTATAGCGCCAGCGAAGACAACGGGCAACCAACAGGGGGAAGGCTCTTCGAGGAGGCCTCCTGCATCGGTAACCAAATTTTCTTCATTTTCATTCTGGCTTTCGATTTTTTATTTTCGACGTGATTATTCAATCGAATTCCTATTGGTTTTCTAGGCCCCTTCGCCCAAGAAAAGGGCAGCATTGATGATCGAATCGGGAAGTGATGACGACAGTGATTCCCCTCCTACTCCCTTAAAGAGGCGAAAGTTAACGAAGGACGCTTCTGTTCCTACTCCTGCTCCTGAAGGTCGAACCGTCAGAATAAAGGTCGGTGTGAGAAAGCCTAGGCCACCTGCAGTGGTCATCGAGGAACCAACTGAGGAGGAACTGAACGCTCTTGTTACCAAGCCTGTCGAAAGTGACAATTCCAGCCCTGGGGCTGAGGTTAATCCACAGGTAATCTATTGGACCCTTCTCATAACTTAGGCATAGATACCAGTATTTGATTATGTCTCTTTCGACATCTGAAGACTTGTCTTCTTTCTTTTCTTCAGGACACCACTGAAAGTTCTCCACCAAGGACTTCAGAAACTCTAGAATCTGCTGAACTTAGCAGGCCTCTGGTAAAAGATTTGGGCAATGACGAAGCCCATACTGAGAATGAGGCCAATGCCGAAACAGTGGAGAAGACAACAGAAGAACCTATGGTGGAGGAAACACAGCCAGAAACGGTTCCTGTGGTGGACTTGTTGTCAGAAGAGAATCCTGAAGGAAGAGACCAAGGCAATGGCGAAGAGAATCAAGATGCTGTTGACGAAGAGCATCAAGGTGGTACTGGCGAAGAACACCGGGATGACGCTAGCGAAGAGCCACAAAATGACGCTGGCGAAAGACCCCAAGGTGATGTTAACGAAGAACCACAAGTCGACGCTAGTACCGCCTCCGTCCAAGTCGAAGAGCAACCAAACGAGGCACTCAGCATTCAACCGCCTCAAGCCCAAGATAATACTGTGGCAAGGGTCACCTCCTCAAAGCACAGGTCAAAAGAGGACTTGGAAATCTTGAAACAAACTGACCCTGTCAGCTACCTCAATGCAATCATCGAGAGTAAGAGTTCTTCCGACACTAGTCAGGAAATTCCTACCCTGTCGGGGAAATCTACTGAAACTTCTCCTCTTGATGATGCGTTGGCGAAGGTTAAGGCCCAGTTCTTCAAGAGAGATTTAATGAAGGCTTTAGAGGGGGACCCCACTGCTCCATCATGCTTAAAAGAGGTTTTGAATGCTGTTGACTTCGAAGCTGTAGCCCCAGAAATCTCAGACTTAATCATGGAATTACATTCTATGATTGATCAAGTTTCAGCGGATTACAGGCGCCAACGAACTTTTAACAGTCAGCTCGAAGCGCTGCATGGCAAAAGCTCATCTGCGTGGACTGTTGTCTCAGATTCGACTTCTCGAATTGCCGAGTTGTCGAAACAGAAAGCGTCTGCACAGGAAAGGGTCGATGCTATTGAGCGAGAGAATGTCTCCTTCCGAGCACAAATTGCAGAGATAGAGGCGAAGATAAACGCCAACACTGTACTCCAGGAGGAAATTCTTTCGACCATCCCAGACGCTGAGAGCCAGACTGAGATCAAGCAAGGCCTGGAATTCGCTGAGAGGGCTCAAAGCCTCGACGCTCAAATTGCCAAACTGGTGCAAGAAAAATCTTGGTGCAAAAAGAGGTTGGATCTGCAGTATGCCAAGTATCTTCGACTCAAGAATTCTCTTTCCTTTTGATTGATTCTCTTTTGTAACCATCTTCTGTAATCGCTTTCGACAACAATTGCCATTTTGGCTGAAATTAATAAAAATTTCCATTTTGGCATTTTTATGGTTAATTTAGCTTGTTCTTTTATTATTTTATTTTTATCTCTTGAAGTATAGGCTTATATTTTTTCAAATATTTACCATTTACTCTCAAGAGTCTCTTATCACCACTTATCTCTTCGACCTCATAGGCTCCACCAGAAAAAGTTTGGATAACTCTGAAGGGTCCTTCCCATTTGGGTGACCATTTCCCCATGCTTCGATCCCGTCGATCCATGGGAAGAATTACCTTCCAAACTAAATCTTCAGGCAAAAATACCTTAGGTTTTACCTTTCTATTATAAGAGTCTTCTACTCTTTTCTTCTGAAGCCTGAGTAAGTCGAGAGCGTGTAATCTCTCTTCGTCTAAATCCACCAGTTCATCTAACATCATATTCCAATAAACCTCAGAAGGAATATCATAATGCCTCTGAACTCTTGCAGATTGAAGACAAATTTCAGCTGGCAATACTGCATCATGGCCAAAAGTTAGCCTATATGGTGTTGTACCAGTGGCTTCTTTTGGGGACGTTCGACAAGCCCATAAAATCTGGTCTAACGTCTTATGCCAATTCTTTGGTTTCTTCCCAACATGTTTCTTTATCAAGCCAATCACCACTTTGTTAGCTGCTTCGACCTGACCATTCGCCTGTGCATAGTAAGGCGTGGATGTTAGGAGTTTGAAACCTGTTTCCTGAGCAAATTCCTGCATCTTTCGACCAGTGAAAACTGAACCTTGGTCAGTTGTTATTGTCTCAGGGATTCCATACCTAAATATAATGTTCTTTTGAATGAATTCAATGACATTTTCTTGGTCTACATTGACTAAAGGGACAACTTCGATCCACTTAGTAAAATAATCAATGCCTACCAATATGTATTTCTGACTCTTTGATGATGCTGGTCGAATCTCTCCAATAAGATCCAACGCCCATCCTCGAAAGGGCCAAGGCTTCACTATCGAGTGAAGTTCGCTTGCTGGTACATGCTGGATGCCTGTATGAACTTGACACTCTTGGCAACCTTTGGCGAACTCAACACAATCTTTCAGCATAGTGGGCCAATATAGTCCTTGTCGAAACAACAACCATTTCATCTTATGGCCTGCTTGGTGAGCCCCACATGCCCCAGCATGTGTAGTCGAAAGGGCTATGTATGCTTCAGTTTCACTTAAACATTTCAGCAACACCCCTTCAGGCGTCTTCTTGAATAACTCATTACCCATGAGTACAAAACTCAACGCCCTGTATTTTGTTTTTCGTTCTGTCGGAGCTCCTGGATTTTGAAGATAGTCCACAATGGGTTTCCTCCAATCTCGCTCTGACAAATTATCAATGAACGAAATCTCGAAGTTTGAGTGATCAGCATATCCTAGCCTCGTCGATTCCAGGTCTGATGGTGATAGACAAGTTGCTTTTATCTTTTCTCGAACTTCGATTGCTCTTTGTAATCTCGTTTTTGAAATCTTGTACCCTGATGCAATTTGTGCCAAGTCATTGGCTATTTGATTTTCGACTCTGGGTATGTGTCGAATATTGACACTTTCAAATTGTTTCAATAAACGATTTGCTATCACAAAGTACATAATGAGATTCTCTCTTATGCATTTATACTCCTTTGTGACTTGCTTGATGACTAACTCTGAGTCTCCCATTATTTCGACTCGAGTTGCCCCCAATTCCAACAATATTTCAAGGCCAGTAATTAGAGCTTCATACTCAGCCTCGTTGTTCGAACAAGAACCTTCGATTTGGTACTTGAATGTTGTTGGAATTTTATCTGGAGAAATAATCAAGACTCCTACTCCTGTTCCATTTTTATGGCTGGAACCATCGAAGTAGAATTTCCAAGGCTCTATCTCCACATAATTAACATCCTCGACTTGAATTGAGTGGTCGACTATGAAGTCTGCAACCACTTGTCCTTTTACTGCCTTAAGAGGCATAAAGGTTAAGGAGTATTCAGTCAATGCTAATGCCCACTTGCCAATTCGACTATGCAAGATAAGTTTCGACAACATGTATTTGAAAACATCAAAATGAGACGAAACATAAACATCAACTGGTTTAATATATTGCTTGAGTTTTGTACAAGAGAAATACAGACATAGACACAATTTTTCAACTTCGCTATATCTAGTTTCTGCATCATTCAAAACTCGACTGAGATAATAAATGGGTCTTTCGACTCCATTCTCATCCTCTTGGGCTAACATACTTCCCAGAGTTTTGTCAGATGCAGCTATGTACAATCTCATACTCCTATTGCTACAAGGAGGCACCAAAATAGGTGGCTTAGTGAGGTACCCTTTGATTTTGTCGAAGGCTTCTTGCTGCTCTTGCCCCCATTCGAACCCCTCTTTATTCAGTCTAAGTAAGGGTGAAAAGGCCTGAGCTTTCCCACTTAGGTTAGATATAAACCTTCTCAAGAAATTTATCTTGCCTAAGAGGGATTGCAATTCCTTCTTATTCGATGGCGCTTTCGCTTCCAAAATTGCCTTCGTCTTGTTCTGATTTATTTCGATTCCTTTCTTGTGGACAACGAAACCCAAGAAATCTCCAGCTTTTACACAGAACGCACACTTCAAAGGGTTCATCTTCAGACCATGTTCTCTCATTCTTTCGAATGATTGTCGAAGGTGGTCAATGTGACTCTTCCTGGAAACAGATTTTATAACAATATCATCAATATAAACTTGCATAAAAGTGTTAATAAAATCATGGAAGATAGTATTCATTGCTCGCTGGTACGTTGCCCCAGCGTTTTTTAGGCCAAAAGGCATCACTACCCATTCGTAAGTGCCTAAGGCCCCAGGGCATCGAAAAGTTGTTTTCGACACATCCTCTTCAGCAATGAATATTTGATTATATCCTGAATAACCATCGAGCATACTCAGGTATTCGTAGCCAGCGGCAGAATCGACTAGCATTTCCGCCACAAGCATTGGATATTCATCTTTGGGGGTGGCAGCATTCAAATCTCTGAAATCTATGCACACCCTTAATGTGCCATTTTTCTTAATTACTGGCACAATATTTGCAATCCATTCGACATACCTTGTAACACGGATGAATTTGCATTTCAGAAGTCTTTCGACCTCCGTTTTGATCTTCGACAATATTTCTGGAGCGAAGCGTCTTGGATTTTGCTTGATTGGCTTCTTTCCAGGTTTGATTGGCAACTGAAGTTCTACCAATCCTCTGTCGAGACCGGGCATTTCGTCATAATCCCATGCAAAACAGTCTTTAAACTCTTTCAGCAATTGGATTACTTCCAACCTGAGTTCTGGATCAATTTTGGCGCTGATGTAAGTTGGTCTATTCTCTGATCCTTCGCCTAAGTTGATTTCTTCTAAAGGGTCTTGTGCTAACATCTTAATGTTGTTCGCCAAGGGATCCTTTTCGAAGCCCAAAGGCTCATCGTCATAGATGGCGTCGAGCCTCTGTTCCTGCATTTCATCTGGCATGATATCAGGAGGTCTTGGATCGAAATCCTTTCCTGGGCCAATAGCAGATAATTGTTGATCATTGGCCTGAGTGGCCATGTACTTTACTTCGGCTTCGAGAGCCGTTATCATCTTGGTTTCGGCCACATAAGCCGAAATTCGCTTCAGAGATTGTGACTCAGTCATTATCACTGAATTCACTTCCCCAACCAGTTGGTTGGATATCAGTTAGCCCACTGAAGTCTATGTGGGACAAGTCTTCTCTGTCCCATTGGAAACCATGCTCAGGATGCAGGTATAGGGAACAAAAGGTGTTTGGCGCTGGCGCCATGTCGAAGTCAGGAGTTGGACATGGCCCTATGTGAGCCAAGTTTTTGTCGAAATCTGTTACACCCAAGTGATTCACTTCGCCAAGGTAGTAACTCTGATCTGCCTCTATGTTTTCGACCATCCCATCTGGACGCCATAGCAGCAGTCTTTGATGCATCGATGAAGGCACAGCACCTACACCATGAATCCACTCACGGCCTAACAAAAGGTTGTAGTTAGGTTTGGCCGATATGACCATGAACATTGTTGGTCGAAGGATCGACCCAACTTTTATGTCGAGCTGGATCACTCCCATGGTGGTCCCAATGCCTCCCTCATAGTTGGACAGGACCATATTGTGAGGTTTGATTTCTTCATCCCTTTTGCCAATCTTCCTTAGCATAGAATGAGGGATAATATTGATAGTGGCCCCACAGTCGACCAATATTTTGTTCACAGTGGTCTCTTCGAGCTTAGCCCTTATGAACAAAGGTTTGAGGTGATTCTTCATCGCCTCTGTAGGTGGCTCGAAGAAGCCATTTTGTTCCTCTGTAGTGCCATTGTCCATGACAAAATAGCACACTGGCCTATGTTTGGCCATTTCTTGTTCCACCTCCCAGTCACTGGCTTCGACTTCTACTTGTCGATTGAATTCCCTGGGCAGTACTGAAACAATGTTCACCATTATATCCAAAGTATCGTCGGACTCAGCATCATCTTCGTCTTCGACTTCACTTTGATTAGGCCAAACTAGCCTGTTGGTAACTGGTTCTCTCTCAAGAGGCTTTCTTTGTTTCCTTTGAGGCACATTCGAACTGGTTTCTGCCTTAGGTTCGTTGGCAGCCTCTCTTTCAGCTTTTCGCCTTCTTTGATATCTCCTCCATTGGGATCTCGACATAGGATTTTTTCCCTTGTAGTTGCTGGACACTTGAGCAACCTTGGGTGCAGCAACTTGAGGATCTTTCTTCTGAATTAAAGAGGAACCTCTTGGCACTTCGAAAGAATTCCATTTCTCTTCACTTGGCCTTTTCCGGCCAGATGTTTTGTACCAAGTGTCTACTGGTACATTTGTTGGAGGCCTAAAAGTCAATGGCCTCTTGTCTTGATTAGAACCCCTCCTGGGATCATGTCGAAGGTCCGCATTCTCCCTTCTCTTGTTCGCTGCTCTCACGCCTTGTATGTGCTCAGCAGCTTTTTTATCAAAGATAGAACTGCATCTTGGGCACAGCATCACCTCTGATTTCTTCTTCTGGCATCTTTGTAAAAAATCTGCCAAGTTTTCGTTTTCCCTAGGGAAAGCCGTTTTATTTGCCTGCTCTTGCCTTATGGCTTCTTCTGAAGCTTTAGGGTCAGAAAGTTCAACCATGTTGATATTCATGGCATCCTTAGTAGCAAGAGTTAGTTGTTCCATTTGTGTCTCCAGATTCTCCGTCTGGCCTTGTACAGTGGCCAAGTGGGAACTGGGCTTTGGTCCAATTTTTTGTGCTTCAGCAGTCTTCGACTTCGGGTCTTCGACCGCTTTCTGGACAGCCTCAATTGTCTTCCTGGATAAGTTTCCAGAAAAACTGCCAAAGATTGGCATGTTGATGTGGTCCTTTGAGACTTCGACCATAGTAATGCCTGGCTTCTTCGACTGGATCCTGGTTGCCTCTATCATGTTCACCTCAGAGGGTTCTGCATAGTGGGCTTCAGCCTTCAGTGGATTGGAGTCGACAGCCATGGGGGATTTGTCCGCAAACTTTAATCTCCCTTCCTCAATAGCGTCTTGCATAAGATTCCTGAAAAGAAAACATTGAGAAGTTTTATGGCCCAGAAAATTATGATATTTGCAAAAACCTCTCTTCTTTCTTTGATCAAGAGGAGGCACTTTTACCCCAGGGGGTACTATCATTTGGCCATCTTTAACTAGCAAGTCGAATATTTCATCACATTTTGTGATGTCAAAACTATAAGTCTTTTTTGGGAACCTATCGTTGGTCCTGTCTGGACCAATGGGATTTTTCCCATTTGAGGGGACTAACTGTTTACAAGAGTATGGAGGCCCTTGTTTTAGTTCTGCTAAATCGACTTCTCCTTCTTCGACAGCTAAAGTATCGTCGAAGGATTCTAGATCTTCGTCATCCATCTCAACATAAGCTATTCTCTCTCTCTTGTGAGTTTTCGTTGCCTTAGCTTTTTCAGCTTTGAGGCGTTCGACCTGTCGAACTCTGTCGGCCAGTTGGGCCATGTCTCTTAGGTACTGGGTATCTAGCTTCTTCCTAATGGAATAATCTAGACCGCCTGCGGCTATTTCGACCAACTCATGTTCTGGCACTTGTGTAAAGCATCTCGCCTTAAGCAACCTAAACCTATTCAGATATTCGTCTATAGGTTCAGTGAAACGTCTCTTCACACTCGCCAGTTCTTTCAGGCTTATCTTAGTTTGCCCCATATAGAATTGTTCATGGAACAATCTTTCCAACTGGGTCCAATGGTGGATCGAATTGGGGGGGAGAGTTGTAAACCAAGTAAAAGCGTTCTTGGTTAAAGAACTTGGGAAGTACTTGATCCTTAGGTTTTCGTTATTCGAAATGTCTCCTGCTTCGATCAAATACCTCGCCACATGTTCGACAGTGGATTCTGTCGTGTCCCCAGAGAACTTAGTAAATTTGGGGACTTTGCTTCTAGGAGGTAAGTCAGTTTGTAACACATATTCTGACAATGGAGATGTAAAGTTGGGCCTTCGAAAGCCCATGTTCATCCCATTCTGATTCATGATCCTTTCGATCATGGTTGCCAGATTATTTTCCAAACCCATGTTTTGGTGTTGGATATGCTGAACCACTTCGTCAGCATTTTGGTTTCTGTTAACTAACCTTACTTCTGGGGCTATTACCCTAGGTTCTTCGACAGGTTGTTCTACAGGCTGTTGAGCCTGATTAATGGTGGTTTCTTCCTCTACAAATATCCCCTGATTTCCTCTTGTTTGCGCCCTTTGGGGCTGTCGAATAGGTGGGGGTACTCCAAAGAAATCAGCCAAACGCGTCATTTGCGCTGTAACTTGCTGGTTCGATTGAGTAGTATTTTGTATTAGAGGATTTAGCACTGTACTCAAAGTTTGTGCCAACATTTGCACCATATCGTGGTTGCTTTCGTCCATCTGTTGCCTCAAGACTGATGTCGAGGCATTTGTAAGGCCATGGGCTACTTGGGACGTTCCTCCTAAGAATTGGGTCCTATTTCTATTCGCCATGCCTACTCCAGAGCCTTGGAGTGGCGAAGAGGCACTCACGAAAGGGTCTGAATAAGTGGACGCAGCATTCGTCAGGCTTGCCACTTCAGAAGTTGGCATACCATAGAATGGAATAAATCCTGGGGGAACCACAGGCCTTGTGCCTATATTTCCCCTTGGAGGGGGAGTTCCCAAAGGTATTCTGGGGCCTGAAAACGAAGTTATTGGCCCCGTGGTTGTGACTGACACTGCTGGTGTCGAACCAACGTTCGTCGCTTCACTTACGGTCATATTAACCGTTGCTCCCACACTCGTTTGTGGGATTTCATTATTGTTTGGCGGATTCGCCATCTCTTCCCTTCTTCTGGCAGTATTGTTATCGTTGGTATATATTCTACCACTCCTCAATAACATACAACTCGAAAAGATGAGATTATTTTTCAACAATCAACACACAGTCCCACCGGGTGTGCCAATTTGTTTACCTTGGGTTTTGGTAAACAACCGCTGATCCTCCAAATGGTTACTTATTTGGTTACTCGCAGGATCGATCAGATTGATCCTATGGACATAGGTTGATTTTGAAGTTTGATTAAAGTGGATAAGGCTTTAAGTAAAATGTTTCAAGTAAATTGCATAAAGGAAAGGCTTGGTAAAATAAACAAGGCTTTAAAGTAAAGGTTCGACAGGAATTTAAAGGGGGAAAGCATGTAAAATACTGGAAAAGTAAATGACTTTAATTGATAAAATTGGTGTTTCACACATACATTTCTCAACAATTCTTTCGCTCACACTGGGTACTTGAATCTAAATGAGTGACTATGTATATGATTGTGAACACACGCGAGAAACTACATGTCTACTCCTATTTATACTAAAACATTCCAAGTAACCGTCGGGCAGTTACACTGCTTCGAGATTAAGCCACTTGGCACGTTCTCCATGCTCGACACTCCAGATCCTTGCACGTTTGCACGTAGTAACTGCTGGAAACCGTTTTCCCTCCAAAGCTTTGAATTTCAAACCGCTCCACTCTGGACCATCGAACACGTTCGTCAAGAGACATCTTCGACGACTACTCCTTCGACGTCGAAGGCAATCAGCCTTCCTCCTTGGAAGAAATCTTCTAAGTATTTTGCCATCTTTCGACGGGCACTTCGACAGGCTTAGCCAGTCGAAAGCATCTTTCAGCTTTTAATGGCTGCCATCAATCAAAACAAAGGTGTCGAATTTAGGAGCCAACACATTCATAGCCCTGGACATGCCCATGTAATTAGTTTTCATTTATGTTATGTGTGCTATGAGAATTTTATGTCTGAACATGGAACAAAAACTAGGTCAGGAATTGGGGGAGAAGAAATTCTCTCTCATTTCTGAGACTTAGATCAAGTTTTTGGTATGTATGGATTCGTTGTTTGATGCTTAACATTTTTGATGTTGTGAGTTTTCATTAAAAGTCCAGGAATCAGGATGTTTGAATCAATGTACAAAACGCGCGTTTTTTGAACAAGTTTTGTTGGAGGTTGAAGAAGACAGGTTCTGGGCTGGGCCTGGAATGTTTTTTCTTTTCACACCATGTTTTTACTTTTAAACCCCCTTGGCCCATTATGCTTATTTTTATGATTTTTTGACCTTTTCTTTTTTGTTCTGACTTATTTATTTTTTCTCATGATATTAAAAATATAAAAATTATTTTTTAAACCATTTTTGTATTTATTAGGCATTTATTTGTTTAAATGGGCATTTGTACATAAATAAATACCTAGATATACTTTTATTAAAAAAATACTAAAAATAATGCAAACACATTTTATTTTCTGATTTTTTATTTTATTTTATCTTTTGAAAATATTTTATGAAAATATACTTTTTTTTTGTAAATATTAAATATTTCATTTTTTATACATATTTAATATATTTATCATATAATACAAATACATACATATATTAAGTATATTTAGGTTAAAAAATACAAAATAATACATTTTTATTTTTTTATTATTAATATTTAACCTAAAAAATCACTTTTTCATAATATACTTCCTTTTTGTTTATTTCTATACATAATTGACAAATATTGTATATATTAAACAATTAATACCTTTTAATTAATAAATTAGGGTTTTGCCCTAAATACTTAAAAACTCAAAAAAAAATTAATACTTTTATTTTGTTTATTTGACACATAAAAAAATAATTTTTTTTCATACATATAAAAAGCCTTTTTGCATCTTACATATTTATTTTATTTTTATTTAATTTGTGCAATTAAATACCTTGTAAATCCCCAAATTTTGATGTAATAGTTAGGTTTAAATTCCTTGTCAAAATACCCCCATTTGAACATTTGTACCCCCCTTCCCATATATTGTGTTGTAATAACTTAGGAACTTTATTTTTCGCATTTTAATGCTTTCTAATTATGCCATGTTAGAATTAGGGTTTGTATGCAAATCAATTAACCAAAATAGTTTGACCTAATTTCAAGATAAATAAGCATGAAAATGGACAACACTAATCACACTTGCACCCCTAGGGTATTCCACTTGTTGCCTTCAATAATGGGCCATATTGCATGTTAAGTCTCTTTGGACAAAACAAACAATTCAAATGATCATAGTCCCTCGATGACGCTTTTGAAAGTTGCCTAAAAAATGATCAAGTCCCTCCAAGGAAAAATTGCCCAAAGATACTTGGCACCATTGCAATTATGGTCTAAACGATGACCCGCGCCCGTCCCTTTTACATCCTAACACAAGATTGTCCACCAAATACAATGGTGGAACAAAATTGTTAAAAGGGTTTAAACATAGCAAAGATCTTTGAGAAATTTATGGTAGATAGCTTTTGGTTACTTGCCAACTTGCAAAACAAAACACTTGCCTATTTTTTCAAACCACACATCACTACACTTTCAAAACAACTTTCAAAAAAAAAAACAATGAAAACCTTTTCAAAAGACATACACCTTTGTATACATCCCAACATGGATCATTACAAAGGTTGCCACCACATTGGCTTCTTTTCCAAACATTTTCAAACCCACACACACAAAGCACCATTTCAAACAATTGAAAATTAAGGCAAGTTGATCTAAGCAAGTAACTAAGAGCCCATGGATAGAAAGGGTGCTAATACCTTCCCTTTCTATAATCTACTCCCCGAACCCAAGAAAACATCTCAAAGGTTTTTGCTGTGCTTTTTAAACCTTTCCTTAGGATAAAATAAAAAGTCGGTGGCGACTCTTGCTCAACCGAAACATTTGCGAAAACAAACGCAAAACCTCAAGTCAGTTCTCCCACCGTATCACAGAACTGGCGACTCTGCTGGGGAAAATATTAAAAGTGGAGTAACCTTAGGGCTTAGATCACCCTCTTGCATGACTAATTGTTTGTCTTGATTGCTTTATATCTTGGCTCTCTTGTTTGGGTTTGCAATCCTACAACCCGATTTTGGGAAACATTCATAGATAGCAATACATTGTGGAAACTGTGCGGGGTATACCGACACGGTCGAAGCAATAGCTATATTAGTGCGACATATTTGTGAGTACCGGTAACCCTTGAGTTCAATCAAGGAGAGTACGGGGCCGCTGATTGATGTCACTAAGCACTAATGACCTAGAACCTTACTTGACCATCTTGGCCTTACATTAGGGGTAGTGAGATGACCGGCTTTGGTGCAGTCCGAAGTTGGTAGATACTCGATACTACACTCATTGAGGGTTGTTTTCTTGGAATATTTTGGTCGCTAGTTAAGTGGATAAACCAAAACAATGAACAATGAAAACAATCCAATGATATTGAGCTCCTTAGAACACGGTTACTATTTATAGGATAGGTTTTTTAAGCTAACTACACTCAAGAGGGTACTTACCTATGAAACCCCATGCAAGCCTGAAACTAGGGTTTGGTGTGAATTGCTTGTACATATGTTTGTGCATACATCATAAACATCATAAAACATCATATGCATTTACTAACCACTTCAAGGGTTTAGATCTTCATCTTTGTTCTTGTTTTGTAGGTCATGGAAATTCCTCGCAGAAAAACCATCCAAGTTAACCTTGTGAGACTCTCTCCTCAACTCAAGGAGCTCACCTCAAGAATTCCGGAAAGCTCATCCTTCAGTGAAAGACATGGTAGACTGCTCAGCTTAGTCAACACCAACATTGAAGAAGATATGATGAAAGTGCTATTCCAGTTCTTTGACCCTCTTCACCACTATTTCACTTTCCACGACTACCAGTTGGTTCCCACTTTGGAGGAATTTTCTCAACTCCTGAGAATTCCTATTCTCAATCAACTACCTTTCAACGGTATGGAAAAGGAACCAAAGCCGGAAGATGTTGCTCGGGCATTACATCTACAGCCTTCTGACATCAAGGGGCATTGGGAAACTAGAAGCAGCGTCAAAGGTTTCTTAGCAAAATTCTTGTTTGAGAAAGCACAAGAATGTTGGAATTCATTGGACCTACAAGCCTTTGAAGAAATTGTGGCACTCCTTATCTATGGGTTGGTCTTGTTCCCAAATCCTGACCAGCTTGTAGAGGTCAACGCCGTCAAAATCTTCTTGTCCAGAAATCCAATACCAACATTGTTTGGGGACATCCTTCACTCATTTTACACACGAACAATGAGAAAGAGGGGTGTTCTCATGTGCTGTACTCCTCTCCTTGCAAGGTGGTTTATTTTGCACCTTCCACAATCTGTCTTGAAAAATGACCAAGGCTCAAGGTGGTCCCAACGGTTGATGACTCTTACTCACTCTGATGTACATTGGTGTTCTCGGTCCAGAGAAAATGTCATCATCGTCGATCGTTGTGGAGAGTTCCCTAATGTTCCATTACTTGGCATTAGAGGGGGCATTACCTACAACCCTTGTCTAGCTTTGAGGCAATTTGGATACGCACGGAGGGATGGCCCTCACGACATGTTGATTCCTGACCTAGTTTTTGACTTCGACAACGATGCGCAAGGACTTCGCCAAAGATTCATCAGAGCTTGGAGGATGCCCAACAAGGTTGATAGCAAGACACTGGAACACAAAAACTCCATCCCTCTTGAGCCTTATCTCAAGTGGGTACGAGCCTGAGCCCAGAGTCTAATGATGCCTTATCCTCATGTTCTCCCTGTGATTAAAGAGCCCGTCAAGGAAGGAGAGGTTCCCTACACCATCCTACATCCTGACATGCCTACATCGTGGGAGGAGATGCAGAAGAGTTGGATCCAACTCAAGGAGGAACGGAACACTTTTGAAGCCAGCTTCTACGCCAGCGAGAAGAAGGTTTTAGAGCTCACCCGCCGACTCCATGAGCAAGAGGCCCTCAACACCTACATTGCCCCAAAGAGGATGCGCAACGTCTTTTTACCTTGAGAAGTTGTTTTTGTAATATTTGGCCCATGGGGCATTTATGTACTAACAAATTTCTCCTTAATTATTATGACGTGCGTTCTTTTTTGTCTGCAACAATTGTGAATTTCTAAAAACCCTTTGAATGCATTGCATAGATAGCATCTCATGCATCATGTGCATAACAGGTACCCCTTTTGCTACAGGTTGCTTAATCTTCTTCGCTGTTTGTTTTGAACAGTCATCATGAATCCAGAATCCTCCAGTGAGCAAGCAATCAAGGCCCTCCAGGCCCAAAATGCTCAGTTTCAAGAAATGGTCATGAGCCTGGCCCAAGGTCAGCAAGAGTTGAAGGCTCTGCTCCTAAAGAAGAAGAAGAAGAAGAAGAGGACTGCGTTATTCAACACTGGACGCAGGTTTGGGAACACACTCCATAATGAGGCTGATCCAACTACTTCCTCTGCAGAGAAAGACAGTCCCCAAGGGGGAGGAGCTCCTAGTCCTGCAGTCTCTGACAACGAGACGGATTACAATGACGAACAATACCCTCCCGCTGCTGACAGATACAAGCAATTAGAGGACCGCTTGAGCGCCATGGAGATTCAAAATGTGCCGGGGCTGGATTTCGGAGATTTAGGGTTATCTTCAGGGGTGGTAATCCCACACAAGTTCAAGGCGCCTGCCTTTGCCAAATACGACGGGGCTTCCTGTCCAAAGCTGCATCTCAGATCGTACGTAAGGAAGATCCAACCTTACACGGCAGACAAAAATCTTTGGATCCACTTCTTCCAAGATAGCCTTTCGGGGTCACAACTTGAGTGGTTCTATCAGCTAGATGGAACCAGTATCCGACATTGGGAAGATTTGGCGACCACATTTTATAGACAATATCAATACAATTCTGACCTCGCTCCTACGCGTACCCAACTTCAGGGTATGTCTCTAGGAACGGGCGAAGGGTTCAAAGAATATGCGCAAAAATGGAGAGATTTGGCTGGCAGGGTGCAGCCTCCATTGACTGACCGTGAGCTGGTTGACATGTTTCTAGGGACCTTGTCTGGTCCATTCTTCAATCATCTGGTTGGTAATTCCTCCGCTGGGTTTACAGATTTGATCCTGACGGGTGAAAGGATAGAAGCTGGCATCAGGTCAGGAAAGATACAGAAGGGAGCCTCCGAAAGTACTGAGAAGAAACCTTTCAAGAAAGAAGCTAGTGTCGTCTATGGTCCTAGAAGACAAGTTAAGCCAGAACACCGCCAAGCCGTCAATGCCTTGGTAATTTCAAAACCTGTTACTGCTCCTCAGCAATACAATCAACAAAGAGGTGAAAGGCCCAAGAGGCAATACACTCGGCTGAGTATGACCTTGTCACAAATCTTACCGCAATTATTATCAACCAACTTGGTGACCATCAAAGAGGCTCCGAAGGTCATGAATACGGCATCTCCTAAGTATAACCCAAATGCCTGTTGTGCTTATCATTCTGATAGCCCCGGGCATACTACTGATGATTGCTGGGCCCTGAGAAATAAAGTTCAAGACCTTATCGACACGAAGGAAATTCAGTTTGAGGCACCTGAGAGGCCAAATGTTATAACTGCTCCTATGCCCCAGCATAGAGTAAATGCCATTGAGGAAGATTTGTATGCTGTTTCGGTGAATGATGTTGCTACCCCTCTATTGACTGTTAAGAGGAACCTACTGCTAGCCGGTTTATTTCCGGGTTGTAGCAAGGGTTGCCTCCTGTGTGTTGTTATCCCTACCGGTTGTCCGCTGCTGAAATCAGGCATCCAAAGCCTGATGGATAGCAAAGAAATTTTGTTCAAGAAAACTGTTGTTCCGTTTGTTTCCGCTGAAGAAGTATATGTCGTCACAATTTTCAACAATCCTACCAAGGCTCCCCCGAGGAAGCCAGTCCAAATTATGTCTGTTGCACCCATTACCATTACTGTTCCGGGGCCCCTCCCCTATGAATCTGACAAGGCTGTCCCATGGCATTATGGGGCAGACGTGTATGTGCTTGGAGTGAAGCAGGAGTTCAACACCGGTACCAGTATCAGTAACATCACTGGTCCCGCCAAGATTACTCGCAGTGGCAGGCTCTTCTCGCCTGACATTGCACCACCAGTTATCCGAAAACCTCTTCTCATCACACCCGCAAGTGTGCATGTTTCAAATCAAGTTCCTGTGTCTACTACTGCCGCCGAGTCCTCTGATGCTCGGGGCAAAGAAGTTGCTACCGATTTGCCTGCCCGGACGGAGGCACCAAAAAAGACTGTTGTCGAAGCCTCCCAACAAGAGATGGAGGAAATCCTTAAAATCATTAAAAAGAGTGACTTCAATGTCGTTGAACAGCTGGGGCATACCCCCTCCAAAATCTCTATGCTATCATTGCTGCTGTGCTCAGAGGCCCACGCCAAGGCCCTGATTTCATTTATGAAAAAGGCCCATGTGCCTCAAGAGACATCTGCAGATCAATTCACTGACTGTGTGGCTAATTTGACAGCTGACAATGGTTTGGGGTTCTCGGATGCTGACCTTACCGCCAAAGGAAAAAACCATAATGATGCCCTGCACGTCTCTATAGAATGCAGGGGCACTACTCTCGCACACGTGTTGGTGGACACTGGCTCTTCCCTGAATGTATTGCCCAAGAAGGCCTTAGATCGGTTGGATTGTGAGGGCCTGGAATTGAAACCTAGTAACATCATTGTTAGAGCCTTCGACGGTTCTAAGAGGATGGTGCACGGTGAGGTAGACATTCCTATTCGTGTGGGTTCCCAAGTCTTTGAATCAACGTTCTACGTGATGGATATTCGTCCATCTTATTCCTGTTTGTTGGGTCGACCCTGGATTCACAAGGCTGGGGAAGTAACATCCACTCTACACCAAAAGCTCAAATACCCTGTCAAAGGGAAGATTGTTACTGTGCAGGGTGAGGAGGAATACATGGTTAGTCATCTGAATTCATTCCGGTATATCGAGATGGACGGGGAGTTTATTGAAACCCCCTTTCAACATTTTGAGGAGGTTCCTCCAACATTGGCGTCAGCTGAGACCGTGGTTGAAGAAGACTTTCCTCTGAAGATGGCTTCCCTGAAGGATGCCCGGGCAGTGATTGAGAAAGTAAAGTGCGCAAACTGGGGTCAACTTTCTGACTTCACTCAAAAGACCGACAAGTTTGGGCTGGGCTTCACTACAGAGGCTCAGAGGGCTGTTCGCAAAGAAAGGATCAGAAAGGCTTCGGTGTTCATCACCAACCCAAGAGTGAATGCTATCGAGGAGGACATAGAGGAAGCAGGATTTGACAGTTGGATCTATCCGACAACCAACAAAGGACCAAGCAACTGGACGGCAAAGGATTTTACACCTATTACATTTGTCACGCAGTAATGAACTCTTTTGATTTTCAATTTGTAATAAACAATATGTTGAAACTTTTATTGGCTCGGTGTCCTACCCGGGGCACCGTGGCTCCATTTGTGAGGGCTTTTTGTATGACATTTCCATATATCATTAATCAAAACATTGGACGTTTGTTGCATTTCAAATCTTGTGCTCTTTTTCTTTGTGTTATATATTGCAAAACAGCTATATTTACACACACTCACTTATACAGGTTCCAATCCACTCTAGATCTCACTGGTAACAGCTCTGCTACTGCCAGTTATGACTTCGAAAATCCGATCAACTTGGCCGAAGACGGAGGTGAAGATGATTGCGAAGTTCCTGGTGAACTCGCAAGACTGCTACTCCAGGAAGAGAGGGCCATTCAGCCGCATGAAGAGCCGGTGGAAACAGTGAACCTGGGTACTGAGACAGATAGAAAAGAAGTCAAGATTGGTGCCAATCTAGAGCTCAGCGTGAAGCAACGATTAATCCAGATGCTGCATGATTACATGGAAATCTTTGCTTGGTCTTACGAAGATATGCCTGGTTTGGATGCCGACATTGTGGTTCATCACCTGCCCACCAAGGAAGACTGCCCTCCGGTAAAGTAGAAGGTCCGCCGTATGCGTCCAGAGATGTCCGAAAAGATCAAGGCTGAGGTTATGAAGCAATTCGATGCCGGGTTTCTAGCAGTGACTTCTTACCCTCAGTGGGTTGCCAACGTGGTGTCAGTGCCGAAGAAGGACGGTAAGGTCAGAATGTGTGTCGATTACAGGGATCTAAACAGGGCAAGCCCCAAGGATGACTTCCCCCTACCTCACATCGACGTTCTTGTTGACAATACTGCTCAACACAAGGTGTTCTCCTTCATGGATGGTTTTTCAGGGTATAATCAGATCAAGATGGCTCCTGAAGATATGGAAAAGACTACCTTTGTCACTCAGTGGGGCACCTTCTGCTACAAGGTCATGCCATTTGGGTTGAAAAATGCTGGGGCAACCTACCAACGTGCCATGGTTGCTTTATTTCATGACATGATCCACCATGAGATTGAAGTGTACGTCGATGATATGATTGCAAGGTCCCAAACTGAGGAGGAACACCTTGACCATCTGCGGAAGCTGTTTGACCGACTGAAGTTGTACAAGCTGAGGTTGAACCCAAACAAATGCACCTTTGGGGTGAGGTCTGGAAAATTGTTAGGTTTCATTGTAAGCGATAAAGATATTCAAGTGGACCCTGCCAAGGTGAAAGCCATACAAGAGATGCCGACTCCCAAGACAGAGAAAGAAGTCAGAGGCTTTCTAGGACGACTGAATTACATTGCCCGATTCATCTCACATCTAACTGCTACCTGTGAGCCAATCTTCAAATTGCTGAAGAAAGATCAAGTAGTACGTTGGAACGATGAATGTCAGGCTTCTTTCGAAAAGATAAAGGAGTATCTCCAAGAACCACCCATTCTTATGCCACCAGTAGAAGGGAGACCTCTGATACTATACTTGACAGTGCTTGACAATTCAATGGGGTGTGTGCTGGGGCAGCATGACGAGTCTGGCCGAAAAGAGCACGCTATTTATTACCTGAGCAAAAAGTTTACCGACTGTGAGTCTCGGTACTCACTGCTCGAGAAAACTTGCTGCGCTCTGGTATGGGCTGCTCGCCGGCTGAGACAGTATATGTTGACTCACACTACTCTGTTGATTTCAAAGATGGATCCCATCAAGTACATATTCGAAAAGCCTGCTCTGTCTGGAAGAATAGCAAGATGGCAAATGATCTTGACAGAATATGATATCCAGTACACCACTCAAAAAGCAATCAAAGGAAGTGTATTGGCAGACCATTTGGCACACCAGGCAGTGGATGACTACCAATCCATGAACTTTGAATTTCCAAACGAGGATATCATGGTAGTAACTGATTGTGAAGTACCTGGACCGGATGAAGGACCTGAGGAAGGATCCCGATGGTCTATGCACTTTGACGGAGCCTCGAACGCTTTGGGTAACGGCATCGGCGCTGTGATCATATCCCCCAAAGGAACTCATACTCCACTCACCGCCCGGCTGTGTTTCAACTGCACCAACAACATGGCAGAATATGAGGCATGTATCATGGGTCTTCAAGCTGCAATCGACTTAAGGATCAAGTTTCTGAGTGTCTTCGGAGATTCCGCTCTCGTGATCAATCAAATCAAAGGCGAGTGGGATATGAAACACCCAAATCTTATTCCTTACAAGGAGTATGTGTTGACTTTGCTTCCCCACTTTGAAGAGATAACTTTTGAACACTTCCCAAGAGAGGAGAATCAGTTAGCGGACGCACTAGCCACGATGTCTTCAATGTTCAAAGTCAAATGGGACAATGAGGCTCCCCGGATCATTATCTGGAAGTTGGACGAACCTGCATACTGCTGCGATCTTGAGGCCGAAGAGGTAATCGAGAAACCCTGGTATCATGAGGTGAAGAGATACTTGGAAGCTCAGGAATACCCTGAAGGTGCGTCTGTCAACGATAAGAAGATTCTGAGAAGGTTCGCGGCGAAATTCTTCCTCAGCAACGGCATTCTCTACAAACGAAATCATGATTCAACTCTACTGCGTTGTGTGGATAAAACTGAAGCAGAGAAGATCATGACAGAGCTGCATGAAGGTACATTCGGAACACATTCCAGTGGACACACCATGGCAAAGAAAATCCTTCGGGCAGGATATTTCTGGTCCACAATGGAAGCCGACTGTTACCAACATTCTCGAACTTGTCATAAATGTTAGATCTATGCTGATAAGGTGCATATCCCTCCGGTTCCTCTGAACGTCCTGACGGCACCTTGGCCTTTTGCAATGTGGGGCATCGACATGATCGGCGAGATCCGACCGACGGTATCCAACGGGCATCGCTTCATCTTGGTAGCGATTGATTACTTCACGAAGTGGGTTGAGGCAGCCTCCTACGCCACCGTAACCAAGAGCGTCGTGGCACGCTTCATTCGGCATAACCTGATCTGTCGGTACGGCGTCCCGGAAAGGATCATTACGGACAATGGTACCAATCTTAACAGCAATATGATCACTGAGCTCTGCGAGCAATTTAAGATACAGCACCACAACTCTTCTCCTTACCGGCCGAAGATGAATGGGGCTGTCGAAGCAGCTAATAAAAACATCAAGAAAATTGTGCAGAAGATGACGGTGACCTACAAAGATTGGCACGAAATGTTACCATTTTCTCTTCATGGGTACCGTACCTCGGAAAGGACGTCAACCGGGGCAACTCCTTTTTCCTTGGTCTATGGCATGGAGGCAGTCTTGCTGATTGAAGTCCAGATACCCTCTCTCCGGATAATGAAAGATGCAGACTTGAGCGAAGACGACTGGATCCAGACTCGACTTGATCAATTAAACCTAATTGACGAAAAGAGACTCACTGCTATCTGTCATGGTCAGACGTATCAAAAACGGATGATCAGGGCATTTAACAAGAAAGTCAGACCACAAGAGTATCAAGTTGGGGACCTGGTAATCAAACGCATCATCCTTCCTCAAAGTGATCCCCGGGGCAAATGGACCCCTACGTACGAAGGGCCATTTGTGGTTAAACATGTGTTCTCAGGAGGGGCCATGATTCTAACCACCATGGATGGTGACGACCTTCCTCATCCCGCCAATGCAGACATAGTAAAAAGATATTACGCATGAATCAAAGACCCGCTAGGTTGACATACCTAGGCAAAAATAAGGGATGAAATGAAAAATCTGTACACCCGGCAAGTCGAAAACCTGAAAAGGCGGCTTGGGCAAAAATGGATATCCCGGTGGACTGAAAACCCGAAAGGGCGGTCCAGGCAAAAGTTAGGGATAAAGCGTAACACTATGTCTCATTGGATCACCTTGCATCCAGAATTCGGCATCAACTATCTGGCTCAGACTTCGGCATCGATCAATCAGCTTCATCTTCAACTAAGCAGCAAAGTGATGAGACGCTTGGAGACATAAAGGCGATAGCAGAGTTGGAACCCAGTGGGAATATTGTGCACATAGCTGTTTTGTTTCCTTTTCAAAATTGTATAAACTTTATGTCATTCGGCGGCGTTCTCTTACTAGGACGTCGACCTCTTGTACAAAAAACGCCTATTTACAGGAAAATTTCAAAATCAATACAAGTTCATTTTTCCAAACAAATTGCCAATTGTTTTTCCTTTTTCTGTTTTGTCTTGCGAAGAACGTCCAATGTTCATTTTTGATATATGCATTTGACATTAAATTGCTAATTCATAAATACTTGCATATGAAACAAAAGACTAATTACAGGTGACATCAGAAGTAGGGGCAATGTAGAGTTGTCTAATGCAGTCTAGTTGCTCTGTCCGCCAAGGTACCAAGGAAGAATCAACTGAAGAATGTGACCAAGTTACCTCAACTCCCCAGAGTAAGACAAGAATCAGCAATACCCTCCCAGGGAAGATTTAGTCTATCATCAGCCCTACAATAGGCACCCTGTTCCCCTAGCAAGTCAGCAATACCCTCCTCCAGAAGAATTGGTCTACGGTCAGCCTAAAGGAAGTTGGGTAGCCCCAGAAGATATCAACATTCCCCAGCGGAGTGTAGGCATTCATCAGCAAGCATCCCCGGCAGTCTTGATCTAAGATTGTTCCCCGGTGGAATACAGACACCCCAGTGGAACCATTTACCAGTACAGTCTGAAGGTTTCCCCAGGAAAGTGGAATTCATATCCCCAGCAGGTCTTGAAGCTTATCCCCAGTAGATGCTGGAAGATCGCCCCCTGTAGAGTGCGGACGTCTCTCTCGAGCTTTATTCAAAGTTATTCCTCACAAGGGCTTATAACTGGGTTATCCTCAGCTAATTGCCACGGAAGATCGCCCTCGGCGAAGTTCTTTCAATCCCCAGCGGAGTTCATCAAAGTTCCCCAACATAACTTATCAATAGAATCCCCAGCGGAGTTTATCATTGTCATCCCCAGCGGAAACGAAGAACTCTACTCTTCAACGTCAGCCCAGGATTTAATTCCCCGGCCGGTCGTCAAGGATTTATTTTCCTAAGACGAAAATACATTCATAAACATTTCACACATCTTGTTTACATACATAATAAAGTGCATACAACACTATCTCATTTTGAACATCATGACATCATGCATTTCATACATCATGACATTGCATACAACTGATGTTTTGCCTTTTCAGGGAAAAAGACAACCCAAAAGACAACTACTTTCAACTGTCACAATTCCAGATTCGATTCATGTATCTAGCCAGGTCACATCTATGAGTGATCAGTTTCCAGATTCGATTCTGTATCTAGCCAGGGCACATCTGAAGAGTTTGAAGATTCGATTCCTGTATCCAGCCAGGGCATATCTGTTGATGACTATTTCCATACTCGATTCCTGTATCTAGCCAGGGCACATCTGAAGAGTTTGAAGATTCGATTCCTGTATCCAGCCAGGGCATATCTGTTGACGACTATTTCCAGACTCGATTCCTGTATCTAGCCAGGGCACGTCTGAAGAGTTTGAAGATTCGATTCCTGTATCCAGCCAGGGCATATCTGTTGACAACTATTTCCAGATTCGATTCCTGTATCCAGCCAGGGCACATCTGAAGAGTTTGAAGATTCGATTCCTGTATCCAGCCAGGGCATATCTGTTGACAACTATTTCCAAATTCGATACCTGTATCCAGCCAGGGCACATCTGTGAGCAACCGACTGTAGATTCGACACATGTATCTAGCCAGGGCATGTCTACATGAAGAGATTGAAGATCAACACCTGTAACAAGCCAGGAAAACATCTGTCTTTCTCAAAGTACACAAGTTCTCGCTAAGGAATCTCTTATGCGATCAACACTTCCAAATGGCATCTATAAGCCCATTCCCGACAAGGTTCTGTCACGCCTTCAGATGGCATCTATAAGCCCATCTCCCTATCCATCATCTCTCCAAATGGCATCTATAAGCCCATTCCCGATATCACATTTGCTGATACTCCAACAGGCGAGTGCAAATTTCCGGGCACTCTAGTGTCCAATCTCCTTTTACCCTCGAGTCACGAAAGGCAAACTTGCCAATCTAACTCTTCAGGTTCAAGAAGATTGAACAGGGGAAACTGTTGTACCCCAAAATTTGCCCTCCCATTTCCTCAATATTTTCTCACCACAAGACCCTTGGAGCTCAAGATCCAGTTAGGGTTTCCTCTGCTCAAGACTTCTCCTTGCACTGTTGACCCAAATTAGGGTTTGTGTTTGCACAAAGATATTTTGACCTAAAATGCCTAAGATGACTTTCATGCTTCATGTTGGACTCCCAAGTTTATCCATACCAAGTTTCAAGTCTTGATTCCAAATTTTGCCCAGTCAATTGGACAAGTTGACCTAGAAATCAGCTGTATTGGGAAAAAGTCAACAGAGGCCAATTGACAGTCAAATCTCATGAAAATTGACCCACATCAACATCATGAACTCATATGGACCATTGGATCAAGTTTGGATCACAACTCCACAAGAAATTTGATCAGATCACCAAAAGGGCAAAATGGTCATTTTTAGGGTTTTGACTGCACAAAGGCAATTTTTGACTGTTTGACCTAGCCAATGGAAAACCAAGCTCACATATGGACTCAAGGACCCCATGGAATTCTCTTGACATACTCAACAAGTTCAAAAGATCCCAAGTGCACAAGATTGACAGTTGAATTTCCCAGTCAATTGATCAATTTTGACTGTATACTGAAAAGTCAAACTTTGACTTTTTTGGTCAAAATCAAGTGTCAAGATTCATTTTTCATCAAAACATGCCAAATCATGAAACTTGTTCATCAAGAAATCAAGAATTGCAAATTAGGGTTTGAAATGAAGATTTTTCATAACTTAGAATTTTTCTAAGTTATGAAAAACCCTAATTTTTTCCTAACTTTGTCCCACTTTCTCACCAAGATTCATTTGGATTCAAGGAAAAGTCAAAACATGAAAGTTGTAGTCCATTGCAAAATCTACAACTTTGATTCACAAAGTTTCCTCAAAAGAAGCTTGTAGCTCAAGTTACAATTTTTGGAACAAGGGTACCAAACCATTCTTAACTTAGAGAAATTTTGAACCATTTTAGGCAGGATTTTTGCCTAACTTCAAGACCACTTTTCACATGCTTCCACTTGGAATTTCAATTTTCATTTCAAAGATGGATTGTAGTACACATTCCAAGCTTTCCAAAATGTCCAAGAACTCATCAAACAACCTCATGGTTAGGGAGAATCGAATTTGGCAAGTTGGGAAAAACTCACTTTTGATTTGGCCAATTTACATGTTCATACATTTGTGCCATTTTGAATTCAGCTTGCTTTCCTTGATTACAGGTCCTATATCCCATTTGCACTCAATAATTTAATGCTAACTCATTGTGCCAAGGCCTTATTTTGTGTGTTCAAACATTATATGCAAGATTAAGCCATTTTTAGATAAAGCATTTTTGTCATTTTAGAAAAGTTAAACTTTATGTCAAATGCAAATCCAAGCAAGTACAAGGCATATCCTTTTGGCACAAGTTTATGAACTAATTACACTGATCAAGGCCAAGGTATACAACATAGATTGGGGGCCTGTACAAGCTAGAAACACAAGTTGACATTTGTTGCTTAAAGTTGAAGAAACATAGCATAACAATACACAACTCTCATTCCTGTAAACCAGAGCTGAAGCAAAGTTATCAAACACTTTCTAATCATCAAACCTAAACTAAAACACAAGCCAACCACCTTCCAAACCTCATCAAACCTCAAAACACCATAGAACTGCCCAAAACAGGGCACCTGCTGCAGATTGAGTTCCATAACACCATCCATTCGTGCATTCTTGCTAAAACCACTTCAAACACATCCCACAACATCCCTTGAAACTATTCCAAACCTCAAACACGACCTGTAACACTCCCAATCAACATCACCATTTTCATTTTTTTGTTTTGCAGTTGAAGTTCCATAACACGATTCACTTGGTTTCAAAGCAAACTAAAGCTTGGAATAACATCCCTGGACATCAAGGAAGCTATACCAATCATCACCTTGCATTGAAAACACCTCCATCACCAGATACGATTCCAACTGAACAGGTAAGTTCATGAACTCGTATCTCTCTATCCAGTCATTGTTAGCTTTAGGTTTGTGAAGAAATTATGTCACATTCATAGCCTTGAACATGCCCATGTAATTAGTTTTCATTTATGTTATGTGTGCTATGAGAATTTGATGTATGAACATGGAACAAAAACTAGGTCAGGAATTGGGGGAGAAGAAATTCTCTCTCATTTCTGAGAGTTAGATCAAGTTTTTGGTATGTATGGATTCGTTGTTTGATGCTTAACATTTTTGATGTTGTGAGTTTTCATTAAAAGTCCAGGAATCAGGATGTTTGAATCAATGTACAAAACGCGCGTTTGTTGAACAAGTTTTGCTGGAGGTTGAAGAAGACAGGTTATGGGCTGGGCCTGGAATGTTTTTTCTTTTCACACCATGTTTTTACTTTTAAACCCCCTTGGCCCATTATGCTTATTTTCATGATTTTTTGACCTTTTCCTTTTTGTTCTGACTTATTTATTTTTTCTCATGATATTAAAAATATAAAAATTATTTTTTAAACCATTTTTGTATTTATTAGGCATTTATTTGTTTAAATGGGCATTTGTACATAAATAAATACCTAGATATACTTTTATTAAAAAAATACTAAAAATAATGCAAACACATTTTATTTTCTGATTTTTTATTTTATTTTATCTTTTGAAAATATTTTATGAAAATATACTTTTTTTTTGTAAATATTAAATATTTCATTTTTTATACATATTTAATATATTTATCATATAATACAAATACATACATATATTAAGTATATTTAGGTTAAAAAATACAAAATAATACATTTTTATTTTTTTATTATTAATATTTAACCTAAAAAATCAATTTTTCATAATATACTTCCTTTTTGTTTATTTCTATACATAATTGACAAATATTGTATATATTAAACAATTAATACCTTTTAATTAATAAATTAGGGTTTTGCCCTAAATACTTAAAAACTCAAAAAAAAATTAATACTTTTATTTTGTTTATTTGACACATAAAAAAATACTTTTTTTTCATACATATAAAAAGTCTTTTTGCATCTTACATATTTATTTTATTTTTATTTAATTTGTGCAATTAAATACCTTGTAAATCCCCAAATTTTGATGTAATAGTTAGGTTTAAATTCCTTGTCAAAATACCCCCATTTGAACATTTGTACCCCCCTTTCCATATATTGTGTTGTAATTACTTAGGAACTTTATTTTTCGCATTTTAATGCTTTCTAATTATGCCATGTTAGAATTAGGGTTTGTATGCAAATCAATTAACCAAAATAGTTTGACCTAATTTCAAGATAAATAAGCATGAAAATGGACAACACTAATCACACTTGCACCCCTAGGGTATTCCACTTGTTGCCTTTAATAATGGGCCATATTGCATGTTAGGTCTCTTTGGACAAAACAAACAATTCAAATGATCATAGTCCCTCGATGACGCTTTTGAAAGTTGCCTAAAAAATGATCAAGTCCCTCCAAGGAAAAATTGCCCAAAGATACTTGGCACCATTGCAATTATGGTCTAAACGATGACCCGCGCCCGTCCCTTTTACATCCTAACACAAGATTGTCCACCAAATACAATGGTGGAACAAAATTGTTAAAAGGGTTAAAACATAGCAAAGATCTTTGAGAAATTTATGGTAGATAGCTTTTGGTTACTTGCCAACTTGCAAAACAAAACACTTGCCTATTTTTTCAAACCACACATCACTACACTTTCAAAACAACTTTCAAAAAAAAAAACAATGAAAACCTTTTCAAAAGACATACACCTTTGTATACATCCCAACATGGATCATTACAAAGGTTGCCACCACATTGGCTTCTTTTCCAAACATTTTCAAACCCACACACACAAAGCACCATTTCAAACAATTGAAAATTAAGGCAAGTTGATCTAAGCAAGTAACTAAGAGCCCATGGATAACCATGGATAGAAAGGGTGCTAATACCTTCCCTTTCTATAATCTACTCCCCGGACCCAAGAAAACATCTCAAAGGTTTTTGCTGTGCTTTTTAAACCTTTCCTTAGGATAAAATAAAAAGTTGGTGGCGACTCTTGCTCAACCGAAACATTTGCGAAAACAAACGCAAAACCTCAAGTCAGTTCTCCCACCGTATCACACCGTGGAATCACGACAGTCGAATTTATTACCAAGGTCCGAGTTCAAACGGTCCAAGATCAATCCAATCAACTTCTGTCAATGACAAGGGGCATTCGAAGACATTGGAGAAATAGTAGAGTTGGAATGCAATGAGATCATTTCCACATGGCTATTTGTTTTAGTTTTCAAAATTTTGTTTTCCTTTCGAAGATTTCCTCTTACTAGGATCTCTGTCTCTCTGTACAAAAATGCCTATGCATGGGAAAAATATCAATACAAATATACTTTGAAGTGCAAACTTTCTGTTTTTGTTTTGAATGCAAAAATGTCCAATGACTAAAATTGAACGAACATATGCATGTGAACATAATTAAAACTATTTGGCACGTGTGTCCTTCCAAGAAATAACAAGCATCTCTTTAATGCATACGGAATATCCCCCATGGAGTTATTTCATTAACATTATCCTTACAAGACCAGCTACAATAAACAAACCCTTAACGAAGTTACCCCCAAAGTCTCTTCACATAGGTTGATTCCCAGCCAGAGTCTCAATATATTGACATCTTTCTCCCCAACTAAATTGGTCCTAAAAGAAGAAGCCTTATGGATCTCTTCCTCAAAGAACTCTTCTCGTCAGAAGTTCATCGAGTATTCATCAACAGGGTTTATTTCCCCAACAGGGTATATTTCCCCAACAAACAACGAGTAGCAAAACTCCCCAACTGAGTCTATATTCCCCAGCATAGTCTATCCTCTCCAGCTTGAGTTTACCTCTCAGACTATTACAAATAAAAGGGCCACAACCCCTAATCCCCAGTAAATCCATCAACAAAGTCTTTAATATCTCCAAAAGTTGCTGTGAAGCCTGGATCCGACCAGATAACAGTCAACTTCATTCATTCATAACACTGTAAAGCTTGGATCCGACCAGATAACGATCAACTTCATTCATTCAAAACAATGTGAAGCCTGGACCCGACCAGATGTTAGTATAACTTTTTAGATACTATTAAGACTGGACCCGACCAGATAATAGTATAATTTTCAAATACTATGAAACCTGGGCCCGACCAGATAATAGTTTAACTCCTCAAGATATTGAAGAACCTGTACTCAACCAGACCAGGGTTTAACTTCTTTTCCCCAATAGAGTGTGCCTCTACCCCATCAAGTTATTGTGAAGTCTGGACTCGACCAGATATCAGTTTAACTTCGTCTATTCAAGCAAGTTATTATGAAGCCTGGAATTCGAACAGATAACAAGCAATCCCCATCAAGTCACTATGAAGTCTGGACTCGACCAGATAATAGTATAACTTTTCAAAGAAAAATTACGAAGCCTGGACCCGACCAGATAGTAGTTACCACCTCAAGTTACTGTGAATCCTGGACCCGGCCAGATGCCAGATCAACTCAATCTCTTCAGAAAATTTTATTGTGAAGCCTGGACCCGACCATATAACAATTAATTTTATCCACCTTAAAGATCTGCAAAGCCTGGATCTAACCAGATAATAATTCAATTTCAAGAAATTTTCTATGAAGCCTGGATCTGACCAGATAACAGTTAATTTATTCTTCCCCAGTAAGTTATTGTGAAACCTGGAATCTGACCAGATAGCAGTTGACTTCCTCATCCTCAGCAAATTATTGTGAAGCCTGGATCCGACCAGATAGCAGCTAACATTCAAGAGATTATCCCCGGCAGAAGAATCCTTTCAACAAAGATTAAAGATATTTATATTCTTCATCCCCAACAACAATCTGGGATTCAGATTCCCAGGAACTTCTCAGCAGTAGTCAGGGATTTATTTTCCCGGACAAACATGCATCCCACATTCATACATCATAGCATATACATATAAAATGCATTTAGCATGATCTCATTCATCTTGTGAACATCATGCATACATCTGCATTTAACTAACCTTTTCCCACAGGTAAAACATCAAGTTTTAGTCTAAATCGACCAAAGATTTATGCTGATACTTCTTCTAGTGTTTACCAACATTCCTCCAAATGGCATCTATAAGCCCATTCCCAATACATCTTCGAGTGAAAATTTCTGGGCACTCTAGTGTTCAATCGTCTTCCATCTTCAAGTCACGAATGGCGGGTCCTCCAATCTAACTCTTCAGGTTTAAGAAGATTAAACAAGGGCAGCTGTTGTACCCCAAAATTTTCCCTCTCATTTCTCAATTAATCTCTCACAAGATCTCCATTGATTCAAGACTGCACAAAGTTTGATCAGCTCAAGGCACCTCCTCAAGCATTAATGACTCAAATTAGGGTTTGAGATTGCACCAGGACAAATGGACTTTCAAAGCCTCAATTAATTTCATGGATAATTTTGTACACTCAAGATTTCTCATGTCAAGTTTCAAGTCTTGGATCACATTTTTGCTCAATCAATTGATCAGTTGACCTAAAATCAGTTGTATTGGGGAAAAAGTCAACTGTGGTCAACTTATAGTCAAACTTCATAATTTTTTATCCATGTCAACATCATGAACTCATATATGTCAATTGATCAAGTTTGGATCAAAATTCCTCAAGAAACTTGATCAGATCATCAAAAGGGCAAAATGGTCAAAATTAGGGTTTTGACTGAGAAGATGCAATTTATGACTTTTGACCTAGCAAATGACTTGTTGGTTTAAGACATGATCTCAAGGATTCAAATACATAATTTTTACCTAATGGCATGGCTCAAAACATTTCTCAAGATCAATTGATTGATAGTTGATTTTCAGTCAACTGATGAAAAGTCAACCGTACATTGAAAAGTCAAACTTTGAATTTTTGATCAAAATCAGGTTTCAAAGATTACAATTCATCAAGACAAGTCAAAATATGAAACTTACTCATCAAGAAATCAAAAATTCAAGATTTCATTTTGAAAAGCCAAAATTTCCAAGACTTTGAATTTTTCTAAGTGTTGAAAATTCATGTTTTTTTCATAACTTTGTGCCAAATTCTCACCATGATGCAAGATAATTCAAAGGAAACTTCAAACATGAAAGTTTTATATCTCAATGAGATATAAAACATTGTAGGGAAGAACTTTTCCTAGAAATTCTTAGATTTCAAGTTATGATTTTGTGAAGACATGCTCATGAAACTTGAAGACTTAGTGAAATTTTGCCCTAGTTTAGGCAGGATTTTGACCTAAGTTCAGGGAAATTTTTCACCTAGTTCCAAATTGAATGTTAAAAAATGTCCAACATGAAGGTTTTATGGTATGTTACAAGCTTTCCAAAATGTCCAAGAACTCATTGAGATCATACTTGAGCTAAGAGAATCGAAGGCAAGAATTTAGGGTTTCAAACTTGAATTACAAGTCATTTCTTGATGAACACATAATCCAATCTCAATGTTAGGCTGCATAATATTGCTTTTCAGGTCTTCTAACCTGTGTATCTATCCATAATAAATATATTTCACAAACTTTTGAGCTATAATCCAAGTGGTTTAAGCATTATCCAAGTCCATTTGCCATTTTGGGAAGAAAGCTAACATTGTCATTCTTGAAAAGCAATATTTATGCACAAAGTCAATTCTTGAGCCTCTCACTTGTTCCCTCTGATCACACTCCATCTACAAAGTCATAAGCAAGTTTGTTTAAAGTGTAACCACTCTACAATGACAAGTACAAAGCATTGAAACTTGATTTTTCATGAAAATCACATGTTGAGCTTAAACATTTGATTTTGAATTCTGATCAACTACAAGTCTCCAAACTTGTTGCTTATAAATAGAGGCCCTATTTGCAAGTTAACACACGAGCTTAAGTACCCTGAAACTCTCCCAAAATCCCTCAAACCAGAACTTGCATCAAAACTCCATTTATGTGCACATTCTAACTTTGAACTTGTAACTCACAATTCCCTCGTGCGTTTTCCTTCCTAATCAATCACAAAGCTCCTATAAATCAAATATAGTCCATCTCTGTCCCTGTTTCATAATTGTAACTCCATCTCCATCATCCTCCATAACCAAAAATAGAGCTCTGCAAGTGGACTTCTCTAGGCCATTCCAGCCATCCATTGCTCAAGCTAACCATTGCATTAGCTTCCTGGGAACTTGAGGAAGCTAACCTGATCATTAAAGCACCTTGAATCAAGCTCATTTGCATTTCATGATTTCCAGTTTTTGAGGTATCTTTTCTGAACTTCGATCTTTTCATTTACTCATTGTTAAGCTTGCATTTGTGAAGATAAAATGTAGACATCATTGCCCTGAAACTGTACATGTCCATAGATTTCATTTATATTGATTGAGCTTAGAGAATTTTACGTTTGAATCTATGAAAAAATTTAGGTCAGAATTTGGTACTTTTAGAAATTCTCATTCATGTTTGATTTATAGCTTATGATATTTATATGGTTGGATTCGTATGGAAAAATAGAGCAACTTTCATGTTTGCATCTTTCATTTTTGTTGAGAAATGAGCAAGTTACAGGAACCATGGTTGGAGGTTGAAGATGAAGTCATTTTCAGGGCTTGACTTATGTTATGTATTTATCAATTCACTTATGTTAACGGATGTACAGCCACTCCAGTGGCAAAGGTAGCGCGTGTATGGTAAGGGTCAGAGGTTCAAGTCCCAGCATTACCTTTTGTTTTGATTTTCAATATTTTCTTTCTTTTTTGTTACCAATAGCGCGCTTGGGCCTCCTCTCAATGGGTCCTGTCCATTTTGATGCCCCACACCCCCTGCTTGCTTGCTACCACACAAGTCCAAACCCTTTTTTTTATTTTCTGATTTTTAAACAAAAAATATCATTGGGCCCAAACTCAAAACTATTTTTTCTTACTAACCCCTTTAACCATTTTCAAACCCCCTGACTTTTATATTTTATATTTTATTTTATTTTTCTTTATTTTTTTATTACTATTATTATTATTATTATTATTTTTATTAATAAAAAATCCAAAAATATTTTTATTTATTATTTTCACACTTATTTATTTTCTTTATAAAGACAAAACACAAAAACATTTTCTTAACAAATTTAATTTCTTTTTCTTAATAAATTAATAATTAGGTTTAGGTTTAATTATTTTTCTTTTTTATTTAAAATTTATTTAGAACTTAAGTTTCTTTTAATTAATTAATTTTCATTCTATTTTTATTAAACTTAAAACTTTTTCATAAAAAACCCTAAAAATGCTTCAAACTTAATTTCTTTTCTTAATTAGTTTAGGTTTAATTTTTATTTAATTTAAATTAATCATTTTCTTAATTAGGTCAAAACTAAATCCTTTCATTAAAACCAAACAAAAATCATTTCCTTTCCATTTATTTTCTTGCACATTTATTCAATTCTTGTATATTATTCAATATGATTGTAATAGATGATTAGGTTTAATTTTCTTGCAATCCCCATTTGTAAATTTGTATACCCCCTCCCCTAATGATGTAATAGTGTAGTAATTTTACTTTCCATAATTTATCGCTTTTATATAAATGTTAGTAATTAGGGTTTGTATGGAAAGATAAAATCAACAATTAGTAAACCTTAATTCAAGATAAACAATGCATGTAAATCAAACACACTTGCACACTTACACCCTTAGGGTAATTCCACTTGCTGCCTTATGAAAATGGTCATGTTATGCATGTGGGATGTCTTAGCAAAAACAAATAAAAAATACAAGATCATAGTCCCTCGATGACGCCACAAATGTATCCTTTCAAAATGATCATAGTCCCTCAAAAAGAAATGCTAAGATGTCTCACAACATTGTTATCATGACTATACGATGACCCACGCCCGTCCCTTTACATCCAAAGATAAGGCTTCTTACCAAATCAATGGTAAGATAGCAATGTCAAAGGAAGGAATAAATGAACAAAGACTTTTGAGTAGGTAGATTGTTCCTAGTTGCTTGCTCATTTTCAAAATAAACATCCTTGCTCACTTTCAAAATAAACACCAAACACTTTCCAAACATGAAATATTTTCAAAAGTCCAACACTTTGTATACGTTCTTACGAACGAGAACCATTACAAAGTTTTCCTAAACGAAGGCGCCTTTTCAAAATACTTTCAAAAACCACACAAAGCACATTTTCAAACAAAAGCAAGTAATCTAGCAAGCAACTAAGAGCCCGTAGATAACTATGGATGAAAATGGTGCTAACACCTTTCCTTTTCATAATCTACCCCCTGAATTCAAGAAATAATCTCAAAGGTCTTTCATGTTCTTTTCCACCTTTCCTTTTGGATAAAAGAAAAGTCGATGGCGACTCTTGCTAAACACAACATTGTAATAAACGCAAAACATCCCAAGTCAGTTCTCTCACTGTATTACAATATGCAATGCATTAATGAAACAAAGTTTGACATTAATAGATAAGTGTTTAAACAACAAAAGAGGTTACAATTGAAAATTCAAAATGAATAGGAACGCTCAATGATTTGGCATGGGAGCGGTGATCATGTTGGGAGTCTCTGGAGGATCGAACTCGATCTCCTTAGCATCAATCATGTTTTGAATCTTGTATTTCAGCGCCCAACAATCATTAGTATCATGCTCAGGACTTCCAGAATGATATGCACATATTGCATTAGGATTGTAGTTAGGAGATGAAGTTTTGGGGTTTGGATGAGGTCATATCAATGTAATCAGATTCATCTTCAATAAGTGTTGTAGTGCTTGAGACAGTGGCATGTTGATATTGGTAAACTGTCTTTTGGGCTTGTCTTGCCTTCGCTGATTTCCCCTTAGGATGAGTCAAGTAAAGGTTCTAAAGGTAAGTTAGTGCTTAATGACACCATAATGAAGCCTAATGTTATCCTCGACTGACTCAAGGAACATTAGTACAAGCCAAAGTATCACGCTAACATAGCTATCACTTTGTCCATATCGGTCTACACCATACAACTTCCATGATTTATTGCTACTTACCTAAAAAGGTGCCCCAGATCCGGGTATAGGATCTTTAACATAGCCCAAACAAAGACCCAAAATGTAAAGCAAGCAAGTCAAACAAGGAAAGAAAGTAAAGGTGATCTAGCCCTAAGGTAACCCCACTTTTAAGAATAAATCCCCAGCAGAGTCGCCAGTTCTGTAACACGGTGGGAGAACTGACTTGGGTGTTTTGCATTTGTTCGCAATTATCGCAGATAGCAAGAGTCGCCAGCGACTTTTCTTTTATCCAATAAGGAAAGGTTGAAAAGAACAGGAAATACCTTTCGAGATTATTTCTTGAGTTCGGGGGGTAGGTTATGAAAATGGAAGGTATTAGCACCCTTTTCATCCGTAGTTATCTACGGGCTCTTAGTTGATTTCTAGATCACTTGCTTTTGTTTGAAAATGTGCTTGTGGTATGGGTTTTGAAAGTACTTTTAAAACGTCTTTGTAATGATTCTCGTTTCTATAAGAATGCGTACAAAGTGTTGGTTTTGAAAATAGTTCAAAGAGGTGTTTGTGGAATGTGTTTTTGAAAGTGATTTTGAAAAGTGTCTTTGTAATGATTCTTGTTTCTATAAGAATGCGTACAAAGTGTTTTAACTTTTGAAAATGTTTCAAAGGAAAGTGTTGGTGTGTACAAATGTTTTTGTTGTAAGCAAGTGAGCAACTATGAGCGTCCTACCTACTCAAAAGGTCTAATGTTCTTTCCCCCCTCCTTTAGATGTTGCTATCTGACCATTGATTTTGTAAGAAGTCCCATCATTGTATGTGAGGGGACGGGCGTGGGTCGTTTGTATAGTCATAGAAGGAAACCTATGGAACGTTTTAGAAATTTTCATTTAGGGACTAGATCGTTTACCGAAGGCAACATTGAGGGTCAGCGAGGGACTACGATCTTTTATCCAGGGTCTTTGCTAAAACTCCCATATTCGAGGGACATGACTATCTTTCCGAGACAATAAGTGAGATTACCCTAGAGGTGCATGTGTGAATAGTGTGTTTGATTGCATGCATTTTGTCTTTGATTTTTGGGTTGTCTACTTGTTGGTTTTATCATGCCATACATCTTAATTCATAACATTTGTACAAAAGCAATAAAAATGCAGAAAATAAATCCTACACTATTACAACCATATTTAATAGCAAGAAAATATAAAGACAAAACAAAATAAAAGGAGGAAAAATGAGTGCTTCGATTTGGGCAGCAGAACCCTTCGATTATGCTCTTCCTGGCTTCCTTCGATTTGGCCTGGAAGTAGTAAGGACATGTCTTTCGATTTCACCCCTTTCCTGTTTATTTTGAATGGGACCTGGAAGTCAGTGTGGCCATCCTTCTGGCTGCTTCTTTCGTTTAAGGCCTGGCAGTCAGTATGGATATCCTACTGGCTGCTTCTTTCCTTTGGACTACAAAGCAGTAAGGGGGTGAATCCTGAGGCTTCTTTTCATACAAAAACTCCTTCTTTTGTTTGGGCCTATACTGGTTAGTTCGACCATATATTTGACAAGAAAACAAACGAAAATGGCATAAATGAAAAGTAAACAAATGTCATGTACATGCTTGAAACGAAAGGAATGACTATTCATATGTTATGCTAGAAACGAAAGGTTCAAGGTTAAGAGAAACTTACCTTGCTTGAAGCTGGAACGTGTGTGTTGGACCTTGAGTGGCTGCCTAGGTGCTCCTGGATTCGAAGGAAATAAACAGGTGTGGTGTTTCTTTGACTAGATTCGAAGGAAGGACCCAAGCGTTGGATTGCTTCGGATTCGAAAGAGAGAAAGAAAAAAGGTGTTGTGTTTCTTTAGATTTGAATGACCAAAGAAACAGGTGTTGTGTTTCTTATGGATTCGAAGGGCCGGGGAAACAGGTGTGGTGTTTCTTCTAGATTCGAAGGGTTTGTGTTTAGTATTTGAGAATCTTAAGAGTTTAAGAGTTTTGAGAGTTTGATGATTTTTGAAGATTCTTTTCACACCACCCCAAGTCTCTGGATCTGTTGTCCAGACCCTTATACATATTATGGAGCTTCATATTATAGGTGAATATTGGCTGAGGTTTAGGAGAGAAAACAAAACAATTTGAACAAAATGGGAAAACTGTTTTTGTAGCTTTCGAGGGGAAGTGTTCCTATGCCAAATTGGTGCAAGAATAGGGGCAGTGTTTCAGGACTGTTGTGCAGTAGTTTTGGAGCGTTGTGGCTAGTGCATCAGGCCTGAACCTGGAAGCAAGCATCTTTTGATATCTCCACCTTTCGTTTTGACCACCTTCGACCAGATCCTTCTTCAAACAATATTATTTTATTTTCATCCAACAAGTGTCTTTCGAATGGGCTCTTTTTGTGCATCCTTCGAAGGAGCCAAATGTGTGCCCCTTGAATGGGTCACCAAAATATGTCTTAAGGGATGTCTTGTAGGTCCTTCGAATGGGCCATTAAACATGTCCTTCGAATAGGACACCTAGACATGTCCTTTGAATGGGTCATGTATGTATCTTTGAAAGGGCCAAATATGTGTCATTTGAATGGACTATGTGTTTGTCCTTCGACAGGATCAAATGCAATTCTTCGAATGGGCTAGTAAGGTATATCCTTCGAAAGGGACCCCTATGTATGCCCTTCAAATCCACCAATACATGTCTTTTGAAGGGGGCACCAACCATGTGTGTTGAAGGTTTTCAAGGGTGGAATTGAAGCAAACTATTTCAAAGGGAAATATCTTCCAGTCGAACCTAGTGTAAACATAGCCAATGCCCTGTCGAAGCCTGTATGCAGGAGGTCACTACTTTGTGATTCCAAGCAAGCATACAAGAGGCCATTGCTCAAACGAAGGTTTGAATGAATAGCCAATGCCCTGTCGAAGCCTGCATGTAGGAGGTCACTGCTTTGTGCCTCAAGGCAAACATGTAAGGGGCCAATGGTGCAATTGAAGCTTGTGTGCAGAAGGATTTTCCTCTTTGAATCGAAGGAGGCTGCATGAGGCTCTTTTCCTTGTGCCTGCTGGCATGGTGGGAGCCTCTTGCGTGCAAGAAAGAAGTTATGGCTCAATCGAAGGCTGCATGCAGCCAGCCATCACTTTGTGAATCAAAGCAAGCATGGAGGGAATTATTTGTCCAATCAACACATGCATGCAAGCATCAAATGTCCAATCGAAACAGGTATGCAGGCCACCATTACATTGGGAACCATGTGAGGCCAATGATGCAATCGTAGGTTGCATGCAGGAAGCTCCTACTTTATGAATCAAATCCAGTGTGTCATAAGCCAACGCCCAATCGAAGTATGCAAGCCAAGCTTACATCGAAAGAGGCCAGAAGTCCAATCGAAGGATATGAATCGAAGGAAACTTATTTTTCCTTCAATTTTGTCAAAAAGATTATTTTTATCTGGTTTCCCCTTTTTTAACAGTTTCCTCTTTAACTTGATGTTGGAAAATCCAATTGTACTTGTGCAAGCTTGAATTTTGAGAATCCTTGTGAGAAATGCCTTGAGAAATGAGAGGGAAAATTTTGGGGTACAACAAGTTGGTCTGGATTAGGGAACATCACCAAACCATAGATCAACAAAGCCAAGATTTCATCGAAAGCTTGAAAACTCATAGCATCCAAAAACAATCGAGCCTTCTCTAACAAAAATTTATCTAGAAAACCCTTAACTTCACTCCTTATTTCCCAATTTGATACAATGTCGGACCGCTCCAGATGTAAGGCTGCTGCAATTTCTTCAGGTTATGGATCTTTCTCTAAACCGGTGAAAGGTATTTAATTGAGAACATGTACTCCTAGTAATTGAGAAAACTCCTCTATTGTGGGTACCAACTGATAATCTGGAAATGTGAAGCAGTGATGTACAGGGTCAAAGAACTGGAATAGAACACTCATCATATCTTCTTCAAAACCCGAGGTAACCAAACTGAGTAGTCGACCATGACTTTTGATGAATGGAGAACTTTTGGGAACCCTTGAGAATAACTCCTTAAGTTGAGGAGGCACCCTTACAAAGTTGATCCAGATAGTGTTTCTGCGAGCGGATTCCATAACCTACAAAACAAAACAAAGATAAACCTCTTGGTCCTTGAATTGGTTAGTGAAAATGATATGGTATGATGTCATGATGTTATGATGTCATGTTCGAACAATTAATCATACACAAACAAAACACACAAGGCCTTAGGTTTAAGCTTGCATGGAGTTTGTAGGTAATTACCCTCTTGAAGTTTTAGTTGGCTCAAACTGTCCTAGAAGAAGTAACCGGGTTCTAGGAGCCTCAATATCACTGATTTTTCTCTCAGGCATTGTTTCAGCACAAGCATCTGATTTGCGACCGAAATATCCCGAGAGTCCAATCTCAATGAGTGTAGTATTGAGTATCAACCAACTTCAGTTTGCACCAAAGCCAGCTATCTCACTACTTTCTAATGGCTAAGTTGCATCAACTAAGGTTCTAAGGTCAGTTAGTGCTTATGACACCACGTGGTAGCCCAACATTCTCCTTGACTAACTCAAGGGACACCGACACCAACCAATGTGTTGCACTAACATAGCCATCATCTCAACCATATCGGTCTATGCCGTACAGTTTTCAAGGTCTATTTTTACCTACCTAATATGCCCCTAGATCCAGGTATAAGATTTATACAAGAAATAAACCCAAACATATTCCAAAATATAAAGCATACAAGGCAAACAAGTAAAGCAATAAAGGTAATATATCTCTTAAGGTAACCCCACTTTTAATTTAGTAGTCCCCAGCAGAGTCTCTGGATCTGTAATACGGTAGGAGAACTGACTTTTGGTTTTGTGTTTTATTGTAAATGTTGCGGATAGTAAGAGTCACCACCGAGTTTTCTTTTATCCAATAAAGGAAAGGGTGAAAAGAACGGGAAAGACCTTTTGAGAATTTTGAGTCCGGGGGATAGGTTATGAAAAGGGAAGGTATTAGCACCCTTTTCATCCGTAGTTATCTACGGGCTCTTAATTGCTAGCTCACTTTGAAAATGCTTTGTGTTTGTGTATGTTTGTAAATATTTTGAAAATGCCTAAGTGCGGCAATTTCGTAATGATTCTCGTATCATTGAGAATGTATACAAAATGTTTGTTTTGAAAATATTATTTGCGAAAAATGTTTTGGAAATGCCAATGTAAGTCAGTTTGCTTTATAATAACCCTTGTATCATTCCTCAAGAGTGTTTATAAAGCGTTTTGAAAGTAGTTGTTTTGAAAGTGTAAGGTGCAAAAGTTGTTTTAGTTTGTGAGCAAGCAATTACGAGCGATCTACCTACTCAAAAAGTCTTTGTTGTTTTCCTCCTCCTTTAGATAGTGCTATCCTACTATTAGTTAGTAGGAATGCCTATCATTGGATGTGAGGGACACACGTGGGTCATTGTACAGTTATAAAAGGTAACTTGTAGGATGTTTTAACAATTTTCGTAAGGGACTAAGATCGTTTACCGAAGGCAGCATCGAAGGGTCATCGAGGGACTACGATCTCTTAACCGAGGGTCTTTGCTAAAGCATCCCACATTCGAGGGACGTGATTGTTTTTTATCCGAGGCAACAAGTGAGGTTACCCTAGAGGTGCGTGTGTGAATAGTGTTTTGATTCCAAGTATTTGTCTTGAGATTAGGTTTTCTAATGTTTTGTTTTAGGTCTTCCCATACAAACCCTAATTACTAACAGTAATAAGGAAAGCCGTAAATTAAGGAAACTAAATGTACTACTCTATTACAATGCTTCGGGAATGAGGATACAAATTTATGAATGGGGATGAAAAGCAGTAAACCCTAATTAAAGCTATTACAGACTATTGAGCAGTTATAATAATTGGGAACTAAAGTATGCGAAGATTTGTAAAATAAAGAAAAGAGAAAGAAAATTGTTTTGTGATTTTTGATAGAAAAAGTTTGGTGATTGACCTAATTTGATTAATTTTTATTAATAAAAGTTTAGTAAAAACCTAAAGAAACTAAAATTAAATTTAATAATAAAAAAGGGCCAATTAATTTAATTAATTAAAAAAGAAAGCTAATTTAGTTAACTTAATAAAAAAAAGAAGTCTAAATTAATTTTAATTTTAAAAAAAGAAAATAATTGTTAGAAAATAATTTTGATTTTTTATTTAGAAAAATATATGAAATATAAAACCTAATTCTAATTAAATACAATCAAAGTGATTAAATTAAATTAATTTTTATTTGTCAAAAATTAAATTAGTTAATTAAAAACCTAAACCTAATTTTTTAAAATCATTTTTATGATTTTTTATGATTTTAAATAAAATTATTTAAAAGAAAAGAAAATAGTTAATTAAAAAAATAACAAAAAGAATTTTAATGGGTCTGAGTTGTAAGCAAAATTGGGGGGTATGGAAAAGCAAATATAAAAAGGCCCAAATCAGGGAGCTTGGATTGTTGCGCTGGGTCCAGTGGAGGTGATCTTTAGGAGGTGCATCATGGGGCTTGCGCTTGGTGCATTGGATCTGCCTGTATGATGATCTAATGGTGTTGATGAGGGGGTGCATTATTGCATGTTGGATTTGCATGTACCTGATCTACAAAGGAAATGCTGAAAAATAAAATGCCAGAGGCAGGGATCGAACCCCTGCCCTGGCACACCAACACCTTACTCACACATACGCTTGTCACTGGGGTGGCTATTTCATCTGGTTATGAAACAACACCCATTAAATATATTATAAAACATGTTCACAAGTTCAAACGTATGAACTTCATCTTCTTCCTCGCGCCAGAACAACAACAACACCATTTTCAAATATCAAACTCTTCCATTTTTGAACTATTTTAAAAACTGTAAACATGAAAGTTATTCTAAATTTCACCACGAATTCAACCATGCCATTAACTTTAATTAACACTCAAATAATAACAAGAATTTTACTCAGTGCCAAAAATGAACCCTAACTGGTCAGGGCTTCGATTCTCACTCCACAAGCAAAATTAATGAAAACTAATGACATGGTTAACTATAGGATATTAATATCTACATTTTTACTTTAGAAAATAAATGCAAATAATGCTTGTAAAGAGATTTCAAAGTTTGGAAAACTTACCTCTTAATACAAAATTTGAATGCTCTATACATGATTTCCAGAGGTGAAAAGATGATTTGGTGAGCTTGCTTGGATCCTGAGGAAGCTGTTTGGATGCTCACTTGGTGCTGAGAACTTCTGGATACCTCTGACCAAGTCAACTTGCAAGTATGAAAAGTGAAAATTGTATATGATGAAAATGATGTTACAATGATGAAACAGGGGTGTGGATGAGTTCTACATGGTGTATAAATGATGTTTGAATGATAAAAAGGGAAAACACACGAGTGGATTGAGAGTTGGATTCTTAAGGCTCAAGATATGTACTAATGGAGTTTTATTGGTGATTCTGAGTTTGAGAGTGTTTGAGGGCTTGCGAAATCGTGTTTTGACTTACAAATGGCCTCTCTATTTATAGAGAAAAGGTTTGAGGGCATGAAGTAACCAGAATCTTGAGATAACAAATTATGGTTTGGAAGCTTAGTTTTGAAGTAACCTTAAAGAATCATGGTTCCAATGCATTGTAGGGTGGTTGGTAGGCTAAGAGATATTGCTTTTTGGTTCTGAGATGTTTTGAAGTCAGAAGCATTAATGTATGGGCTCAAGGAGTGGAATTTTGTGATTAAAGCAACTTTACTAGAATGGAAGTGTGACCTTTCTCCCTTAAATGGCAAGTAAGCTTGGATAAAGCTTGAATCACTTGGATAATGGCTCAAAAGTGTGTGTAATCTTATGATTATGGATAAATTTGGAGGTTTAGAGGCCTGCAAAGTGAGATTATGCAGCATGGTGTGAGATTTGGCCATATGTTCATCACAAAAATGACCTATAATTCAAGAATGAAATGCCAACTTCATACCTTTGATTTTTCTTGCTCAAGCATGATCTTTTTATGCTATTGGACATTTTAGAAAGCTTGAAACATGATCTTCAACTTTTATGTTAACCATTTTGGATAAATCAATTGGGATCTTGGTGAAAAATGGCCATGAAGTTAGGCAAAAAGCTGATCAAAACTTGTTGAAATTTTTTCTAAGTGTTGGATAAAAAAAATATCACAACTTCATCGGCTCATATCTCTTAAATTAAGCACTTTTTGAGGATCACCCCACATTAACAAAGTTGTAGAATTCATTAATCCCTACAACTTTCATGTTGATAGTTTTCCTTGAATCAGTTTGTATCTTGAGGAAACTTGCTTGTGAAGTAAGGGTTTTTAGGTACAAAACACTTGAATTTTTTCTAAGTGTTTGAAAATCTTGACTTTTGACTTTTGTTGACTTTATTGATTCTTGATGACAAAGTTTGATAGTTTTTAATGTTTTGATGATTCTTGATTTTTGAATTCCAATGTTGACCAAAAAGTCAAAGTTTGACTTTTGTTTGACTGTTGACTTTTTATCCAACTGATTCAATTCTTCAACTATCAATCACTTGTATCTTTGGAAATGTCTTGGGGCATGTGATTAGGTCAAGATGTTGTATTTGATCCCTTGAGATCATGCTTTAATCCATTAGGTCATGCACTAGTCCAAAAGTCAATGATCAGTCATCTTCAATCAAAACCCTAATTTGGTAATTTTTGACCTTTGATGATTTGAGGGCTTTCCTTGAGGAATCATGATCAACCCTTGATAAAATGATGAATATCACCTCAAAATTTTGATGTTGACAAAAAATCTTGAAGTTTGACTGTATGTTGACAATAGTTGACTTTTTACCCAATGTAGTTGATTTTCATTCATCTGAGCCATTGACTACGCAAATTTTTGATGCAAGACTTGAAACTTGACATGAGCATTGTTGAGGACCTATGATGAACCATGAAAGTAATTTGAGACTTTTTCAAACCAATGTTCTTTGAGAAGCAGCAAACCCTAATTGAAGACCCTTGCTTAGGAGGTGGTTTGACCAGTCAACCCTTGAGTAGCTTTGAGTATTTGAGATCTTTGTGAACATGTTTTTTTTGAAGAAAATGGGAGGAAAATTTTTGGGGTACAACAAATGTGTTAGCAATTTCAATACATTTAGAGACTATAGTGACAACATCTCACATTCAGGGGATTAAAATGGGTGTTTTGTCGATAAAGATCTACTAGGATGTGTGACCTCCTATGATTAAAATGTGGGTTGCACCTCTTTAGATACAAAAATCGTCTTAGATAGAACACTGTTTGGATTTGAACATGTTTGGATTTGATTTTTTATATTTTGTTTTTGTTTTTGGTGTAGGTTTGTTATAATTTTGGTTTATCTATTTTTTTTGTATCTCCTAATTGATTGAATTAAATGGTTAGACGATTATTTTCAATTTAAATGTTCATTTTGGAACTTCATTGGACTGGTGAATTGGATTATTGTTTGTTTTGTTTCTTTTTATTTTCTATTTATGTGTTTTTTCTCGTGTTTGTTGATTCTAATTGATCAAAAACTGTTTATAATTATGGATTTCATATTCAGGAGTTTATTGTATATGAGTTTCGAGTGAAATGAAAATTTAAGTCTAGTATTGGTTAATTGGTGGATGTTGTGTGGTTTGAATTCTTAGAGGCTCTGTTATTTGATTTTGATGGGAGAAGAAGTTATTTGTTTGCAAGCATTGGAAGATGGTAGAATGGAAAATAATGAGGTTCAGAAGGCGGAACTGAAACGTGACTATCACCAATGTGTTGCGGATATTGAACCACCGGATGTTTCTTTGAATAAAAAAAAAGCAAAATAGGTTTCTAATGACGATGTGCATTTTGAAATTTCGAATCCAAATGTTTATGCGACGAAACACGCGCTAACCTTTCATGATATCAGTAGCCAACCCACCCATGCAGAACGCAGTGAACTAACTTCTATTTATTGGATTACTTTGAGGTTTGTATTGATTTCATTGATCGGAGTAAGAAGGAAGGTGGCATTTTGGTTCACTGTTTTGCTGTTTGTTTATGAAGTTGCAGATTGTTTCAATTCCTCACTTTACAAATGATCGCTGTTTCTTTAAAATTCCAATGACTCCCATATATATTTGTCATCGTGATTGTGATGTGATCATTGTTATTGCAATCACTTATGAGGCCACATAAGTTGCAATTCTCTGCAATATAAAGGACTGTGATGCGGCTGCAACCTCGATCGAAAATCAATCTTGCAAGGGGTGATATGTAATATAAGTAACAATTAGTTGATAAACTTTCAATGTGATGAGAAGTGAGAACTAAAGATCAACTACAAATTGTTACGCCCACCCTTATGATATTATCTCTTGAACCCTGCATCTCTTCATATTCACCATAATCCCGCCTTCACAATGAATCTTAAATTTTGATTGACAGGACATAAGCAACTCTCCTGCTTCAGGTTAAAGCAATCAAAAGAGGAAGAAATGAAGGGGACAAAAATGTTCAAACCTAATCTGAAAGAAATTGAAGAAATAAAAGGAACAACAGGTTCCAGCCAAACCTGTAGTTGATGAATTAAAGCAGCGACGTCAAGAATAATATATGGCCCTCAGTTTGTGTATGTTTAGTTAATTAGTTGTATTACGTATCATACAAATATGTAAGGACTTAGCAAAAGAAGAAAATTAGAAAAAAGGGTTTAAGCTAAAACAAAGAGGAGTTGAAAGCTTGTACAAAACTCATAAAGTAACCTTTAAATGTCGTTTGAATTTTGACCACTGAAGATTCTTCAATCTTTAACTTGCACATGTTTGTGGCTTGAGAAACATCATGCTTAGTTTTACACTGACGAGCTGATTGGAACCTAACAACCTCAACTGCCACGTGAGCAGTAATAAGAGCTGGTTCCGCTGAAGCAACAACCACTGTTAAATCAATTTGCATATATACTTTGGGAAAATTGAATCTTAGATTAATTTCAATGTCTACAAATTTGATGTGGTGTAAGGCTATATTCCATGCCACTGTCATACATTTTATCCCGTTAATCGAATGATATTTTATTTAGGGTGCTTATGGTTATGTTATTGCAAATCGCAAGTCACTAGAAGAGTAACCCATACATATAAAAGAAAATCCATTCTTATTTTTATATCAGACATGGCAAGTTAATATAAAACCAATCTAAAATATGCAATTTCATTGGGATGATGATTGTAGTTTGCAATAGTTGTGACTTGATGTGGACAAGCTCTTTGAAAATCATGACTTAAAATTTGGCCATCAATGAAGAGAAACTAAGCCACTTCAATATACTACTCGATGTGAGTATTCTATCATATATACCAGGAAAAATTTTGTGTTGTGTAGCTTTGTATTTCTAAATTTATTGATGTATAGAGAAACGTTATGCACTGACCACAAATACATTGAATTTGGCTATTGGCTATTGGTTATGAATATTGAATTACTTTTCTCCTTAGGAAGGAATCCACTTATTATAACTTCAAGATGTATTCAATGTGCATGTGTATTGATAGTGTAACATATTAAAAAAATTATTAGAAAACGAAGTTTTCAAATATAAGACATTAAAACATAAGAATAATATTGAATTATATACAATAAAAAAATAAGTCATTTATTGAAATTAATACAATTAATATAATTGTTAATTAAATCTGTCTCATTAGTGTAATTACAAAAAAAAAATATATTATTGATTCAAATACGATATATGGATCACTAATATTCAATTTATATATTCCCGTTATATATATATATATATATATATATATATATATATATATATATATATATATATATATATATATATATATATATATATATATATATATATATATATATATATATATATATATATATATATATATATATATATATATATATATATATATATATATAACGGGAATATATAAATTGAATATTAGTGATCCATATATAGATAAATAAAATTAGTGATTAAAATATTGAATATTAACGGGAATATTAAATTACTGATTAAAATATTAAATATTAACGAAAATATGAAATTACTGATCAAAATATTAAATAATAACATAAACGTGAATTTACTAATTGAAATATTAAATATTAACGGGAATATGACATTATTTATCAAACTATTGATTATTAATGGTAACATTAAGTTACTAATCAAAATATTGAATATTAACGAAAACACGGAGTTACTGATTAAAATATTGAATATTAACGAAAACATAAAATTATTTATCAAAATATTGAATATTAACGGAAACATTAAGTTATTGATCAAATTATTTAATATTAACGAAAACATAAAATTACTGATCAAAATATTAAATAATAATAAAATAACTTTATTATTGATTTAAATATTTTCAACAATAATTCCAAAACAAAAATGATATGTATATACAAATATATATTATTGATTCAAATATTTTTATATATTTAAATAATTATATGCACCGATTTATCATCTCTTTTAAATTTTTATTTATTTATTATATTTTGGGAACTAACGCGCGTATCAACCTTCCTTCATATCTTCATATTTATTTGTTTCATATATTTTTATTTAACTATCATATTTAATTTACTAACACTATTTTGAAATATTTATAATTAAAATTTTATTATTTTATTCAATATTTATTTTTATTTTTTATACAAAATAAACTATCTAAAATAAATGAACGTACCACATTGATACGCGTGCGAGTGTACCGGTATCTTACTGTTGTACCCCAAAATTTTTCCTCTAATTTCATCAACATTTCTCATCCCAAGACTCTTGGAATTCAAGATCAAGCTAGGGTTTACTCTGCTCAAGACACCTCCACTGTTGACCTAAATTAGGGTTTGAGTTTGCACAGTGATGTTTTGACCCACAATGCCCAAAATGACTTTCATACTTCATGTTGGACTCACAAGTTTGTCCATACTAAGTTTCAAGCCTTGATTCAAATTTTTGCCCAGTCAATTGGACTGTTGACCTAGAAATCAGCTGTATTGGGGAAAAAGTCAACTATGGCCAATTGACAGTCAAACCTCATGAAATTTGACCCACATCAACATTATGAACTCATATGAACCATTTGATCAAGTTTGGATCCCAATTCCACAAGAAATTTGATCAGATCATCAAAAGGGCAAAATGGTCATTTTTAGGGTTTTGACTGTACAAAGGCATATTTTTGACTGTTTGACCTAACCAATGGCAAATCAAGCTCAACCATGGACTCAAGGACTTAATGACTTTGTCTTTACCTATTCAACAAGTTCAAAAGATCTCAAATGCATAGGATTGACATATGAATTTTCCAAGTCAACTGATCAAAATTTGACTGTACACTGAAAATTCAAACTTTGACTTTTTGGTCAAAATCAAGTACCAAGGATCATTTTTCATCAAGACATGTCAAATTATGAAACTTGTTCATCAAGAAACCCAAAAATGCAAATTAGGGTTTAAAATGGAAAATTTTCATAACTTAGAAATTTTCTAAGTTATGAAATTTTCTTATTTTTTCCTAACTTTGTCCCATTTTTTCACCAAGATGCAATTGGATTAAAACAAAACTTGCAACATGAAAGTTGTAGTCCATCACAAAGTCTACAACTTTGATTCACAAAGTTTTCTCAAAAAGAAGCTTGTATCTCAAGTTATGATTTTTGGAACAAGGGTACCTAAAACTTTTAACTTAGAAAAATTTTGCCCTAGTTTAGGCAGGATTTTGACCCATCTTCTTGACCATTTTTCACATAGTTCCACTTGGAGTTTCAAGTTGAATTTCAAAGATGGATTGTAGTACATGTTGCAAGCTTTCCAAATTGTATAAGAACTCCTCAAACACCTTTGTGGTTAGGGAGAATCGAATGCTTGAAGTTGGCAAAAACTCACTTTGATCCATGGCCAATACATGTTCATACCAAGTTGCAAATCTGATCTAGCTAGCTTGATTCATAATTACAGGCCTCTAAACCAGTGTGTACAAAATAATTTAATGCATATCCATTGAGCCAAGGCATTGTCTTGGTCATTAGGGTATTGTACACTAGATTAAGCCTTAAATAGAAAAAGTAACAATGCCATTTTTGCTTGAACTTTGCTTTATGTCAAAACAACATCCTAGAGCATTGAACCAGATCTTATGCTGCAAACAAAATCCACTAATTAGAGGGGCCAAGAGGGTTGTGTGCAAGGTGATAGGATGGCTTGTACAAGTTTATAACCTCACTTCCTCTCTTTTGCTTCAAGAAGAAGAAAACTTGCAAAACACAAGGCATCTCTCACATCTGATAAAAACTAACAAAAACAAAGTTGTCAAACAAGTTTCATACACCCTAGCAAGCCAGAAACACGAGCCCTTGACATATCAAAGCTCCTTGTGCACAAAATCCCCATTTTCTTGCAAAAAACAGGGTCAGTTCTGCATTTTGCAAGCCATCATCAAATTCCATCGTGCGTTTTGCCCAAAGATACTTCAAACACCTTCCAACCAATACACCTGAACTATTCCAGACCTCCATTGCTAGCTTTAACACCATTAACACACATTTCCATTTTTGTTTCAAAGCTTTGCAGGTTGAGTTCTGTAGCACGATTCAGCTGCTTCAAAACAAACTAAGCATTGGGAAAGCTTCATTGGACATCAGGCAAGCTCAAAAGAACCTCAAGCACCCTTGGAAGTTGCTGCATTGTCCAGCTCGAAGTCAACTGAAACAGGTATTTCATGAACTTCTATCTCTCTATTTATGAATAGTTAGACTTAGGTTTGTGAATGAAAGATGTTGTATTCATAGTCCTGAAACCATACATGTGCTTAGTTTTCATTTATATTAATCGTGCTAGGAGAATTTTGTTCATGAACTTTCTGAAAAAACTAGGTTAAGAATTAGGGCCAGAGAAATTCTCTCCGGTCTTTGAGAGTTAGCTTAAGTTTTTTATATGGTTAGATTCGTTGTTTGATGCTCTACAAATTTCATGTTATGAGTTTTGTCAAAAAAGCAAGGAATCAGGAGATAGCAGTTTGTGTAGAAAACGCGCATTTTGGTTTGAACTGAGGAAGAAGACGAAGTTGATTGGGTTGGGCCTGGTTGTTTTTACTCCTAACACTTGCCTTTTCAGTTTACACCCCCTTGGCCCATTTCTTTGTACATTTGTCATTTTTGTATTTTTATTTTAATTCTGACTTTATTATTTTATGTCCAAATATAAAAAATGCCAAAAAAAATTATTATTATTATTTTTTACATTTATTTGATATTTATTTTTATTTTTACTAGTATAAAAAAATGTTTAAAGGCTTTATATTCTTTTATTAAAACTTAAAAAAATAATGCAGAAATATGTTTTATTTTCATTTATTATCTTTATTCACATTTGAAAATATTTTCTTGAAATATATGTATTTTGTAAATAATTTATTTTATTTTTATACACCCTTAATATATTTAATACATATATATACATATATAATATATATTTTTAAATAATAAGAACAAAAAACACAAAATAATACATTTTTATTTTTATTAATATTTTATACTGAAAATACATTTTCTTAATATACTTATATTTTTGTATAAATTAATACATTATTGTATGTAAATAATAAATAATACTATTTATTTAAGAAATTAGGGTTTTTGTCCTAAAAAACAAAAATAATTGAAAATGACTTTTTATTTGTTTACATTTTACATTAAAAATACTTTTTACATACATAAAAATCTTTTTTGCATAAATACATTTTATTTAATATTTATTCATTGCATTTATTTAAATATTGTACATTTAAATATTATGCCTTGTACATTCAATTTGGTTGTAATAATTTAGGATTTAATTTCTTGCAAAATAATCCCCAATTCAAATTTGTACCCCCCTCCCTATATCATGTTGTAATAGTGTAGAATTTAAATTCTCGCACCTTTAAGCTTTCAATTATGTCATGATTAGACTTAGGGTTTTGTATGCAAAAATCAAATTAACAAATAGTTTGACCTAATCAAAGATAAAAATGCATGAAAACAAACACAATGCACACTTGCACCCCTAGGGTTACAATCCACTTGTTGCCTTCAAAAATGGGCCATGGTATGCATGTCAAGTACTTTGGCAAAACAAAAACAAAACAAAAGATCATAGTCCCTCGATGACGCTATCTGGGTTGCCTAAACAAAATGATCAAGTCCCTCAAGAAAATTGCCAAAAATACTTGACACTATTGCTATCATGGTCTATACGATGACCCGCGCCTGTCCCGTTTAACATCCTAACACAAGGTTGTTCACCAAATACAATGGTGAAACAACAATGTTAAAAGGGTTAAAAATATAAGAAAGATCTTTGAGTAAAAATAGGGTAGATAACTCTTAGTTACTTGATCAAAGCTTGCAAAAACGTCCTTGCCATTTTCAAACACACTTCACAACACAACTTCAAAAACAACTTTCAAAACATTGGAATATCTTTTCAAAAAGACACACACCTTTGTATATATTCAAACAAGAATCATTACAAATCTTTCCTAGACAAGGCATCTTTTCTCAAAGCATTTTCAAAACCACACACACAAAGCACCATTTCAAACAATTGAAAAGCAAAGGCAAGTGATCTAAGCAAGTAACTAAGAGCCCATGGATAACCATGGATATAAAGGGTGCTAATACATTCCCTTTCTATAATCTACTCCCCGAACCCAAGAAAACATCTCAAAGGTCTTTCCTGTGCTTTTTGACCTTTCCTTAGGATAAAATAAAAAGTCGGTGGCAACTCTTGCTAAACCGAAACATTTGCGAACACAAAACGCCAAATCCCAAGTCAGTTCTCCCACCGTATCACAGAATTGGCGACTCTGCTGGGGAAATATTTAAAAGTGGAGTAACCTTAGGGCTTAGATAACCCTTTGCATGATTATTGTTTGCTTTGATTGCTTTACATTTGGTTCTCTTGTTTGGGCTTGAAATCCTTCACCCGGATTTGGGAAACATTCATAGGTAAATAGCAATACATTGTGGAAACTGTGTGGGGTATACCGACATGGTTGAAGCAATAGCTATATTAGTGCAACATATGTGTGAGTATCGGTAGCCTTTGAGTCAATCAAAGAGAATACGGGACCGCTGAGTGATGTCATAAAGCACTAATGAACTCTTAGAACCTTACTTGACCATCTTGGCCTTTTATTAGGGGTGGTGAGATGACCGGCTTTGGTGCAGTCCGACGTTGGTAGATACTCGATACTACACTCATTAAGGGTTGTTTTCTTGGAATATTTTGGTCGCTAGTTAAGTGGCTAAACCAAAACAATGAACATAGAAAACAATCCAGTGATATTGAGCTCCTTAGGACCCGGTTACTATTTATAGGACAGGTTTTGAGCCAACTAAACTCAAGAGGGTACTTACCTATGAAACCTCATGCAAGCCTGAAACTAGGGTTTTGTGTGACTTGTTTGTACATGTGCTTGTGCATACATCATGAACATCATAAAGCATCATATGCATCCACTAACCATTTCAAGGGTTTGGATCTTCATCTTTTTTCTTGTTTTGTAGGTCATGGAATCTCTTCGCAGGAAAACAATTCAAGTCAACCTTGTGAGAATCCCTCCTCAACTCAAGGAGCTTACTTCTAGGATTCCAGAGAATTCTCTCTTCAGTGAAAGACATGGTAGACTCCTCAACTTGGTCAACACCCACATTGAAGAAGACATGATGAAAGTCCTCTTCCAGTTCTTTGACCCCCCACACCACTGTTTCACATTCCCTGATTACCAGTTAGTACCCACTTTGGAGGAATTTTCTTAATTCCTGAGAATTCCTATTCTTAATCAACTACCCTACAATGGTACGGAAAAAGAACCAAAGCCTGAAGATGTTGCTCAAGCATTACGTTTGCAGCCATCTGACATCAAGGGACATTGGGAAACCAGAAGTGGTGTCAAGGGTTTCTTGGCAAAGTTTCTGTTTGAGAAGGCACAAGACTGCTAGAATTCTCTTGATCTACAAGCCTTTGAAGAGATTGTGGCACTCCTTATCTATGGGTTGGTCTTGTTCCCAAACCCTGACCAACTTATAGATGTGAATGCTGTCAAGATTTTCAAATCCAGGAATCCCATACCTACATTGCTTGGGGACATCCTACACTCATTTTACACATGAACAATGAGGAAAAGAGGTGTTCTCATGTACTGTACTCCTCTCCTAGCAAGGTGGTTTATTTCTCACCTTCCACAATCAATTTTGAAGAATGAGCAGGGTTTAAGGTGGTCGCAACGGTTAATGACCCTCACACATTCTGATGTACATTGGTGTTCGCGGTCCAGAGAAAATGTCATCATCATTGATCATTGTGGGGAATTCCCTAATGTCCCACTACTTGGCATTAGGGGAGGCATTACCTACAACCCCTGTTTAGCTCTAAGACATTTTGGATATGCTCGGAGGGATGGCCCTCATGACATGCTGATTCCTGACCTAGTTTTTGACTTCGACAATGATGCGCAAGGACTTCGACAAAGATTCATCAGAGCTTGGAGGATGCCCAACAAGGTGGACAGTAAGACACTGGGGCAGAAGAATTCCATCCCCCTTGAGCCTTATCTCAAGTGGGTACGAACCCGCGCCCAGAATCTTATGATGCCATACCCTCACATTCTCCCCGTGATCAAAGAGCCTGTTATGGAAGGAGAGGTTCCATACACCATCCTACATCCTGACATGCCAACATCATGGGAAGAAATGCAAAAGAGTTGGATCCAACTCAAAGAAGAACGGAATACTTTTGAAGCCAGATTCTATGCCAGTGAGAAGAAGGTTTTGGAGCTTACCCGCCGACTTCATGAGGAGGAAACTCTCAACACTTACATCGCACCAAAGAGGATGTGCAATGTCTTTTTACATTAAGAATTTTGTAATATTTTGCCCATGGGGCACTTATGTACTAACAAATTTCTTCTTAATATGACGTGCATTCTTTGTGTTTGCAACAAATTTGAATTTATGAACCCTTGAATGCATTACATGAATAACATACCATTCATCATATGCATAAACAGGTCTTCACACCAGGTTTCCTTATCTTTTTGCTGTTTATTTCAGCAAGATGGATTTGGAGCAGACGGTCAAAGATCTACAGGCACAAAATTCACAATTCCAGCAACTCCTTATGACCTTAGCAAAGGGTCAAGAGGATCTGAAAGCTCTGTCGGGGAAGAATAAAGAGAAAAAGAAGAAGAGGCCTGAGGTAGCCACTTTTGGAAGAAGGTTTGAAAGCAATGCCAGAAAGGTTCTTGAGTTCCCTTCAACGTCTGACGAAGGGGCTGGAAAAGGGAAAAGGGTTGTTGTACCATCTGAATCTGAGGTTGAAGAGGAAGAGGGGGAAGAAGATGAAGACTACTCTGAACAACAATATCCTCCAGCGGATGATAAATATAAGAATCTTGAGGATAGACTGGCAGCCATGGAGTTGCAGAGGGTCCCTGGTTTGGATTTTGAAGAACTAGGGCTGGTAGCTGGGATTGTTATCCCTCCCAAGTTCAAAGTGCCAACATTTGCCAAGTATGACGGTCTATCGTGTCCAAAGATGCACCTGAGATCGTAGGTCAGAAAGATCCAACCCCACTCATCTGATAAAGACCTCTGGGTACACTTTTTCCAAGACAGTTTGTCTGGCACACAGTTGGATTGGTTCTATCAGCTCGAGAGATCAGAGGTTCACAATTGGGAAGACTTAGCTGCCGCTTTTTATCGTCAATATCAATACAATGCTGATTTGGCGCCCACTCGTACTCAGTTACAAAGTATGGGGATGGCTTCCAATGAAGGGTTTAAAGAGTATGCCCAGAAGTGGCGTGATCTGGCTGGAAGGGTGCAGCCACCTTTGTCAGATAGGGAGTTAGTTAACATGTTTCTAGGGACCCTGTCTGGCCCTTTCTTCAATCATCTAATCAGGAGTTCTTCCGCGGGATTTACTGAACTAATTTTGACCGGTGAAAGGGTCGAGGCCGGTATTAAAAGTGGAAAGATTCAAAAAGAGGCCTCCGCGTCCACCGCTATAAAGAAGACCTTCTGGCTAAGAAGGAGAGTTCTGCTGTTTACACCCAGAGAAATCGGGAAAGAGAGGAACGTCGGCCAACAGTGGGGGCCGTACTAATTCAGAAGTCTGTATCAGACCGGCCTAGAAACAGTCAACCGATGGATGATCAGCCTAGAACCTATTAGCAAAGGCCACCACGGCAATTTACCCTAATAAATATGACACCCGCTCAGATCCTTCCACATATCCTGAGATTAAACCTTGCTAGTTTAAGAGAGGCACCTAAGAATGCAAACACCACTTCTCCACATTATCATCCCAATGCCAAATGTGCTTATCATTCTGACAGTGTTGGGCATGATACCAATAATTGTTGGGCGCTTAAGAACAAAATCCAGGACTTGATTGATGCCAAAGAAGTAGAATTTGATGCGCCTGAGAAGCCCAATGTGATTTCTGCTCTGATGCCCAAGCACGGTAATAATGTTCATGCTGTTATGGAGGACCTTCATGTTACCGATGTTGTTGACCTGTTGACACCATTACTTGTGATTAAAGAGAATTTGATGAGGGTTAGGATCTTTCTTGGTTGTGGTAAAGACTGATATTTTTGTTTGAACATACGAGGTGATTGCCCAATGTTGAAGTCAGGTGTCCAACGCCTAATGGATACCCAAGAGATACTTTTCCAGAAAACCCCCGTTGATACCTTCAATCCTGTTACTCCTGCTACTTTTGCTACTTCAACCAACGATATTGCAATCATAACCATTTCCGACAATCCTCCCAAGGCTTGCAAAAGGCCTGTCAGGATTACACCCAACTCTAAATGTGTACCTTTAAAGATCACCATGTCGGGACTTGTCCCGTACCAATCCAGCAAAACGATACCATGGAACTATGGAGGAGAAATCTTCTATCATGGTATCAAACAAATTGAGGCAGTCTAAGAAAATTCTGAAGAAGAAAACCCTGATATAGGGAACATTGCGGGTACAAGCAAGATAACCCGCAGCGGCCGGGTCTTTTCTCCGGAGATTGCTCCCCCTCTAGCAGTTTTCGGACCCTTGAAAGCTCCTGTACCTGTTGGACCATCTGTGCAAGGCCCAATGATTGAAGAATTGGATACTCCTGAAGTAAGACCATCTGCTGATACTACCAATAAGGGTAAGGGGAGACTAGAAGTGCCTGTCAGGACGAAGGCTCATGCTGTGGTTATCCCCGAAACCACTCAGAAAGAAATGGATGAAATCTTGAAAATAATCAGAAAAAGTGACTACGACGTTGTGGAACAGCTAGGGCAGATCCCTTCTAAAATTTCAATGTTGGCTCTTCTACTCTGCTCTGAGGCCCATGCTAAGGCCCTGATCAAATTCTTGAAGGCGGCACATGTACCCCAAGAGACTTCGGCTGACCAGTTTCAGGAATGTGTGGCCAGTCTTACTGCTGATAATGGCCTTGGCTTTTCAGATGCTGACTTGACTCCCAAAGGAAGGAAACACAACGACGCGCTACATGTTTCAGTTGAATGCAAGGGAACCACCCTCGCCCATGTCTTAGTTGATATTGGTTCTTCCTTGACTGTGCTGCCAAAGAAAGCCTTAGACCGTTTGGATTGCGAAGGATTGACCCTCAAACCTAGTAACATTGTTGTTAGGGCTTTTGATGGTTCCAAAAGAATGGTTCATGGAGAGGTCGATATTCCTATCAAAATAGGCACAGTAGTTTTCAACTCCACCTTTTATGTGATGGACATCCGTCCGTCATATTCATGTTTGTTAGGGACACCGTGGATCCATTATGCCGGGGCAGTTACCTCCTCTTTGCACCGAATGCTGAAATATCCTATTAAGGGTAAGATTATAACAGTGCACGGCGAGGAAGAGTACATGATAAGTCATCTCAATTCCTTACGCTATATGGAGTTGGATGGCGAGTTCATCGAAACTCCTTTCCAACATTTTAAGGAAGTCTCTCCTGAGATAGCAGTTACGAAGATAATGGTTGAGGTGTCTATCGTTCCCAAGCATGTATCTAGAATGGCATCTCTCAAGGACGCAGAGGCTGTAATTAAAGAGGGGAAGAGCACAGTGTGGGGGCAATTGCCTGATTTTCCCCACAAGACAGACAAGTTTGGGTTAGGGTTCACTGCTGCAGGACAAAAGGCTATGCGTCGCTCCAAGGATGGAGGACCACCCGTCAAGACCTCTCACCATGGAATCAATGCGGTAGAAGATGAAGATGAACATGGCCACTTTGAAGATTGGATCTTTCCAACGTCGAAGGGGGTTTAAGCAACTGGGAAGCAAAGGATTTTATTCCCATCACCTTTATCAACCAGTAATTTTATCTTTGAACAATTTCCCGTTTATAGTCTGTAATAACTAAACAATTTGCACACTATTTTTCACCTCATGTCTTTGCCCGGGGCATGTAGGTCCATTTGTAAGGGTTTGATCTTCTTCATTATCATATGCCATGTTTTAATGAATCATTGGACGTTTTTCATCTATAAACTGTTGTGTTCATTTTCTTTCCTTTTGCATTTTTGTTTGTTTAAGGATGGTTATCCCTTACACACACCCACACTTACAAATGCAGGTACCCATCCACTCTGGATTCCATGGGTGACTATTCTGCTTTAACCTTTGATAACTCTGAAGATTTGGTCAATCATGCTGAGTACGAAGTTGACGAAGATTGTGAAGTGCCGAGAGAGTTAGCCAGACTTTTGCAACAAGAAGAGAGGGCTATTCTGCCTCATGAAGAGTTGCTAGAAACCATTAACTTGGGGACAGAGGAGGACAGGAAAGAAGTAAAAGTGGGTGCCAACCTGGAACCAAGTGTCAAGGAGCGCTTAGTGCAGTTGTTGAACGAATATGTTGAAATCTTCGCCTGGTCTTATGAAGACATGTCAGGGCTAGACACAGATATTGTGGTTCACTGTCTCCCTACAAGAGAAGATTGTCCACCGATCAAGCAAAAGGTCCGCCGAATGAGGCCCGACATGTTTGAGAAGATTAAGGCTGAAGTAATGAAGCAATTCAACGCTGGCTTTCTGGTTGTTACTTCCTATCCATAATGGGTTGCTAACATTGTGCCTGTGCATAAGAAGGAAGGAAAAGTCAGAATGTGTGTGGACTATCGGGATTTAAATAGGGCTAGCCCTAAAGACGATTTTCCACTGCCACATATCGACATCTTGGTTGACAACACAGCTCAGCACAAGGTTTTTTCCTTCATGGATGGATTCTCGGGATACAACCAGATTAAAATGGCCCCCGAGGACATGGAGAAAACTACTTTTGTCACGCAATGGGGTACCTTCTGCTACAAAGTGATGTCATTCGGACTGAAGAATGCAGGGGCAACCTATCAACGCGCTATGGTAGCTTTGTTTCATGATATGATACATCATGAGATCTAAGTTTACGTAGACGATATGATAGCTCGATCACAGACAAAAGAAGAACACCTTGACCATTTGCAAAAGCTGTTTGCCAGGTTGAAGGAGTATAAGCTCAGACTGAACCCAAGCAAGTGTACTTTTGGAGTTAGGTCTGGTAAACTTTTGGGATTTATTGTCAGCAACAAAGCAATTGAGGTTGATCCAGCTAAAGTAAAGGCTATACAAGAAATGCCTGCCCCCCGTACTGAAAAGGAGGTTAGAGGATTCTTGGGACGCTTAACTATATCGCCAGGTTCATCTCTCACCTGACATCTACCTGTGAGCCAATCTTTAAGTTGTTGAAGAAAGATCAGGTGGTTGAATGGAACAATGATTGTCAAGTTTCTTTTGATAAGATCAAGGAGTATTTGCTAGAACCTCATATTTTGATGCCACCCGTCGAAGGAAGGCCGTTAATCATGTATCTAACTGTTTTGGATAACTCAATGGGGTGCGTACTGGGCCAACATGACGAGTCTGGTCGAAAAGAGCATGCCATTTATTACCTTAGCAAAAAGTTTACCGACTGTGAGACTCGTTACTCACTGCTCGAGAAAATTTGCTGCACTTTGGTATGGGATGCTCGCCGGCTAAGGCAGTATATGTTGACTCATACCATGTTGTTGATTTCCAATATGGATCCGATCAAGTATATCTTCGAGAAGCCTGCTTTATCTGGAAGAATCGCTAGATGGCAAATGATCCTGACTGAGTATGATATCCAATATACTACCCAAAAAGCTATAAAGGGGAGTGTACTAGCTGACCATCTAGCTCATCAAGCCGTCAAAGATTACCAATCTATGAGATTCGACTTCCCTGACGAGGACATCATGACATTGGACAACATTGAAGGTAACAGACCGTATGACGGACCTGAACAAGGATCCCGATGGACCCTATGCTTTGATGGTGCTTCAAATGCACTTGGCAACGGTATTGGTGCGGTACTCATTTCTCCGGAAGGTTGCCATACACCCTTCACTGCCCGACTTTGCTTCAGCTGTATCAACAACATGGCTGAATATGAAGATTGTATCTTTGGTCTCAAGGCTGCTATAAACTTGGGAATCAAATCTTTGGTCGTATTTGGGGACTCGGCTTTAGTTATCAGTCAAGTCAAAGGAGAGTGGGATACTAAACATCCTAATCTTATCCCATACAAAGAACATGTCTTAACATTGTTGCCTCATTTCGAGCAGATTACCTTCGAGCATTTCCCGCGAGAAGAAAATCAGCTAGCAGATGCTCTGGCTACAATGTCTTCCATGTTTAAACTCAACTGGGATAACGAGGCTCCTCAAATTACCATCGAGCGAATGGACTAACCTGCACACTGTCATGAGATTAATACCGAAGAAGTAGTGGAACAACCCTGGTTTCATGAAATCAAAAGGTATCTCCAGACTAGAGAATACCCTGAAGGAGCTTCCGTCAATGACAAAAAGTTCTTAAGGAGATTTGTTTCCAAGTTCTTCCTAAGTGTGATACAGTGGGAGAACTGACTTGAGGTTTTGCGTTTGTTTTCGCAAATGTTTCGGTTGAGCAAGAGTCGCCACCGACTTTTTATTTTATCCTAAGGAAAGGTTAAAAAGCACAGCAAAAACCTTTGAGATGTTTTCTTGGGTTCGGGGAGTAGATTATAGAATGGGAAGGTATTATCACCCTTTCTATCCATGGTTATCCATGGGCTCTTAGTTACTTGCTTAGATCAACTTGCCTTGATTTTCAATTGTTTGAAATGGTGCTTTCAATTGTTTGAAATGGTGCTTTGTGTGTGGGTTTGAAAATGTTTTGAAAAGAGGCCAATGTGGTGGCAACCTTTGTAATGACCCATGTTTGGATGTATACAAAGGTGTATGTCTTTTGAAAAGTTTTCAATGTTTTTGAAAGTTGTTTTGAAAGTGTGTTGTGATGTGTGTTTTGAAAAATAGGCAAGTGTTTTTGTTTTTGCAAGTTTGGCAAGTAACCAAGAGTTGTCTACTCCTAATTTTACTCAAAGATCTTTGCTATGTTTTTAACCCTTTTAACAATTTTGTTCCACCATTGTATTTGGTGGACAATCTTGTGTTTAGGATGTGAAGGGGACGGGCGCGGGTCATCATTTAGACCATGATTGCAATGGTGCCAAGTATCTTTGGGCAATTTTTCCTTTAAGGGACTTGATCATTTTTTAGGCAACTTTTGAAAGCGTCATCGAGGGACTATGATCATTTGAATTGTTTTGTTTTTGCCAAAGATACCTAACATGCAATATGGCCCATTATTGAAGGCAAGAAGTGGAATACCCTAGGGGGTGCAAGTGTGATTAGTGTTGTTCATTTTCATGCTTGTTTATCTTGAAATTAGGTCAAGCTACTTGTTGTTTTTGATTTGCATACAAAACCCTAATTCTAACATGGCATAATTAGAAAGCTTTTTAAATGCGAAAAATAAAAGGTCCTAAGTTATTACAACACAAATATGGGATGGGGGGTACAAATGTTCAAATGGGGATATTTTAGCAAGAAATTTAAATCTAACTATTACATCCAAATTGAATTATACAAATTAATTAATTGCACAATAATTAAATAAAATGAGATAAATATGCAAGATGCAAAAAAATGATTTTTATATGTATGTAAAAAGGTATTTTTTTTATGTGTCAAATAAACAAAAATAAAAAGGTTTAATTTTTGGATTTTTTAGGTTTAGGGTAAAACCCTAATTTTGCTAAATAAAATGTATTAATTATTTATTATATGCAATATTTATTAATTATATATAAAAAATAAATAAAAAGAAAGTATATTGTCAGAAAGTGATTTTTTAAGTTAAATATTAATAAAAATAAAAATGTGTATTTTTTTGTATTTTTATCCTAAATATCCTAATAAATATGTATATATTTATATTATATGTTAAATATATTAAATATGTATAAAAATAAAATATTTAATATTTACAAAAAAGTATATTTTTATAAAATGTTTTCAAAAAGATAAAATAAAAATAAAAATCAGAAAATAAAAGTGTTTGTATTATTTTTGGTGTTTTGAATAAAAAGGATATTATGTTTATTTATGTATTAAACCAAATGAAACAAAATAAATATCAAATAAAATGCAAAAATGTGAGAAAAATATTTTTAATATTTTTTATGCTTTGACAAAAATAAATAAGTCAGAAACAAAAATCAAAAGTCAAAAATAATAAAAATAAAATGCAATGGGCCAAGGGGGTGCATGTGTGAGAATGTGGTGCAAAAAGGAAAAATATCACAGGCCCAGCCCATAGAGGTTGTCTTCAACCTCCAGCAACAAAAATGTCAAAAACGCGCGCCTTTCCCACCTTGTTCAAACATCCTGATTCCTGGACTTTTAGCACAAACTTATAACATGAAACATGTCAAGCATCAAGCCACGATTCCATACATACCAAGAACTTGATCTAACTCTCAAAAATGAGAGAGAATTTCTCCATCCCTAACTCTTAACCTAAGTTTTTTCTAATGTTCAGGTTCCAAATTCTCTCAGCACATGCAATATAAATGGAAAGTAAATATATGTGTAGCTTCAGGGCCATGAGTAGAGCATTTTTCATTCATAAACCTAAAGCTAACTCTTCCTAGATTGAGAGATAGAAGTCCATGAACTTACCTGTTCAGCTTGGATCGTATCTGACAATGGAAGCACTCTCAAGGCAATGTGAGGACTGTTACAGCTTGCTTGAGGTTCAGGAATGCTTCTCCCACCTTTAGCTTGCTTTGAAACCAAATGAATCAAGCTATGGAAGTCAACCTGCAAAACAGAAAAAGTGAAAATGGTGAAGTTGGTTAGAGGTGTTACAGGTCGTGTCCAATGCTAGGGATAGTTTGTATAGGTGGTATGGAGTGTGTATGAACTGGTTTTGGCCAAGGCGCACAAATGGATTGAATTATGGAAGTCCAACTGCAGAGGTGACTCTGTTTTTTGCAGTAGGAGGATGTTTTGATGAATGATGAGGTTTGGAAGGTGGTTAGCTCGTTCATTAGCTTAGGTTTGATGTTTGGAATCTGTTTAACAAGTTAACTTTGGCTTGTCTTGGCAGAAATGTGAGATTGTGTTGGTTATGCAAGGTTTCTTCTAACTTAAGCAAAAAATGACAAGTTGGTTTACAAACTTTCCTAGGCCCCTCAAGTATGCTGCCTCAATCCCTCTTGATCAGTGTGTTATGTCCATGAATCCTGTGTCCAAAGATATGGCCTTGTACTTCTTGATTTGCAAACTTGACATAAAGCCATACTTTTTAAAAATGGATAAAGTGCTTTTTCTAATTAAGGCTTAATTCTCCATACAATGACCAAATGCACAAAATAATGCCTTGGCACAATGGATTGGAATTTAATTATTGAGTAAGAAAAGGATTAGAGGCCTGTAACTAGCTTGCTCATGCTGATTTGAAAAATTGCACAAGTTATGAACATGGAAATGGCTCATGAACAAAGTGACTTTTGCCCATATTGACAAATTCGATTCTCCCTAACCACAAGGGTGTTTGAGAAGTTCTTGGACATTTTGGAAAGCTTGGAATGTGTACTACAATCCATATTTGTAATGCAAGTTGAAATTCCAAGTGGAAGCATGTGAAAAGTGGCCATGAAGTTAGGCAAAAATCCTGCCTAGAATAGGTCAAAATTTTTCTAAGTTAAGAATGTTTTGCACCCTTCTTCCAAAAATCATAACTTGAGCTACAAACTTCTTTTGAGGAAACTTTGTGAATCAAAGTTGTAGATTTTGCAATGTACTATAACTTTCATGTTTTGAGTTTTCCTTGAATCCAAATGTATCTTGATGAAAAAGTGGGACAAAGTTAGGAAAAAATTAGGGATTTTCATAACTTAGAAAAATTCTAAGTTATGAAAATTCTTCATTTGAAACCCTAATTTTTGATTTTTGATTTCTTGATGAACAAGTTTCATAATTTTAGATGTTTTGATGGAAAATGAATCTTGACACTTGATTTTGACCAAAAAGTCAAAGTTTGACTTTTCAGTATACAATCAAATTTGGCTCAGTTGACTGGAAAATTCATCTGTCAATCTTGTGCATTTGGGATCTTTTGAACTTGTTGAACATGTCAAGACAATGCCATGGGGTCCTTGAGTCCATATGTGAGCTTGGTTTGCCATTGGCTAGGTCAAACAGTCAAAAATTTCCTTTGTACAGTCAAAACCATAAAAATGACCATTTTGCCCTTTTGGTGATCTGACCAAATTTCTTGTGGAATTGTGATCCAAACTTGACCAAATGGTTCATATGAGTTCAATATGTTGATGTGGGTCAAATTTCATGAGGTTTGACTGTCAATTGACCACGGTTGACTTTTCCCCCAATACAGCTGATTTCTAGGTCAACTGTCCAATTGACTGGGCAAAGATTGGAATCAAGGCTTGAAACTTGGTATGGATCAACTTGGGAGTCCAATATGAAGCATGAAAGTCATTTTAGGCATTTTAGGTCAAAACATCTTTGTGCAAACACAAACCCTAATTTGGGTCAACAGTGCAAAAGGGGGAGTCTTGAGCAGAGCAAACCCTAACTGGATCCTGAACTCCAAGGGTCTTGTGGTGAGAAAATGTTGAGGAAAGGGGAGGGCAAATTTTGGGGTACAACAATTGCCCCTGTTCAATCTTCTTGAACCTGAAGAGTTAGATTGGCAAGTTTGCCTTTCGCGACTCGAGGGTAAAAGGAGATTGGACACTAGAGTGCCCGAAAATTTGCACTCGCATGCTGGAGTATCAGCAATGTGATGGAGGGAATGGGCTTATAGATGCCATTTGGAGATAGGATGGATAGGAGGATGGGCTTATAGATGCCATCTGGAAGTGTTGATCGCGTAAGAGATTCCTTAGCGAGAACTTGCGTACTTTGAGAAAGGAAGATGTTTTCCTGGCTTGTTACAGGTGTTGATCTTCAGTCTCTTCATGCAGATATGCCCTGGCTGGATACAGGTATCGAATCTACAATTGGTTGTTCACAGATGTGCCCTGGCTAGATACAGGAATCGAATCTGGAACTGTTGTCGACAGATGTGGCGTGGCTGGATACAGGTATCGAATCTGGAATTAGTTGCTCACAGATGTGCCCTGGCTGGATACAGGTATCGAATCTGGGATTAGTTGCTCACAGATGTGCCCTGGCTGGATACAGGTATCGAATCTGGAATTAGTTGCTCACAGATGTGCCCTGGCTGGATACAGGTATCAAATTTGGAATTAGTTGCTCACAGATGTGCCCTGGCTGGATACAGGTATCGAATCTGGAATTGTAAAAGGTTGGTAGAGATAGCTTTCCTGGCTGGATACAGGTTTAGACCTCTGACCTGAGAATGAAAGATAATTTCCTGGCCTGTTATAGGGGTTGATCTTCAAACTCTTCATGCAGATATGCCCTGGCTAGATACAGGAATCGAATCTACAATCACTCACTCACAGATATGCCCTGGCTAGATACAGGTATCGAATCTGGAATTGCGATAGTTGATAGTAATCATCTTTTGATTGACCTTTCTCCTGAAAAGGCAAAACATCAGTTGTATGCGAAGTCATGATGTATGAGATGCATGATGTCATGATGCTCAAAATGAGATAGTGTTGTATGCACTTTGTCATGTATGTAAGCAGGATGTATGAAATGTGAAATGTCTATGAATGTATTTTCGTCTAGGAAAATAAATCCTTGACGACTGGCCGGGGAACCAAATCCTGGGCTGATGTTGAAGAGTAGAGTTCTTCGCTTCCGCTGGGGATGATGGTTGCAAGAATAAACCGGTAGGAGAAGACGACTCCGTCGAGGAATAAACTTGTTGGAGAGATTACTCTGAGGGGAATTACTCTGTGGAAGAGATACTTCGCTAAGGTTTTGATGAGAGCTCCGTTGGGGATTTCAACGATAGACTCCGCCGGGGATTTTAACGATAAACTCCGCTGGGGATTCCGCTGATAAGTTATGTTGGGGAACTTTGATGAACTCCATTGGGGATAGGAAGAACTTCGCTGAGGACGATCTTTCCGTGGTAATTAGCTGAGGATAACCCAGTTATACCCTGGTGGGGAAATAACCTTTGAATGAAAACGGGGAGGGACGTTCGTACTCTGCAGGGGATAAGCTTCCAGAATCTACTGGGGATAAGCTCCAAGACCTGCTGGGGATATGGATTCCACTCTCCTGGGGAAACTTTAGGTTGTACTTGGGGATGGTTCCACCGGGGAACAATCTTATATTAAGACTGTCGGGGATGCTTGCTGAGGAATGTCTATACTCCACTGGGGAATGTTGAGATCTTCTGGGGATACCCAACTTCCTTAAGGCTAACAGTAGACTAACTCTGCTTGAGGAGAGTATCGCTGACTTGCTAGGGGAACTGTGCCTTTTGGGGGTTGATGGGAGACTAACTCTGCTTGAGGAGAGTATTGCTGAAATCTGGTCTTACTTTGTGGGGAGTTGAGGTGACTTGGTCACTTTCTTCAACCGAACCTACCTTGGTACCTCGGTGGATAGAGCAACTAGATCGCTTGGACAAATCTACATTGCCCCTGTTTCTGATGCCACCTGTAATCAGTCCTTTGTTTCGCATGCAAATATTCATGGTTAGCAATTAATGGCAAATGCATATATCAAAAATGAACATTGGACGTTCTTCGCAAAACAAAACAGAAAAAGGAAAAACAATGGATAATTTGTCTGAAAAATTGAACTTGTATTGATTTTGAAATTTGCCCGTAAATAGGCGTTTTTATACAAGAGGCTGACGTCCTAGTAAGAGAACCGAGCAAAATAAAGTTTATACAATTTTGTGAAAGGAAACAAAACAGCTATGTGAAAAATAAATCCCACTGGGTTCCAACTCTGCTATCGCCTTTATGTCTTCAAGCATCTCATCACTTTGCTGCTTAGTTGAAGATGAAGTTGATTGATCGATGCCGTCTGAGCCCGATAATTGATGCCGAATTCTGGATGCAAGGTGATCCAATGAGACATAGTATTACGCTTTATCCCTAACTTTTGCCTGGACCGCCCTTTCGGGTTTTCAGTCCACCGGGATACCCATTTTTGCCCAAGCCGCCTTTTCAGGTTTTCGACTTGCCGGGTGTACAGATTTTTTTTATTTCAATCCCTTATTTTTGCCCGAACCCTTTTGGTTCGCCGGGAAGCCCTTATTTTTGCCTAGGTGTGTCAACCTAGCGGGTCTTTGATTCATGCGTAGTATCTTTTTACTATGTCTGCATTGGCAGGGTGAGGAAGGTCGTCACCGTCCATGGTGGTTAGAATCATGGCTCCTCCTGAGAAGATATGTTTAACCACAAATGGCCCTTCGTACGTAGGGGTCCATTTGCCCCTGGGATCACTTTGAGGAAGAATGATGCGCTTGATTACCAGGTCTCCGACTTGATACTCTTGTCGTCTGACTTTCTTGTTGAATGCCCTAATCATCCGTTTTTGGTACGTCTGACCATGACAAATAGCAGTGAGTCTTTTTTCGTCAATTAGGTTTAATTGATCAAGACGAGTCTGGATCCAGTCATCTTCGCTCAAGTCTGCCTCCTTCATTATCCGGAGAGAGGGTATCTGGACTTCAATAGGCAAGACTGCCTCCATGCCATAGACCAAGGAAAAGGGAGTTCCCCTGTTGACGTCCGTGCTGAGGTACGGTACCCATGAAGAGCAAACGGTAACATCTCGTGCCAATCTTTATAGGTCACCGTCATCTTCTGCACAATCTTCTTAATATTCTTATTCGCTGCTTCTACAGCCCCGTTCATCTTCGGCCGGTAAGGAGAAGAGTTGTGGTGCTGTATCTTGAATTGCTCGCAGAGCTCAGTGATCATCTTGTTGTTAAGATTGGTACCGTTATCCGTAATGATCCTTTCAGGTATACCATATCGACAGATCAGGTTGTGCCGAATGAACCGTGCCACGACGCTCTTGGTTACGGTGGCGTAGGAAGTTGCTTCGACCCATTTTGTGAAGTAATTGATCGCTACCAGGATGAAGCGATGCCCGTTGGATGCCGTAGGTTTGATTTCACCGATCATATCAATGCCCCACATTGCAAACGGCCAAGGTGCCGTTAAGACGTTCAGAGGAACCGGAGGAATGTGCACCTTATCAGCATAGATCTGGCATTTATGACAAGTCCGAGAGTGTTGGTAACAGTCGGCCTCCATTGTGGACCAGAAATATCCTGCCCGAAGGATTTTCTTTGCCATGGTATGTCCATTGGAATGCGTCCCGAAGGTACCTTCATGTAGCTCTGCCATGATCCTTTCTGCTTCAGTCTTATCCATACAACGCAGCAAGGTTGAATCATGGTTTCGCTTGTATAGAATGCCGTTACTGAGGAAGAACTTTACTGCAAACCTTCTCAGGAATTTCTTGTCATTAACAGATGCACCCTCGGGGTATTCTTGAGCTTCCAAGTACCTCTTCACTTCATGATACCAGGGTTTTTCTGCTACCTCCTCGGTCTCGAGATCGCAGCAATATGCAGGTTCATCCAATTTCCAGATAATGATCCAGGGAGCCTCGTTGTCCCATTTGACTTTGAACATAGAAGACATTGTAGCCAACGCGTCTGCTAACTGATTCTCCTCTCTTGGGAAGTGTTCAAAAGTTATCTCCTCAAAGTGGGGAAGTAATGTCAATACATACTCCTTGTAAGGAATAAGATTTGGGTGTTTCGTATCCCACTCGCCTTTGACCTGATTGATCACGAGAGCGGAATCTACGAAGACACTCAGAAACTTGATCCTTAAGTCAATTGCAACTTGAAGACCCATGATACATGCCTCATATTCTGCCATGTTGTTGGTGCAGTTGAAACATAGCCGGGCGGTGAGTGGAGTATGAGTGCCTTTAGGGGATATGATCACAGCGCTGATACCATTACCCAAGGCGTTCGATGCTCCATCAAAGTGCATAGACCATCGGGATCCTTCCTCAGGTCCTTCATCTGGTCCAGGTACTTCACAATCAGTCACTACCATGATATCTTCGTCTGGAAATTCAAAGTTCAATGACTGGTAATCGTCCACCGGTTGGTGTGCCAAATGGTCTGCCAATACACTTCCCTTGATTGCTTTTTGAGTCGTGTACTGGATGTCATATTCCATCAAGATCATTTTCCATCTTGCTATTCTTCCAGACAGAGCAGGCTTTTCGAATATGTACTTAATTGGATCCATTTTTGAAATCAACAGAGTAGTGTGAGTCAACATATACTGTCTCAGCCGGCGAGCAGCCCATACCAGAGCGCAGCAAGTTTTCTCGAGCAGTGAGTACCGAGTCTCACAGTCGGTAAACTTTTTGCTCAGGTAATAAATGGCGTGTTCTTTTCGGCCAGACTCGTCATGATGCCCCAGCACACACCCTATTGAGTTGTCAAGTACTGTTAAGTATAGGATTAGAGGTCTCCCTTCAACCGGTGGCATAAGAATGGGTGGTTCTTGGAGATACTCTTTGATCTTTTCGAAAGCGGCCTGACATTCATCGTTCCAACGTACTACTTGATCCTTCTTCAGCAGCTTGAAGATTGGTTCACAGGTAGCAGTTAGATGCAAGATGAATCGGGCAATGTAGTTCAACCGTCCTAGAAAGCCTCTGACTTCTTTCTCTGTCTTGGGAGTTGGCATCTCTTGCATGGCTTTCAATTTGGCAGGGTCCACTTGAATACCTTTGTCACTTACGACGAAACCTAGTAGTTTTCTAGATCTCACCCCAAAGGTGCATTTGTTCGGGTTTAATCTCAGCTTGTACAATTTCAACCGATCAAACAGCTTTTGTAGATGGTCAAGGTGTTCCTCCTCAGTTTGGGACCTTGCAATCATATCGTCGACGTATACTTCAATCTCATGATGGATCATATCATGAAACAGAGCAACCATGGCACGCTGATATGTTGCCCCAGCGTTTTTCAACCCGAATGGCATGACCTTGTAGCAAAAGGTGCCCCACTGAGTTACAAAAGTGGTCTTATCCATGTCTTCAGGAGCCATCTTGATCTGATTATAACCAGAGAAGCCGTCCATGAAGGAGAATACCTTATGCTGAGCAGTGTTGTCAACCAGAACGTCGATATGAGGCAGAGGGAAATCATCCTTAGGGCTGGCCCTGTTCAAATCCCTTTAATCAACACACATTCGTACCTTACCATCCTTCTTCGGCACTGGAACCATGTTGGCAATCCACTGAGGGTAAGAAGTCACTGCTAGAAACCCGACATCAAATTGTTTCATAACCTCGGCTTTGATTTTCTCGGACATCTCTGGGCGCATACGGCGGACCTTCTATTTTACCGGAGGGCAATCTTCCTTGGTAGGTAGGTGATGAACCACAATGTCGGTATCCAACTCAGGCATGTCTTCGTAAGACCAGGAAAATATTTCCACATAGTCACGCAGCATCTGAATCAATAGTTGCTTCACACTGAGCTCTAGATTGGCACCAATCTTGACTTCCTTTCTATCTGTCTCAGTACCCAGATTTACCGTTTCCACTGGCTCTTCATGTGGCTGAATGGCCCTCTCTTCCTGGAGTAGCAGTCTTGCAAGTTCACCAGGAACTTCGCAATCATCTTCACCTTCGTCTTCGGCTAAGTTGATCGGATTTTCGAAGTCATAATTGGCAGTAGCAGAGTCGTTACCAGTGAGATCCAGAGTGGATTGGGACCTGTATAAGTGAGTGTGTGTAAATATAGTTGTTTTGCAATATATGATAAAGAAAGAAAAGGAGCACAAGATTTGAAATGCAACAAACGTCCAATGTTTTGATTAATGATATATGAAAATGTCATACAAAAGCCCTCACAAATGGAGCCATGGTGCCCCGGGTAGGACACCGAGCCATAAAAGTTTCAACATATTGTTTGTTACAAATTGAAAACAAAAGAGTTCATTACTGAGTGACAAAAGTAATAGGTGTGAAGTCTTTGGCCGTCCAGTTGCTTGGTCCACTGTCAGTTGTTGGGTAGATCCAGCTGTCGAATTCAGATTTCTCCACTTCGTCTTCAATAGCATTCACTCCCGGGTTGGTGATGAACACAGGAGGTCTTCCAATCCTTGCCTTACGAACAGCCCTCTGAGCCTCTGCAGTGAAACTCAAACCAAACTTGTCGGTCTTTGGAGTGAAGTCAGGAAGTCGGCCCCAGTTTGCGCACTCACCCTTCTCAATAACAGCCCGGGCATCCTTTAAGGAAGCTATCTTCAAAGGAGGGTCTTCAATCACAGTTTCAGCTGATGTCAGTGTCTGAGGAACTTCTTTAAAGTGCTGGAATGGATTCTCAATGAATTCCCCATCCATTTCTATGTACCGGAACGAGTTAAGGTGGCTGACCATATACTCTTCTTCCCCCTGAACTGTGACAATCTTCCCTCTGACTGGGTACTTAAGCTTCTGATGTAGTATAGAGGTCACAGCTCCAGCCTTGTGGATCCATGGACGACCCAGCAAACAAGAGTAGGATGGACGGATGTCCATCACATAGAAAGTAGAATCAAAAACTTGAGAACCAACCCTGATTGGGATGTCAACTTCGCCATGTACCATCCTTTTCGAACCGTCAAAGGCTCGGACAACAATGTTACTAGGCTTGAGCTCCAGACCCTCACAATCCAATATGTCTAGGGCCTTCTTGGGCAATACATTCAATGAAGAACCGGTGTCTACCAACCCATGGGCAAGAGTAATGCCCCTGCATTCAATAGAGACATGCAGGGCATCATTATGGTTCTTTCCTTTTGCAGTCAGATCGGCGTCAGAGAAGCCCAGACCATTATCAGCAGTCAAGTTGGCCACACAATCAGTAAATTGATCAACAGACGTTTCTTGTGGCACATGGGCCGTCTTCAGGAAGGAGATCAGGGCCTTGGCATGGGCCTCTGAACACAACAACAGTGAAAGCATAGAAATCTTTGATGGGGTGTGCCCCAACTGCTCAACTACATTGAAATCACTTTTCTTGATAATCTTGAGGATCTCCTCCATCTCTTGCTGGGAGGCTTCAACAGTGGTTGTCCTCGGCGCCTCCGTTAGGGCAGGAAAATCAGTAGCAACCCCTTTGCCCCGAGCGTCAGATGACTCAGCAGCAGGGGTAGAAACAGGGACTTGATTAGGAAGTGGAACATGCACACTTGCGGGTGTGATGATAAGAGGTTTCTGAATAGCTGGTGGCGCAATATCTGGCGAGAACAGCCTACCACTGCGAGTAATTTTGGCAGGCCCGGTAATGTTGCTGACACCGGTACTTGTATCAAACTTTTGCTTTACTCCAAGAACATAAACATCTGCCCCATAGTGCCATGGGACAACTTTGTCGGATGTATAAGGGAGAGGCCCCGGAACTGTGATGATGATAGGAGCAATCTTCTGAGTGGACATGATTTTGACAGGCTTCTTTGAAGGAGCCTTGGGAGGTTTGTTGAAAATAGTGACAATAGAAACTTCTTCGGCAGGGGCAGCAGGAACGGCAATCTTCTCGAACAAGATCTCTTTGTTGTCCATCAGGCTTTGGATACCTGATTTCACCAAAGGACAACCAAAAGGCGAAACAGCACATAGAAGGCAATCTTCACCACATCCCGGAAATAAACCGGCTAGCAACAGATTCCTTTTAACCGTCGATAACGGAGTAACAATCTCTTCCACGGAGGCTACATATCGGTCTTCTTCCACAGCACTCACTCCATGCTGGGGCATGGGAGCAGTCACAATATTGGGTCTTTCGGGCGCCTCAAACTGTATTTCCTTAGCATCAATAAGGTCTTGAACCTTATTCCTCAGAGCCCAGCAATCGTCCGTAGTATGCCCGGGGCAGAGTGATAAGCGCAACGGCCGTTGGGGTTGTACTTTGGAGAAGTTGTGTTCACTACTTTCAGAGCTTCTTTGACAGTTACCAGGTTGGTTGACAGTAGTTGCAGCAATATCTGAGACAGGGTCATACTGAGCCGAGTGTACTGCCTTTTGGGTCTCTCACCCCTTTGTTGATTATACTGCTGAGGAGCAGCAACAGGCTTTGAAATTACCAATGCATTGACAGCCGGGCGGCGTTCCGGCTTAACTTGTCTTCTAGGACCATAAACAGCACTAGCTTCCTTCTTGAAAGGCTTCTTCTCAGTACTCGCAGCGACACCTTTCTGTATCTTCCCCGACTTGATACCAGCTTCTATCCTCTCACCAGTTAAGATCAAATCTGTAAACCCAGCAGAAGAATTACCAATCAGATGGTTAAAGAACGGACCAGACAAGGTCCCTAAGAACATGTCAACAAGTTCACGGTCAGTCAAAGGTGGCTGCACCCTGCCAGCCAAGTCTCTCCACTTTTGCGCATACTCCTTAAATCCTTCGCCTGTTCCCAGTGACATACCCTGAAGTTAGGTATGCGTGGGAGCGAGGTCAGAATTGTACTGATATTGTTTATAAAATGCGGTGGCCAAGTCTTCCCAGTTTCGGATACTGGCTCCATCCAGCTGATAGAACCACTCGAGTTGAGCCCCTGAAAGGCTATCTTGAAAGAAATGGATCCAAAGGTTCTTGTCTGCAGTGTAAGGTTGGATCTTCCTTACATATGATCTGAGATGCATTTTCGGGCAGGATAGCCCGTCATATCTTGCAAAAGCTGGCACTTTGAACTTCGGGGGGATCACAATTCCAACAACTAATCCCAAATCTTCAAAATCTAAGCCTGCAACTCTCTGCAGCTCCATAGCTGCCAACCTGTCTTCCAAGCCTTTGTACTTATCATCAGCGGGCGGGTATTGTTGATCAGAGTAGTCTTCGTCCTCTTCAGCCTCCTCTTCTTCAACTTCGGATTTGGAAGGTACCGCAGCCGCATTCCCTTTACTGGTTCCCTCTTCAGATGTAGGGGGAAATTAAAGGACTCTTCTGGCTTCACCCTCAAACCTTCTTCCTAGGGTAGCCACCCCGATTCTCTTCTTCTTCTTTTTCACTTGGTCTTTGTTCCCCAGCAGGGCTTTCAGATCTTCCTGAACCTTAGCCAAGGTCATCAGGAGTTATTGAAACTGTGAATTTTGAGACTGCAAGTCCTTGACCGTCTGTTCGAGATCCATCTTACTGAAATAAATAGCAGAAAGATAAGGAAACCTGGTGTGGAGGCCTGCTTATGCACATGATGAATGGTATGCTTATGTATGCAATGCATTCAAGGATTTAGAAAGTTCAAAATTGTTGCAAACAAAAAGAATGCACGTCATATTAATAAGAAGAAATTTGTCAGTACATAAATGCCCCATGGGCCAAATATTACAAAAAAACTTCTCAAGGTAAAAAGACGTTGCGCATCCTCTTTGGTGCGATGTAGGTGTTGAGGGTCTCTTCCTCATGGAGTCAGCGGGTAAGCTCCAAAACCTTCTTCTCACTGGCGTAGAAGCTGGCTTCAAAAGTGTTCTGTTCCTCCTTGAGTTGGATCCAACTCTTCTGCATCTCCTCCCACGATGTAGGCATGTCAGGATATAGGATGGTGTAGGGAACCTCTCCTTCCTTAACGTGCTCTTTAACCACAGGGAGAACATGAGGGTAAGGCATCATTAGACTCTGGGCTCGGGCTCGTACCCACTTGAGATAAGGCTCAAGAGGGATGGAGTTCTTGTGCCCCAGTGTCTTGCTGTCTACCTTGTTAGGCATCCTCCAGGTTCTGATGAATCTTTGGCGAAGTCCTTGCGCATCGTTGTCGAAGTCAAAAACTAGGTCAGGAATCAACATGTCGTGAGGGCCATCCCTCCGTGCATATCCAAATTGTCTCAAAGCTAGACAAGGGTTGTAGGTAATGCCTCCTCTAATGCCAAGTAATGGAACATTAGGGAATTCTCCACAACGATCGACGATGATGACATTTTCTCTGGACCGAGAACACCAATGTACATCAGAGTGAGTAAGGGTCATCAACCGTTGTGACCACCTTAAGCCTTGGTCATTCTTCAAGACAGATTGTGGAAGGTGCGAAATAAACCACCTTGCAAGGAGAGGTGTACAACACATGAGAACACCCCTCTTTCTCATTGTTCGTGTGTAAAATGAGTGAAGAATGTCCCCAAGCAATGTTGGTATTGGATTTCTGGATAAGAAGATCTTGACGGTGTTGACATCTACAAGCTGGTCAGGATTTGGGAACAAGACCAAACCATAGATGAGGAGGGCCACAATTTCTTCAAAGGCTTGTAGATCCAATGAATTCCAACACTCTTGTGCCTTCTCAAACAAGAATTTTGCCAAGAAGCCTTTGACACCGCTTCTAGTTTCCCAATGCCCCTTGATGTCAGATGGCTGTAGGTGTAGTGCTTGAGCAACATCTTCAGGCTTTGGTTCCTTTTCCGTATCGTTGTAGGGTAGTTGATTAAGGATAGGAATTCTCAGGAATTGAGAAAATTCCTCCAAAGTGGGCACCAACTGGTAGTCGGGGAAAGTGAAACAGTGATGAAGAGGGTCAAAGAACTGGAACAACACCTTTACCATGTCCTCTTCAATGTTGGTGTTGACTAGGCTGAGAAGTCTACCATGTCTTTCACTGAAGGGAGAGATTTCCGGAATTCTTGATGTGAGCTCCTTGAGTTGAGGAGAGATTCTCACAAGTTTGACTTGGATAGTTTTCCTGCGAAGAATTTCCATGACCTACAAAACAAGAACAAAGATGAAGATCTAAACCCTTGAAATGGTTAGTGAATGCATGTGATGTTTTATGATGTTCATGATGTATGCACAAACATATGTACAAGCAAATCACACAAAACCCTAGTTTCAGGCTTGCATGGGGTTTCATAGGTAAGTACCCTCTTGAGTGTAGTTGGCTTAAAAATCTGTCCTATAAATAGTAACTGGGTTCTAAGGAGCTCAATATCACTGGATTGTTTTCATTGTTCATTGTTTTGGTTTAGCCACTTAACTAGCGACCAAAATATTCCAAGAAAACAACCCTCAATGAGTGTAGTATCGAGTATCTACCAACTTTGGACTGCACCAAAGCCGGTCATCTCACTACCCCTAATGAAAGGCCAAGATGGTCAAGTAAGGTTCTAGGTCATTAGTGCTTAGTGACATCACTCAGCGGCCCCGTACTCTCCTTGATTGAACTCAAGGGTTACCGGTACTCACAAATATGTCGCACTAATATAGTTATTGCTTCAACCGTGTCGGTATACCCCGCACAGTTTCCACAACGTATTGCTATCTATGAATGTTTCCCCAAATCCGGGTGTAGGATTGCAAACCCAAACAAGAGAGCCAAGATGTAAAGCAATCAAAACAAACAATTAGTCATGCAAGAGGGTGATCTAAGCCCTAAGGTTACTCCACTTTAAAATAATCCCCAGCAGAGTCGCCAGTTCTGTGATACGGTGGGAGAACTGACTTGAGGTTTTGCGTTTGTTTTCGCAAATGTTTCGGTTAAGCAAGAGTCGCCATCGACTTTTTATTTTATCCTAAGGAAAGGTTAAAAAGCACAACAAAAACCTTTGAGATGTTTTCCTGGGTTCGGGGAGTAGATTATAGAAAGGGAAGGTATTAACACCCTTTCTATCCATGGTTATCCATGGGCTCTTAGTTACTTGCTTAGATCAACTTGCCTTGATTTTCAATTGTTTGAAATGGTGCTTTCAATTGTTTAAAATGGTGCTTTGTGTGTGGGTTTGAAAATGTTTTGAAAAGAGGCCAATGTGGTGGCAACCTTTGTAATGACCCATGTTTGGATGTATACAAAGGTGTATGTCTTTTGAAAAGTTTTCAATGTTTTTGAAAGTTGTTTTGAAAGTGTGTTGTGATGTGTGTTTTGAAAAGTAGGCAAGTGTTTTTGTTTTTGCAAGTTTGGCAAGTAACCAAGAGTTGTTTACTCCTAATTTTACTCAAAGATCTTTGCTATGTTTTTAACCCTTTTAATAATTTTGTTCCACCATTGAATTTGGTGGACAATCTTGTGTTTAGGATGTGAACGGGACGGGCGCGGGTCATCGTTTAGACCATGATTGCAATGGTACCAAGTATCTTAGGGCAATTTTTCCTTTAAGGGACTTGGTCATTTTTTAGGCAACTTTTGAAAGCGTCATCGAGGGACTATGATCATTTGAATTGTTTTGTTTTTGCCAAAGATACCTAACATGCAATATGGCCTATTATTGAAGGCAACAAGTGGAATACCCTAGGGGGTGCAAGTGTGATTAGTGTTGGCCATTTTCATGCTTGTTTATCTTGAAATTAGGTCAAGCTACTTGTTGTTTTTGATTTGCATACAAAACCCTAATTCTAACATGGCATAATTAGAAAGCTCTTTAAATGCGAAAAATAAAAGGTCCTAAGTTATTACAACACAAATATGGGATGGGGGGTACAAATGTTCAAATGGAGATATTTTAGCAAGAAATTTAAATCTAACTATTACATCCAAATTGAATTATACAAATTAATTAATTGCACAATAATTAAATAAAATGAGATAAATATGCAAGATGCAAAAAAATGATTTTTATATGTATGTAAAAAGGTATTTTTTTTATGTGTCAAATAAACAAAAATAAAAAGGTTTAATTTTTGGATTTTTTAGGTTTAGGGTAAAACCCTAATTTTGCTAAATAAAATGTATTAATTATTTATTATATGCAAACTTTATTAATTATGTATAAAAAATAAATAAAAAGAAAGTATATTGTCAGAAAGTGATTTTTTAAGTTAAATATTAATAAAAATAAAAATGTATATTTTTTGTATTTTTATCCTAAATATCCTAATAAATATGTATATATTTATATTATATGCTAAATATATTAAATATGTATAAAAATAAAATATTTAATATTTACAAAAAAGTATATTTTTATAAAATGTTTTCAAAAAGATAAAATAAAAATAAAAATCAAAAAATAAAAGTGTTTGTATTATTTTTGGTGTTTTGAATAAAAAGGATATTATGTTTATTTATGTATTAAACCAAATGAAACAAAATAAATATCAAATAAAATGCAAAAATGTGAGAAAAATATTTTTAATATTTTTTATGCTTTGACAAAAATAAATAAGTCAGAAACAAAAATCAAAAGTCAAAAATAATAAAAATAAAATGCAATGGGACAAGGGGGTGCATGTGTGAGAATGTGGTGCAAAAAGGAAAAATATCACAGGCCCAGCCCATAGAGGTTGTCTTCAACCTCCAGCAACAAAAATGTCAAAAACGCACGCCTTTCCCACCTTGTTCAAACATCCTGATTCCTGGACTTCTAGCACAAACTTATAACATGAAAAATGTCAAGCATCAAGCCACGATTCCATACATACCAAGAACTTGATCTAACTCTCAGAAATGAGAGAGAATTTCTCCATCCCTAATTCTTAACCTAAGTTTTTTCTAATGTTCAGGTTCCAAATTCTCTCAGCACATGCAATATAAATGGAAAGTAAATATATGTGTAGCTTCAGGGCCATGAGTAGAGCATTTTTCATTCATAAACCTAAAGCTAACTCTTCCTAGATTGAGAGATAGAAGTCCATGAACTTACCTCTTCAGCTTGGATCGTGTCTGACAATGGAGGCACTCTCAAGGCAATGTGAGGACTTGTACAGCTTGCTTGAGGTTCAGGGATGCTTCTCCCACCTTTAGCTTACTTTGAAACCAAATGAATCAAGCTATGGAAGTCAACCTACAAAACAGAAAAAGTGAAAATGGTGAAGTTGGTTAGAGGTGTTACAGGTCGTGTCCAATGCTAGGGATAGTTTGTATAGGTGGTATGGAGTGTGTATGAATTGGTTTTGGCCAAGGCGCACGAATGGATTGAATTATGGAAGTCCAACTGTAGAGGTGACTCTGTTTTTTGCAGTAGGAGGGTGTTTTGATGAATGATGAGGTTTGGAAGGTGGTTAGCTCGTTCCTTAGCTTAGGTTTGATGTTTGGAATCTGTTTAACAAGTTTACTTTGGCTTGTCTTGGCAGAAATGTGAGATTGTGTTGGTTATGCAAGGTTTCTTCTAACTTAAGCAAAAAATGACAAGTTGGTTTACAAACTTTCCTAGGCACCTCAAGTATGCTGCCTCAATCCCTCTTGATCAGTGTGTTATGTCCATGAATCCTGTGTCTAAAGATATGGCCTTGTACTTCTTGATTTGCAAACTTGACATAAAGCCATACTTTTCAAAAATATATAAAGTGCTTTTTCTAATTAAGGCTTAATTCTCCATACAATGACCAAATGCATAAAATAATGCCTTGGCACAATGGATTGGCATTTAATTATTGAGTAAGAAAAGGATTAGAGGCCTGTAACTAGCTTGCTCATGCTGATTTGAAAAATTGCACAAGTTATGAACATGGAAATGGCTCATGAACAAAGTGACTTTTGCCCATATTGACAAATTTGATTCTCCCTAACCACAAGGGTGTTTGAGAAGTTCTTGGACATTTTGGAAAGCTTGGAATGTGTACTACAATCCATCTTTGTAATGCAAGTTAAAATTCCAAGTGGAAGCATGTGAAAAGTGGCCATGAAGTTAGGCAAAAATCCTTCCTAGAATAGGTCAAAAAATTTCTAAGTTAAGAATGTTTTGCATCCTTGTTCCAAAAATCATAACTTGAGATACAAACTTCTTTTGAGGAAACTTTGTGAATCAAAGTTGTAGATTTTGAAATGGAATATAACTTTCATGTTTTGAGTTTTCCTTGAATCCAAATGTATCTTGATGAAAAAGTGGGACAAAGTTAGGAAAAAATTAGGGATTTTCATAACTTAGAAAAATTCTAAGTTATGAAAATTCTTCATTTCAAACCCTAATTTGTGATTTTTGATTTCTTGACGAACAAGTTTCATAATTTGACATGTTTTGATGGAAAATGAATCTTGACACTTGATTTTGACCAAAAAGTCAAAGTTTGACTTTTCAGTATACAGTCAAATTTGGCTCAGTTGACTGGAAAATTCATCTGTCAATCTTGTGCATTTGGGATCTTTTGAACTTGTTGAACATGTCAAGACAATGCCATGGGGTCCTTGAGTCCATATGTGAGCTTGGTTTGCCATTGGCTAGGTCAAACAGTCAAAAATAACCATAAAAATGACCATTTTGCCCTTTTGGTGATCTGACCAAATTTCTTGTGGAATTGTGATCCAAACTTGACCAAATGGTTCATATGAGTTCAATATGTTGATGTGGGTCAAATTTAATGAGGTTTGACTGTCAATTGATCACAGTTGACTTTTTCCCCAATACAGCTGATTTCTAGGTCAACTATCCAATTGACTGGGCAAAGATTGGAATCAAGGCTTGAAACTTGGTATGGATCAACTTGGGAGTCCAATATGAAGCATGAAAGTAATTTTAGGCATTTTAGGTCAAAACATCTTTGTGCAAACACAAACCCTAATTTGGGTCAACAGTGCAAAAGGGGGAGTCTTGAGCAGAGCAAACCCTAACTGGATCCTGAACTCCAAGGGTCTTGTGGTGAGAAAATGTTGAGGAAAGGGGAGGGTAAATTTTGGGGTACAACACTAAGCAATGGCATCCTTTATAAGCGCATCCATGATTGTGTTATACTTCATTGTATGGATAAGGTTGAAGCAGAGTTGATCATGACCGAAATACATAGCGGCACATTTGGCACCCACTTGAGCGGATATATGATGGCTAAGAAGATTCTAAGGGCGGGATACTACTGGTCTACCATGGAAGCTGATTGTCATCAACATTCCCGTACCTGCCACAAATGCCAGGTCTATGCTGACAAGGTACATATTCCTCCTGTTCCTCTCAATGTTCTGACAGCTTCTTGGCCATTCGCAATGTGGGGCATTGACATGATTGGAGAGATCAAGCCTACGACATCCAATGGACATCGTTTCATCTTGGTCGCTATTGACTATTTTACCAAGTGGGTCGAGGCAGCTTCCTATGTCTCAGTTACAAAGAATGTGGTTGCCCGCTTCATCAAGCAAAACCTCATATGCCGGTATGGTGTCCCCGACAGGATGATCACAGACAATGGTACAAATTTGAACAACACTATGATCACCGCTCTATGCGAACAGTTCAAGATTTATCATCACAATTCATCTCCCTATTGGCCAAAGATGAACGGTGTTGTTGAAGCCGCGAACAAAAACATCAAGAAGATCATTCAAAAGATGACAGTCACCTACAAGGACTGGCATGAGATATTACTGTTTGCTCTGCATGGATATCGTACCACGGCACATACTTCAACATGGGTAACCCCATTTTCTTTGGTGTATGGCATGGAAGCTGTTTTGCCTATGGAAGTTCAGATTCCTTCCTTGAGGATTATGAAGGATGTCGGTTTGAGTGAAGACGATTGGATTCAGACCCGGCTTGATCAACTTAATTTAATCAACTAGAAGCGACTTACTGCTGGCTGTCATGGTCAGACGTATCAAAAACGGATGATCAAGGCTTTTAACAAGAAAGTCAGGCGTCAGGTATATCAAGTCATAGATCTTGTAATCAAGCGGATCATCTTACCGCAAAGTGATCCCAGGGGCAAGTGGACTCCTACTTACGAAGGACCATTTGTGATCAAGAGCATCTTTTCTGGTGGGGAAATGATTCTGACCACCATGGACGGCGACGACTTGCCGCACCCTGCGAATGCAGACATAGTCAAAAGATACTACGCATAAAACGACCCGACAAGTTGAAAACCCGAAAGGGTGACTTGGGCAATAATGGGCATCCCGGTGAATCGAAAACCCGAAAGGGCGGTTCAGGCAAAAATTAGGGATAAAAACAAAAAAATCTGTACACCTGGCAAGTTGAAAACCCGAAAGGGCGACTTGGGCAAAAAAGGGTTTCCCGGTGGATCGAAAACCCGAAAGGGCGGTCTAGGAAAAAGTTAGGGAATTAAAGTGTATGACTATGTCTCGTCGGATCACTTTAAGAACAATCTCTCCACCAACAAGCTCCAAGCTTCTGATCAATCCAGTCATCGGCGGACGAAGCAGCAAATGGACAAGATATTCATAGTTGTGAAGGCTATAGCAGAATGGGAATCCCATGGAATTGTTACACATAGCCATCCTTCTTTTGTATAAAAATTTTCAATTTTTACGATAACATTTTCTTACTAGGATGTCTGTTTCCTTTGTACAAAGATACTCACAAAATTTAAATACAAATATACTTCAAAGTGCAGAAATTTGCTTGCCTTTCTTTTCTTTTTACACTTATGTTTTATTTGAAAACGTCCAATGTTTTGTTAAATAGGCATATGCATTTGAATATAATCATTGCTTACAAATAAAACGAAATTGAAAAAAAAGATAATTGCTGATAGGTTGAAGGTGTAGGAAGATATCTTTGTGCCATTTCAGAAGAAACCCCCTACGATACATCATTCAGATCCCCAACAAAGCTAAAGTTTGGAGTTTATTTCCCCAGCGGAGTTAAGCTTCAAGACCCTCAGCGGAGCCAGTGCATTCTAAAACTTGATTCCCCAGCTGAGTTAAGTTTCAAAATTCTCATCAGAGTCAAGCTTCAAGATTCCCAGTGGAGCCCGAAAACCCTGAAAATCCTATCCCCAGCAGAACCAGAATAATGAACATTTTCCCCACAGAGTTATATCCCTAGCAAGATCGAAGATTCTCGGTCTCATTTCTCCAAGCAGAAGACCCCCAGAAGTTGTCAAAGGCCTTGTTAATCCCCACAAATCGCCGAGGATTTTTCAACCTCCAGCAGTGGCCCAGGGATTTCTCCTTCTCAGTATTCAAAGATTTTTGAATCCCCAAGCAGTCAGCAAGGATTTCTCATCTTCAGTATTCAAAGATTTTTTAATCTCCAGCATCGGTCAAGGATTTACTTTCCACGATAACAGTCAAGGATTTATTTTCTTCAGCAAGACAGCTCATCAGCTTACATGCACATACATTACGTTTATGTATCATGAAAATTGATAAAACACATATATTGCATCATGCAACATAACTTTGTGTTTTGGATAATATTTTACCCTTCACAGGATGAGATTAACAAGCTACAAACTTCAAGACTTTTGAAAACAGTTTACGGATGCTTCCCAACATGGATGTTAATCTATTGCTTATTCAACTTCAAGACTTCTGAAAACAGTTTACGGATTCTCCAAACACGGGTGTTAATCTATCGCTTGTTCATATTCAACTTTTGAAAACAGTTTACGGATTCTCCAAACATGGATGTTAATCTATTGCTTATTCAACTTCAAGACTTTTGAAAACAGTTTACGGATTCTCCAAACACGGATGTTAATCTATTGCTTATTCAACTTCAAGACTTTTGAAAACAGTTTACGGATTCTCCAAACACGGATGTTAATCTATCGCTTGTTCAGATTCAACTTTTGAAAACAGTTTACGGATGCTTCCCAACATGAATGCTAATCTATTGCTTATTCAACTTCAAGACTTCTGAAAACAGTTTATGGATTCTCCAAACACGAATGTTAATCTATTGCTTATTCAACTTCAAGACTTCTGAAAACAGTTTACGGATTCTCCAAACACAGATGTTAATTTATCGCTTGTTCAGATTCAACTTTTGAAAACAGTTTACGGATGCTTCCCGACATGGATGCTAATCTATTGCTTATTCAACTTCAAGACTTCTGAAAACAGTTTACGGAAGCTCCAAACGCGGATGCTAATCTATTGCTTATTCAGACCCCCAGCTCAGAGATGTTCCAAACACAGATACCTTTCTGATACTCACCTACAACATACAGTTAAACAAACATTCTCGGATGGCATCTTTAAGCCCATCTCCGACAAGATTATGTCACATTTCCAAATGGAATCTTTAAGCCCATTCCCTCAGTTATGCTTTGACGAGTGCAAATTTATGGGCACTCTAGTGTCCAATCCTCCTTTACCTTCGAGTCGCGAAAGGCAAACTTGCCAATCTAACTCTTCAGGTTCAAGAAGATTGAACAGGGGCAACTGTTGTACCCCAAAATTTTCCCTCTCATTTCATCAACATTTCTCATCCCAAGACTCTTGGAATTCAAGATCAAGCTAGGGTTTGCTCTGCTCAAGACACCTCCTTGCACTGTTGACCTAAATTAGGGTTTGAGTTTGCACAGTGATGTTTTGACCCACAATGCCCAAAATGACTTTCATACTTCATGTTGGACTCACAAGTTTGTCCATACTAAGTTTCAAGCCTTGATTCAAATTTTTGCCCAGTCAATTGGACAGTTGACCTAGAAATCAACTATATTGGGGAAAAAGTCAACTATGGCCAATTGACAGTCAAACCTCATGAAATTTGACCCACATCAACATTATGAACTCATATGAACCATTTGATCAAGTTTGGATCCCAATTCCACAAGAAATTTGATCAGATCATCAAAAGGGCAAAATGGTCATTTTTAGGGTTTTGACTGTACAAAGGCATATTTTTGACTGTTTGACTTAACCAATGGCAAATAAAGCTCAACCATGGACTCAAGGACTCAATGAATTTGTCTTGACCTATTCAACAAGTTCAAAAGATCTCAAATGCATAGGATTGACATATGAATTTTCCAAGTCAACTAATCAAAATTTGACTGTACACTGAAAAGTCAAACTTTCACTTTTTGGTCAAAATCAAGTACCAAGGATCATTTTTCATCAAGACATGTCAAATTATGAAACTTGTTCATCAAGAAACCCAAAAATGCAAATTAGGGTTTAAAATGGAAAATTTTCATAACTTAGAAATTTTCTAAGTTATGAAATTTTCTTATTTTTTCCTAACTTTGTCCCATTTTTTCACCAAGATGAAATTCGATTCAAATAAAACTTGAAACATAAAAGTTGTAGTCCATCACAAAGTCTACAAATTTTATTCACAAAGTTTTCTCAAAAGAAGCTTGTATCTCAAGTTATGATTTTTGGAACAAGGGTACCTAAAACTTTTAACTTAGAAAACTTTTGCCCTAGTTTAGGCAGGATTTTGACTCATCTTCTTGGCCATTTTTCACATAGTTCCACTTGGAGTTTAAAGTTACATTTCAAATATGTATTATAGTACATGTTGCAAGCTTTCCAAATTGTCTAAGAACTCCTCAAACACCTTTGTGGTTAGGGAGAATCAAATGCTTGAAGTTGACAAAAACTCACTTTGATCCATGGCCAATACATGTTCATACCAAGTTGCAAATCTGATCTAGCTAGCTTGGTTCACAATTACAGGCCTCTAAACCAGTTTTTACTCCATAATTTAATGCATATCCATTGATCCAAGGCATTGTCTTGGTCATTAGGGTATTGTACACTAGATTAAGCCTTAAATAGAAAAAGTAACAATGCCATTTTTGCTTGAACTTTACTTTATATCAAAACAACATCCTAGAGCATTGAACCAGATCTTATGCTGCAAACAAAATCCACTAACTATAGGGGCCAAGAGTATTGTGTGCAGGATGATAGGATGGCCTGTACAAGTCTATAACCTCACTTCCTCTCTTTTGCTTTAAGAAGAAGAAAACTTGCAAAACATAAGGCATCTCTCACATCTGATAAAAACCAACTAAAACAAAGTTATCAAACAAGTTTCATACACCCTAGCAAGCCAGAAACACGAACCCTTGACATCTCAAAGCTCCTTGTGTATAAAATCTCCATTTTCTTGCAAAAAACAGGATCAGTTCTGCATTTTGCAAGCCATCATCAAATTCCATCGTGCGTTTTGCCCAAAGATACTTCAAACACCTTCCAACCAATACACCTGAACTATTCCAGACCTCCATTGCTAGTTGTAACACCATTAACACACATTGCCATTTTTGTTTCAAAGCTTTGCAGGTTGAGTTCTGTAGCATGACTCAAGCTGCTTCAAAACAAACTAAGCATTGGGAAAGCTTCATTGGACATCAGGCAAGCTTAAAAGAACCTCAAGCACCCTTGGAAGTTGCTGCATTGTCCAGCTCGAAGTCAACTGAAACAGGTATTTCATGAACTTCTATCTCTCTATTTAGGAATAGTTAGACTTAGGTTTGTGAATGAAAGATGATGTATTCATAGCCCTGAAACCATACATGTGCTTAGTTTTCATTTATATTAATCGTGCTAGGAGAATTTTGTTCATGAACTTTCTGAAAAAACTTGGTTAAGAATTAGGGCCAGAGAAATTCTCTCTGGTCTTTGAGAGTTAGCTTAAGTTTTTTATATGGTTAGATTCGTTGTTTGATGCTCTACAAGTTTCATGTTATGAGTTTTGTCAAAAAAGCAAAGAATCAGGAGATAGCAGTTTGTGTAGAAAACGCGCATTTTGGTTTGAACTGAGGAAGAAGACGAAGTTGATTGGGTTGGGCCTGGTTGTTTTTACTCCTAACACTTGCCTTTTCAGTTTACACCCCCCTGGACCATTTCTTTGTACATTTGTTATTTTTGTATTTTTATTTTAATTCTGACTTTATTATTTTATGTCTAAATATAAAAAATGCCAAAAAAATTATTTTTATTATTTTTTAAATTTATTTGATTTTTATTTTTATTTTTACTAGTATAAAAAAATGTTTAAAGGCTTTATATTCTTTTATTAAAACTTAAAAAATAATGCAAAAATATGTTTTATTTTCATTTATTATCTTTATTCACATTTGAAAATATTTTCTTGAAATATATGTATTTTGTAAATAATTTATTTTATTTTTATACACCCTTAATATATTTAATACATATATATACATATATAATATATTTTTTTAAATAATAAGAACAAAAAACACAAAATAATACATTTTTATTTTTATTAATATTTTATACTAAAAATACATTTTCTTGATATACTTATATTTTTGTATAAATTAATACATTATTGTATGTAAATAATAAATAATACTATTTATTTAAGAAATTAGGGTTTTTGCCCTAAAAAACAAAAATAATTGAAAATGACTTTTTATTTGTTTACATTTTACATTAAAAATACTTTTTACATACATAAAAATCTTTTTTGCATAAATACATTTTATTTAATATTTATTCATTGTATTTATTTAAATATTGTATATTTAAATATTATGCCTTGTACATTCAATTTGGTTGTAATAATTTAGGATTTAATTTCTTGCAAAATAATCCCCAATTCAAATTTGTACCCCCCTCCCTATATCATGTTGTAATAGTGTAGAATTTAAATTCTCGCACCTTTAAGCCTTCAATTATGCCATGATTAGACTTAGGGTTTTGTATGTAAAAACCAAATTAACAAATAGTTTGACCTAATCAAATACAAAAATGCATGAAAACAAACACAATGCACACTTGCACCCCTAGGGTTACAATCCACTTGTTGCCTTCAAAAATGGGCCATGGTATGCATGTCAAGTACTTTGACAAAACAAAAATAAAACAAAAGATCATAGTCTCTCGATGACGTTATCTGGGTTGCCTAAACAAAATGATCAAGTCCCTCAAGAAAATTGCTAAAAATACTTGACACTATTGCTATCATGATCTATACGATGACCTGCGCCTGTCCCGTTTAACATCCTAACACAAGGTTGTTCACCAAATACAATGGTGAAACAACACTGTTAAAAGGGTTAAAAACATAAGAAAGATCTTTGAGTAAAAATAGGGTAGATAACTCTTAGTTACTTGATCAAAGCTTGCAAAAACATCTTTTCCATTTTCAAACACACTTCACAACACAACTTCAAAAACAACTTTCAAAATATTGGAATATCTTTTCAAAAAGACACACACCTTTGTATATATTCAAACAAGAATTATTACAAAGGTTTCCTAGACAAGGCATCTTTTCTCAAAGCATTTTCAAAATCACACACACAAAGCACCATTTCAAACAATTGAAAAGCAAAGGCAAGTGATCTAAGCAAGTAACTAAGAGCCCATGGATAACCATAGATAGAAAGGATGCTAATACCTTCTATTTCTATAATCTACTCCTCGAACCCAAGAAAACATCTCAAAGGTCTTTCCTGTACTTTTTGACCTTTTCTTAGGATAAAATAAAAAGTCGGTGGCGACTCTTGCTAAACCGAAACATTTGCGAACACAAAACGCCAAATCACAAGTCAGTTCTCCCACCGTATCACACTTACTAATTATAAACAAAAATTGAATTCAAGCTGATATATTAAGTTATTTATTGTCTCATGTGTATAATTTATTTTATTCTTATTTACTTTTTATATTTAAATAAAATACAATTTTAATTATTGTTTTAATGTACATAAATTATAGATATTTATAAATTAATATTTTTTAATATTTTTATTGTTTTGTCATCATTATTTTGAAATATTTAGGGTATGTTTGTTTTATTTTTAAAAAATAAATATTTTAATTATATTTTAAAAAATGATTTATATAACTTTTTATAAATACTAAAAGTATTTTAAATTCATTTTTTAAAATTTAAAAGATTAATTTTAACATACATTAACATAAATATATTATTTTTGAAGTCATAAATTTACATTTTTGAATATTAAAAATTATCAAAATCACATAATCTTTTAAAATAATTAATCTCGAAAATGACTTTTATAAAAATTTATTCAAAACAATTTTAAATTTAATTTTTTTTCTACAATTTTCATTAAAAAAGTTATAATAAAAAATAAAATACTTTAAAATGCATTTTATAAAAAAACTTTTTTAAAGTAATTTTTTATTTAAATTTATTAAAAAAAAATATAATACTACACAAATCATTTTTTGAAAAAGCTAAAAGTAATTAGTCCCTAATTATAGAAAATAATTTAACTAAATGATATAATAAATATTTGTTATATATAATAAAAAGAAATCAATAATTATATTAAAAGTAACAAAAATTATTAACTAGCAAAAATATTATTTATTGTTTATTTATTTCGAGTAGAGTCGCTTTTAACGTAAACCTATAAATTTTAGTTTTTAATTTTAAAATTGTACTTTTTTTATCAATGCACAACTAGACTATATTTGGTTTATTGTTTAATCCATTTTTTTTATAATTGTTTAATTTATTTATTTTTAGTAGTGTTTCTGGTGTGGTTTAGACGATTTTGAGGTCAAAAATTGTCCGGATCACAAGAGAAAAAAATATGCGGTTCAGTTTGTATTAATTGACTTTTAAAAATAAAATTGAACGAAACTAAATCAAATCAACGCGGTTTGAGTCAGTTCAATTGTTTTGATTTTTTAATAAAAATTTTATTGAGTGATACATACGTATAGAAGAAATCATAGTTTTGTGTTTAATCATTCATACATTGCCATAAAATAAGTTTTGCATCTTACAATTCTATCTTATATCTAAAGAACAATAAACATGAAATTGTGTTCTTAAATATAATATAAAGAATACGATAAAATATATTTTATCAAAATAGTATTTGATCTTGCCGGTTGATCGGAATTTGAAGAGCGGTCGAAAGATGATCTGCAGTCGGGCTGTGAGCTGAGGCACGACGCTGGAGTCGGGCGGACAGAGAGGATGCTCGTCGATCATCCTGGACCAGTGGTGAAGCTGGAGGGCAAATGGCTGTCGTGCTCGACAGGAGATGGTCTTGCGGGCGATCCGGGTTATGGTCGTATGGGCCGTACCCAAGGAGATCTCTTGGACAGGATTCAGTCAAGCTGTCAGGTCAGTCCATAACAGTATTTATAAAATAATAGTATTTTGTTTTTTTTGTTGATCTGTAAATTAAAATAAATATACAAAAGAATACAATAAAATGTTGATTTCTCTAAAGAATTAAATAAATATATAAATGTTATTTTATAACAGCTTAGTTTAGTTTAGTTCAGTTAGTAAAATACAAACCGCAAATCGAATCAAACCGTGTGATCCTTTTAGAAAATGATTCAAACACATACGGAATAAATACACTTTTTATGGTTTTAATTTATTTCGCTTGATTTGCAATTTTCTATTGGGCCAATTCGATTTTGAACACTCTAATTATTGGTGGTTTTAACTTGACACCCCCAGTTGAACTTGGCACCCCTAAAGTGTAGGAAAAGACCGAAATAGCTCAACCAAAATTTTTCACAAACTTTTGAAATTTCCAGGACTATACCGAGAATTTCAAATTTACTTGGCGATACCGGAGATTTTGAGGGCATATCAGATATTTCGTGAAATAGTAAGAAAATAACGGTATTTTTGCAAAATTTCCTATATTTTGTCACAAAAATTTAGAAGCTTTCGGCATTTTCTACCAAAAATTTGTAAATTTTCGATAATTTTGTTATATTATATACCATAATTTTTTAAATTTCCGGTTGTTTAAATTTTTTCCAAAAAAATAAAAAAAAAATCGAAATTCCCAGTAGTTCAATTTTTATTGATTTTCATTTTCCCCTTATTTGTTTCAGTGAGGACCAGGGACAAAGACGGTACCGTTACGGGCATGCTGAATGATAGAGCAAAAGCTTAAGTCCAGGATGATGAGACACAGGTTTCCGAGTTACGAGCAAGACGACGTGATATGACCGGTTCTCATCGGAAACAGTTGGCTGAGCAGCAGGCGCAGTTTCGCACACTCCAACGATGGACTGCTACAATTTTTACTATCAAGAAGGTACATGATCCTATGGAGGCACCCACTCCTATGGATGTGCCTGCTCATGTGATTGAGCAGGTTATTGTGGAGCCGACTGCTGAGGAAGTTGTGTTTGTTCTATAGGAGTTTGGCTTTAACCGTGGATTTCACCTTTCATATGTCTTTGTTGAGGACATTGTACGGGGAACTGGTGGAGGCACATAGGTATGAGGCTGCCACTAGGGTGTACATGCTACACCTGATGTCATGTACTCTCTTTATGAACAAGTATGATGTTCACATTGATGTTCGCTACCTGTCTCTGTTCAGTACACTAGATACTCCATGTTAGGCTTGAGGAGTGGTGACGTTGACCATGTTGTACACGACACTTGGAGTTGCTTCTCAGCCCGAGTGACGGTGTTGCCTTAGAGGTGTCTGCGACAATATGGTTATATTCAGGGCATTTATCGTCTAGTTCCAGAGTCTCCATCTAGTGACATTGACAGGTGGTTCCAGAGTCACATCATCAGCTCTGCCCGTGAGATCATGGATACAACAGTTATGGTCCAGGATCCTTCACAGTGCGAGGATGGATGCCTATAGGGGTATTACAGTATATCACACCATCGGGTCATACCACCGACTAAGGTTTATGATGTTTCGGGGCCTTCACGTGCTAGGGTTTTTGATGTGCCACCTCCACCATCTGCAGGTGACCATGACAATTGCCTACAGTTTATTGCTCTTCATTTAGATAATCTCACGAGTTTGGTAAACCATGATGGTGAGATTTATATGGGTTTAGCTAGGTTAGTTGACGTAGCCCGTGGGAAGCGTATGTAGATCTGTTATATTTTGATTGTATTATATGTATATTTTGAGAGACATAGTCTTCTTATTTATTGCATAGTATTTTTCCGATTACATTTTCCGATTCGAAGATGAAAATAACATAAAACAATACAACAAACATAAATTAAAAACAACTAAACATGAAAATCTAGGCACTATCAGATGATTCTGGACGTTTCAGCATCTTTGTTATGTCGTTGACGAATCTTGTTATCTACGCATCTAACTCGATCGGACTCTTGGTTATCCTACGCCGAAATGATTTCTACATGGCCTTAACCAGAAACTCGATCTTTCTCACCCTTTTATTATCGGTATCAGGCACCAATTCATTCAACTTGTCTGTCAATTTGGCGAGGGGCGTGACGCCATCTGGTAGCTTGAATTCAACAGAAGGATTGTTTCCGTACGTTGAAATACACTTCTATCTTACTCAGAAATTATGAAAGAGACATTTTTTTGAGATGTCTTTGTCTCTAACTTATGGCCATGTTTATACAAATGACGATGCATTATAGATCACACAAATTTATTGATACAATCAGAATTCTCTAAAGATATCGGTAAAATCCTAATCGTTAAAAAAACTTGAATTAATCAACTACTAGAAATTCCAATATATTTAAAATTTTCGATACTGACTTGAAAATTTAAAATTTTCAGAATACCAAAAATTTCACATGCACTATCGAAAATTATGAAGTACGAAAATTTTATTATATCCTATCAAAAATTTTCTCTATATCGAAAATTTCATTTCCTCTACTGAAAATTATGTTGGGAAATTCTTCCTAATTCATGAAGAATATTTCTAGAATATTGAAAATTAGAGGATGTCAGATAAAAATTGAAAGGTATCCAAGTTAAAATCTCCCATTATTGCAAATACTTTTCTTAGAAACATAAACTTATGGGGTGCAAATAACTTATCTTCACTCGCTTAAAGAAAAACAGAGAAATATGGTTCAAACTCCGATGCATGGCGACAAAAAATCAGTGTCGATGAATCAAATTAAAACATTTAACGAACTCTGCAGCGATAACCAGAATTAGGAAAAACCAACAACCAACGTAAAAGAAAATTTCCACCTACCTACTTCCACCGCCAAATTCAATTCACCAATCTAAATGAACAACTCATTTAAGACTTTCAACAAACACTTTCCGCTTCTTCCCTTTCATCATCATAAATTCCCTCACCCATTCCTCTCACCTTCCTCTGTTTATTACTCTTGCACAACCACCATCTCTTGCTCTCTATTTCGTTCTTCATCACATTCCTCCTGTGAGTTTTCTCTCTCGTTTCATTTCTTCCTCGTAATGCATATTTTGTAATGTGTTCTGTTATTTTATTGTAAAGTGATTGCATTTTTTTTCTTAGGGTCTGTGTTTTTTTGTTTAACTGATTATTGGGGTTTTGAGTTTATTTATCTGGTAGAATTTGATTTAATGACCGACATACTCCATTTGATGAGATGTCTCTGGTGTGTCCGGACGTCGGATGTTGCACGGGATAAAATGTTGGACGGTTAAGAATCAACACAAGAATTAAGTAAGTGTAGAGAGATGAGAATGTTGTGTTGAATGTGTGGTAAGACTAGTCATGATAAGATTATAAATGATAATATTAAAGAGAGTGTTGAAGTAGTACTTATAGTATAGTAGAGAAAAAAATGGTGGTAAACAGACTTAAGTGGTTTGGGTATGTAGAGAAAAGATCTGTAGGTTCTGTTATAAGGAGAGTAGATAAGATGGAGAGGAGTCAAACAATTAAAGGTAGAGGAAGATAAGTTATTAAGAAGGATCTCGAGATTAACGATCTGGATAGAACATTATGTCAGAAGTTGGTGCATGTAGTCGATCCCACCTAGTGGGATAAAACTTGGTTGTTGTTTTTGTTTGTTGTTGTATTGTTGAATTAGTCATGTGAGTGTTGGTAAGGATTAAGATGGCCGACAGTTTGCAGTTTTTGGAAACTTTGTAGTTGTAGTTGCAATTTCTCTTATTTTCGGGACTAGCTTAACAATGTCATGCAATTTCATGAACTGAATTGGGATTCATTAAGAAAGTTGATTAAGAATTCTCATTTTTATGTTTATCTAGATTATTCTCAACAGATGTGGGGTTCCAAACTCCCTTGAATTCTCAACACATTGATTATCATGCAAATCTGAGTTGCTTGGAGCAATTATTTGTGCATGCAACTCTTAGGATAGAGAATAGTATATATATAAGAGTAGTTTAAGAGTAGTTAAAAGTTGCTATAGAGTTAGTAAGCTAGTTGGTTGGTGGAGATTGTTATAGAGTATGTGTATCAATAAGAGAACACAGGGTAAAGAGCATCTTTGAATATTGTATCTGTAAATAGAGTATTCTATATTGTGGAGGAGAAACCCTCGGACGAGAGATTATCTCCTATTCTATCATACATCTTAAATAAAGTGTTGTTTCAACATTTATAATTAGCACTCTGGCTATTGTTTTGTGCACCTTAGGTTTCAACTTTCAACATTTCAGACCCTAACAAGTTTAAGAGGGTAAAGAGGTCACGCGGTTCCTTTGGGTTGAACATGGACTAAATGAATGTATCTGCGGTGATTTCTTTCTAGAAGGGCCATATTGATTTTGGGCTGTTATTGGTTTATTGAGTAGCAGTCCCTTGAGAAAAATACCCAATATATACTTTTCTTTTTCAGTCTTTATAATATAGATTGCTTTGTATCTAATAATTTCACATGTAAGGTTATTTAATTGTTTCTTCCTTTTATATAGCATCTCAACCTACTACATTTATGGACATCTTCAAAGCAATTGCTAAACAAGAAGTTGCAGCTCATGGTAGTGTTGCTATCAGAGCTGATCAGAAGAGTTATAGTTACAATCAGCTCATCTCATCGGCACAAAAGATATCTAATCTCTTGTGTGAAAATGATGTGAAGGTAGTCAGCTATACCTTGGAATTTCTTTACTATTATCTTTGTGAGATGAAACTGTGAATGCTATTTGTCAGCCTTTGATCAATATCATTTATGGAAGTTCCTATAGTTTTAGATCTTATTTGAATTAATTTATTTGAGCTTATTTACTAACATAAGCACTTAAGATATTGTTTGAGAAACCTTATAGAAACAACTAATGACATGCTCATAACTTGTTTTCAGCTTATTTCCTAAAACTCTTCATGCTAGCTTCTTACACGAAAACAATTTTTTTCATCTCATATTCTGAAAACAACTTATGTTATTTTCTAGGGAAATCTTGGAGGAGCTCGAATAGGAATTGTAGCCAAACCGTCTGCCGAATTCGTTGCCGGAATACTTGCAACTTGGTTTAGTGGAGGTGTTGCTGTTCCACTTGCACTCAGTTATCCAGAAGTAGAGCTCCTGTATGTAATGAATAATTCGGTATGCTTTGGAAACTCTCCTTTTTTCTTAAATGAGACACCCCTTTCTTTAACATTTATATAGCTAAGGAACTTCTGTATGTGACAAGAAATGAGTTGGACTATTTACATATGCTGCATTACCTTTATGCTTTAATTTTGGATTGAATCTTAATAAAAATTTGATTATAGGATGTGTCTGCAATACTGAGTACTGAAGATCATGGCGAGTTAATGCAAAGCATTGCCAACAAAACATCTTCTCGGTTTTTTCATATTCCTCCCGTTCCTATAAAGTCCTCCGAGAAGAGCAACGGACATTCAAAAAATGAAGAAAGTGATGCAGACAGAATTTTCCTGGAAAACATTGAAAGCTCAAGTAAGAGTATCATATTTTTGGCTTTTAAAAATGGATAAAGTAGAATATCTTGGTAGAAGTTTTCTGAAAGTTCTTTCTCAGAATTTGTATTTTATATCTTTTTGTTTAGGTGAAGATCCAGCACTGATTTTGTACACTAGCGGGACAACAGGTAAACCTAAGGGAGTTGTTCATACACACAAAAGCATCCTTGCTCAGGTATGCTTTATGATTTATATCTAATAACATTTGATGCTTTCTCAAATAGACAATTTCCTTACTAAGATAAAATCCTCTCTCTGAAAAAACTAGTTCTACTGTTTTGCAAGTTACTTTAGTATGATAGTAATCAAATCATACAATCATAATGCACATTAATAACTTATTCTTTTTCATTAATTTTTGTTTATAATTTGTCTTGATTTTAGGTCCAAGCCTTGACAAAAGCATGGGAGTATACATCAGCTGATCGGTTTTTGCATTGTCTACCACTACATCATATCCATGAAACCTTTTTTTTATTCATTTTCAATACTTTTGTAATTGGAAAAAGCATATTATCATATTTAGTATATTTGCTGAAAATGTGATCTTGATATCTGTGATGTCAATCCTTAACATATATGAAGTACATGTCCATGGGCTTTTCAACAGTTTACTGGCCCCTCTTTACGTTGGTTCCACGGTAATTTACGTTTCTCACTTCTTATAAAACAAATACAAATAGATAAGTAAGTGTTGATTTTGGTACAACTGGCCTCAAAACAGCATCCATTTTGATTTTTTTTTTTGTCGCTAAGAATCTAACTATCTTGTTGAAAGGTTGAGTTTCTTCCGAAATTTAGTGTCAGTGGAATTTGGAAGAGATGGCGTGACTCATATCCAACTGAAGGATATGAGGCTGATGATGCTATAACTGTATTCACCGGAGTAAGTATGATTATTATCATCGTTTTCTGTTCTTAAAAACATAATCATGGTTTTTGCATTAAAAATCCACGTCATATGTGCATATTATTTACAATCAACTGTAGTGGCTATGATTGGAAAACAATGTCTTGGGTGACAGCATTTTGACTTATATAATTTTTAAATGAAGGTTCCAACTATGTACACTCGATTAATACAAGGTTATCATGCCATGGATCCAGAGCTGCAAGCCGCTTCTGCATCTGGCGCAAGGAACTTGCGTCTAATGGTAAGTGAATGTTACATGCATCAAACATTTTTATCTCTTGAAATAAGATATTTCATATTTCTATCTTTTCGAATTTCAAAAGATGAAGGTTATTCTTTTTTCTTTTTTTATTTTATTTATTTTTAAATTTGACTTAATCAGTGTGTAATACAGGATCTGTTTTTATTTACTTATTTGAGCTTATCGAAATAGCTTATGACATGTCCCTAAATTATTTTCAGCTTATTTTTATAAGTTCTCCAGGATAGTTTACGAAAACAATTTTTAGCCTGTACGAAAATAGTTTAACTTTATTTTATCTTGGTTATAGAAATAATTTATACATAATCACCTGTTGGAAATCATGATATCTGAGAAAAAAGAGATAAAGCTCAAGAATTTTGTATATTGAAAACAGTGAGAATGTTACAAGTGAACAAGTTAGTTACAACCAAATCAACCTTCTACTTTATATACTAACTAACTAAGAGTCTAGCCACCTATATTTCAACATCACCTATATGATAAATGCTTATGATGTAAGTGTTCAATCAAATTGTTTATCTAAACAGGGCCTTAATGGTATGGTAATTTACCATGCATGGCTCACTGCAATTTATTTATGCTATCATATAAATGCTTATGCTATAAGTGACGACTACCATTCTCAATCTCAAAAATCTGATATATTACCATTCTATTATTCAGATGTGTGGATCCTCCGCACTTCCCCAACCTGTTATGCAAGAATGGGAGTCCATCACTGGACATCGCTTATTGGAGCGATATGGCATGACTGAGGTAATTAGACTTCATGTTAAGTTCTTCAAGTTCTTAAGAAATCATTTTAACTTAAGTTTATTTCTACTTGTCGAGAACCATTTGTATAATTTTCACTAATTCGCTATGATTTTGTTTAGATGAACCTTACACTATTGTATCGATGTTTCTAGTTTGTCATGGCACTGTCAAATCCTTTGAAAGGTGAGCGTAAAGCAGGCACCGTTGGCAAACCATTACCTGGTGTGCAGGTTAGTTGAGTTTGCACTTTTACATTTTCTGCTAACCATAGAATATGAGCTTTTCGATCCCTGATATCCATTTTTGTGTAATCTGTTTATGCTATAAATAAGATCGTCTAAGCAACAGTGCCAATGATTTATAACTAATGACCTGGACATGAGTTTCAATTACAGGTTGACAAAACCTAATATATTTTTCTACTTCTTCCGTTTCATATTAAGTGTCACCTATGAATTATTTGTGTCTCATATTATTTGTCATTTTAGATTATCGACGAAACATTATTATTTTTTCCACTAAGCCTTATTTTTTGTATCTCAACACACCTGCCTACTTTACTATTACTTAATAAGGGCACTTTAGTAATTAAAACTCATTTTTATCATATAAATTAGTATATTCAATAATTTTCTGAGTAAATTTGCAAAGAACCTTAAACGACACTTAATATGAGACCTAGGGAGTAACTTCTAACAACTCAAGAAAGTAATATATGACTGAACCTTGAAAAATACAAGTCATTTTTTTCTTACTATTAACCGAGAGACTGGAGTTGCTTTGAGTGTTGTTGATGCTCAATAATATGAAAGATGATCTCTTGACTTTTCTGTATGAATGGCAGGTCAAGATTCTTTCAGATGAGGAGCATGAGAGTGAGGAATCTGGGGTTGGTGAGCTTTGCGTCAAAAGCACTTCATTGTTTAAAGAATATTATAAACTTCCCGAGGTACTTTCAGGATGTTAATTTCTTACATTTATTCATTCTGAAATCATCATTTAGTGATAATTATCACCCATGTACTATATCAATTTCACTTACTGAAAGTCTAAGATTCCAATTATAGAAAATAGTAAAAGAAATGTAACATCTCCCTCTAAGAAATTTTGTATTTTTTTCATGTAGGTAACAAAGGAATCGTTTACAGATGATGGATTCTTTAAGACCGGAGATGCGGTCACTACAGATAAAGATGGATATTTCATCATTTTAGGACGTAAGGAAATTTATATTTCTCATGCATAATTATGTAGGGAAATTTGAATTACTAGGACGTTATTGTTGAATTGGATCTTTCCATTTTTCCATAACGGATCTTCCAACAAGTGAAACTAATCCTTGAAGTGTTATCAGCAAATCGTAAAAAAAAAACATAATTTGCTAATAATTAGAAAATGTGGTCTCTTGTAAATATTTTCACAATCTTATTGGCAACAAATATGAATGTAACTGAAAGTTTCAATATTGTGATCTTTTTTAATCAGAGTAGTTGAAGTTAGATTGTGATGGAAGTAATACCTACTGTGTACATTCTTTACTTTTTATCAGGTAAGAATGCGGATATAATCAAGAACGGTGGCTATAAGCTGTCTTCATTAGAAATTGAATCATTAATAGTAGAGGCAAGTGGCTATCATTTTCTCATCCTATGGTTGTCAACTGTTAACAATATCAAACATTTATGATGTGATATTCACTATCAAAACTTTTTTACAGCATCCAACTGTCTCAGAATGTTGTGTTTTGGGAATACCGGACAAAGACTATGGAGAAATTGTTTGTGCAATTATCGTGCCAGCTGTGCCAGCTGCAAAGAGCGAAGAAGAGTCAAAGCCTACTCTAAGCCTAGCAGAGCTAACCAGTTGGGCCAAAAATAAACTTGCACCATACAAGGTATTGTTGCGTGACCATTTTTGTATGTGTCACTATGTGTATATGTGGAGTGTGTCAAGTGAGAGCATGAGAAGCAAGAAGATTGTGCGGTCATTGTACAATCTTACGCTCTTTTTTTATTAGCCTTATTCACACACATGCATAGAATGTGGAGCTAAATCTTTCTTATTCTTATTCTTATAAATAGTATACAATCTGCCATGAAATATGCTTGTGACACTGTATTACGTTCGTCGGGCTTTCGGTTCTGAAAATTTTATGCACATGATTTAGGTGATTTCTTTTGTCAAACTGTGGCTATTGGGGTGCTATAACATTGTAGCATATCTGAATTCGAACAAACCGCTATTTCTTTATGCTATTTTGATATTTTTGTCAATTGTGTCTCCTTGATGCATCAACCTGTTCATCATTATAAGAGTTTCAAAAGTAAATTTCTTCTAATCATTTGTTTATATCTTTAGATACCGACTCAACTTATCGTGTGGGAGTCACTCCCTCGCAATGCAATGGGGAAGGTAAACTACTTTCGCTTCAATGCATCCTAATCATAATCAAACATCAGTTTCCTTTTTATTTCGTCGCAAATTACCATTTCATCGCAAATTTATGAATGAAAGCCAATTCTTCTCTGATTAAAATTTCAGGTAAATAAAAAAGAGCTGAAGAAGCTGGTGACTTCAGAATAGTAATTACCATTAGAGCATTATTTACTGGCCAAAGATGGTTAGAATCTCAACTAATATTGTAGTAATTATTTAGAAAAATTAGAGGCCTTATTCTGGCTTTTCTCAAGTTCAATTAAGTTTAACCCTATCTTTAGGAAAGGAAAATATTTACAGAAGTGTGGCTTTTTTAAATTCATGAGGATAATTCAATGTAATATTATTTATCTGGACAATATATATATATATATATATATATATATATATATATATATATATATATATATATATATATATATATATATATATATATATATATATATATATATATATATATATATATATATATATATATATATATATATATATATATATATATATATATATATATATATATATATATATATATATATATATATATATATATATATATATATATATATATATATATATATATATATATATATAGTTTTTATTTGGAGGATAAGTTTCATGAGTGAAAAAGAATACATAGATAATCAATAACACAAATTGAAATTCTGGCATATACACATACTATGTCTCAAACATCAGAACACGATGTCAAGACAGATGTTGAGACATTTGTTCCTGATACAGGATAATATCAAACTGTTAAAATAAATTGCAGAATGAAAAATAACACAACAAATTGTTAACTCAATTTGGTGTAACGTCACCTACTCTGAAGGCTACCAAGACAAAAAGGAAATTCATTATGATAGTACTAGTTCAAAGTCTAAACAGTTTCAGCTTACAACTTATCGCCTAATCACTATTTTGTGCAACTTCTATTTAGAAATCACCATCTAGATATGAGATCCCCCTCTCACTTCTAATCACCGCAGTGATATACCTACAGTTAAAAACCTTGTGACTAGACTTAAATCAATCAGAATCATAGTGTTGGGATATTCTGTCCAGGAGAGCCCACTTAGCGCGCAGAGGCTGTTAAGCGCGAGTACTGCTTAGCACATTTTGTAGCGCACTGTTTGCGTTTGACAATTTGGCAGAATCAATGTTTTAAAGCTCACTTAGCACGGTTTAGGTCGGTTTGATGTGTAAAATAAGTAAGTCGCGCTTTGCGCGCCAGGCCTGCTTAGCGAGGTCTGCTGAGATTTGTTTTATAACTTTCATTTCAGCTCATTTTTAGGGATGGTTTTGGGGAAATTTTTTCTCTCAACTCCATCAACCTGTAAGTTTTGTTATGATTAACTTAGATAACAATTATGGAGCTTGCATACAGATGATCTGGAGTAGATTGCTCTTTGATCGACACTGACAAACCGGTAGATATGTGGTTCATTTCTCTTCCTCTTTGTGTATTCTCTATTGGTTGGGTTTGCATGTATATTATCTTTGAACTGATGTATATTTGTCGCCCTTGACGTTATATAAAATTTGCTTTACGAATCTTTGTGTATTGTCCTAAATTTTTGCTCTGTGCTAGAGATTTGAATTATTATAGACATATACTGTTTAGATTCTTATCAAGGATGATTATCTGTTAGTTTCTGAACTCTAGAGATAGATTGAGAGCTGACATCTACTTGGGTATCAGAGCTTAATATCTCTGTGTTGTTTGTGTCGCTCTGAGAGATCGTCGATGCAAACGAGCACGATTGACTTCTGTGTTGTTGAGGTGGTTGAGAGATTGCTACTGAGGTGATGCAGTCGGCCTCTTAATTTGGGTTAGAAATGACTTAGGTTGTGAATGATACGTAGTGACATTTATGAATATTGTAGGTTGAGTATAATAGGTCGATAGGTTTAAGTCTGTGAGAAGTAGTATATGTGCATGTTTGATAAGTTATTTCTTTTTTCTTTTTATACAATTATTTTCTGTTAATACATTTGCTTTCAACCCATTTATGCCCAAACTCATAAACGCGATATTTGTCGAACGATAAATCAATAATCAATCTCTGTGGATACGATACGATATAACCTAAATATCACCCGATAAATTAATAATTTACTTTTTGCTTGCTGTTATACCGCCGCAACAATAAGCAAAGCCCTAATGTTGTTTTCTAAACTAATCTATAAAAATATGAGGTTGGTGTAATTGGGAGATCAAAAACCACCCTAAAACCTTAACCCTTACAAAAGAAATGAAATAGAAATATATACAAAAATCAGGTCGGCACGCGTCGCCCAGCGACATAAAGGCGTCGCCCGACGACGACTCTTATATACAAGACTCAGGTTGTGCCACGTACGCAACTGGCCAGAAATATCTACCCTTGCCCGACAAAGGGAAGCTTCGCTCGATGACACAACGCTTCCTCGCCCAACAACCTGCTGGAGAGTCCAAGTCAGTAGCCACTGAAAAATGATCCAAAACCTCTCGCTCCATGCTCGCCCAGCGAGCACGAAAAGCAAGCCCTACGCCCAAGCTTCACCCGACGAGGCTTGACAGACAACACTTCTTTATTTTCTCTTCCTGGTGCAAGCAGTGACTTTATTGCTTCAATCTTGCATCCTTGGAGCTGCCCTTTGGCCTTTTACTCCTCAATGCTCCAAACATACACGAAAATACTTACAAAAAGACATTAAAACTATCAAACGATACATAAATGAATCATAAATACAATTATACACTAAGTATACATATTTATACATAAAATTGGATTATTACTAATATTAACAACAAAGAGTCGATAAGTGCAAATATGTACAAAATAACTACAATTTACACTTATCACTAATACGCGTGCAGACGAAGCTAAGGCAGAAACGGTAGAATTGGCAAAGAAATTTGAAGTATTTAAGAAACAAATGTTTGATATGTGGCCGTTGATTCTGGTGACTCCTTCTACTGCTCCTATTACTATCGTTGACGGATAGAAACGTTAGCAGTGAAGGGACGTGAAGCAAGTCCTAAAATATCCCAGCATACTAGTGTAATCTCAGATCTCTAACTCTCTCGTTTATATGTTGGTTTTTTCAATTTTCGGGGCTGGTTTTTGTGTATGTGTCAAACATTTGATTGTTTATATACATACTTTTGTTTATACACACATTTGGTTAAAATGTGGATGCTGCAACTTATTTCCCAGCAGCAACACTTTTAGTTCTTATAATCACTAGCTGATTTTTTGGTCTCATTTGCATCTGCTTATACTTTTGCAGATGGACATGAACTTAGTTTGAGCACTGGAAATGCTGGTGGAAGATTAGCTTGCGGTATGTAGAAACTTATGCATTAAAAAGTTCTATCTTTTTATATTCATCAATTCTTCCATGTTGATGATTATATGTTATTTGATTAGCACTTCTCTCCAATTTTTAAAGATGAACAATTTCTATAATTCTGTGATTTATTTTCATTCTCATTTCCCTTCAATTGGTTTCCATTAAGTAATGGACAACTTTGATATGATTTAGAATCAACCTCCATACATTATTCTCAAAGAGTTGTCAATAATTGTAGGTTTGGAATACCTTTTTGTGTATATATGCTTTGAGAAATAATGATTGTAGATTTGGAATACCTTTTTTTTACCTCCTTGTATAGGATTTATTGACTTTAAATTAAATTTGACAAATTTTGTGCTGAATGGTATCGTTATATTTCGATTAAAAGGGAAATCACAAGCTTGAATACATTTAAACTGTCCATTTTTTTTATACGGCTATAAGCTTACATTTAAATCAGTCTTTCACAATTATAGTGATTGCATGGATATTCCACGTATCATATTTGCAATTTGTCTTAATCAGGTTTTAAGTTTGTTATTTTTTTAATTATAGATGATTCGGAGTTGGAGAATTGGTGTTTTGGAGTTGGAGATGAAGATGAAAATGAAGACAAAGACAATTTATAATTGGAGATTATGTATCCATGTTTTTGTTATTTTGGTTTACTAGTTTATGATTTGAATTTTACTTTTGTTGCACTGATATAAGACATAAACTTAAGTATTAGCAAATTATTGTGACATTGATCTTTGGTTAGATGGATGAGCTGATTTTGCGAGACATAAACTTAAATACTAGCTTATGCAAATTATTATCCACTTTTTCTACAATAAAAGTATGTTTTTACCTCTTGAAAAGAGAAATTTAGTGACTCAACAAACAGTTGCTAATGACAGGTGGACAATGCTAAACGTCACTACTAACCGGTGCTAGTAAGTAGATCACTAAGGAAATTTATACATAGCATCGGCTCTAGGCGTCTGTTATACCCCAAAATTTGCCCTCCCATATTCCTCAAGAAATTGTCAAGCCAAGCTAGAAAAGTTCCCCAAGGGTTGTGCAGTGCAACAGTCTCCTAAACAGTCCAAATTAGGGTTTTGAGTTTGATCAAGAAAAGGAAGTGTTCAAAGGCTCAATCAAGTCTCATATGCTTACAAACATGGTCAAGCATCCCCATATCAAGTTTCAAGGCATTCAGCTCAAGATTGCACAGTCAAAACCCTAAATTGCACTACAGTCAACTGTAGGGGCAAAATGGTCATTTGGCAGTCAAAAGTTCAAATTTTTGGTCAACATATCATTTTGAAGCCACAAACATCATTTGATCAATGCTTGATCATGATTCTCAAAGTTTGGCTCAGAAATCATCAAAGATGCAAAAGTTGCTATATTTGGACAGCTGAAAAAGTCAACTGAAATTGACCAGGGCATAACTTTCACATGGATTATCAGAAAAATTCCATCCAAAGCTCATTTTGAAGAGAAAGACATTTCCTACAACTCATCTTCATACTTCAAGTCCAAGAAATGCTCTCACAAAAAGTTATCCATCTCAACATTACAGGTCATTTTCAAAAGTCAACAAAAAGGGACTTTAAGTCAAAGACCATAACTTGAGATTGGTAAATCAAAATGACATGGGACCAAAGACATTGGTTAAAGGACTCAAAGACCTTTCCAAAATGTCCAAGAACATGTGAAAAGCTTAAAAATTGAGCAAGTTATGCCTTGTAGAAGTTGGGAAAATTTTGTGAAATGGCAAAAGTCAATTATCTTTGAAAATCCAATTTTGACAAAAGGGCCCCATTTTTCTCACTTTGTCCATCCTTGTCATGCCACACACGTGGCCCATGGTTGATTTCAAGACCAAATGTTGACTTTTTCATTTTTATTTAATTTTTGATGATTTAATTCATTTTAATTCATTAAAAATTCAAATAAAATTTAAAAGTCAATGTAATGGTGTCAAATGAATTTGGACAAGTTCTATACATCATGAATCAACTCAAAAATCAGGCCAAGGTTCATTTTCATACCAAGTCTAGGTTTTGGCTAGAATTTAGGAAAAAATGGTTAATGAACAAACCCTAATGCCAATTCTTTCTCAAGCATGGATTAAGGGGAGTTAGCATGCCTATTCAATTCCCTAAGGATCATTGAGTCAAACCCTACCAAGAACATAGCACAAAGCACGCTGAAAAGGCATTTGGACATTTGAAAAATGGACCATAAAATGAAAATCGGAAATCATAGCTAGAGATCTTCTCAAGCCAAAATTTTTGTGCCAATAGCTTCCTGAGACCATTTTGAACGTGTCCCAATTCATAACCTCAATCAAAGCTCCTCAAATTGATAGCTACCATCCAAACTGTACAGCCAAATTTTCGAATTCGTATTCTTGATTTTACGCATCCTCTTGCATTTTTAATTATACATTCATGTTCCTCACAAGGTTTCCAAACTGACCAATGCATTTAATTTCATTTTTGTGCCATGAATAAAGAATTGCCATTTTCGAATCCTAGGGTTGCAGCTTAATCAAAATTAGGGATTTTGCCTAGGGGAAAAATTAGAGTCCCTGACTACCATGGCTGAACTCAGCATCTTGAGACGAAGAAAATGAGATGCTCGCGCCTAATTTATATTAGGACACGAGCTATTCGCTATTTTCCTGTAGCTGCCCTAACCCCACGATTCAAAAACCGTTGCTTTATGTATTTGTATTTCAGGAAATTGGAAGGGACGATGAGCTGTCACACGGAGACTCGTCCATTCAAAATTCGCGCGCGTGCTAGTCCATATGCGTTGGTTTTATTTTATATTGTTTATTAATTATAATATGTTAATTGAATTCAAATGGCTCAGTTGGCTAGAACACACGCTATTGACTCTAATGACCTGGGTTCAAACCCCAGGTCTCACACATTGCCAATATTATTTTTCATTTCTAATTCCTATGCAGCATAACATTGAGGACTCACCATGCTCCATCAAAATGCACCATCCACGTGTCCCAGAGCACTCACACCAAAGGCAAGGATTGGGGAACATGTTACGCTTCAGTCAAAGGCACCACATTGGATCAGAAAAAGTCAACACATGGCCAGCAATTGGGCCAGGCCTTTCAACATTGCACCTCCAAATCCAAATTCACACCTCCTGGTTCTATTTTTCTTTCTTTTTTAATTTTCTTCATATTCTATTATTTACTTTTTTTTTTTTTACTTTCTGCTTTAATTAAATTTTTTACAAAAATATAAAAAAACATTAAAAATACAGAAAGGACAAAAAAAATATAATTAATTTTGATTCTTTTTCTTTTTTTAAATGTAATTCAATTAGTTTAATTAGGTTTTAATTTTAATTTTAATTATTTTTTTTCATAATAAAAATCCCAAAAAATGTAGAATTAGGTTCATTTAATTTTCAATTTCCTTTTTTTAATTCTTTTTTTCTTTTTCTCACAATATTATTATTTATTATTTATTTTCTATAAATCAAAATTGTACATAATTAGTTTAGAATTTAATTAGGTTAGAAAATTAAATCTTTTTTCATAATAAACTTAAAAAATGATAGAACTAGGATTTTAATTTTAATTAACTTTTCTTTTTTCTTTCAAACCTAAAAAACACAAAAACATTATTTTTAATTTTTAATTTCCTTGATTATTTTAATTATCTGTTAAAGGGTCCAACGCCCTAATTTTGTTTAGTCTTTATTTCGCGCATTTATGTTATATTATTAAATACCTCTGTATATGCCCCAAAGCCATGTAATTAAAAACTCTCGGACTCTTTATTTATTCGCTTTATTTTATTTTCAGTCAAATCGGGTTCGGTTTTTTTGGCGATGTGGACCCGCGCCAGTTGTAATAGTTAGATTTATTTTCTCGCAAATATAACTGTTAATAAATATGCATGAAAGAATGAATGCCCGAAAAACAAAATCAAATCGTTAGATCACCAATGCATGACAAGACAAACAATGAACTGAAAATGACACACAATTCGCACACACCACCCCTAGGGTACGCCTCACTGTTGCCTTTCGAAAGGTGGTCGTCGAGTAGAAAACGTCTTAGTAAGTCCTCATGATCCGGGAACCTGGCATGAGGGTAGCTTCTAAGGTGTCTTCCCATTGCTCCGGTGACCACCACGTCCCTAAAACTCGAATTGACCCGAATACCTCCAACGGTGGTGCTACCTACCTCTCAATGGTGGGATGGCACTACTTTAAAGGACTCTTACACAGACGAATTCCTTAGGGTAGGTAGGTTCTCGTAGGTACTTGCTCTCTTCAAAGCAAAATTCAAACTCTTTTCACACCGACACACTTTCAAAAAAACTTTCAAACAAACTTTTCAAACACTCTGACGCATGAGTTAAACTGAAACTTTTCAAAGAATATTTTTGAAACCCACATTGAAAAGCAAACAAATAATTTTGAAAACACATTGAGCAAGTACCTAAGAGCCCATGGATAACCATGGATAGAAAGGGTGCTAATACCTTCCCTTTCTATAACCTACCTCCCGAACCGAGAGCAATCTCTTTAAAGGAATTTTTCTGTGCTTTTGTCCTTTCCTATTGGAGAAAATAAAAGACGGTGGCGACTCTTGCTTCCGCGACATTTCGCGAACCAGCTTTAAAACAGTCAGTTCCAGATCCACCGATCACAGCGTCGCTACAGTTTTAAATTACAAAACATCGTGTCGCCTTGGACCTACGCTAAAGCACTGTACATATGACAATAGTGTTGAGTACAACCGACACTACATTATAAATAATGTTGATTACAGCCGACACTATGTTGTACACACAACTAACCATAATTAAATTGTAGCGTCGACTCCAAGTAATTAGTGACTCTTTAGCGTTTGGCTTAACGTCGCTAATGGTAGTGACAGCTAGTCACTAGGTTTTGCTTCGATTGGTTATTTGACTGCCCGAACACCGACGCTAGTGCGTCGCTAGGACCTGTTAGCGACGATTTTTAGGGTGTTTACGAGGATTTTTTGGCCGACGCTAAAACATTATTTTCTTGTAGTGAATTAAATGACACGTGTACTATTATTTACATGAATAGTGAAAAAATCCACATTGTCAATGTCATATCAACTTCTTATTTGACCAAATCCACTCAAGGTCTATAAAAGGAGAATCTTCAAAATACAATGATGAAATATGTGTTTTTTTACGGGTCCTTTTTCGAAATCTCACCAAATTGTATAGGCTAAAAAGTGTATTAAACCTATATTATTTTACTAATACACAACATGTATGGATTGGCTTTTGGAAGACCCGCAATATGTTATGATTTTATTTGAAGCTAAAATTTATAGATTTTGCCTCCAAAAGATTCTTAGTGATTTTTATATTAAAATTTATTATTTAATTCACTTTTATATAAATGTGTCCAAACATAAATTAATTATGCAAAATTCAATTTTATATAAATCAATTCTACCAAACTCAATTATGATATAATCAATTATGTCTACCGTCAATCCAAACACACTCTTAAAGAATTATCCATCTATCTAATAAGGTAAAGAAATATGATGTATTGTGGTGAAGAAAACTCTTTTGAGATTGACACTTGAATAAGTGAAATATAGTTCAAGTGAGTTTCATAAGCAAGTATGTTTCATGAGTTTTGATGTCTAGTAGTCATAATATAACCATTATGCACAAATTCTAAGACAACTAAGTAGAGTTCATATGATGTTAAAAACCTGAGCTGAACTAGCCAATATTTGAGAATTCCAGGCTTGATCTTTATAATATGTTTATCCTGAAGTTTATAGATTTGATTAACACATACATGCAATTTTTTTTCAATAAATAATGTTTCATTGAAAATCTCAAAATTGATTATAAGGAATACTCCAATTCAGAATTACAGAAAAGACACACCTTTAAATCATTTTACAATATCAATTCAATATTAATGATATTTTTTCTAGTATATCCTCTATTATTTGTTTTTCTTCTTTCAATTATTTTAATTTTTCTTTTCATTATAATTAATGAAAGACAATAATGTAAAATCATATATGATTTCTCTTTCACATATAACAATGATAATTATTTTTTAATACGTGTGAAATGCTCAAAATATCTTATAGTTTAAGACGGATAGAATAGTAAAAGATAACGCAAATGTTAGTCAGGTCAATTAATCATGCTGTCGCTAAAACTTTTGGTTTCAAAATAGATTCTACGTTGTTTTGTCCGCACTTTTGTGTGTGAATTGACTAAGATTTTCGCTAAAACTTTTGTGTGTTAATGTTTGTATTACTATTATATCCTTAACTTAATTCAAAAATATTTAATTTTAATATTTGATTCATCAAATAAAGATAAAAATATTATAGTAAATTTTATTTTCATTGTACATGAATTCAAGAAAATTAATTATATATAACTAACTTTTTAAATTTATGTGAGTAATTATTTTGACGACGGAAGGGAGTATTTATTTGCCACTCTTACTTCTTTGTAATTACTATTCATAAAATCAATTATTTTAAATTTCAAAATCAATTTTAATGCATAACCAAACACTCCCTTCGAAAAACATAGAAACGTGGTTCAAATGACAGTGCATGGGGACAAAAAAAAAAAAACACAGTCGATGAATCCGATTGAAACATCTAACGAACTCTGCACAGGTAACACAAATTAAGAAAAGGAACCAACGTTAAGAAAAATTACCTTAAACGCAAACGCAATTGTTAGAAATTCCACGTACCTACTTCCACCGTCATATTCAATTCACCATCGAAATGAGCAACTCATTTAAAACTTTCAACAAACACTTTCCTCTTCTTCCATTTCATCATCATCATCATAAATTCCTCCCACCTTCCTCTGTTTATTACTCTTGCACAACCACCATCTCTTGCTCTCTATTTTGTTCTTCATCACATTCCTCCTGTGAGTTTTCTCTCTCCTTTCATTTCTTCCTCGTAATGCCTATGTCGTTTTTTTATGAGAAAAATATTCCATTTTTCGACTTGGGTCAGTCATTTTTGTTCAACTGGTTTATTGGGGTTGTTAATCTGTTTATCTTGTTGTTGTTGTTGTTGTTGTTGTTGGTATGGTTTAAGATGGCATACAATTTGCAGTTTTTGGGATTTTTGTTGTTGTTGTTGTTGTTGTTGCAATTTCTCTTATTTTTGGGAGTAGCTTAACAATGTCATGCAATTTCAGGAACTGAATTGGAATTTATGAAGAGGATTGGTTAAGAATTCTCATTTTTAGGTTTTTCTAGCTGATCCCAACACATTGCTCATCATGCAAATCTGAATTGTTTGGAACTATTATTTGTGTATACAACTGTTAGGATATAGAATAATATAGGTTAGAGTAGTTAAAAGTTGATATAGAAGTTAGTTAGTTGGTTGGTTGGTTGAGGTTGTTAGAATGAGTATAAATGAGAGATCACAAAGTATAGAGAGTGTCTTTGAATATCTTCGGTGATTTCTTTCTAGAAGGGATATCTTGATTTTGAGCCGTTATCAGCAGAGCCGTCTCAAGTTTTTGGAGGCTTTGGGTAAATTAGTCTTAGTTTAACAATGACGAAAGAAATAGAGGCCCTATTTAGTCACAATTTAATCTGATAAATATTTTATGAGGCCCTATTTAGCTGTAGTTTAACCATGACAAATTTGAGGCCATGTGCAGTAGTCCTCTTTGCACACTCTCAAAGACGACCCTGAGTTGTAGACCCACAGTTTTCTTGTTCTAGTTGAATAGTGTAGACATTGTTACTCTGTATCTAATAATTTCACATGTAAGGTTATTTGATTGTTTCTTTCTTTTATGTAGCATCTCAATCTACTACATTTATGGACATCTTCAAAGCAATTTCTAAACAAGAAGTTGCAGCTCATGGTAGTGTTGCTATCAGAGCTGATCAGAAGAATTATAGTTACAATCAGCTCATTTCATTGGCACAAAAAATATCTAATCTCTTGTGTGAAAATGATGTGAAGGTAGTGAGCTATACATTGGATTTCCTTTACTATTATTTGTTAGCCTTTGACCAATATGATAGATGGAAGTTTCTATAGATTTAGAGCCTATTTGAATTGATTTATTTGAGCTTATTTACTAACATAAGCACTTAAGACATGCTCATAACTTGTTTTCAGCTTATTTCCTTAAACTCTTCATGCTAGCTTACACGAAAGCAATTTTATTTTAATCTTTTGTTTTAAAAACAACTTATACTTATACATAAGTGCTTGTGCTAAAAACAATTGTTATTTTCTAGGGAAATCTTGGAGGAGCTCGAATAGGAATTGTAGCCAAACCGTCTGCCGAATTCGTTGTCGGAATACTTGCAACTTGGTTTAGCGGAGGTGTTGCTGTTCCACTTGCACTCAGCTATCCAGAAGTAGAGCTCCTGTATGTAATGAATAATTCGGTATGCTTTGGAAACTCTCCTTTTTTCTTAAATGAGACACCCCTTTCTTTAACATTTATATACCTAAGGAACTTCCGTATGTGACAAGAAATGAGTTGGACTATTTACATATGCTGCATTACCTTTATGCTTTAATTTTGGATTGAATCTTAATAAAAATTTGATTTTAGGATGTGTCTGCAATACTGAGTACTGAAGATCATAGCGAGTTAATGCAAAGCATTTCCAACAAAACATCTTCTCGGTTTTTTCATATTCCTCCCGTTCCCATAAAGTCCTCCGAGAAGAGCAACGGACATTCAAAAAATGAAGAAAGTGATGCAGACAGAATTTTCCTGGAAAACATTGAAAGCTCAAGTAAGAGTATCATATTTTCGGCTTTTAAAAATGGATAAAGTTGAATATCTTGGTAGAAGTTTTCTGAAAGTTCTTTCTCAGAATTTGTATTTTATATCTTTTTGTTTAGGTGAAGATCCAGCACTGATTTTGTACACTAGCGGGACAACAGGTAAACCCAAGGGAGTTGTTCATACACACAGAAGCATCCTTGCTCAGGTATGCTTTATGATTTATATCTAATAACATTTAGTACTACCTCAAATAGACAAATTTCATTACGACGATAAAATCCTCTTTCTGAAAAAACTAGATATATTATTTTGCAAGATACTTTGGTATAATAGTAATCAAATCATACAAATATTCTGTTTGTAATTTTATTTTAATCATAACTGTTATTCTTTTTCATTAATTTTTGTTCATAATTTGTCTTGATTATAGGTCCAAGCTTTGACAAAAGCATGGGAGTACACATCAGCTGATCGGTTTTTGCATTGTCTACCACTACATCATATCCACGAAACCTTTTTTATGTGTTTTCGATACTTTTGAAATTGGAATAAACATATTATCATATTTAGTATATTTGCTGTGGTCTTGATATCTCTGTGATGTCAATCCTTAACATATATGAATTACATGTCCACGGGCTTTTCAATAGTTTACTGGCCCCTCTCTATGTTGGTTCCACGGTAATTTATTTTTCTCACTTCTTATAAAGCAAATACAAATAGATAAGAAAGTGTTAATTTTGGTACAAGTGACCTCAAAATAGCATCCTTTCTGAATATGTTATTTTTTTGTCGCTAAGAATCTAACTATCTTGTTGAAGGTTGAGTTTCTTCCAAAATTTAGTGTCAGTGGAATTTGGAAGAGATGGCGTGACTCATATCCAACTGAAGGATATGAGGCTGATGATGCTATAACTGTATTCACTGGAGTAAGTATGATTATTATCATCGTTTTCTGTCCTTAAAAACTTAATCACGGTTTTTGCATTAAAAATCCATGTCATATGTGCATATTATTTACAATCAACTATAGTGGCTATGATTGGAAAACAATGTCTTGGGTGACAGCATTTTGATTTATATAATTTTTTAAATGAAGGTTCCAACTATGTACACTCGATTAATACAAGGTTATCATGCCATGGATCCAGAGCTGCAAGCCACTTCTGCATCTAGCGCAAGGAACTTGCGTCTAATGGTAAGTGACTGACATGCATAAAACATTTTTATCTCTTCAAAGAAGAGAATCAATATATTTTTCAAATTTTAGAAGATGAGGGTTATTCTTTTTTATTATTTTAAATTTGACTTAGTCAGTTTGTAATTTAGGGTCTGTTTTGTTTGACTTGTTAGAGCTTATGGAAACAGTTTATGACATGTCTATAAGCTGTTTTCAGCTTATTTTCATAAAAACAGCTTTTAGCTTGTATGAAAATATTTTGACTATATTTTATCTTTTGTTACATAAATAATTTATACATAATCACTTATATTATAAGAGCATCTGCTATAAGTGTTTAATCAAATTGTTTTTCCAAACAGTGGTATGGTGATTTACCATGCATGGCTCACTTCAATTTATTTATGTTATGTGTGATGACTAACCATTCTCAATCCAAAAAATCTGATATGTTATCACTCTATTACTTAGATGTGTGGATCCTCTGCACTTCCTCAACCTGTTATGCAAGAATGGGAATCCATCACCGGACATCGCTTATTGGAGCGATATGGCATGACTGAAGTAAGTTAGCTTTTTAACAAATCAGTTTAACTTAAGTTTTTTTATACTTGTCGAGAATCATACACACTTTAACTTACATTATTGTATTGATGTTTCTAGTTTGTCATGGCACTATCAAATCCTTTGAAAGGTGAGCGCAAAGCAGGCACCGTTGGCAAACCATTACCTGGTGTGCAGGTTAGTCGAGCTTGCACTTTTTTACATTTTCCCCTAACCATAGAATATGAGCTATTTGATCAAACATTTCCACTTTGGTGTATTCTATTTATGCAATAAGATTGTTTAAGCAACAGTGACAATGATTTTTAACTATTGATCTGGGCCTGAGTTTCATTTTCACGTTGAACAAACCAAATATATTTTTCTACTTCTTCTGTTTCATGTTAAGTGTCGTTTCATATTAAGGGTCTCGTATGAAATATTTGTCTGTCATATTATTTGTCATTTTAGATTATCGGTGAAATTTAACATTTTTTCCACTAATACACCATTATTTGTTGTATCTCAACGCACCTGCTTACTTCACTAACTATGAATTAATAAGAGCATTTTAGTAATTAAAATTGAGTTATCGTGTAAGTTTGTATATTCAATAACTTTATTAAGAAATGTGCATATAACCTTAAATGACACTTAACATGAGACAAAAGGAGTATCTTCTAACAACTTTCAAGAAAGTAATATTTGCCTGAAACTTGAAAAATACATGGAAATATGGATGATTTATTACTATTAATCGGGAGGTTGGAGTTGCTTTGAAGTGTTGTTGCTGCTCAATGTGAAAGACTATATCTTGGCTTTTCTGTATGATTGGCAGGTCAAGATTCTAACAGATGAGGAGCATGAGAGTGAGGAATCTGGGGTTGGTGAGCTTTGTGTCAAAAGCCCTTCGGTGTTCAAAGAATATTATAAACTTCCCGAGGTACTTTTAGGATGTTAATTTCTTGCATTTATTTTCTGAAATCTGCATTTAGTGATAATTATTACCCTTGTACTATATCAATTATAGAAATGTAAATTTTGTATTTTATCAATGTAGGTAACAAAGGAATCATTTACAGATGATGGGTTTTTTAAGACCGGAGACGCAGTCATTACAGACGAAGATGGATATTTCATCATTTTAGGACGTAAGGAAATTTATATTTTTCTTGCATAGTTATGTAACGAAATTTGAAAACCATGCTTGAAGTGTTATCAGCAAATTGTCAAAAAATAGATTAAATTGCTAATAACTCGGAGACATGGTTTCTTCTAAATATTGTTACAATCATATTGGCAATAAATATGAATGTAATCAGTAGTTTCAATGTTGTTATTTTGATTCACTAAGCGAAAGGGAAAGGTTCATACATGTGATCTTTTATTCAGAGTAGTAGAAGTTAGATTGTGATGGAAGTAAAATCCATTGTGTACTTTCTAAACTTTTTATCAGGTAAGAACGCGGATATAATCAAGAACGGTGGCTATAAACTGTCTGCATTAGAAATTGAATCAGTAATAGTAGAGGCAAGTGGCTATCATTTTCTCATCCTATGGTTGTCGGCTGTTAACAATACCATACATTTATAATATCATATTCACGATCAAAACCTTTTTGCAGCATCCAACTGTCTTGGAATGTTGTGTTTTGGGAGTACCGGACAAAGACTACGGAGAAATTGTTTGTGCAATTATCGTGCTTGCTGCAAAGAGCAAAGAGTCAAAGCCTGCTCTAAGCCTAGCAGAGTTATCCACTTGGGCCAAAACTAAACTTGCACCTTACAAGGTATTGTTGCATGACCAATTTTGTATGTGTTATTTTATATATATATATATATATATATATATATATATATATATATATATATATATATATATATATATATATGTGGAGTGTGTCAAGTGAGAGCATGAGAAGCAAGATGATCATGCGGTCAAAATAGAATCTTACAACGCATTCACACACATGCATAGATTGCGGAGATAAATCCTTTGCTTTCTTATTCTTATAAATTGTATACAAGCTGCTATGGAATATGCTTGTGATACTGAATTATGTCCGTCGTGCTTTCTGTTCTTGTGAAATCTTTTGTCAAATAGCAGCTATAGCGGCGCTTTAACATTGCAGCGTATCTGAACTCGAACAAACTGCTATTTTTTTTGGTGCTATTTTGATATTTTGTCAATTGTCTCTTCTTGATGCATCAATGTAATCATCATTGTTATAACAGTTTCAAAAGTAAATTTCTTCTAATACTTTGTTTTTATATCTTTAGATACCGACTCGACTTATCGTGTGGGAGTCACTCCCTCGCAATGCAATGGGGAAGGTAAATTACTTTCCCTTCTACGCCGTCCTTATCAAACATCATTTTCTTTTCCATTTCGTCACAAAGTATTCTTTAGGAATGGAAGTTAATTATTCTCTGATTAAAATTTTAGGTAAATAAAAAAGAGCTGAAGAAGCTGGTGAGTTCAGAATAGTAATGATCATTTATTTACTGGCCAAAGTATATTTTTTGAGACCAGTTTTAAGATGGTGAAAATCTCAATTAATATTATAATAATTATTTAGATAAAAGAGAAGCCTTATTCTGGCCTTTCTCAAGTTCAATTAAGTTTAACCTTATCGGTAGGAAGGGAAAATATTTACAGTAAGTATGGCCTTTTTAAACTCATGAGGATGATTCAATGTAATTTTATCTATCTAGACCTATATATTTGGTGGAAATAGGAAAATGTATTGTATGTTTTCCATTAAAAGGAGTATTTAAAGAGTTAAACTATGATTTATTTCTCCTTGTAAACATAATATTTAATTAATTATATAGTGTATATAAATATCATGGTTGTTGAATGTTTTACTCACTCAAGCACATTTAAAAAAAATTTACTTATTTTTTACATGGAGCCTATGATATAGAGGACTCTACTTCCGCAAATATTTTTTGAGAAAATCTTACTCGGCATTTTCAGTTGTTAATAAACTCAAATCTTGTTTCCAACATTTTCTGAGTTGATTTCTTCATCGAATCTTGTTTTTCTTTTAGTATCTTATACATAAATATTTGGTAGTTGCTTATGTTTTCTTTATGACTAACATTATGGAAAAATCATTAGACAATTGCAGTGTGGCGTATTCTGGTAAGCTTATATTCTCATTTGGATTTCATGTGTCAAAAACGCCCTTTTTGCTTATTTTGGAAATTAGATTCAAGAGCCACATATCATATGACACATTCTTTGGAACAGTTCTCCACATATTCCCCTTGTCTCAGCAATAAAAAAAATTCTTTGAAACAGTTTTCCACATGACACATTCTTTGAAATAGTTCTCCACATATTCCCCTTGTCTCAGTAATAAAATAAATTCTATTGCAGATGGTATTATTGTAACTGTAGATGGCGTTGGAGATATCCAAATATATCATTCTACAACCTTAAAAAGGGTCCTTCATATTTCAAAACTATCCATGAACCTTGTCTCCATACAAAAATTACAAACGATTTATCGTGTAGTGAGACTTTTCATAATGATTGTTGTATAATTCAGGATAAGAAGTCGGAAAAGACGATTGGACGTGTTAGAGAAAGGAATTACCTTTGCTATCTTGAAGAACCAGGTCACGGTACAAAAGTTCACTTGTCCCGCTCATTTATATCGGAGTCAGTACTATCTAAAAAGGAAAAAAAATCTTTTTTCATTGTCGATTAGGCTATCCTCCTTTTGGAGTCATTAAAATTTTGTTTCCATCTTTATTCAATAAGGTAGATATTGAAAGTCTTCATTGTGATGTGTGCGAGTTTGCTAACCATAAGTGTTATCTTTTCCATTAAACAACAAAAAAAGTCATCCCCTTTCTACCTTATTCGTTCATATGTTTGGGGTCTCTCTACCAATCCAAATGTTACAGTGGGGCTAAGTGGTTTGTGACTTTTATAAATAATGATTGTAACCGAATTACTATGTTGTTTTTACTCCAAAACAAGTTTGAAGTCGGTACTATTTTACCAAAGTTTTTCTATATGATTAAAAATCAATTTGGAGTAAATATCAAAAGGCTTAGGTCAGATAATGGAAAAGAGTACTTCAATCACGTTCTTATTTCTTTCTGTCAAAAAGAGGGAATTGTCCATGAGTCTTCTTGTGTTAAAACACCACAACAAAATGGTATCGCAGAAAGAAAAAATGGGCATCTATTAGACCAAACCCGGGCACTATTGTTTCATCAAAAATGTTCCAAAATATTCACACAGAGAGGTCATTCTCACTAGCACATATCTTATTAATTGATTACCCTCTAGAGTATTAAGATTCAAGAGTCCTATTGATGTTCTTTCTTTGTTCTATCCAAATTTGTTAGCAAGTAGTAATCTTAAATCTCGAATCTTTGAGTGTGTCTCATTTGTCCATGTGCATAGTCAAGATTAAAAAAAAACTCGACCCTAGAGCCCTAAGATGTATTTTTGTCAATTATTCTTCTACTAAAAGGGATATAAGTGTTTTCATCCTCCATCTAATTTTTTTTTGTGTCGCAGGATGTTATCTTTCATGAGGAGGAACCATACTTCACTCAACCTTATCTTCAGGGAGAAATTTTAAGAAATATAAGCTTGAAAGTCTTAATATTTTTGATCTTGAGTCAAATACAATCAATCTATCTAGTATTAAATCAAATACATCAGGTCAATTTGGTCATGACTCAATTACACCAAATATTTTTGGTCCCATGTCAAATACACCTAATCCTTCTAGTTCGAGTCAAATAGAAATAATCTTTCTAGTCTCAAGTTAAACACAGATGTACATGACCTATTTGAGGCTGAAAAACTAGGAGCTAAGTGAAATCAATTAAATACATCAATAGCTGAACTTGGACCTAACATGGATGTAAGATATGGAAAGAATCTAGTTTACATGAGAAAGTCAAAGGTCATTACAGAATCGGCACAAGTTCAAGAGCGTGACTCGACTCCTTCAAATGAGGTAATTAATTTTTCTGAATACCAAGATAAAATGATGACCCAAACAACAAATGATGACCTAGACCTTCCCATTGCTATTAGAAAAAAAACTAGAAAATTCACCAAACAACATTTATATCCCCTTTCAAACTATCTTTGTTTTAAAAAAAATTCACCTACCCATAAAGCCATCCTTATAAACCTAAACACTACATCCATACTTACCAATGTTTCTGAGACATTGGCCGATGAAAAATGGAAGCAAGTCATGCATATTGAGAAGGACGAATTGAAAAAGAATGGAACTTGGGAGTTATAGATCAATTGAAACATATAAAGCCAAGTCGGTTGCTAAAGGGTTTACACAAACCTATGAAATTGATTATTCAGAGACATTTGTCTCGGTTGTGAAAATGAATACAATCAGAGTAGTTTTGTCACTCGCTGTCTATTATGGGAGGAATTTACAAAAATTTGATGTGAAAAATGTCTTCTTATATGAGAAATTTGAGGAGGAGATTTATATGCAGGTACTACCGAGGTATGAAAATAATGTGTCTGACAATATTGTATTATGCAGATTAAAAAAAACGTTATATGACCTAAAACAATCATCTTAAGCATGGTATAGAAGATTTATTAAGATTATGACATCTTCAAGGTACAAATAAAGTCAAGGGTATCAGACCTTGTACATCAAATTTAGAACCAATAACATATTATTTGGAGGATCAAATTTCATGAGTGAAAAAGAATACATAGATGATCAATAATACAAATTATTTAATGGTCACATGTCAGAACTACTGTATTATTAAAATGAAAAAAAAAAAAAAAAAAAAAAGAGAGTAGAATTTAACCTCTGAGATTGATAAAGTGTAGTAGTCTAGGACACTTCACAGTTCACACTTGAATGTTCCATTTCAAATCCAGTTTTGAAATATGATCACTAATATCATTATAGTCAGCATATAAAGTTTCTTTGTGCAGTTTAGCATTTCACCTGACCCTGTCATACACAAAACTTATCTGATTCAATAATAAGCACATAGATTAAATAACATTTGCATAATTTAAATCAGAGACTCAAAACATGTACCAGTTCCTGAGGAGCTAGGGCCAGAATCCTGAGTTGCAGGTGGTGATTCAGTTTTTTCTGGCGAGTTGAACCCGAGATCTAAACCATTACAATCTCCTCCTATACCACCTACTCAAAAGCTCGTCATTATGAATCAAATTCAGTATTCTTAAACTGTTAAACACTCACAGGTAATTTTGAATAAGCAGCTTTAACTTACATTTTTTCAAGCAAATCATCTTAGGATCATTAAGAACATTGGCTGAACCTTCATTGCATTCACATTTAAAATCTGTGCCATCTCTTACACATTTTCCATCTCCACACAAATTTACCAAACAAGCTGTAAAATTAGCATAAGTATTTGGACATCAACACCACAGTTCAAACTTTGACTCTCACCGTTACGTGTATGAGTTTCTAGTGATTATAACCACTTCGTTTTTAGATAAAATAAAAGTTCTGATAGTGATGTGCTTACGGTCGGATGGATTTGGAAGTTGAGGTAACGGAATCGGCAGTTTTCCATTACCACATTGGAAATCAATAGTACCTGCATCTCATTCATAATCATTCAGAAAAAAATACAGATTATCCAAAAATCACTTATTTTGGTGAAAATAAAACAAAAAGCATGGTGAAAAATACAACATTCATAAAATAGAAATAAAACTAAGGTGGCAAAAACTATACATTTTCATCAAAATAATGACTTACAATTAGGAAGAACACAAGTGGGGAATTCAAAGGAACCTAGTGTGAATTTCTTCCAACCAGGGTCACAATCACATGAAAAATTTGGAAACACATTTTGTTGACATGTTCCTTTTCCACAATATACTATTTTGCATATGTCAAGAAGATCATCAAATCCATCTGCACAAATCAATACACACCACCATCAATACTTATACAAAAAATTGAAAATAACCAACAATATATTTTTTTTTAAATCAATTTTAAAAAACTCACCAACAAAACATTGAAAATGATCAACAATGTACAAGTTAAATGACCAACAAAAAAAATGAAAATAAATATTTTTTTTAAATCAAAATTTTAACTTTTTTTTATCAACAATTTAGTTTTTTTTCTTCATATTTCTTTTCATAATCTGAGTACCTTTGGACTCGAACGCAATAAATGATTAGTTCAATTAAATTAGATAAAATTTTAATGAGTAGAAAAAAATTTCTCAAAAATCTTAACGTTACACTTTTCAATTTATGTTCGAATACATATTATTTGATTGATTAAACATACCGAGCTTTGTGCTGGTCATTATTTGTGTTGAAGTAGCTGAGGAAGTGAAGAGAAAGAAGAGATAAAAGGATGCAAGATTGAAACTTTTCCATTTGAACATTCCCATTGTAACTTATGAATAATTGCTTAAAATGATGAAACAATTATAGGCTCATAATCCACATATATAGTCTACATTACTTTGAAACTCTTGAGTTTACCAATTTAATTTCCGTTTCAATTTTATTTATTAATTAAAATAGTATATAAGAAGTGATGAATCCTATGTAATGTTAAGATTTGATTAAGCTTAAGAAATGGTGAGTTGAGAGGGATGGGTTTAATGTCCTACACTAATTACAAAAATAATTTTGTACTTAAGTGAGATGGTACGTAGTTAATTATGCAAAATCACAACCAAATTTTTGGCTCTACACATGAATATTTTTCTATATTTTCATTATTTGTTATGCTAAAGTGTCTTCACAAATTATGGCAGAAAATTGACGATAGAAATTATAGAAACGTGTCGATAATAGTTATAACATAGTAAAAAAATTAGTGGGACGTCCATCGTGTCACGTGTATTTGTTTAAAATATTATTCTTATTAAATAGAAAAGTTTGTAATTAACAAAAATTTGTAAGTAATTAAAAAGATGTAGAAAATATTGTAAGAATATTATTATAATAAATAAAAAATTGAAAATTAATTAGAAAAATTTATAATTAATTAAAGAGATGTTAATTAAGAAAATAAATATGCTAAAAAATATGTGAAACTAATTGAATCGTGTTGAAAAAAATATACAATAAATAAATATATATAAAAGGAAATATAATATATATAATAACTAAATGAAAATATATTTAATGTATAAAAATGTGTTTAGAATGAAATATAGTGTACAGTTAGTAAATGAAAACATAGACATATAATATTAAATGTAAGTGTTTTTTCCTAGTGTACTAAATTTAATTTTTGAATAATTTCTGTATATATTATTGACGTACAGTCCTGATAATAAATGTTAGGCATGTTGATAAAGAAATATACAACAAACAAAATGTCAAGCTAAACAGTCTAAAAGTAAAATGTATAATAATCAACCGAAGTTGGTGTGTGTTTAGAAACATAAAAGGAACATCATATATTTTTGAGACAGATGAGGCTTAACAGTAACTCCGAAATATATCAAACAGTGAGGTTACAAATTCATATATTACACACTCTAAAGCAAGAACAACACAATGCAGACTAACAAAAGAGCAGGACTGTACATCAGGATAATTCCACAATCTATCTATTATGTGTGTATATTGAAGTTATAGAGTTAAATTGTAGCATAAAAATTACTTATTGATGAAGAGGAATAATATGACACGATGGACACGTCGACACTGCTAATGTCAAAAACATAAGTCACAGACACCAATATATAAATATTTATTTATACATCATACTTAAATAACATATGAAAATTATGTATAAAAGATTCAAATTGATAATCAAAATATATGAGTGCATATCTAAATTGAGCTCAAAAATTATAGAACTATATGATAGTTTTTCACTTCCATTCATTTCTCAATTGCCGAAAAGCTGAAAGTGATATAAATTTATGTCATTAACCCTCTCATAGATCATCATTGCTTCGACGTGCCTTCGTTTCGATTCAATGGACAGACACGATTTGGTACCCCTTATGGAGTTCAAGTATGGCGGTGTAAAAGGATTAATGCTAGACTCTTCGTGGCTGGTTAATTGGTTTGGGAATTTTGTGTCCTACAAGCTAGGTGATGACTCTTGTATTGATACGTGGAGGAATATTTGGCTTGGTGGTGAATATCTTATGCTATAATTTCCCACTGTTTTTTTCTGTTTGCATGTGTCTAGAATCAAAATTAGTGATTTTGGATGTGTATAACTATAAATGGCATTTGACAGTGGTCTCTCTCTTCATCTCAAACTCTGTTATCGGTTACTGCAGAATCAGATAGGAATGAGCTCTACAACATCTTATCTTCATTATCTCCCTCAGCCTCTGTCAAAGACAAGTTTGCTTATGTTCGTTTTGTTTCCGGTCAGCTCTACTATTGACTTGTGTAAGCTTCTCAAGGATAAGTTGCAAACTGATGAATTGGCTATGAAAGTTCTCTTTGATAAGGTTAGCTCCGATTCACTTTTTTATGCAAACTTTATCGACTTTCAATTCAATGTTTATAAGAAGCATGGCTATTGTTGACTTATTTTGACAATTTGATGTGCATGATTGTAGGTATTTTCTCTAATTAAAGAGTCGGAGTTGAAATATTTGCAAACTGCGATGTAGTTGATTTCAGAAATGAAGGATAAGCTTCGCCTTGTGCCTTCACAAAAATGTTATGATTCTCTGCTTGCTTGGTGCAAAGTCAATGATAATTCTCACAATGCTGACTGAGGCTCCTTAATAAGATTGTATATGTAGTGTTCATTTCTGTCTCTCTGTTGCATTAGTCGGTTTAGGAGAAGTTTGATATACAACATAAAAAGAGTTAGAAGTTGTTCATTGGAATTTATATGGACATACTCCAATTTTAAAGTTTGTAACCGACAATATTAACTGTATAGCAGTTTATATACTCCCTGCACTAAAAAGGTCGTGCTTTAGGATAAATATGGAGAAATATGTGTATAACACCCACAAATAATTGAGTTTTTTTTTTAAGAAAATAGTTAAACACAATCAAGACAATTATTTCTATTGTAACAACACCTAATGAAGACGATTGTAACATTATAGATAGTAGGTTTATCGCTCGGTGGAATATGGATATAGGCTCGTCAACAGTAAGTCAGTTAAAGTCAAAGTACAAATAAAGTGATGTCATTGAAAAAATTATGATGAGAAAATGTGAAAAACATGTTTATTTGAATAGGTAAATCAAGATTTACTGGTTATAAATTGAACCATTATATTATACAAAAATGGAAACTATAAAAACAAAATGTGAGCAACCCTTTTCTTTAAGTAGTTTTGTATGATAGCAAATATGTGTAAAAACTATACTAATGAATGTTTAATGTGCTTAATCTATATGTGTGCATAATATGAAAATAGTATAACATATTCAAAAAGAGTCAAAAATGTGTTTTACACATAAAACACAATTTCAGGTCGATACATAAGGTCTTGCATCGACACATACTTAGTCAAAAATGTGTTTTACACATAAAACATAATTTTAGGTCGATACATAAGGTCTTGCATCGACACATACTTAAGCAAAGAATCACAAAAACAATTCTACTTCAGTATGAGTCGACCCATTCATACTTTGCATCGATACATGTCAAGTTGATGCTCCTAGAAAATGTTTTAAAACCTTTATGCACCGACACATAAAATCATGCATCGATACATATCACGCTTTGTTTTCAAAATAAAAAATCAACTCAGTATGTATCGACTCATACCCGTTATGTATCGACTCACATAAAGACTTGCATCGACTCATACATATTTGATCTCTCTGTAATATATTTTTCCATCAGTATGTATCGATAAATAACAGATTGTATCGACTCATCTTATGTTTCACAACTAACATGAGTCGACTCATGTTAAACATGCATCGACTCATACTGCATTTTTTTCACCTATAACCGTTTTCTGTTACATATATAAGTAAGTTTTTGCAGCAAAAATAAGGGGTGTCACAAATACAGTTGGTGTGCATCAAATTTATGAGCATTAGAAACCTGAAAGATACTTCATCTTCATCATCTTCTCAATCATCTTGGTTCAACAACAACGAAAGATAAACATCTTTGTTCATTAGATCAAGAGATCATAGAGATAACGTTTAGTGGTACGATCAGTGATCTAAGATGAGTTAAAGATTCAGAAGGGGGTTTCGAGGAAAAACTAAAGAGTTTGTCCTTCAAGAATGAGCGTGTTCTTGCAAGTTTGTTAGTCACGATTGCACAAGTCAGATTCAACCGTAGTGAGGGGTTTGGAAATCGAGGTGATTTTGTAAACAGGTCGTGGAAGCAGAGGACTGATTATGGATCTTGCAGGGAATCTTGATAAGCTCATATCAACTAAAAGTTCTTACAAAAAGAAGAAGATCTTAGAGATTACGTTTTGTCTTTGTATTGTAACCTTGTAAACAACATTCAACAAATTGATATAACAAGTCTTAATTTCAGTTTAGGAATTGAGAGGGAGACATACCCACACGCGAGGACGACAGTGGGGAACTTCCTTACCAAACTGCCCATGTATTGTTTTTCTTTCTCTCTTTCTCTTTACGTTTTCTGTAAGTTTGTGATTCAACTGGTTTGCTGGTTTTTCTGTTTAATGATACAACAGTGGTACAAACTCTTTTGCTAAAACCACCATTATTGTTGATCATCGAACAAGCATACATCAATTGTTCGACAAAATTGGGTGCAAGTTTTTATTCATTGGAAATAGCGTTCTTGTGATAAGTGCATTGAAACATACATCAATATGTGTTTGATTTTCATCTATTTCATCTTAAATAAAATCCAACAAGTTTATCGTATGTCCGATTTTCTAGTAGTTTGGTTCAAAATAGACGAAAATTGATTCGGGACCGTGTTTTTCTGCTGTTTTTAATAAACTTTGATAAAAGATTTTAAATCCTTGATAAATAAGGAGGTGATCTATTCACCACCTCTCGATCACTTGCCACACCGTCTAACACAAAATGCTCCTAAAAATTTAAAAAAGACTAATACATGTAGCAAAGTACAATAAAAATGAATTATACATCATGAAATTGAGAAGTTTATTTCTCCATAGATATAACTGATTATAGGCTTGTTTGATCATATTTCCATGTGTATGTTCGTCCCAGTCGGTAAAGTCTGTATATTTCAAATATTGCACTGTAATGTAGGATATGTAGATCCACGTGTCAGGCAAAAGCTATGTATCTTCTTGACTGCACCGTAGCTGTCATGAAATTTTCTTTTCTAGAATAACATACCTACATCTTATGTTTAATAGTAGTAATAGCACGACACAAATGTGTTTAATAGCAGTAGTAGCACAACAATAACTTGTAAATACAACTACCATGAAAGTGTCATGCATAATTATCCAAAAATAACATAATATATAACATAAGGTTGTCCACAATAAACGAAGTTATTACAACCCAAGGTAACTTAACTCAGTTGTTACATATCTAAATAAAAAATGAAAAGGAACACGAAATCAAAATAAGAAACTTAAGACACATAAGAAACTATAGCATTGTCCATTCATCCTTTTCCATCTTAATAATCTTTTTAAGCTTGTTCGACGACAGTTCTCCGTCACAAAGTCCTTCAAAGCTGGTTGATTCACTTGATCCACCCGGGAGTTGTCTTTTTCCAGCAGGTGTTGTTGGACTCGGTTTATGCTCAAATGTGATCTCGATGTCCTGTTGTTTATCAAAGTAGACAGAGCTAATAAACTATAGGGATAAAAGAATATTTGTACAAATATGATAATCAGCCACAAATAGGAAAGAACAATGAATTTTACCGCTACGACATCAGATTTATCGGGAGCATCTGTTTTGGCTTCATCAATGCTTTCTTTAACCTAATGACAATTAATAGTAGCTGTAACATATACCATATAATCAATTAAACAAAGAAGCAACAAAAAGTATAGTACGAAAAATACCTGTAGCGACTTTATTTTTATAGGAGAGATCAAAACATTAGCCTTTGTGTCCCAATTAGAATAGGGTGAGGATACAGATAGATAAATGTAAACAACATAGAATAACATAATAGAAATGGCAGATGGATGTTTCATAACTCAATTGCTTCCCATGGACCTTTAAGCTCTTTAATGAAAGGGTCATTTTTTAGCAACATAACAACCGAACAATTCTTCTAACGCGGCTGCCACTTGACCTTAAAGGCCATCTCCAAATTCAACATCTGATCAAGCGCCAATGGAAATTCTAACGCATCATGGATTCCAGCTTGTATAAGAAGTAACACGAATGATCAGGGCCAAGTTTTAAACATGGTGGAAAATTTAATCAATCTGATTCGTGGTACTAACTTGGATCATAGTATGATGCAACTGAGAAGCAGATACACTCAAAAGCAGTTCATATTCTCTGTTCCAAAATACAAAGTTACAGCTCTTTCCTACATAAGCATCCTCGATCTTAATTTTGTACCTGGAAAATGAAACGTAAAATAAGATAATAAGTACGATTACATACATAAGAGAGATTAAGCATAATATCAAAGTCAATCGGCAAAGAGCAAGGGATAAAATCTAAAGATCTCTGCCTCAGTCGAATGACCAGCCTCACACTCAAAGGGAGGAATGTCACCATATGTAATGCAGGGGCAGAGATGGTAGGCACGATAATACCAACTAAAAGGAGACGCAACCAAAACATTTTTTTAGCCACAGTAGCACAAAACGTGATCTGCAGAGACATAACAGAAAATAAACACTAAATTAGAAACACGCATGTAACATCACAGATGGAATAATAAAGAATAAGGTCAAAGCAAAGTAATGCATACATCATGAAGTTTGATAATGTCAGCGATAGGCAAAACAACGGCCTTAGAAAGCAACTTTTGCACATGAGTTAGTTGTGAATTTTCAGTAGTTTGAGATGAGAGTTAAGAATTAGAGCCCAGCTGGCCGGATACAGTTACAATACTGTCTTTAGGCATGCTGCACGTATAATAAAAAATATAAAGTCACCAAGTAACATAATGAGTAATCCAACATTTATAAGTTACACAATTACTCTACCAGTCTATAAACTCTTTCACAAGAGGAAAATCAGCATCAAGGCATAACATAGTTACATGATAGGTGTTTGTCACTGATAATGGATACTTTACTACATTCACACAGTAAGACACAATTTTCAGTAAATGCAGGTTACTGATTAAGCAATAACAAAGTTAAACATCTAACCATCTTCCTTCACTTATGCATATTGAAGTAAAACAATAATTGGGACATACACATCGGCCCGATCCTGTTTATACTTGATGAATTGTTCAACATAAGACTTCCAAAAGGTGCAGTTCAAAGTGTTTGTTTACGTTGCCAGTTGACTCACTTGGGTCTTTTGAAAAATAAACTCTCAAGAATTTTGAAATGGGAAAATAGCAGAGTCTTATTAGAGATCTTACCCTGTTTCCAATTATGAGCAAACAGACAAGTCGGTAGTTCTACAAAGACCTTCTTACTAAAATGGCATATATGTCAGTAATAGCTAATGAAATTCTCCAAAACAAAGACTCAAAATTACCACAATTATGGTATAAAACAACATTAAAATCATTGCATTATACAGTATATCAGTCACAAAGAGTTGCGAGCACAATATAAATGAAATACAACATAATTGTTAATAGTTTCTGATAGTGGCATGCTGGATGACAAGTTGTTCCCATTAACCACTATATTCTTCAACTTTACCATGTACAAAAAAATTATTCTTAATATTGTTTCAAAGAGTTATCTATATAGAGAGAAATACCTCTAGCGGTGCATCCTTGAACTCAACATACACCACAATACCATCATAGACAAGATATGATCGACCATTTTTAAATTCAAAACCAACCATAGCAGGCACATAGGAATCTCCAGCCTCTTTGCAATAGTATATACCCTCTGAAACCTCAAGTTCACAGTACCCGGTTGTAGACATTTCTCAAACCAAACATCAACTTGTCTGGGATCGTTCTATATGTAAAATAGAATTTGTAACAATAATTTGTGTATCAAATCAGTACCTCAAATCCAATAGTGTGTTGCTTCAACAAAATCATCCTTGACACGATCTATAAACACAACATCATATTCTTGCATCTAAATATCAACCAAGTTAGAGTATCATAACATTTTATCGAATCCCACAATATCATAAAGCATAAACTGAAAACATAACATCAAAAAGTTTAAAACTCTAAACATGAACACAGAAAAAAAACCTAAACATAACCCTGGACATATCATCACTCCAAATCATCAAATAAATCATAAAAACCCTAACTTTCTTGTTCTTGAACCCTTTATATTACATTCAAACATACCTTGAGTTATCAGAAATATAATCCCGATGTTAGTGGCGATAGGGGAAGAAGAAAAAGTAGAAGGAAGAAGAAGAGTGAGAAAGAAGAAGAATTTGTTGTACATTTTTTGTGTATCTTCCCCTTCTGCGATTCATATTGAGAAGATGCAAAAAAATGCTAGGGTTTGAGGCAGGTGAAGCTGTAATAGAAGTTGAGAGAATGGAAGGTTATAATGAATGGAAGCCATGATGATTTTGGAACGGTTGATGAATTAAAGGAAGTTATGGATAACAGTTACAAAATTGACAATGAATAGGGGAAGTTGGAGAGGTAGGGCTACGAACAGCATGGAGGAAGGCTAGACAAGAATAGAAAAATAGGATTTAATGAGAAGAAAAAATAAGAATAGTAGCTGCTGTTTTAGATCAGCCACATGGCAAAAAAAATTATAAAAGAAAGGGACCTGTTTTCTTATATGATAGATATGCAATTTCCAAATAAATTTTACAGGTTAAAAAGATATAATTATTGTATTTATTATACTTAAATCTATAATATAAGAAAAGTCAATCTACCCAAATTCCCTACTTTGTCCTTTTGTTCCAAAAACACAATACCTGGCTTCCTTAAAAAACAGAAAATAGTTTGTTTTTCCACTTCTCTCTTCCTCTTCCTTTCTTGTCTCTTCCATTTTCTCTTTCTCATAATTTTTCTTTTTCTCTTTCTCTCTTGTATTTTCTCTTTCTAATTTTTGTACCCCAAAATTTTCCCTCTCATTTTATCAATATTTCCCCTCACAAGGATCTTTGAACTCAAGACCAAGCTAGGGTTTGCACTGCTCAAGACATCTCCTTGCACTGATGACCTAAATTAGGGTTTGAGTTTGCATAGGGATTTTTGGACATTCAATGCTCAAATTGACTTTCATACTTCATATTGGAATCATAAGTTTGTCCATACCAAGTTTTAAGCCTTGAATCAAATTTTTGCCCAGTCAATTGGACAGTTGACCTAAAAATCAATTGTATTGGGGAAAAAGTCAAATATGGCCAATTTACAGTCAAACCTCATGAATTTTGACCCACATCAATATTATGAACTCATATGAACCATTTGATCAAGTTTGGACCACAACTCCACAAGAAATTTGACCAGATCACCAAAAGGGCAAAATGGTCATTTTTAGGGTTTTGACTGTACAAAGGCAATTTCTGACTTTTTGACCTAGCCAATGGAAAATTAGGCTCAACCATGGACTCAAGGATTCAATGACATTATCTTGACCTATTCAACAAGTTCAAAAGACCTCAATTGCATTGGATTGACAGATGAATTTTCCAGTCAACTGATCAAAATTTGACTGTACACTGAAAAGTCAAACTTTGACTTTTTGGTCAAAATCAAGTGCCAAGGGTCATCTTTCATCAAGATGTGTCAAAATATGAAACGTGTTCATCAAGAAATCCAAAATTGCAAATTAGGGTTTGAAATTGAAAAAATTTCATAACTTGGAATTTTTTTAAGTTATGAAATTTTCTTAATTTTTCCTAACTTTGCCCCACATTTTCACCGTGATGGATTTGGATTTAAACAAAACCTACAACATGAAAGTTGTAGTCCTACACAAATTCTACAACTTTTATTCACAAAGTTTTCTCAAAAGAAGCTTGGATCTCAAGTTATGATTTTTGGAACAAGGGTCCCTAAAACTTTTAACTTAGTGAAATTTTGCCCTAGTTTAGGCAGGATTTTGACCTATCTTCTGGGCCATTTTTCACATAGTTCCACTTGGAATCTCAAGTTGCATTTCAAATATGGATTATAAGGCATGTTGCAAGCTTTCCAAATTATCCAATAACTCCTCAAACACATTTGTGGTTAGGGAGAATCGAAGGCTTGAAGTTGGCAAAAACTCACTTTTCATCCATGGCATATTCATGTTCATACAAGTTACATTTTCAAGTCAGCATGCCTAACACTAGTTTTCAGGCCTCTTAACCACTTCACACTTCATAATTAAATGCAAATCCATTAGTCTAAACTTTTGTTTTAGTCATTTGGACATTGTACACAAGATTAAGCCCTAAATAGAAAAAGGCACATTTCCATTTTTGCCATAATGTGCTTTATGTCAAACCACTATCCCTTGAGTATTGGTCTAGATCTCAGAGGGCAAATCAAATCCACAAGTTGGAGGGGCCAAGGGAAAGGGAGCAAGCATATTTGATAGCATGTACAGGCCTGTAACAACAACTTCCACTTTCTTACTTCAAAAACAAGAAACTTGTCGAAAAACTATAGAATTTGAAAACCAGCCAATGCTAACTTACACAAACAGTTTGAACATCTTTCTTACACCCCTTTGAGCTAGAAACACAATTGCTTGAGCCTCTAAACACCCCATAGCCAAAAATCACATTCCTTTGGCAAAACAGGGCAGGTTCTGCCACTTGAGTTCCATAGCTCATTTGGATCGTGCGTTTTGCCCCAAGTTGCTTCAAACACCTTCCATTCAACTCACCCAAGATATCCCAAGCCTCAAACACCAAATGTAACTCCATTTACAGTGTTCACCATTTTCATTTTGAGCTTGTGCAGGTTGAGTTCTATAGCTTGATTCAGGTACATTCAGGGCAAGCAGGCTATTGGAGAAGGTCAAGTGAAGTTCAAGCAAGCTACCAGACATCTCAAGCCTTGTTGAAAAGCACTACATTGCCCTACACGAAGTCAGTTGAAACTGGTTTTTCTCCACTTCCTATCTCTCTATTTAGGAACATTTAGCTTTAGGTTTGTGAATAAAAAATATAGTATTCATTGCCATGAAGCTGTACATATGCTCAGTTTTCATTTATATTAAGTGTGCTTAGAGAATTTCATCCATGAACATGCTGAAAAAACTAGGTCAGATTTTAGAGCCAGAGAAATTCTCTCTGGTCTTTGAGAGTTAAGATTAGTTTTTTACATGGTTGGAATCGTCTTGAAATTCTCTACAAGTTTGGTGTTATGTGTTTTTGCAATAGAGCTCGTATGCAGGATGTCCAAGTTTGTACAGGGCACGCGCGCGTTTTTTCCAAAGATGGAGGTTGAAGATGAAGTTTTGGGCTGGGCTTGGCCTGACTACTTTTGACACCCCCATTTTTCTTTTTACACCCCCTGGCCCAATTTCTTGTATTTTTTATATTTTTGCATTTTTGTTTTCATTTCTGATTTTGTTTATTTATTTCCAAATATAAGAAATGCTCAAAAATATTTTCATAATTTTTTCACATTTATTTGGCATTTTATTTTAATTTTTCTAACATAAAAAGCATTTAAATACTTTTATATTATTTATTTAAACTTGAAAATAATATGTAAATTATACTTTTATTTTTATTTCTTATTTTAATTCACACTAAAAATATTATTATAAATATAATTTATTTTTGTACATATTTTATTTTATTTTATACATATTTAATATAATTAATATATATATATATATATATATATATATATATATATATATATATATATATATATATATATATATATATATATATATATATACATATATACTTTTATTTTATTAAATACTTTAAAATAAAAATATAAAATATTACATTTTTGCTTTTATTATTATTCATACTAAAAAAAATACTTTTTTTAAGTATGTTTTATTTTTGTACATATTAATATATTTTATTGTATATAAAATAATTAACATATTTACTTTCTTAAAAAAATAGGGTTTTACCCTTAAAACAAATAAAATTAATCTTTTTTTTATGTATTTCTTTATACTTTTTTACATTAAATACTTTTACATACATAAACAAACAAAAACCTTTTTGCATAATTCATATTATTTGATGTATTTATTTATTTTGTTTATTTAAATATTGTCCATTTAAATATTTATGCGTTGTGAATTCAATTTAGATGTAATAGTAAATTAGGATTTATATTTCTTGTCAAATACCCCCATTCAAAGATTGTACCCTCACCCCCATAATCATGTTGTAATAGCTTAGAATTTTAATTCTCGCACTTTACGCTTTCAATTATGCCATGATTAGAGAATTAGGGTTTGTATGCAAAAATCCAAGTCAACACATAGCTTGACCTAATCAAAGATAAAAATGCATGAAAATCAAGCACAATACACACTTGCACCCGTAGGGTTACAATCCACTTGTTGCCTTCAAAAATGGGCCATGTTATGCATGTTGGGTACTGTGATACGGTGGGAGAACTGACTTGGGTTTTGCGTTTGTGTTCGCAAATGTTCGGTTTAGCAAGAGTCGCCACCGACTTTTTATTTTATCCTAAGGAAAGGTCAAAAAGCACAGGAAAGACCTTTGAGATGTTTTTGTGGGTTCGGGGGGTAGATTATGAAAAGGGAAGGTGCTAGCACCCTTTTCATCCATGGTTATCCATGGGCTCTTAGTCACTTGTTTTAGATCACTTGCCTTTGCTTTTCAATTGTTTGAAATAGTGCTTTGTGTGTGTGGTTTTGAAAATGTTTTGAAAAAGATGCCTTGTCTAGGCAACCTTTGTAATGACTCTTGTTTGAGTATATACAAAGGTGTATGTCTTTTTGAAAAGATGTTTCAATGTTTTTTTGGAAGTTTGTTTTGAAATTGTGTGGAGATGTGTGTTTGAAAAATGGCAAGGATGTTTTGCAAGTTTGATCAAGTAACTAGGAGTTTTCTACCCCTATTTTACTCAAAGATATTTCTTATGTTTTTTTAACCCTTTTAACAGTGTTGTTTCACCATTGTATTTGGTGAACAACCTTGTGTTAGGATGTTAATGGGACGGGCGCGGGTCATCGTATAGACCATGAGAGCAATAGTGTCAAGTGTCTTTGGCAATTTTCTTGAGGGACTATGATCATTTTGTTTAGGCAACAAGATAGCGTCATCGAGGGACTATGATCATTTTGTTTGTTTTTGTTTTGCCAAAGTACTCAACATGCAACCATGGCCCATTTTTGAAGGCAACAAGTGGATGAAGCCCTAGGGGTGCAAGTGTGCATTGTGTTTGTTTTTCATGCATTTTATCTTGTGTTAGGTTATCTAGCGGTTGATTTCGAATCTTCACATACAAACCCTAATTACTATACAGTATATGAAAAGCGATAAATTGCAGGAATTTAAAGTCTAAGCTATTACAAATAAGTATCCGGGGATGGGGGTACAAATGTTTACAAATGGGGATGAGTCTTATCAGAATAGTAGTGTCCAAATATTATTTACAACCAAATCGAATCGTCGCATTCTCAATGTAAAAAATAGCAAGGTATAAGAATCAAAGAGAATCAAAAATATTGTGAAATGCATATGATTATTTACAAATGATCAAATGTTAACCTAATGCGAATTACGTATTATTATTATTTTTGTGTGTTTTTGTTAGTGTTATATAAACAAAAAGGTTTTTAAAGAGAAAAATCAATTAACTTGATAAATTCTATTTTTATGTATTTCAAGTGTGATAAAAAGTATTGTTAATAAAAAATTAATATGAAAAATTAATATATTATTTTTAACAAGAAAGAATTAGGAATTAAGTTATATAAGGGAAATAAGGTGATAATAAGAAAAAAAGTATTAGTTTGTAAACATAAGAGAAAATAAAAAGAAAAATTAAATGGGCTTTTGGAGTTATGCTTGGCCCAAATAACAACAAAAATGGATTAAGAAAAAAGAAAAAAGAGGGGTGTGCGCCATAATTGATTGGGCTTAAGGGTTTTGTGCAAGGGACAGGCCCAGTGTTATTGACAAAGTTTTTAGGGTTTGAGTTGTCTTGCTTCAGAATTAGGTTTCACAGTTTTGTGAGCGGCGTTGCTTTCCATCTTCTTCATCGCCTCTTCCTCGTTCTCAAACATGGCTTCTGATGTCTCCTCTCTTCGCCTCAGGCTACTAGACGCCATCTCCACTCTCCTCTCCGCGATTGTACGATGCGATGATAAAGGTACCGATACCCTCAGCTTTTTCGTCTTCGTGTGTTTTAGGGCTTTTAGATTTCCATCTTACATGTTTTATCTTTTACATGTTTTGACCTTTGACTGCCATTGATCTTTGATTGTTACATTTGTATGAGGTGTAAAAAAGGAAGAGGGGACAATACCTTTAGGTTTTTGTTTCTGAGAGGAGGCGGAGGATTGGACGGCGGCGCTTCTCCGGTGGCCAAGGCGTGGGAGCGATGATGGTGATGCTAGTCTCCTGGTATTTGTATCTTCAGCTTCGTTTTGTGATGATCCCTAATTCTGGAGATGCTGTATTATTTGCTTCTGAGTTCTCTTTTGCTTATCTGAATGCTTGCCTTGTCCATTCTATGAGGAATTCTGTTCTGAGAATGCTTGCTTTTGTTGTTGTTTTTACTTCTGACTTCTTCCTCTCTTGAACTTGGTTGGTATCGTTTGTCTATGTTGACTCTGTGATGAACATTGTTCTGAGAGTACTTGTTTGTGATATGTTTTTGTTTGAAGGCAGGTGTGCTTGAAGTTTTAGGAAAGCAGGCTTGTTTGAAATTGGCAGTTTGACAGGTTTTAACAGGTTTAAAGGCAGGCTTGAAAGTTTGCTTGCTTGAAGGCAGTTTTGAGGCTGTTTGAAGCAGGCTCAAGTTTGAAACAGGTTTTGTTGAAGGTTTGGTAACTGGTTTTTAGCAGGCAAGCTTGAAGCAGGTTACTGATACAGGCTTGTTGATATTTTTTTGTTGTTTTGGATGTTTTAACAGGTTTGTAACTGGTACAGGCAGGCTTGCTTGCAACTCAGTTTTTGGCCTTTTCTTTTTGGTTTGGTAACTGGTACAGGCAGGCTGATGCAGTTTGTTTTGAGGGAGGCTTGCTTGTGTTTTACAAGCAGTTTGTAGGTTTTTTGCTCTTTGTGTTCTCCCCCCCCCCCCCCTTTCTGAACTGAACTCTTGTTATATTTATCTATATCTTTAAGCCTGCTCTGCATAGCCTAGCTTCACTCTCTTTCTCTCTCCATTTAAAAAAGCATATTTTATTGCTTAATATATCTTTTTTCTGAAAAGGTGTTGGCCTGGAAAATGATGAAGAGGTGCTTTTACAAGCTTGCTTGCAATTTGGTTTTCCTCTGCATATTTTCTTATCTTCTAGATTTTCTGCATTGCCTTTTGTGTACTTGTATGCAGCTTTTCTGTTTGATAGCTTAGTTGACAATTTGGTTGACAGTTTTTGACAGCTTCTTTGACAGCTTCTTTGATAGTTTTGAACTTGTGACTTAGTTTGCCATTGTGCAACTTAGTTTGGCATTTCAGTTTGCTACTGTACAACTTGGTGAACTTTTTTATGCAGCCTTGTGCCTTCTTTATGTTTAATTGTATGCTTTGCAAAGTATAATTTTACTTTCCTCTTTGTGAACCAAGAAGAGAAATCTTCTTGTGATTTGCAAAGAGTACGAGCAAAATACGATAAAAACCAAAACAAACTGATTACGGCCAACAATCTTTAATGATGAATTTTTGATTATCTGTCTGAGAAAGCCTTTTTTAATTCATCTGTATTGATTTCTTTTTCCGTCTTTGCATGTAAATACCAGTTGGGGATCAGAGAAGTATGAAGACTTCAAGAGGCTTTATTTTATTTTTAATCATTGTAATAAACATTATTGTAAATACTTGTAAATAAATTTACTGTATTCAAATAACACTTGTAACAACAATTAAAATAAATAAAATCTTTTGTCAGATAATTCTTTAATTTACACTGTTTATTTAATCATTTAAATCTCTTGAATTAAAACGACTGGAAATGCATCCCAATTATTTTAACTTAGATGAAATAAATAATTAACAAACGTTGTAGTCTCACAACTTCGCATTAACCAACAATACGTCTGACATTCCAAATAACCAAAAGTATTGCACAATTAAACAAACAAACGTCCACACGCCTTTTACCTCACTGATCGAACTAAAGCTTCAAACTTTCAATCAGAAGCCTTAGCTTATATCCCATATGTTTTAGGCTTTGAGAAACAAACAAAAATCTTGAACAAGCGTCAAAGCAGTGTGATAGTCAATTGAAATACTGTGGATTCAAATTCTTCTGAGAACATGTGCGCAAACCCTAATTTTGGATTTACTGTCAAAGAAACGTCCGCTTTGATCAAACCCTGAGCCAAACTGAAAAATCAGGGAAAACCCGAAGCTGTGATTTCTTGTGAAAAAGAGGTGGGCAAATTTTAGGGTACAACAGTTGCCCCTGTTCAATCTTCTTACACCTGAAGAGTTAGATTGGCAAGTTTGCCTTTCGCGTCTCGAAGGTAAAAGGAGATTGGACACTAGAGTGCCCGGAAATTTGCACTCAGTGATGTGATGGTAGAGGTAATGGGCTTAAAGATGCCATTTGGAGATGGGCTTAAAGATGCCATATGGAATGTGACAGAATCTTGTCGGGGGATGGGCTTAAAGATGCAATCTGGAATGTATGTTGAACTGTTATGTTGTTGGTGAGTGAGTGAGTATCAGAAAGGTGTCCATGCTTTGGAACATCTCTGAGTTGGGGGTCTGAATAAGCAATAGATTGACATCCGTATTTGGAAGTACCCGTAAACTGTTTTCAGAAGTCTTGAAGTGGAATAAGCATGAGTTGGTCGAGTAGATATTTGTCCTGTCTGGTTTCAGGTATTGACCTCTGACCTGAGAAAGAAAGATAGTTTTCCTGGCTTGTTACAGGTATTGATCTTCAATCCCTCGTCCACAGATGGTTTTCCTGGCTTGCTACAGGTATTAATCTGGAACTTGAAAAGGTTGGTTGATGAGATAGTTGTCCTGGCTGGTTTCAGGTATTAATCTCTGACCTGAGAAAGAAACATAGTTTTCCTGGCTTGTTTCAGGTATTGATCTTCAATCCCTCGTCCACAGATGGTTTTCCTGGCTTGCTATAGGTATTGATCTGGAACTTGAAAAGGTTGGTCGATGAGATAGTTGTCCTGGCTTGTTTCAGGTATTGATCTCTGACCTGAGAAAGAAAGGCTTCCTGGCTTGTTTCAGGTATTCATCTTCAATCTCTTCATGTAGATAATTTCCTGGGTTGTTACAGGTATCAATCCACAATCAGTCGTCCACAGATATTTTCCTGGCTCGCTACAGGTATTAAACTGGGACCTGAAAAGGTTGGTCAAGGAGATATTGTCCTGGCTGGTTTCAGGTATTGATCTCTGACCTGAGAAAGAAAGGCTTCCTGGCTTGTTTCAGGTATTCATCTTCAATCTCTTCATGTAGATAATTTCCTGGCTTGTTACAGGTATCAATCCACAATCAGTCATCCACAGATATTTTCCTGGCTCGCTACAGGTATTAAACTGGGACCTGAAAAGGTTGGTCGATGAGATAGTTGTCCTGGCTTGTTTCAGGTATTGATCTCTGACTTGAGAAAGAAAGGCTTCCTGGCTTGTTTCAGGTATTCATCTTCAATCTCTTCATGTAGATAATTTCCTGGCTTGTTACAGGTATCAATCCACAATCAGTCGTCCACAGATATTTTCCTGGCTCGCTACAGGTATTAAACTGGGACCTGAAAAGGTTGGTCAAGGAGATATTGTCCTGGCTGGTTTCAGGTATTGATCTCTGACCTGAGAAAGAAAGGCTTCCTGGCTTATTTCAGGTATTCATCTTCAATCTCTTCATGTAGATAATTTCCTGGCTTGTTACAAGTGTCAATCCATAATCAGTCGTCCACAGATATTTTCCTGGCTTGCTACATGTATTAAACTGGGACCTGAAAAGGTTGGTCAAGGAGATACTGTCCTGGCTGGTTTCAGGTATTGATCTCTGACATGAGAAAGAAAGGCTTCCTGGATTATTTCAGGTATTCATCTTTAATCTCTTTATGTAGATAATTTCCTGGCTTGTTACAGGTATCAATCTACGATCAGTCGTCCACAAATATTTTCCTGGCTTGCTACAAGTATTAAACTGGAACCTGAAAAGGTTGGTCAAGGAGATACTGTCCTGGCTGGTTTCAGGTATTGATCTCTGACCTGAGAAAGAAAGGCTTCCTGGCTTGTTTCAGGTATTCATCTTCAATCTCTTCATGTAGATAATTTCCTGGCTTGTTACAGGTATCAATCTACGATCAGTCGTCCATAAATATTTTCCTGGCTTGCTACAGGTATTAAACTGGAACTTGAAAAGGTTGATGGTAATCATCTGTTGATCGATCTTTCCTAAAAAGGTAGAACGTTAGTTGTATGCAAAGTCATTGTAGTACCCCAAAATTTGCCCTCCCATAATCTTTAAAGTTTTGCCTCAAAGGGTTCAAAGTCTACTCAAGGGCTACACAGTCAAACCATCCTCCTAAGCCAGTCAAACTAGGGTTTTGGTTCCTGCAAGGAAGTTGAGGGTTTCAAAGGCTCAATCAAGTCCCATATGCTCATACACATTGTCAAGCACCTACATGTCAAGTTTCAAGGCTCACAAGGTCAAGTTGCACAGTCAAAAACCCTAATTGCTCCACAGTCAACTGCAGGGGCAAAATGGTCATTTGACAGTCAAAAGTCAAAATTTTTGGTCAACATCTTATTTTGAAGCCACAATCATCATTTGGTCAAATCTTGACCATGATTTCACAAGAATGGCTCAAAAATCATCAAGGTGTCAAAAGTTTCTATTTTTGGACAGCTGAAAAGTCAACTGTAACTTGACCAAGGAATAACTTTTTCATGGTTCATCAGAAAAATCCCATCCAATGCTCATCTTGAAAGGGAAGACATTTCCTACAACTCATCTTCACATTCCAAGTCCAAGAAATGCTCTCACAAAAAGTTATCAATTTCAACATTATAGGTCATTTTCAAAAGTCAACAAGAAGGCACTTTAAGTCAAAGACCATAACTTGATATTGGTAAATCAAAATGACATGGTACCAAAGACATTGGTTAGAGTACTTCAAGACCTTTCCAAAATGTCCAAGAACATGTTCATAGCTTCAAAATTGAGCAAGATATGCATTGGAGAAATTGGGAAATTTTTGTGAAATGGCCAAAGTCAATTATCCTTGAAATTTCATTTTTGACAAAAGGGGCCCACTTTTTCCACTTGATTCAGCTTGGCCATGCCTCCCACGTGTCCCACAATTTATTTCAAGATTTAAAATTAATTTTTCCATTTTTATTTAATTTTATTTGATTTAATTCATTTTAAATCTTTAAAATTCAAATAAAAATCAAAGAAATTAATGGAGGGATATATTTTGTGTTGATTAGCTTTGATACACCTTGAAATACCTTCCAAATTCGTGCAAGGCCTATTCCAAGCAAGAAAATTCAAATTTTCACAAATATGGCAAATGGTTCAATGTTGGTTATGGAGGAAATCAAGAACATAATTGCATAAGCTTAATGACCATTATTCTTATTGATACACTTTACATTACTATATATACAAGCATTCCCAACCTCATTCAAAAAATAGTGTGTGCAGAAACGGCCAAGAGCAAAACCAAAAATTATTCAAAAAGTGAGAGTTCTAAAACATAGTTGCGAGCATCTTCAGATCAAAACAAACACGTGGTTCTATTCCTTGCCACACCCTGAAGCTAAAGCAACCTTTGCCAAGTCCTGAGGCTCATACCGCGCTGTAAGTTCTTCCCAGGTCCCCATATAATTTCCATATTATTTTTTTCAATTGCTTTCATGTGCAGATTCTCAAAAGAGGAACACCATAAACCTCATATCTCAGTGCTCCAAGTGTTCACCAGCATAGATCCAAAGGACAAAGAGTGAGAGACACCATACTCTGGAGTCAAGCACGCGTAGGCAACCAAAAAAAGTCAAGCAGGCCTTGTTCAAATGGGCCAGAATCTCAGTCCAACACCCCCCATTTCAGTCCACACCCCTTGGGTTTTTACTCTTCTTTTTATTTTTATTCTGACATTTTTCTTTTTTTATTTACTTGTTTTTTTATTTATTTATTTATTATTAACAATTAATTAACCAACTAACATTTTCATAAAAAATCAAAAAAATAGAACTAACATCATTATTATTATTATTAGATTATTTTGTAAATAAACATTAATTGAAATAGTTTAATTAGGCAATTTTGACTTTTCTTTTAATAATTAAAATAATTTAGAATTAGGTTGACTTAATTTTGTTTCTTTTTATTTTATTTCATAAAAAACATAAAAAACATAAAATATTTTCTTTTTAATTAAATTAATTAATTAGTCATTAATTAGCTTTAATTTCACTTTAATTATAAAAAAAAGCCAAAAAATCAATTTCTTTTCTTAAAAGGGTCAACACCCTTAGACATTCCCGATTAATTTATTCGCGCGCATTTACTTTATTTGATTATTATGTAATTGCCTTCAAGAATGTAATAGTTAAATAGGTTTATCGCTTTATTTAATTTCCGTACTCATTTACTAAAAAACGGGTCTTTGTAATTTTTGGTGATGTATAGACCCGCGCCTTGTAATAGCGTAGGATTTACGTTTCCGCACCCCTTAACTGTTAACTTGCATGAAAGAATGTATGTAAATAAAAACAACCCGTAGCTCACTAATTAACCAGAGAAACATTAACTGAATACAACACACAATACACACACCACTTCTAGGGTACGCCTCACTCGTTGCCTTCGAAACGTGGTCATCAAGTATAGGGTGTCTTAGAGGTCGCCCTTCTGTCCAAAAGATCCAGTTGCCTCGAAACGGTTGCCTCGGATACAAAGGATCTAGGACTTTAGGGTTACTTCTAAGGTGTCCTACCATTGCTTTGGTGACCACACTGTCCCTACAATCGAATTGACCCGAACACCTCCAACGATGGTGCTACCTACCTCTTAATGGTGGGATAGTACTATCTAAAGGTCTCTTACACAGCTTGAAATTCTGGCTACAGATACTCAATGTCACGTCCAATGTTATGACACCGTATCTGACTTACTATATGACAGTAAATACAAAAGCAGTAAATAACACAGTCAATTGTTTACCCAGTTCAGTGTGCAACAACACCTACTCTGGGGGCTACCAAGCCAGGGAGAGAATCCACTATAAGAGATGTTAATTCAGGAATAAACCAACCAGTTTATCTCCTTCACTTAAGACCTACCCAATGCAATTCTAATCTAAGTACAACTTAAACCTGAGTTCCTACTCACTCCCCCTCAATCACAGCAGTGATACATAAACCAATTTGACTTGAGAATTGATGAAGACACTCTTCAAAACACACACTTGATTAAGCTTCACAGCTTTTCAATCAAGTAACACAATCACTCGTGCTTCACAGCTTTGAGTGATGTACACATCTAACTTGACTCTGCTTCACAGCTTTAGTCAAGTAACATTCAAACACTCTTGCTTCAAAGCTTTGAGTGCTACACAACCCTTACAACTGAAACCTATTCCAAGGCACTTATCACAATGATAATTGCTTGGAGTACAATAAACAAATCTATACAGATTACAAAATTGATCTTCTAATCAATCAGCAGGGATGCCTTCAAAAACCGCAGCTCTGTTTGAATATATAGCAGCTGCAACTTCAGTTAGGGTTTCCAAAAACCTAGGGTTGATTCCGTTTGACCTAAAGACCAGGTCACAGTACTTTGTTGATCAGGTTAGGATTGAGCTAGGTTACTCCTCAGAAAACGCAGGATTCTGTTTAGGAAGGACTGAGTTATTTCCTGAAAAAACTCAGACTTATCCAATCCTGTAATCCTGCTAGTTCAGAACAGGATGTCATAACATCTGTTATGACATCTGAGAAAACCTGTCTACTGATTAGCAAAATGTGATCATTTTGCAAACATGCTCAGATACACACTTATAAACATCAGTATTTGAGTTACAATATTTTTCTGCACATGTACCTAAAGAGTTAGTACAACCTGAACTAGAATGTTATGACATCAGTCATGACATTCACACATACACTTGGAATTTACCAAAAATGCAAGCCAATACCTAAACACCTACAAACTCCCCCTTTGGCAGATTTTTGGCTAAAGTCCCTAAACAATCAGAGATAGATAGATAGCAGCAGAAATAAGTGACAGCAGAAAAATATAGTGTTAAGTACTAATTAAGCAGTACCAAAAATATTCTCCCCCACTTTAGCCACAAATGGGCCAAAGATTACATGTTTATAAAGTTATACAGTTATCCAAGACAAAATAATGAGATCAGCAGCAGACAACAGCAGAACATACTTCCAAACTCCACCAGCAACACCACCAAGCAGCAATCATCCTTCAAGGACTGTCATCAGATCCAGAGAATTCAGGCTTCTTTCTTTTCTTGTGAGCAATGTCAGCATTTCTCTCTTTGTTTGATGTCTCAACATTCTTAGAGACATTTGGATTTGTTTCAGCATTTGAGTTTTCTTGGTTCAGAGGAACAGAAATGCCAGGAACTGAGTGGTTCTCGTTCAGAATTCGGGAAACAATTTTTGCTATTGCTTGATTAACATAGGCTGTCCCTTCCCTATTTGCAATTTCAGGGGGAACTGAAGAGGAAGGATGAGATGGATTACCTGTATGTCTTGTTCTCAACTCTTTGGCCTTGGTGGAGTTAATTCTATGAGAACAAATCTCCAGAACATCAGAGTCCAGACAGGAAGAGATTGTCCCAGAATCTTGATCAGATGAAGAGGTTGAGATGGTCGTATTGGATGATGATGGCGTTTGAGACATTTTGTCAGTTTTGAAGGACCAACAGCAAATGAGAAGGAATTCCTGATTGATGAGAAGACGAGAGAGGAACGAAGCAAAGGAGTGCCTATTCAACTTCTTAAAACAGTTGTAGGAAATGAGAAAATACAATTTTAAACCAATCAGAACAGGCATAAGTCCTTTGGTCTTTGTTTTAAGCAAAATTAATTGCTACAATTCCTCATGTTGGCAAATACCCAGCTTACCCCTTAAGTTTTCAAATTGATTTGCATCCAAAGCCTTGGTAAAAATGTCAGCCAGCTGTAGCTCAGTGGCAACATGTTCCAATTTGATGGTCTTCTCTTCTACAAGGTCTCTAATAAAGTGATGTCGTATGTCAATATGTTTGGTCCTGCTATGCTGAATGGGATTCTTGGATATGTTGATTGTACTCAGATTGTCACAGTACAATGTCATAACATCTTGTGTGACATTATACTCAGTGAGCATCTGTTTCATCCATAACATTTGAGAGCAGCTACTGCCAGCTGCAATATATTCAGCTTCAGCGGTGGAAAGAGACACACAATTCTGTTTCTTGCTGAACCAGGAAACCAGATTACTTCCCAAAAAGAAACATCCTCCAGAGGTGCTTTTTCTATCATCAGCATTACCAGCCCAATCAGCATCACAGTAACCAGTCAGAGTCGGTTCACAACCATGAGTATACAACAATCCATAGTTGTAAGTACCACTTACATACTTCAAAATTCTCTTCACTTGATTGATATGACTGACTTTGGGATCAGCTTGGTATCTAGCACAAACTCCAACTGCAAAGGCAATATCAGGTCTGCTGGCAGTTAAGTACAACAAGCTTCCTATCATGCTTCTGTACAGACTTTGATCCACCTTAACCCCACTTGAATCTTTGGAGAGCTTTAGATGAGTAGGAGCAGGAGTCCTTTTGTGACTTGCATTCTCCATACCAAACTTCTTTACAATATTCTTAGCATACTTGCTTTGAGATAAGAAGATTGAGTCCTCCATCTGTGAGACTTGTAGTCCAAGAAAATAAGTTAGTTCTCCCATGAGACTCATTTCAAATTCAGCCTGCATCTGGTCAGCAAAGTGTTTAACCATATGTTCTGACATTCCGCCAAACACTATGTCATCAACATATATTTGGGCAACCATCAACTTCCCTCCTTCAGTTTTGACAAATAGAGTTTTGTCCAAGCCTCCTTTTCTGTAGCCTTTGTCTGAGAGAAACTTTGTTAACCTGTCATACCATGCTCTAGGAGCTTGTTTTAGCCCATATAGAGCTTTTCTCAATTTGTAGACATGATCAGGATGGGTTGGATCCACAAAACCTTTAGGTTGTTCCACATAAGCTTCCTCATTTAAGTACCCATTTAGAAAGGCACTTTTCACATCCATCTGAAATAACTTGAACTTCAGAAGACAAGCAATTGACAACAAGAGTCTGATTGATTCCAACCTGGCTACAGGTGCAAAGGTTTCATCAAAGTCAACCCCTTCAACTTGGGTGTATCCTTGAGCAACAAGTCTCGCCTTATTTCTGGTGACAACTCCTTCAGCATCTGACTTGTTCTTGAATATCCATTTTGTCCCAATGATGTTAGTTCCTTCAGGTCTAGGAACCAGTTCCCAAACTTCATGTTGCTTGAATTGGTTCAGTTCATCTTGCATTGCACCAATCCAATATTCATCAGTTAAGGCTTCCTTGACATTTCTTGGTTCTATTTTGGACACAAAACAAGAATTTGAGATGATTTCTCTAGATCTTGTGATGACTCCACTATTAGGATCTCCTATGATGAGCTCTTTTGGATGATCCTTCTGAATTCTGATGGAAGGAGTCTTGCTAGCTTCCTTTGATTCTGATTCTGTTGTGGTGGAGTTGGGTAGATCATCCTGTTGGGTTGAAGTTTCAAAGAATGTCTCAACAGTACAAGGAACATCTGTTTCTTCATGATAGTCATCAATTATGACATTTATTGATTCCATCATGGTTTTGGTTCTGGAGTTGAATACTCTATAAGCTCTGCTGTTTGAGGAGTATCCTAGAAATATGCCTTCATCACTTTTGGAGTCCAGTTTTCTTCTCTGTTCCCGATCAGACAGGATATAGCATTTGCTGCCAAACACATGGAAGTACTTCACAGTTGGTTTTATTCCTTTCCAGAGTTCATATATGGTGGATGAGGTTCCCTTTCTCAAGGTGACCCTGTTATGAACATAACAAGCTGTATTCATAGCTTCAGCCCAAAAATACATAGGAAGTCTTTTGGCATGTAACATTGCTCTGGAAGACTCTTGTATGGTCCTGTTTTTTCTTTCCACAACTCCATTTTGCTGAGGTGTTATGGGAGAAGAAAACTCATGACTGATTCCTTCTGAAGCACAGAAGTCATCAAACTTGCTGTTTTCAAATTCCTTGCCATGATCACTTCTGATTCTGACAATACATCCTTCCTTCTCTCTTTGAATTCTTTTGCACAGTTCTCTAAAGACTTCAAATGCATCTGATTTTTCTCTAATGAAATTAATCCAGGTGAATCTGGAAAAATCATCCACAACCACATAGGCATATCTTTTACCACCAAGGCTTTCTACTTGCATCGGTCCCATCAGATCCATATGGAGGAGTTCTAGAACCTTAGTGGTGGTCAGATGTCTTGACTTTGGATGTGACATCCTCGTCTTCTTACCCACCTGACATTCACCACAAACTCTTCCTTCATCAATTAGCAGTTTTGGAATCCCTCTGACTGCCTCCAAGGAGATGATCCTCTTCATACCCCTTAGGTGAAGATGGCCAAGTTTTTGGTGCCACAGTTTCACCTCTTTTTCTTCTTTTGCAATGCAACACACAGATGAGAAATTAGTGTTCTCAGCCTCCCATAAGTAACAGTTGTCTTTGGATCTGACTCCTTTCATTACTATCTCTTGTTTGTCATTGATTACAAGGCATTCAGATTTTGAGAAATTGACCTTGAATCCTAGATCACACAGTTGACTGATACTAATGAGATTAGCGGTCAGTCCTTTCACCAGCAGTACTTCATTTAGACTTGGAACTCCAGGGCAGTTCAAATCACCAACTCCTTTGATTTCACCTTTAGCCCCATCTCCAAAGGTCACAAAACTGGTGGTGTGAGGTTTAACATTATTGAGGAGGTTCTTGATTCCAGTCATATGTCTGGAACATCCACTGTCAAAGTACCAGTCTTCCTTTGCAGAGACCCTCAGGGAAGTGTGAGCTATCAGTGCAGTAGCCTTTTTCTTCCATTGAGGAGCATGTGGTACCTTTTTAGACTTAGGTTTGACACCTGAATTCTGATTAGGGTATCCATGTAATCTGAAGCAGAAACGCTTTATGTGGCCATATCTACCACAATGATGACATTTCCATCTTTGGTACCTTTTCCTCATATGTTGATGTCGAGAGTTGTGTTGAGACATCTGTTTTGACATTTGCCTACCAGAACCAGATTTCGTTGCTTTCATAAATCCTAGACCAGATTTATTTCCCACATTTTGTCCAATCTGTAGGATCTCTTCCAATTTGTCAGTTCCATTTGTCAACATCTTGACAGATTTTGTCATTTGATTCAGTTGTGAGTTCAGCAATTGAACTTCTCCTTCTAGAAGTCTTATAGTTTCAAGGTTTGCCCGTTTTTCAGCCTCCATCTTTATGATGAGTTTTGATTGTTTCTTATTCTGCACACAGACTTCAGTACTTCTGATACACAATTCCTTGTACGTTTCAGCCAGTTCTTCAAAAGTTACCTCTTCATCACTTTCAGAGGTACAAACACCAGTTAAAGCAGTAACTCGTTTGGCAGTCTCTTCTTCAGAATTACTTTCTGAATCACAGTCAGACCAAGTAACTGTCATTCCTTTTTGTTTCTTAAGAAAGGTAGGACATTCAGCTCGAATATGCCCATATCCTTCACAACCATGGCATTGAATTCCTCTGCCTTGAACTCCCTTCTCATCTGACCTTGGTCTTCTGCTGGAACTGTCAATGTCAGAGGAAATGTTATGAACATTAGACATTGACTTTGGATCTATTCTTTTGATGAGTTTGTTGAACTGTCTTCCTAGCATGGCTATAGCTTCTGAAATGTTTTCTTCAACATCAGTGTTGGACATAAGTGCTATGCTCTTGTTCTTTTTGACATCATCATTAGTGATTCCCATCTCAAAAGTCTGAAGAGACCCAATAAGTTCATCCACTTTCAACTTGCTAATGTCCTGGGCTTCCTCTATGGCAGTCACCTTCATTGCAAATCTTTTAGGCAGGGATCTGAGAATCTTCCTCACCAGTTTTTCTTCTGACATTTTTTCTCCCAGTGCTCCTGAGGTGTTGGCAATCTCCAAGATGTTCATGTGAAACTCATGAATAGTTTCATCTTCCATCATTTTTAGATTCTCAAACTTAGTGGTCAACATCTGAAGCCTTGACATTTTTACTTTGGAAGTTCCCTCATGAGTAGTTTTGAGAGTGTCCCAAACTTCCTTGGCCAGTTCATATTGATGAACTAATCTGAAAATATTTCTATCAATTCCATTGAACAAGGCATTTAGAGCTTTGGAATTTCCCAGGGCTAGCTCATCTTCTTCTTTACTCCAATCTTCCTCAGGCTTCAGACTGATTGTCCCATCTTCCTCAGTTATGGTGGGATGAATCCATCCTTTGTCAGCAGCTCTCCAAGCCTTTTTGTCCAGAGATTTTAGGAAGGCAATCATACGAGGTTTCCAGTAGTCATAATTAGTTCCATCCAGAATGGGTGGTCTATTTCCAAAAACTCCTTCTTTGTCCATAGTGCCAGAAAGTGATATCCCTAGATCTCACCCAGTAATACAGGCAGGGTGCCTGCTCTGATGCCAATTGAAATTCTGGCTACAGATACTCAATGTCACGTCCAATGTTATGACACCGTATCTGACTTACTATATGACAGTAAATACAAAAGCAGTAAATAACACAGTCAATTGTTTACCCAGTTCAGTGTGCAACAACACCTACTCTGGGGGCTACCAAGCCAGGGAGAGAATCCACTATAAGAGATGTTAATTCAGGAATAAACCAACTAGTTTATCTCCTTCACTTAAGACCTACCCAATGCAATTCTAATCTAAGTACAACTTAAACCTGAGTTCCTACTCACTCCCCCTCAATCACAGCAGTGATACATAAACCAATTTGACTTGAGAATTGATGAAGACACTCTTCAAAACATACACTTGATTAAGCTTCACAGCTTTTCAATCAAGTAACACAATCACTCGTGCTTCACAGCTTTGAGTGATGTACACATCTAACTTGACTCTGCTTCACAGCTTTAGTCAAGTAACATTCAAACACTCTTGCTTCAAAGCTTTGAGTGCTACACAACCCTTACAACTGAAACCTATTCCAAGGCACTTATCACAATGATAATTGCTTGGAGTACAATAAACAAATCTATACAGATTACAAAATTGATCTTCTAATCAATCAGCAGGGATGCCTTCAAAAACCGCAGCTCTGTTTGAATATATAGCAGCTGCAACTTCAGTTAGGGTTTCCAAAAACCTAGGGTTGATTCCGTTTGACCTAAAGACCAGGTCACAGTACTTTGTTGATCAGGTTAGGATTGAGCTAGGTTACTCCTCAGAAAACGCAGGATTCTGTTTAGGAAGGACTGAGTTATTTCCTGAAAAAACTCAGACTTATCCAATCCTGTAATCCTGCTAGTTCAGAACAGGATGTCATAACATCTGTTATGACATCTGAGAAAACCTGTCTACTGATTAGCAAAATGTGATCATTTTGCAAACATGCTCAGATACACACTTATAAACATCAGTATTTGAGTTACAATATTTTTCTGCACATGTACCTAAAGAGTTAGTACAACCTGAACTAGAATGTTATGACATCAGTCATGACATTCACACATACACTTGGAATTTACCAAAAATGCAAGCCAATACCTAAACACCTACACAGCTTAATTCCTTAGGGTAGGTAGATGACTCATAGATACTTGCTCTTTTCAAAAACAAAACAAAACATCTTTTCACACCGACACTTTTTAAAAAGCTTTCAAAACAATTTTTCAAACACTCTTGAGGACTGATACAAGAGTTATTCAGAAATCTTTCAACGAAACTTTTGCAAAACCCACTCACATTTTGAAAAGCAAACAAACACTTTGAAAACATAAGAGCAAGTATCTAAGAGCCCATGGATAACCATGGATAGAAAGGGTGCTAACACCTTCCCTTTCTATAAATCTACCTCCCGAACCGAGAAACATATCTCATAAGGAATTTTGCTGTGCTTTTGTCCTTTCCTTGTTGGAGAACATAAAAGACGGTGGCGACTCTTGCTTCCGCGATATTTCACGAAACCAGCTAAAAACAGTCAGTTCTAAATCCACCGATCACAGAACTGGAGACTCTGCTGGGGATAATTTAAAGTGAGGTGTACCTTAGGAGAGCTCATACTTGTGTTTCCAATTGCTTTGTTTTGCTTGCTTTAATATTGTGGGCACTGTCTTGGGAGTTCTATAGATCCTAACCCGGATCTGGGGGATACCTTCTTAGAAAGTAGCAACAAGACTGTGAGGGAACTGTGCGGGGTATACCGACACGGTTGAAGCAGTCTGCTACGTTGATGTGGCACTTTGGTGAGTACCGGTAACCCTTGAGTCAAGTCAAGGAGAGTATGGGGCCGCCGCGTGGTGTCGTGAAGCATCAACTGACCTTAGGAACCTTAATTGAACCATCCTGGCCTCTTTAGGGTAGTGAGATAATTGACTTTGGTGCAGTCCGAAGTTGGTTGATACTCGATACTACACTCAGTTGAGGGTTGTTTTCTTGGAATATTTCGGTCGCCAGTTCAGTGGCTAAATCGAAACGATGAACACAGAAAACAATCCAATGATATTGAGATCCTTAGAACCCGGTTACTTCTGATAGGACAGGTTTTGAGCCCACCAACTTCAAGAGGGTAGTACCCAAACTTCATGCTGGCCCGAACTCTAAGGGATGTCTTGTGTGACTTGTGTGCCTTCAAACTTGACTACTTACATGCTTGTTATCTAACAACACTAGTTTCCTTGCAGGTTTTGTTTACAGTCCTTAATCTGGACTCATAACAGGGTTTACTTACATCACTCCACGCATAGCATAACATCATGCCATCATACCATTGCATACATCCTACATAAGGACTAATCCATTTCAAGGATCTCAAGGGCTTGAGATGCAGGTCATGATGAATCAAATGTCTAGCAAGGGGCAAAGGGGATTTATTTTCCTCTAGCCAAGGTTAACAGCTTGAGTCAAGGGCTATGACCCACTCGATATGGTGAGCCTTGACTCTTGAAGAAGGACTCTCAACAATATGAAGTGCCTTCAATCAAGCCACCAGTTACCAGATTCTAATAATTTTTCTTGTTTACCCCGCGAGGTCCTTGAAAACATCGCATGCATACATACATATCATTGCATTACAGGTACCCTTGGTACAGGTCACTTACCTTCTTCGATGTTTATTTCAGCAGTCATCATGAATCCTGAATCATCCAATGGACAAGCTATCAAGGCCCTCCAGGCCCAGAATGCCCAGTTCCAGGAGTTGATTATGAGCCTAGCCCAGGGTTAAAAGGAATTGAAGACTCTGATTCAGAAGAAGAACAAGAGGACTGTTTTGTTCAACCCTAGACGCAGATCTGGGAATACACTGCAGAATGAAGCTGAGCGGACTACTCCATCTGTTGGGGTAGGCAGTCACCAAGAGGGAAGGGTTCCTAGTCCCGTAGTCTCTAACACCGAGACAGACTTCAACGATGAACAGTACCCTCCTACTGAGGACCGGTACAAGCAACTGGAGGATAGGTTAAATGCTATGGAGATTCAACGTGTGCCCGGGTTGGATTTCGGAGACTTGGGTTTATCTTCTGGGGTGGTGATCCCTCACAAGTTCAAGGCACCTGCCTTTGTAAAGTACGACGGGGTTTCCTGTCCTAAGCTGCACCTCCGTTCATATGCAAGGAAGATCCAGCCCTACACGGCAGACAAGAATCTATGGATCCATTTATTCCAGGAGAGTCTTTCAGGGACTCAGCTCGATTGGTTCTATCAGTTGGATAGAACCAGTATTCGTAACTGGGAGGACTTGGCAACTGCTTTTTATAAGCAGTATCAGTATAATGCCGACATCGCTCCCACGCGTACCCAACTCCAGGGTATGTCACTTGGGACGAGTGAAGGTTTTAAGGAGTATGCGCAAAGGTGGAGAGATCTGGCTGGAAGGGTGCAGCCGCCCTTGACTGACCGTGAGCTTGTTGACATGTTCTTGGGGACCCTGTCTGGTCCCTTCTTCAACCATCTGATTGGAAATTCTTCTGCTGGGTTTACAGATTTGATCTTGACCGGGGATAGGATCGAAATTGGCATCAAGGCTGGAAAGATTCAAGAAGCTACACCTGCTGATGCTCGTAAAAAGCCTTACAGTGGGAAGAAAGAGGCCCATGCCGCATACAGCCAAAAGGGTCACCATGATCAACATGTAGGGGCGGTCCAGATCTCTAGTCCTAGGCCTGCTCAACAAGGACAGGGGCATCAACGTAAGGAGGTCGCACCCAAGAGACAATTCACTAAAATCAACATGTCACTGGATCAAGCGCTACAACAAATGTTGAAGGCAGGGCTGATTACCTTGAGGGCTCCTCTCCGGAATCCAAACACCTCTGCTCCCAACTACCATCCTAATGAGAGGTGCGCATACCACTCCGATAGCCCGGGTCATACTACGGACAACTGCTGGCCTTTGAAGAACAAGATTCAAGACATGATCGACGGCGGAGAGATTTAGTTTGAAGCGTCAGAGACTCCAAACATAATCAATGCTCCTTTGCCCAATCATTGAAGACTTTTGTTTATTTGAATTTCCGAGTTGTAATTTTTTGCTTATACGAACAATTAAATGTCATAGCGAACTCTTTTATTTCATTAATGCACGGCATATGTCTGTTTTTGAATTAATCCAATTATTTTCACTATATTCACATTGCCTTCATATTTTTTTGTGATGTTCAACTCTCGGTTAATAATTCTAAGCCTCTTGAGGGAGGATGACGAAAACGATACCACAATCTACAGTATGCTTTTGAACGAACCCCGCTGATGAGGTACATGCATTGTTTCAATTCCTAAACACTGGAGTTATAAGGAAGATAATCCCTCGTCAACCCCTTTGAGCCAAAGAAGTCGGAGTTTTTCTTTTCAAAAATGAAAACCCTTAATCATAACCTGGGACAGGGTAGTTCTCTCAGTTGATCCAAGTGCACAACGAATGGCACCAAAGAAGTCCTTACGAAGCAAAAGACAGTGATGGCTCTGAATAATCATAAAGACGGGTAGTCGTTATCTATCAAAAATAAAAGCCCATTAAGTCAAAACCTATGAAGGAGACTTACAAAAAACTGGGGCATCCCACTGACTGTAAAAAAAAAATAAAAGAAACAGTTCAGGCAAAAGACAGGGATAATAAAACCAAAACAGAAAGAGGTCCTGCAAACCCTCAACAAGGAAATGACTGCCTATTCAAAATAAAATGTCAACATCCGAACCATCATGGGAATATTAGGACAAAGACTCGAACAAGGTCCAACGCACGATCAACTGAGTTTAGGTTTGAAGAACATCACTAAGAGCGGGTGGGTACAAATATAATTTGAGCCTTTATCCTTTGTTTCTTAAACCGTGAACCAGGCCACGTTATAACCCTTAAAAAGTCCTAGCTGAAGCATGGGTTAGTTCGAAGGCATACTATTACGAAAGGTATCCTGACTCCTTAAGGCTTGCTGTAAAATACTGAGTTGACATCACATTTTACAAAAATCACTTGTTTTTACTGAAAAAACACATTTTCAAAAACTTCAAGACAGACATGAGCTTTGCATTTTAATATAACATTGCTTGCATATGACTATTTGTTTGAACAACATAGAAGTTCGCACGACGAATGTCTAATGAACAAAAGCATCTCTAATCAAGGGGCATGGCATGATCATTATCCATCACCTGGGGCAGTTAAGTCAAGATTCGGAGAATCTCTCAAAAGGCCAACCAGCTTGGGGCAAATCTCCGCCTGAGTCACTTGGGGCATTGGTCATAAATTCCAGCGACGAATATTACATGATCAAACATCTCCTGATGGCATGGCAACACAACACAACAACAGGGGAACCTCCCTACATCCTGAGAGCGTGGACTTAGTCGAAAAAATACTACGCATAATCAAAGACCCGCTAGGTTGACACACCTAGGCAAAAATAAGGGCTTCCCGGCGAACCAAAAGGGTTCGGGAAAAAATAAGGGATAAAAATGAAAAAAATCTGTACACCCGGCAAGTCGAAAACCTGAAAAGGCGGCTTGGGCAAAAATGGGTATCCCGGTGGACTGAAAACCCGAAAGGGCGGTCCAGGCAAAAGTTAGGGATCAAAGTGTACGACTATGTCCCGTCATCTTGTCACTTGCCTACCATAAGAAGATTTGTCAAATCGGCAGTCCTCAAGCACCTCTACAGGTACCTTCTCCCCACAGAAACTGGGGCAATAAGAGTCGCCCAAACTGTACAACTGCTTTCCTCCAGGTGTAAGGTAGATTCAGTTGAAGAATTTGACCAAGATGCCTCCACTCCCCTCAGAGTAAGTCAAGACTCAACAATACTCTCCCTGAGCAGAGTTGGTCTCCCACAAGCCCTACAAGGCACAGTATCTCCGGCAAGTCAACAACGCTCTCCCCAAGCAGAGTTAGCCTACAGTCAGCCTTACGGAAGTTGGGTATCCCCAGAAGATCTCAATATTCCCAAGCGAAGTATACAGACATTCCTAACAAGCATCCCCGGCAATCTTAATATAAGATTGTTCCCTGGCGGAATACAGACACTTCAGTGGAGCCACTTCCCCAGTGCAGTCCAAAAGTTTTCCCAGGAGGATTGAATCGTCATCCCCAGTAGATTCTGGAAGCTTATCCCTGCGGAGTGCAAAAGCCTCTCCCCGACTTTATTCAGAAGGTTATTCTCCACCAGAGCTTATAACTGGGTTATCCTCAGCTAATTACAACACAAATATCGTCCTCGGCGAAGCTCTTCCTATCCCCCAGCGGAGTTCATCAAATTCCCCAACAAAACTTATCAACGGTATCCCCAACGGAGTTATCATCAAAACCTCAGCGAAGCATCTCTTCCCACAGAGTATTCCCCGCAGAGTAATCTCTCCAACAAGTTTATTCCCCAACGGAGTCATCTTCTCCTACCGGTTTATTCTTGCAACCATCATCCCCAGCGGAAACGAAGAACTCTGTTCTTCAACATCAGCCCAGGATTCAACTTCCCGGCATTCGTCAAGGATTTATTTTCCTAGACGAAAATACATTCATAAACATATCACCTTTCATACATCTTGCTTACATACACAATGCATGCACATACGCATCATATCACACAATCTCATTTCTCCCTGAGAACATTATGACATCATGCATTGCACAACTGATGTTTTGACTTTTTCAGGAAAAGGGTCAATCCAAAGACGATTACTATCAACTGTTGCAATTCCAGATTCGATACCCGCATCTAGCCAGGGCATATCTGTGAGCGATTGATTGTGGATTCGATACCTGTATCTAGCCAGGGCATATCTACCTTAAAGAGATTAAAGAGATAGCTGGGAAATGCTCCAGTTATGGATGCTGTTCTTTTGCTTATTCAGATTTTCTCTTCAGAGATGGCTTAGAAATGCTCCAGAGATGGACGCTATTCTGTTGCTTATTCAGAGTTACTTGTTCAGAAATAGTTCAGAGATGCTCCAGATGGACGCTATTCTGTTGCTTATTCAGGGATTCTTTTTAGAGATAACTTAGAGATGCTCCAACCACGGATGTTATTCTATTGTTTATTCAGAGATTCCTTCTAGATATAGTTCAGATGTGACCCAGGCATGGCGACGTTCTGATACTTATTCCAGATTTCTTTTTAGAGATAACTTAGAGATGCTCCAACCACGGATGCTATTCTATTGTTTATTCAGAGATTCCTTCTAGATATAGTTCAGATGTGACCCAGGCATGGCGACGTTCTGATACTTATTCCAGATTTCTTTTCAGAGATAACTTAGAGATGCTCCAACCACGGATGCTATTCTATTGTTTATTCAGAGATTCCTTCTAGATATAGTTCAGATGTGACCCAGGCATGGCGACATTCTGATACTTATTCCAGATTACCTTTCAGAGATAGCTTGGAAATGCTCTAGATATGGATGTTGTTCTTTTGCTTATTCAAGACTCCTTCTAGATATAGTTCAGATGTGACCCAGGCATGGCGACGTTCTGATACTTATTCCAGATTACCTTTCAGAGATAGCTTGGAAATGCTCCAGATATGGATGATGTTCTTTTGCTTATTCAAGACTCCTTCTAGATATAGTTCAGATGTGACCCAGGCATGGCGACGTTCTGATACTTATTCCAGATTACCTTTCAGAGATAGCTTGGAAATGCTCCAGATATGGATGCTGTTCTTTTGCTTATTCAAGACTCCTTCTAGATATAGTTCAGATGTGACCCAGGCATGGCGACGTTCTGATACTCATTCCAGATTTCCTTTCAGAGATAGCTTGGAAATGCTCCAGATATGGATGCTATTCTTTTGCTTATTCAAGACTCCTTCTAGAGATAGTCCAGATGTGACCCAGGCATGGCGACGTTCTGATACTCATTCCAGATTTCCTTTCAGAGATAGCTTAGACATGCTCCAGATATGGATGCTGTTCTTTTGCTTATTCAAAGACTCCTTCTAGAGATAGTTCAGACGTGACCCAGGCATGGCGATGTTCTGATACTTATTCAGATTCCCTTTCAGATATAGCCTAGAGATGCTCTAGATATGGATGCTGTTCTTTTGCTTATTCAAAGACTCCTTCTAGAGATAGTTCAGACGTGACCCAGGCATGGCGACGTTCGGATACTTATTCAGATTCCCTTTCAGATATAGCCTAGAGATGCTCCAGATCTGGACGCTGTTCTATTGCTTATTCAAATTCAAACTTCTAAAAGACAACTTAGAGATGCTCCATCCCGGATGCTCTTCTATTGTTCAGTCCAGATACGATCCATATTCGGATGATATTCTGTTACTCATGCAGTATGGATATACCCCAGACACGGCGGTCATTCTACCATTTATTCAGACGTCAGCAATTAGACACAGACTAGATATGCTCCAGACACGGAAGTGTTGTACCCCAAATTTTGACCTAAGATATCGTCTCCTACCCGCATCATTACATTACCAGTGTTTTGATCCATCGATTTTAAAATTCATAACTTTTTTTAGGCCAAGAGCTATTTATGCTGAACATCAAATCATTTAATCGATTCGTGCTAAAACGATGTTTATTAATTATTTATTATCTTAAATCTAAATAATTGAAATTCGTTTTCGATTATTATGTAGTTTAAAGATGTATAGATAATAAAATAAACATTAGAAAAGAGGCGCATTAATTTGTGCGGACAGTATTTATTTATTACTCATTATCTTAAATTTAAATAACTGAAATTTATTCTTTGTTATTACATAATTTAAGGTTTATGAATAATATAATAAGCATTCGGAGAAAGTTCATTGGTTAATAACGATTATTTAATCATTCGTCATTCTAAATTAAATAATTGAAACCTTATTTTAATTATTATAATTTAGAAAGTTATGGATGAAGAATTAAATAATGGAGACTATTAATTGATCAATGATATTTATTTATTTATCTGTTTATTATTCTGAATGTAAGTAATTGAAATTCGTTTTCAATTATGATTCGTTTAAAGAACTATAAACGATAAATAAATGATTAAAGAGGAAGAAGAATTTAATTGGCAAATAGTTTTTTATTCATTTTTCTAATTGTACAGTTATTATGTAAACATTGTATCTATTACAATAAATTACAATAATAAATTTACAAAAAAAACTAAAATGAAGTAAAAAAACTAATATAATATTCCTAATTTTTTAAACTTCCGATCCAATGCGTTTTGTCGGCTCACTTAATGTTACCTGCGAAATTAAAAAAAAAGAGATTAGAATTCGAATAAATGATTAAAAGCGAAATTATTAAAGTTTCATCATTAAATGCAATGGCCGGAATCAGTTACTCTTTTTTGCAAATCACGGGATTTCTCCCGGTTCACAAAAAAGAAAGGAATTTTAAACATATGCACAAGTTTATGTTTTCCAAAAAAATTGCATGTTTAAATTAGCTGCATTATTTTCAAATCCCAAATGCAATTTCAAAAACATACAGCATAAGCATACAAAACCCATGCATTTTCTACATATGCAAGCATGCTACGTAAACCAATGCCCACACAGCAGAAAAACAAAACAAGCTTTTGTATTAGAGGAAAACATGCAGTTTAACCACATATGCAAGTAATATGGACATTCCATTTTCATCATTTTCTGGCCATTTGCAGTTTCAGAAAAAGTACAGCTTATCACCTTTTTTATCAAAGCTATACTGAGAGAAAAAGAGAGGGAGAAGTGTGGGTTTTACAGGCTTGGCATAGGCAGAAAAGGGATATACAAGACAAACTAAAATATAGCCAGTAGAGATAATAACATAGAAGAAGAATAGAAACAAATTGGAGGGACAGTATGGTGCAGAATGCTCAGGAAATCCCAAAGCACATTTCAAATTTCCAGCCTGTAGCGAAAAAGAAGAGAGGGAAGTTGTTATAACATATAACCAAAGGGAATCAATATCACATCAGAGACATATCCAAGCCTTCAAGAAAAACTTAGAGAAAAAAGAGTTATCAGAAAAACATACAAAGCTCAGCAAACCTGCATAGTTATCCCATCTACTGTCAAAAATTATTCCAACCATACACAAAAACCTTGCCAACTGATTGAGCCATTCAAGCCAACATCATCATCATCCCATTGTCAAAGAAAATATCAAAAATAATCTCACACAGAACCAGTAAAAACCACACCATCAATATGGCCTAGCAAAAGATTCACGCCATTTTCCATCAACCTGTCCAACCAACACGAAACCCCTATACACATAACCATGTCAAGTCCATTACACCAAGCCTGAATATCCTCCACCAAAAAACCTGAAAATTTCTAAGGCAACCGGCTAGGCCTCAGTATCAACATCACTGGCCTTTCAAACAACTACTCAAGCCAACATCATACCAAAAAAAACATTTTCCAGAACAATACACCTCATACAACATCACGTTCAAGAAGAGAAGAAAAATAGAATCATCATACAACATCACGTTCAAAGAAGAAGAAAGAAACAAAGTACAGTTTCAACAAGAAGAAGCGCACAGTATCAGTTTCAACAAGAAGAAGAGAAACAGTAGCAGTCTCAAGAAGAAGAAGGAAAACAAAGTACAGTACCCAGGCCAACGAGGGAGAAGAAACAATCACAGTACCAAGACCAACAAAGAGAAGGAACAATCATAATACCGTAACAACAACAAGAGAGACAATCGCGTCATACCGGTCACCGTTGGGCTCGCTTCCCCTCTCCTCACCGCCTGGCCTCCGTCGCTCCTAGCTTCCTCCTCCGTCTCCGCCTAGGTAACGGTCCTTTCTCTTTTTATTTCTTTGAACAACCTCAATCAACATTAACAACCAAATATAAGAATCAAGATCAAACATAATAGAAATCGTGGAATCAGAATCAACATGCAAAAGAACGAATTAAGTGTAACAAATCAATCGCGTTTCTTACCGAATCCGTAGCCGTCCCGTTTTTCGTCCAACTGGAGGGAAGAGGAGCTGGAGTGGGTGGCCATAGCAAGGAGAGGCATCAAGTTCAGAGGCGAGAGTGAAGAAGGAGAGGCGAAGAAGAAGATCGTGAAGAAGAAGAGGCGCGCCGTTTCTGCCCAAGACACAACCCTAATCTCATTTGATAAACATAAGATTAACCCTAACACCTTTGTCAACTGTTGGGCCTCACCCCATTTTCTCCAAGCCCATGCGTTTTGTTCCTGCACCCCCACCCCATCCTTTTACATACTCTTTAGTTTAATTCTATTCATTTTCTTAGCTAATTTAATTTAGATTAGTTAGTTTCCTAGAAATAAACATGTAGTTTAATTAGATAATTTTAATATTTTACCTAAATCTTACTTAGTTTAAGTTTAGGTCTATTTAATAATTTTAGTCTTCCTTATTTTTAATTAGATTTAAATTTATGACTTGTAAGTTTTATTTAGTTTGGAAATATTTAATATCTCTAAAAAACATATGAAAGTAAAAAATGAGAAAACTAAAAAACATGCTATTTTTTCTTTAATTTACTCCCCTCATTTTGGTTAAATACTAATACAAAAAGACATAAAAATAGAAAAAAAACTTAAAAATATTTTATTAATCCGTTTTCTTGCTTTATTAATATTAATATAAAAAATATATCAAAAAAACTTAATAACTTAAAACTAAAAAGAAAACATTACGTCCTCGTTAAATAATTCTTTTGTTTTTTATCCTTATCTAAATGCAAAAAAATTAAAATACTTTCTTCCCGTTGACATTAAACCAAAAAATCATAAAAACGCATTATTCGCATAATTTATTCCATCATTTAGATTATCGTTATTTAATCGTTATTCGCATATTTTGTCCGTGCATTTATTTGTTTATTCGGTTTATGCTTAAATCCAAAGGAAAAAAACAGTAAATTTGTTGACTTCATGTCTTCAAGTCTAACTGCGCGAATTTTCGCATTTCATAAAAATTTAGGATAATTTTTCCTCAAATATTCACCCTTTTCAAAATTTATGCCCCTTTAAGCAAAAACTTCGACATTAGGTCGTCGCAACTTCAAAAAACCGTCTGTATCCCTTTTCGGCCAAAAATAACTTATTTCTTTAATCAAGCAATCAATTTTTAAATAAACAGATATTTCAAAAGGTTCATATAGAATACTATAGATGCATTGGGTGCTAATACCTTCCCATTGTATAACCAACCCCCGAACCATAAGATCTCTTTTCAAAAACGCTTTATATTTTATTATTATTTACATTGCATATTTAGGGTTTTATTTCGCTCTTTTCCCTTTTCCTTTGGAAACAATAAAGCGCGGTGGCGACTCTTGCTTTTGTGAGACGAATTAATCAATAATTCGATCTCCGATTTACCCCGCTACATTTTTTATCGCTACAGAATTGGCGACTCTGCTGGGGAAAGATTGACCTCTTGCTGGTCCATCCCTAAGTGGGTTAAGCCTAACTTGTCTTATCTGTTTTACTATTATTTGCTTTGCTTGATTATGTGTTTAAATTTGGGGTGTTTGGATTTTTTGCAAAGGACGAATCCTATACCCGGATTAAGTAACACCTTAAGGAATAGGACGGGCGGTATAGTCATGTTAACTTTGAGGGAGTAATCCCGAAGAAGGAGGCATGAGATCCCCCACTCAATAGAAGGCCCTCTTGAACTTAATATCTGTTTACCGAGTAATCGGGAAGACATTATTATTTTCGACCTAGGAGCCCGAGAAGTTGAGGACCGTAGAACCCCAACCCATCTTGGCTTTTTTAGGTGTAGCGCGGAGACTATAACTGAGTAATTCGGAAGTAGTTGTTACGCGATGCTATGCTCGGACGAGTTTCTCTTGAGAATATTGCTAATTATTGAGTAATCAAGATGTTGGCAATATCCGAAAGAGGAATGTAGACTCTGAGAACTCTTAGAACATTGTCTTACAGGTGTGACTGAACCATTAGTACATACCTTTGGGTGGGCTTTACCCTCGACTCCATGCTGAGCGTCGAACCTTTAAACCCCATGTTTGCAAACTTGTGTGTGACTGTTGCATTATCATTCATTCATGCATTCATCAACATCTTTGTAAAAACTCGTTTTTCAAGGGACTTTGGAATGATTTTGCAAACGTCTCAGGGTATTATGGAACTTGGAAGGAGAAACACTCGAAGCTTTAGCTTCAAAGAGCCCGAGATTGAAGAACTGAAGAGTTTGATTCCGAAGATAGAGAGTCCGACAGATTTTCAGAAGAAGTATGGGTCCATCGTACCGCTCATGAAGCGCAAGATGAAGAAAGGCATCCTCAACACGTTGGTTCAGTTCTATGATCCCCTGTACCGATGTTTCACCTTCCCGGATTATCAGTTGATGCCTACTTTAGAGGAGTACTCCTATATTCTTGGTTTGCCGATCGTCGACCGTGTTCCTTTTTCTGGATTAGAAGAGGAGCCTAAATCCCATGAGATAGCAACCATCACCCACCTGAAGAAATCAGAGATAGAGGAGAATATGACTACGAAAGGAGGAATCCGGGGTTTGCCGGCACAGTTTCTGTTGAAGAAAGCTCGTTATTTTGCTGATACAAAGGATACTGTTGCCTTCGAGGACGTGTTTGCTTTACTCGCATATGGTCTTTTCTTATTCCCTAACGTTGATAAATTTGTGGATGTCAACGCCATCAGAGTTTTCCTGATTGGAAATCCGGTCCCTACGCTGCTAGGGGACACGTATTACTCTATCCATCTTCGAAACTCTTATCAAGGAGGGATGATTATCTGTTGTGTGCCGTTGCTGTATCAGTGGTACGTATCGCATTTACCTGGGTCCGATGCTTTCTGGGATCTCGAGAAAGAACCGCGTTGGGCGCCAAAGATTATGGCTCTCACTCATTTCGATATTGACTGGTACAATCGAGTTTACCATGACGTGGAGATCATTGACAGCTGTGGTGCTTTTCCCAACGTACCTCTTCTTGGTACGAGGGGTGGAATCAACTACAACCCTGTTCTAGCGCGCCGTCAGTTCGGGTACCCGATGAGAGATAAGCCGAACAGTATCCATGTGAGTGGTTTCTTTCTTCAGGAAGGACAAGACCATCAGGCTTCTAAGAGGGAGATTGAAGGAGCTTGGCGCCATATCCACAAGAAAGGGAGGGATATGCTGGGACATAGAGGTGCCGTCTCTTTGGAACCTTACCTGCAGTGGGTCCGTGCTAGGGCTTGTGCTCTCAAGATGCCATATAAACTTGAGAAACCTTTATTCCCTGCCATCGCACCATCATCAGTTGTTATCCCTATCGCGGATGTAGGAGGATATCAAGGAAACCTGGCTAGGATGAAGTCCGAGAGGGATGCTTGGAAGGAAAAGTACCATATGTCTGAATATGAGAATCGAGTCCTGACTCGACAGCTGAAAGAAAAGAAGGAGTTGTTGCTTATTCAAGACGGCCGGTTCGTTGACCACGATGAGAAGCTTCGTCAGAAGGAGGCCTTGCTGAAGAAGTATGCGAGTGAAAGGAAAAGAAAAAGGGAAGGTTCGGTAAGTGTGGCTCTCGTTCCTAATCCGCAGGAAGAAATCATCGATCGACTGATAGCGGAAAAGAAGGATATGGAAGACTTTTACGAAGAAAAGATCAAGAAGCTCAGATTACAGCTGGTGTTTGGTCCGTCATCCGAGGATTCCGAGTGAGCTTTAGCTTTAGTTTATTTTATTGATGTCATTTTGTAAAACTATGTAAAAGGGCTTCATGCTCCGAAGTTGTAATTTATTGTTTTATTAAGGGCTTCATGCTCCGAAGTTGTAATTTATTGTCTTATTTTGGGCTTCATGCTCCAAGTTGTAATTTACTGCTTTCATGTTTTAAAAATGTAATTTATCACTTTATTATGGTTTTCATGTTGCAAGTTGTAATTTATTGCTTTCATTAGTGGATTTGTTATCCCAAGGTTGTAATTTACTATTCCAAATTGTAAGTTGTAATTTATCGCTTTCGATTAACGGATTGAGTTTTGTTGTTCTAAATTCCTTTACCATTGATGTATGCAAAGTTACTAAAGTTCCTTGAAAAACTTTTAAAATGAGTCATCATTTGCATCGCCATCATGCATCATTTCGCATTCCACCTCACATGTTTTCTAGAGTCTCATCCTTGTTCTTTTTCCACCGAAGGTTGTCAAGCTGTCTCACCGATACGACACTCGGGCCAATCGTCAGAGGAAAATGGAAGATTTAGAACAGGAAAATCATGAGCTTCGTGGGGAAGTTGCTACACTTCGTGCCGAGATGGAAAAGTTAACAGCATTGGTGGAAAGTTTGGTGGTTGTTCAGAATCAGCCATCGACTACGGCTGCCGAGATTCAGACTTCAACTCCAGTGGTTTCCGAAATTGTTACAGTTCCTGCCTCCGCAACTCAAATCAACTCTCCGCTTCAACATCAGATGCCGAAAGGTTTTCCGTGGGGAATGCCTTACAACTTTGTGCCAGAAGGGTATCAGCCTGCCGTACAACCTATATTTCAGTCTGCATTGTCTCTTCCTCAACCAGAGACAACTGCCATGCCGCCAGTAATTCCGTCAGTAGCACCTTTTTCGCAACCAGTTATGACGACCGTTGCTTCTGTGGTCCACTCAGTGCCATACTTGAATGAACCAATTTATCCTGCCGAGCCTGCTGAAAGTTTGGGTCTTTTTGATAGAATGGAAGAATTTCAGGATCAGTTCTAGGAAATACAGAAGGAGCTTAGAGCATTGAAAGGGAAGGATTTGTTTGGGAAGAGTACGCATGACCTTTGTTTAGTTCTGAATGTCAAGATTCCAGCGAAATTCAAAGTGCCAGACTTTGAGAGATATAAGGGTGATTCGTGTCCTAGAAGTCATTTGATAATGTACGTGAGGAAGATGTCTACGTACTCCGATGATCATGATTTGTTGATTCATTATTTTCAAGACAGCTTGACGGGTGCTGCTCTAAAGTGGTATATGGGTTTAGACAGCATTCGAATCCGCAACTTTAACGATCTTAGTGAAGCCTTTGTCCATCAGTACAAGTACAACGTTGACATGGCGCCGGACAGGGATCAACTCCGGGCGATGTCGCAGAGAGACCGAGAATCTTTTAAGGAGTACGCCCAGAGGTGGCGTGAAATTGCTGCTCAAATCTATCCACCTCTTGAGGAGAAAGAGATGACTAAGATATTTTTGAAGACTTTAGGGTCCTTTTACTATGAGAGAATGATAGCCAGCGCACTCAGTGACTTCACCGAAATGGTGAGCATGGGCATGCGATTAGAGGAAGGGATTCGCGAAGGGCGTTTGGTTAAAGAAGGGAGTCCGTCTAGCAGTGCGAAGAAGTTTGGAAGTGTTTTCCCGAAAAGAAAAGAGCAGGATGTCAGTGCTTTGTTTCCAGGTAGGCCTAGGAGAGGTTACTCTCACGTTGCGGCGGTCACTCCGGCTGTCCGCCCAGCTTTGATGGCCCCAGCTCATCTAATCCCGCCAACTCAACCACAGCCATTTCAGCAGCAGCCTCGACAACAGGCTTATCCGTTCAACAATCAGAACCGTTCACCCAGAAAACCGCAGTTCGATGCCATTCCTATGACGTATACTGAATTGTTCCCTGCTCTCATTAGAAAGAATCTCATCACAACAAAGCCTCCTCCTGTCGCACCGAACAGTGCTTCTCCGTGGTACAAGGCGGATCAATTCTGTGAATATCATCAAGGGTCGCCAGGGCACAACCTTGAGAATTGCTTTGCTCTGAAGGCGGACGTGCAGAGGTTAATTAAGAATGGCATCTTGTCTTTTAAGGATGTTAATCCAAATGTTAGAGATAACCCTTTGCCTCGACATGGGGCAGCTTCAGTGAATATGGTGGAAGGTTGTCCAGGGAAGTTCCGAGTTTTTCAAGTCGAGCACATAAGAGAATCATTGATCAGGTTACATCAGAGTTTGAGAAGACTTGCCTTTGTTAGGCACCAGCATGATTATGACGTTTGTGAGTTTTGTTCAAGAGAGGATGATTGTCCTATTGTGAAGGAGGACATTCAGAAGTTGCTAGATCAGAGAATTATCACTATTACCTATGACCGAAATCCGGAGGATGAAGTGAATGTTATCACCCCACAATTTAATTTGCCGGAATCAGTAGAGATTGCTTACAACAGTCAGGTTGCGCCTGTTGATCCTTTGATTATTTACCCACCTGGCCCTGTGCCTTACAGCTCAGACCAAGCCGTGCCGTACAAGTATAACGCCACAATGATCGAGAATGGGGTAGAAGTCCCCATACCAACCATACCGTCTTTTGTTAATATTGCCGATGTGAGTAGAGTTACAAGAAGTGGGCGTGTTTTTGCCGCAGTACCGTCAAGGAGACCAGAAGTTCAAGTTAGGAGGCCCATACCGGCGGAGATTCCCGTAAGAAATGTTGAACCAAGAGTTGAGATAGGCCGATCCAGTGAACCTATCCCTCACCCTGAAGAGGATGAGATCCTAAAGCTTATCAAAAGAAGTGAGTATAAGATTGTGGACCAGCTTTTGCAAACACCTTCCAAGATTTCTTTGCTTGCCTTATTGAGAGATTCTGGTGCACATAGAGAAGCTTTGATGAAGGTCTTGGACCAGGCGTTCGTAGACCATGATGTGACAGTTGATCAGTTTGATGGGATTGTGGGAAATATAACTTCGTGTAACAATCTGGGTTTCAGTGACGAAGAACTCCCGGAGGAGGGGAGAAACCATAATATGGCTTTGCACATTTCAGTAAGTTGTGGAAACGATACCTTATCAAGCGTGTTGGTGGATACGGGCTCGTCGTTGAATGTGATGCCCAAGACCATGTTGTCTCGACTTTCATATCCAGGTGCTCCTATGAGGCCTAGTGGAGTAATTGTTAAAGCATTTGATGGTTCCAGGAAGACAGTTATTGGTGAAGTGGATCTTCCCATAGTGATTGGTCCCCATACTTTTCAAATCACTTTCCAAGTGATGGATATCCGTGCTGCCTACAACTGTTTATTGGGTCGTCCCTGGATCCACGATGCCGGGGCAGTCACCTCCACGCTCCATCAGAGACTAAAGTTTGTAAGACATGGGAAGCTAGTGATGATTGGGGGAGAGCAGGCTATGGTGGTAAGCCATTTATCATTGTTTTCTTTTATTGATGCTGACGAGGATGTTGGGACCCAGTTCCAGGGCCTATCTGTTGCTAAGAATACAGTGAAGAAGCAAGGGGCATCCATCTCTTCTTTTGAGGATGTGCGGCGAGTGGTGGAAAGTGGTTCGGCCGAAGGATGGGGCCAGGTGTTGACGTTACCCGAGAACAAGTCTGGGGAAGGTTTGGGTTTTCATCCAATATCTGCAAGGGTCAAGAAGGAAGTGGTTGTTCGTCCGATTCAAGAGGTTTTCCGAAGTGCAGGGTTTGTGCATCCTGAGGTTGATGCTATCATAGATGATGATTCCGAGGAGGATTTGCCCGTGTTTGTGACGCCCGGATTGGCTTGCCAAAACTGGATAGCTGTTGATGTTCCTGTGGTTATGCACATTTCCGAGTAATGTTTTGTTTATTTTCCTTTGAAAATTCGCTCTGCCCAAGGCGAAACGTATTTTGTGTCGGGCTATGAAAAATAACTCCTTTTGCTCTGCCCAAGGCAAAAGAGAAATGTCTGGGCTTTTTGTTTCAAGTATTTCCCCTTTAATGAATAAAAATGTTATTTTGTCCACTACTGTTTTATTTTTCACTTTTCTGGGAAATAACAATGAAAATTAATTAATAACATTTTGTTTTATTTGCACAAATCGATTTCTAAAATAAAGCATAATCATGTGTGCAGATTACTTCGTGACTTAACCATCGAAAACAATGATCCTATGCCCTCTCCCAACTTTGAATTCCCTGTGTTCAGAGCCGAAGAAGAGGATGATGAAGAGATTCCTGTTGAGATTTCCCATTTGCTTGAGCATGATGAGAAGATTATTCAACCTTTTGAAGAACCTGTAGAGTTGGTCAACTTGGGTGATGAAGAAGATAGAAAGGAAGTCAAAGTCGGAGCATTGCTTATCCCGGAAGTTAAAGAGAAAATGTTGGAGCTTCTCAAAGAGTATGTTGATGTGTTTGCTTGGTCCTACCAAGATATGCCGGGTTTGGACAACGACATTGCGGAGCATCGTTTACCGTTGAGACCCGAGTGTCCACCAATCAAGCAGAAGTTGAGAAGGACTCGTCCTGACATGGCTGACAAGATTAAAGAGGAGGTTCAGAAGCAGATCAACGCAGCTTTCCTTGTTACATCGGTCTATCCTCAATGGTTAGCCAACATAGTACCTGTTGCGAAGAAAGATGGCAAAGTTCGGATGTGTGTAGACTACAGAGATCTGAATAGAGCTAGTCCGAAGGATGATTTCCCATTACCTCATATTGATGTATTGGTCGACAGTACCGCCAAGTTCAAAGTCTTTTCTTTCATGGATGGTTTCTCTGGTTATAATCAAATCAAGATGGCGCCGGAAGATATGGAGAAGACCGCTTTCATTACACCGTGGGGAACATTTTGTTATCGGGTTATGCCGTTTGGTTTGAGGAATGCTGGTGCAACATACCAAAGGGCCATGACTGCTTTGTTCCATGTCATGATGCATAAGGAGATAGAAGTGTATGTGGATGACATGATTGCCAAATCACAGACTGAGGAAGATCACTTGGAGCATTTGTTGAAGTTATTCCAGCGTTTGAGAAAGTACAAACTCCGTCTGAATCCCAACAAGTGCACTTTTGGTGTTCGTTCTGGAAGACTTCTGGGCTTCATTGTCAGTCAGAAAGGTATTGAAGTAGATCCTGATAAAGTCAAAGCTATTCGGGAAATGCCCGCACCCAAGACGGAAAAACAAGTAAGAGGATTCCTTGGGAGACTGAATTATATTTCTAGATTTATATCTCATATGACTGCTACCTGTGGGCCGATTTTCAAGCTTCTCCGGAAGAACCAAGGATGTGTGTGGACAGAAGATTGTCAGAGAGCTTTTGATAGCATCAAAGAATATTTGCTTGAACCTCCCATTTTGATTCCTCCGGTGGAAGGAAGACCTTTGATTATGTACCTGACTATATTGGAAGACTCCATGGGATGTGTGCTTGGTCAACAGGATGAGACTGGAAGAAAGGAACATGCCGTATATTATTTGAGTAAGAAATTCACAGACTGTGAGTCTCGGTACTCATTGCTTGAGAAAACCTGTTGTGCTTTAGCCTGGGCTGCTCGCCGTCTGCGCCAGTATATGATTAATCACACTACTTGGTTGATCTCCAAAATGGACCCGATCAAGTATATCTTTGAGAAGCCCGCCTTATCTGGAAGAATAGCCTGTTGGCAGATGTTGTTATCTGAATATGACATTGAGTATCACACTCAGAAAGCGATCAAAGGGAGTATTTTAGCCGATCATTTGGCTCACCAACCAATTGAAGATTATCAATCCATCAAGTTCGATTTCCCAGATGAAGATGTTATGTATTTGAAAGCTAAAGATTGTGAAGAGCCGTTACCTGAAGAAGGACCTGATCCTGAATCCCGTTGGGGTTTGATATTTGACGGAGCTGTGAATTCCTATGGAAATGGAGTTGGGGCAATCATCGTTACTCCCCGAGGCACTCATATCCCGTTTACGGCAAGACTGAAGTTCGACTGCACGAACAACATGGCGGAATATGAGGCATGTATCATGGGTCTCGAAGAAGCAGTAGACCTAAGGATTAAAATTCTTGATATCTACGGAGATTCGGCACTGGTGATTAATCAAATCAAAGGAGAATGGGAGACTCGTCATCCTGGTTTGATCCCTTACAGAGACTACGCTAGAAGGTTGTTAAATTTCTTCAACAAGGTGGAATTACATCACATCCCTAGAGATGAGAATCAAATGGCTGATGCTTTAGCTACTTTGTCTTCAATGTTTCAAGTGAATGATTGGAACGACGTGCCTACAATCCGAGTTATGCGCCTCGACAGACCTGCTCATGTGTTCTCAGTGGAAGAGGTCACCGACGACAAACCGTGGTTCTACGACATTAAACGTGTTCTTCAAACTCAAGAGTACCCGCCTGGGGCATCCAACAAAGATAGGAAGACGTTGAGAAGATTAGCAAGCAGTTTCTTTCTCAATGAAGAAGTGTTGTATAAGAGGAATTACAACATGGTCTTGCTCAGATGTGTAGACAGACGTGAAGCAGACATGCTGATGCAAGAAGTGCATGAAGGATCCTTTGGCACTCATGCCAATGGACATGCAATGGCTAGAAAGATGTTGAGAGCTGGTTACTATTGGATGACGATGGAATCTGATTGCTGCAAGTATGTGAAGAAGTGTCATAAATGCCAGATTTATGCGGACAAGATGCACGTGCCGCCGACCCTCCTCAATGTTATATCTTCACCTTGGCCTTTCTCTATGTGGGGCATTGATATGATTGGGATGATTGAACCCAAAGCTTCAAATGGTCATCGTTTCATCTTGGTAGCGATCGATTATTTTACTAAATGGGTGGAAGCAGCATCTTATGCTAATGTAACCAGACAGGTGGTAGTCAGATTTATCAAGAATCAGATCATTTGTCGATACGGTATCCCGAGCAAGATTATCACTGATAATGGTTCGAATTTGAATAACAAGATGATGAAGGAGCTTTGTGAAGAGTTCAAGATCGAACATCATAATTCCTCTCCTTACAGACCGAAGATGAATGGGGCGGTTGAAGCTGCTAACAAGAACATCAAGAAGATTGTCCAGAAGATGGTGGTAACTTATAAGGATTGGCATGAAATGCTTCCGTTTGCTTTACACGGGTACCGTACTTCAGTTTGAACTTCAACGGGCGTGACCCCTTTTTCCCTAGTTTACGGTATGGAAGCAGTACTCCCCGTGGAGGTTGAGATTCCGTCTTTGAGAGTGTTGATGGAAGCTAAACTTTCTGAGGCTGAATAGTGTCAAAGCAGATACGATCAGTTGAATCTGATCGAAGAAAAGAGATTGACAGCGTTGTGTCACGGTCAATTGTATCAACAGAGAATGAAGAAGGCTTTTGATAAGAAGGTTCGACCATGCGAGTTCAGAGAAGGTGATCTTGTACTTAAGAAGATATTATCCTTCCAACCTGATTCTAGGGGCAAGTGGGCCCCTAATTATGAAGGACCGTATGTCGTTAAGAAGGTTTTCTCTGGAGGCGCTCTGATTCTCACCAATATGGACGGTGAAGACCTTCCGCGTCCCTTGAACGCCGATGCAGTCAAGAAGTATTTCGCTTAGGAAAATTTCTGGTCAAATCAGTCTCGGCATCTGAACACATTCTGGAATTCAAAGTTGTTAGGGAGAATAGCGATCATTTGTTTTTGTATGACCTGTTATTTCATGTATTATTTCCCCAAGCTTTTGTAAACCGTTGGAGTCGCATTGTTAGCGAACAACCTCTTATTAATGAAATTTGAGCATTTACCTTTTGTGGGTAAAATTTTAATTTTATAGAAATACTTGAAGCAAATTCACTTAAAATTTCTTATTTTAAAAAAATGTGTGTCGTGGATAACGAAAGGAATATTAACAGTTTATTCCAAGGATGGTCAAGGCATGAAATGCGAAGCAGTACAGTAGTTTATCATACCGTGATCTATTGGTGTTAGAAGATTGGATTTGGATACTTTTCTCCTCAAAAGAGTTCCGTTTATCTTCCGTCTTTTCAAGATTGGCCGAGTATCTATTTTGCTGTGACATCTTATTATCTCCAAGATATTCCATCTGTCTGTTTTGTCAGCATAACATTCATTTATCCATTTACACTCATATCAGCATGCATATCCACATTTGCCGTTGATTTTGAGTCGTACTTTGTTTGTTCGAACAACGTACATATGTTCTTTCCAGGTAGAAAGTCAGCTTAGGTAGAAAATGTGCTTCCTTTCTAAATTCCCCAACTGAGCTAATCCTCATGGATGATTTTGGTTTAGCCTACCTTGCCCATTTCTGAATACGATGAATTCCCCAATTGAGTTACTTTCTCATCGGGTGGAGTCTTGTTTGACTGTGTTCTCTCTGGTTTATTCCTAGATGAAGTTGTTGCCTCTTGTATAGGCTATCTCTTTAACTTTCCCCAGTGAGTTTGCGACCTAAACGGTTGGTGCATTTATTTTGCACATTTAAGTATATGATCTCCTCGGAAAGGATTGATTCAGGGTTCTCTTTGGCGAAGATTTTTATTCTCTGCCAATATCATCGCAGTTTCCTTCTGAATTATTTTGAAAGACGACAAGCGGCAGCTCTTCATGAGCAACTCGTACGTTATAGACACCGTTGGAAAACGACAAGCGGCAGCTCTTCATGAGCAACTTGTACGTTTACTTGTTGAAGGCGACAAGCGGCAGCTCTTCATGAGCAACTTGTATGTTACTTCTTGAAAGCGCCGACAGCAGCTCTTCACGAGCCACTAGTGCGTCATTTACTTTTTGAAAGCGCCGAGCAGCAGCTCTTCACGAGCTACTAGTGCGTCATTTACTTTTTGAAAGCGCCGAGCAGCAGCTCTTCACGAGCTACTAGTGCGTCATTTACTTTTTTGAAAGCGACAAGCAGCAGCTCTTCACGAGCTACCAGTACGTTATTATTCTTCGGAAAACGGCAAGCGGCAGTCTCTTTATTTGAGCAACTTGTACGTTATTACTTTTCTGGAATACAGCAAGTGGTAGCCTCTTTATTTGAGCAGCTTGTATGTTATCGGTATTTTCTTTGGATGACAACAAGCGGCAGCTTCTTTATTTAAGCAGCTGGTATGTTATCGGTATTTTCTTTGGACGACAGCAAGCGGCAACTTCTTTATTTGAGCAGCTTGTATGTTATCGGTATTTTCTTTGGACGACAGCAAGCGGCAGCTTCTTTATTTGAGCAGCTTGTATGTTATCGGTATTTTCTCTGGACGACAACAAATGGCGGTTTTCTTTATTTGAACAACCTTCGTATCTACAGTCTTATTACCTCAGCATTAATGAGTATACCTCTGAAAATCTAGCAGAGAAGTCTGTTACGAATCTATACCTCCAGAAGTCGGTAATCAGTTACCAGCAATTTGATACTCTCTGTCTACCATCGACCTTGAGTTGTGAACTCACTGTTTTGGGATCAATAATCTGTTATGGCCTATGCAAGATGCTCTTTTTGTTAGGGTTAGAGGTTGTATTCCCTCGATTTTATTCGCTGTCAGGAGTCTGTCGTTTGAAGTCGATAGCTTGTTTCCCCAGTAATGTATAATCCATGACCGCTGTGTTTTGTTGGTGTTCGATTCCCCCCAACATTGTCTCGTTTCACACAATATCTTTCTCTGTGAGTTCGATCGCTGCATTCATATCAAACATGACGACAGCATCTTAGGACAAAATTTGCGTAGTTATGTATTTAAGTACCTTCAATCTCGTCGAGACGAAGATTTCAATCTTCATATCTCCGGATAGAAGAAACTTAAATAGGGGCAGCTGTTGTACCCCAAATTTTGACCTAAGATATCGTCTCCTACCCGCATCATTACATTACCAGTGTTTTGATCCATCGATTTTAAAATTCATAACTTTTTTTAGGCCAAGAGCTATTTATGCTGAACATCAAATCATTTAATCGATTCGTGCTAAAACGATGTTTATTAATTATTTATTATCTTAAATCTAAATAATTGAAATTCGTTTTCGATTATTATGTAGTTTAAAGATGTATAGATAATAAAATAAACATTAGAAAAGAGGCGCATTAATTTGTTCGGACAGTATTTATTTATTACTCATTATCTTAAATTTAAATAACTGGAATTTATTCTTAGTTATTACATAATTTAAGGTTTATGAATAATATAATAAGCATTCGGAGAAAGTTCATTGGTTAATAACGATTATTTAATCATTCGTCATTCTAAATTAAATAATTGAAACCTTATTTTAATTATTATAATTTAGAAAGTTATGGATGAAGAATTAAATAATGGAGGCTATTAATTGATCAATGATATTTATTTATTTATCTGTTTATTATTCTGAATGTAAGTAATTGAAATTCGTTTTCAATTATGATTCGTTTAAAGAACTATAAACGATAAATAAATGATTAAAGAGGAAGAAGAATTTAATTGGCAAATAGTTTTTTATTCATTTTTCTAATTGTACAGTTATTATGTAAACATTGTATCTATTACAATAAATTATAATAAATTTACAAAAAAAACTAAAATGAAGTAAAAAAACTAATCTAATATTCCTAATTTTTTAAACTTCCGATCCAATGCGTTTTGTCGGCTCACTTAATGTTACCTGCGAAATTAAAAAAAAGAGATTAGAATTCGAATAAATGATTAAAAGCGAAATTATTAAAGTTTCATCATTAAATGCAATGGCCGGAATCAGTTACTTTTTTTTGCAAATCACGGGATTTCTCCCGGTTCACAAAAAAGAAAGGAATTTTAAACATATGCACAAGTTTATGTTTTCCAAAAAAATTGCATGTTTAAATTAGCTGCATTATTTTCAAATCCCAAATGCAATTTCAAAAACATACAGCATAAGCATACAAAACCCATGCATTTTCTACATATGCAAGCATGCTACGTAAACCAATGCCCACACAGCAGAAAAACAAAACAAGCTTTTGTATTAGAGGAAAACATGCAGTTTAACCACATATGCAAGTAATATGGACATTCCATTTTCATCATTTTCTGGCCATTTGCAGTTTCAGAAAAAGTACAGCTTATCACCTTTTTTATCAAAGCTATACTGAGAGAAAAAGAGAGGGAGAAGTGTGGGTTTTACAGGCTTGGCATAGGCAGAAAAGGGATATACAAGACAAACTAAAATATAGCCAGTAGAGATAATAACATAGAAGAAGAATAGAAACAAATTGGAGGGACAATATGGTGCAGAATGCTCAGGAAATCCCAAAGCACATTTCAAATTTCCAGCCTGTAGCGAAAAAGAAGAGAGGGAAGTTGTTATAACATATAACCAAAGGGAATCAATATCACATCAGAGACATATCCAAGCCTTCAAGAAAAACTTAGAGAAAAAAGAGTTATCAGAAAAACATACAAAGCTCAGCAAACCTGCATAGTTATCCCATCTACTGTCAAAAATTATTCCAACCATACACAAAAACCTTGCCAACTGATTGAGCCATTCAAGCCAACATCATCATCATCCCATTGTCAAAGAAAATATCAAAAATAATCTCACACAGAACCAGTAAAAACCACACCATCAATATGGCCTAGCAAAAGATTCATGCCATTTTCCATCAACCTGTCCAACCAACACGAAACCCCTATACACATAACCATGTCAAGTCCATTACACCAAGCCTGAATATCCTCCACCAAAAAACCTGAAAATTTCTAAGGCAACCGGCTAGGCCTCAGTATCAACATCACTGGCCTTTCAAACAACTACTCAAGCCAACATCATACCAAAAAAAAAACATTTTCCAGAACAATACACCTCATACAGCATCACGTTCAAGAAGAGAAGAAAAATAGAATCATCATACAGCATCACGTTCAAAGAAGAAGAAAGAAACAAAGTACAGTTTCAACAAGAAGAAGCGCACATTATCAGTTTCAACAAGAAGAAGAGAAACAGTAGCAGTCTCAAGAAGAAGAAGGAAAACAAAGTACAGTACCCAGGCCAACGAGGGAGAAGAAACAATCACAGTACCAAGACCAACAAAGAGAAGGAACAATCATAATACCGTAACAACAACAAGAGAGACAATCGCGTCATACCGGTCACCGTTGGGCTCGCTTCCCCTCTCCTCACCGCCTGGCCTCCGTCGCTCCTAGCTTCCTCCTCCGTCTCCGCCTAGGTAACGATACTTTCTCTTTTTATTTCTTTGAACAACCTCAATCAACATTAACAACCAAATATAAGAATCAAGATCAAACATAATAGAAATCGTGGAATCAGAATCAACATGCAAAAGAACGAATTAAGTGTAACAAATCAATCGCGTTTCTTACCGAATCCGTAGCCGTCCCGTTTTTCGTCCAACTGGAGGGAAGAGGAGCTGGAGTGGGTGGCCATAGCAAGGAGAGGCATCAAGTTCAGAGGCGAGAGTGAAGAAGGAGAGGCGAAGAAGAAGATCGTGAAGAAGAAGAGGCGCGCCGTTTCTGCCCAAGACACAACCCTAATCTCATTTGATAAACATAAGATTAACCCTAACACCTTTGTCAACTGTTGGGCCTCACCCCATTTTCTCCAAGCCCATGCGTTTTGTTCCTGCACCCCCACCCCATCCTTTTACATACTCTTTAGTTTAATTCTATTCATTTTCTTAGCTAATTTAATTTAGATTAGTTAGTTTCCTAGAAATAAACATGTAGTTTAATTAGATAATTTTAATATTTTACCTAAATCTTACTTAGTTTAAGTTTAGGTCTATTTAATAATTTTAGTCTTCCTTATTTTTAATTAGATTTAAATTTATGACTTGTAAGTTTTATTTAGTTTGGAAATATTTAATATCTCTAAAAAACATATGAAAGTAAAAAATGAGAAAACTAAAAAACATGCTATTTTTTCTTTAATTTACTCCCCTCATTTTGGTTAAATACTAATACAAAAAGACATAAAAATAGAAAAAAAACTTAAAAATATTTTATTAATCCGTTTTCTTGCTTTATTAATATTAATATCAAAAATATATCAAAAAAACTTAATAACTTAAAACTAAAAAGAAAACATTACGTCCTCGTTAAATAATTATTTTGTTTTTTATCCTTATCTAAATGCAAAAAAATTAAAATACTTTCTTCCCGTTGACATTAAACCAAAAAATCATAAAAACGCATTATTCGCATCATTTATTCCATCATTTAGATTATCGTTATTTAATCGTTATTCGCATATTTTGTCCGTGCATTTATTTGTTTATTCGGTTTATGCTTAAATCCAAAGGAAAAAAACAGTAAATTTGTTGACTTCATGTCTTCAAGTCTAACTGCGCGAATTTTCGCATTTCATTAAAACTTAGGATAATTTTTCCTCAAATATTCACCCTTTTCAAAATTTATGCCCCTTTAAGCAAAAACTTCGACATTAGGTCGTCGCAACTTCAAAAAACCGTCCGTATCCCTTTTCGGCCAAAAATAACTTATTTCTTTAATCAAGCAATCAATTTTTAAATAAACAGATATTTCAAAAGGTTCCTATAGAATACTATAGATGCATTGGGTGCTAATACCTTCCCATTGTATAACCAACCCCCGAACCATAAGATCTCTTTTCAAAAACGCTTTGTATTTTATTATTATTTACATTGCATATTTAGGGTTTTATTTCGCTCTTTTCCCTTTTCCTTTGGAAACAATAAAGCGCGGTGGCGACTCTTGCTTTTGTGAGACGAATTAATCAATAATTCGATCTCCGATTTACCCCGCTACATTTTTTATCGCTACAGGAAGCTATTCTATTTCTTATTCAGATTCACCTATCCATCATCTCTCCAAATGGCATCTGTAAGCCCATTCCCGACATCACACTGCTGATACTCTACTATGTGAGTGCAAATTTCTGGGCACTCTAGTGTTCAATCATCTTCCACCCTCGGATCACGAAAGGCACACAAGCCAATCTACATCCTCAGGTCTAAGAATATTGAACAGGGGCAACTGTTGTACCCCAAAATTTTCCCTCCCATAATCTTCAAAGTTTTGCCTCAAAGGGTTCAAAGTCTACTCAAGGGCTACACAGTCAAACCATCCTCCTAAGCCAGTCAAACTAGGGTTTTGGTTCCTGCAAGGAAGTTGAGGGTTTCAAAGGCTCAATCAAGTCCCATATGCTCATACACATTGTCAAGCACCTACATGTCAAGTTTCAAGGCTCACAAGGTCAAGTTGCACAGTCAAAAACCCTAATTGCTCCACAGTCAACTACAGGGGCAAAATGGTCATTTGACAGTCAAAAGTCAAAATTTTTGGTCAACATCTTATTTTGAAGCCACAATCATCATTTGGTCAAATCTTGACCATGATTTCACAAGAATGGCTCAAAAATCATCAAGGTGTCAAAAGTTTCTATTTTTGGACAGTTGAAAAGTCAACTGTAACTTGACCAAGGCATAACTTTTTCATGGTTCATCAGAAAAATCCCATCCAATGCTCATCTTGAAGGGGAAGACATTTCCTACAACTCATCTTCACATTCCAAGTCCAAGAAATGCTCTCACAAAAAGTTATCAATTTCAACATTATAGGTCATTTTCAAAAGTCAACAAAAAGGCACTTTAAGTCAAAGACCATAACTTGAGATTGGTAAATCAAAATGACATGGGACTAAAGACATTGGTTAGAGGACTTCAAGACCTTTCCAAAATGTCCAAGAACATGTTCATAGCTTCAAAATTGAGCAAGATATGCATTGGAGAAGTTGGGAAATTTTTGTGAAATGGCCAAAGTCAATTATGCTTGAAATTTCATTTTTGACAAAAGGGGCCCACTTTTTTCACTTGATTCAGCTTGGCCATGCCTCCCACGTGTCCCAAAATTTATTTCAAGATTTAAAATTAATTTTTCTATTTTTATTTAATTTTATTTGATTTAATTCATTTTAAATCATTAAAATTCAAATAAAAATCAAAGAAATTAATGGAGGGATATATTTTGTGTTGATTAGCTTTGATACACCTTGAAATACCTTCCAAATTCGTGCAAGGCCTATTCCAAGCAAGAAAAATCAAATTTTCACAAATATGGCAAATGGTTCAATGTTGGTTATGGAGGAAATCAAGAACATAATTGCATAAGCTTAATGACCATTATTCTTATTGATACACTTTACATTACTATATATACAAGCATTCCCAACCTCATTCAAAAAATAGTGTGTGCAGAAACGGCCAAGAGCAAAACCAAAAATTATTCAAAAAGTGAGAGTTCTAAAACATAGTTGCGAGCATCTTCAGATCAAAACAAGCACGTGGTTCTATTCCTTGCCACACCCTGAAGCTAAAGCAACCTTTGCCAAGTCCTGAGGCTCATACCGCGCTGTAAGTTCTTCCCAGGTCCCCATATAATTTCCATATTATTTTTTTCAATTGCTTTCATGTGCAGATTCTCAAAAGAGGAACACCATAAACTTTATATCTCAGTGCTCCAAGTGTTCACCAACATAGATCCAAAGGACAAAGAGTGAGAAACACCATACTCTGGAGTCAAGCACGCGTAGGCAACCAAAAAAAGTCAAGCAGGCCTTGTTCAAATGGGCCAGAATCTCAGTCCAACACCCCCCATTTCAGTCCACACCCCTTGGGTTTTTACTCTTCTTTTTATTTTTACATTTTTATTTTTTTATTTACTTGCTTTTTTTATTTTATTTATTTATTATTAACAATTAATTAACCAACTAACATTTTCATAAAAAATCAAAAAAATAGAACTAACATCATTATTATTATTATTAGATTATTTTGTAAATAAACATTAATTGAAATAGTTTAATTAGGCAATTTTGACTTTTCTTTTAATAATTAAAATAATTTAGAATTAGGTTGACTTAATTTTGTTTCTTTTTATTTTATTTCATAAAAAACATAAAAAACATAAAATATTTTCTTTTTAATTAAATTAATTAATTAGTCATTAATTAGCTTTAATTTCACTTTAATTATAAAAAAAAGCCAAAAGATCAATTTCTTTTCTTAAAAGGGTCAACACCCTTAGACATTCCCGATTAATTTATTCGCGCGCATTTACTTTATTTGATTATTATGTAATTGCCTTCAAGAATGTAATAGTTAAATAGGTTTATCGCTTTATTTAATTTCCGTACTCATTTACTAAAAAACGGGTCTTTGTAATTTTTGGCGATGTATAGACCCGCGCCTTGTAATAGCGTAGGATTTACGTTTCCGCAATTTACTTTCCGCACCCCTTAACTGTTAACTTGCATGAAAGAATGTATGTAAATAAAAACAACCCGTAGCTCACTAATTAACCAGACAAACATTAACTGAATACAACACACAATACACACACCACTTCTAGGGTACGCCTCACTCGTTGCCTTCGAAACGTGGTCATCAAGTATAGGGTGTCTTAGAGGTTGCCCTTCTGTCCAAAAGATCCAGTTGCCTCGAAACGGTTGCCTCGGATACAAAGGATCTAGGACTTTAGGGTTACTTATAAGGTGTCCTACCATTGCTTCGGTGACCACACTGTCCCTACAATCGAATTGACCCGAACACCTCCAACGATGGTGCTACCTACCTCTCAATGGTGGGATAGTACTATCTAAAGGACTCTTACACAGCTTAATTCCTTAGGGTAGGTAGATGACTCATAGATACTTGCTCTTTTCAAAAACAAAACAAAACATCTTTTCACACCGACACTTTTCAAAAAGCTTTCAAAACAATTTTTCAAACACTCTTGAGGACTGATACAAGAGTTATTCAGAAATCTTTCAATGAAACTTTTGCAAAACCCACTCACATTTTGAAAAGCAAACAAACACTTTGAAAACATAAGAGCAAGTATCTAAGAGCCCATGGATAACCATGGATAAAAAGGGTGCTAACACCTTCCCTTTCTATAAATCTACCTCCCGAACCGAGAAACATATCTCATAAGGAATTTTGCTGTGCTTTTGTCCTTTCCTTGTTGGAGAACATAAAAGACGGTGGCGACTCTTGCTTCCGCGATATTTCGCGAAACCAGCTAAAAACAGTCAGTTCTAAATCCACCGATCACAGTCATGATGTTTGAAATGCATAATGATGTTCTCAAAATAAATGAGATTTGTGTTATATACATTTATTATGTATGAGAATAGGATGTATGAAATGTGAAATGTTTAATGAATGTACTTTTGTCTGGGAAAATAAATCCTTGACAAGTGCTGGGGAGTCGTTAAACCCTGGACTGCTGTTGAAGAGTATGTGTGTCTTCAAACTTTGCCTAGAATGTTTCCACCGGGGATTCCTACTTTGTATTTTGAGGATAACTCCGCTGGGGGATATTGAAAACTCTATGGGGAGAATGTTTATTCCTGCTTGGGGAAAGAGTTTAGGAGTCTTAGTCGTCCGTTGCTCTACTGGGGAGTCGAAGTTGAACTGATATCTGGTCGGGTCCAGGTTTCGCAGTAACTTGCTGGGGATTGTAGAGTAGTCTACTGGAGAAGAGGAGTTGTGGTCCTTTGATTTTGTAGTAGTCGGAGAGGAAAACTCAAGCTGGGGAATCCTGGTGTTGTTGGGGAAATAAACCCTGTCGTCAGTCCGCTAGAGAGGTGACATCTTTGTTGGGGGAAGTCCTCGAGGATTCTTGAGGTTGATTCAGCTGGGGAAAGATTTTCAGAGATTAAACCCTTGCTGAGGAGTTATCCTATGAGAAGGACTTTGGGGAGACTCGTAATTGCCCCTAGTAGCGAATGTTTGTGGCGTTGTATGTAACCCTTCACTGAGATTGATGTTCAACGCCCCGAGTGATGGTGAGGGAGGCCTGCCCCTGGTTACTCTACAATTCTTTGAGAGATTTCCTGGAATCTTGACTGGACTGCCCCAGGTGTGCTGGATAGTGACATGTCATGCCCCCTTGTTGATAGGAGATTCGTCAATGGAAGTGTCATCCTTTTTGAAGTGATTTTGTCCATTGAGAGAGCTTTCGTTCATCGGATATTCATTGTGTGAATTTCTCCGCTGTCAAACAAATAGCCGAATGCAAACAGTGATATTCAAGTAATGCAAAGTTTATGCTTGTCTTGAAGTTTTGAAAAAATGAATTTTTAGCACGTAAACTTTTTATAAGACAAATTCAACACAAGATTTAGGGCAAAGCCTTACAGGAGTCAGGATACCTTTTGTAACAGTATGCTTTCGAACTAACCCATGCTTCAATTAGGACTTTTGAAGGGTTGTAACATGGCTTGGTTCACGGTTTAAGAAACAAAGGATAAAGGCTCAAAGTATATTTGTACCCACCCGCTCTTCGTGATGTTCTTCAATCCTAAACTCAGTTAATTTGTGCATTTGAACTCCAAATGAGTCTGGAACGACGTTTTTGGTGATGGTTCACACAAGTTGGATTTTGGAAGGCAGTCATTTTTTCTTTTTTTTTTGCAACATTTTTCATGTTGTTGAGGATTTGTAATGACCTCGTTCTTTTGATTTATTATCCCTAACTTTTGCCTGACTGTTCCTGTTTTCGAGATTACAATCAGCAGGATGCCCCTGCTTTCTTAAGCCTCCTTTGTAGGTTTTGGCTTAGTGGGCTTTTCTCTTTTGAGAGGTAATGACTGTCTATGAGATAGGGAACCATCACCGTCTTTTTGATTCCAAAGGAATGTTTTTTTTTTGATGTCGTTCGTTGTATTATGAACTGAGAGTTTGCGACTTTAATGCGTGTCTTTTAAATTAACCGAGAGACTACCCTGCCCCAGATTTAAATCAAAGGTTTCAATTTGTTTAGAACAGAAAATTCCTACTTCTTTGGCTCGAAGGGGTTGACTAGGGATTATCTTCCTTATAACTCCAGTGTTTAGGATTTGAAAGAAACACATGTACATCGTCAGCAAGGTCTGTTCAAAAGCATATTGTATGAGATTATGGTATTATTTCGTCATCCTCCCTCTAAAGGCTTATAGCTTTTTATCAAGAGTTAAATATCATAAAGGAAGCATAAGAAATAGTGAAAACGAATGGATGAATTCAAGACAAACATATGCAATGCATTAATGAAACAAAGTTTGACATTAATAGATAATTGTTTAAATAACAAAAGAAATTACAACTTGAAAATTCAAATGGAACAAAAGTCTCTCAGTTCGAGCTTTGTCATTTCAGGTGGAGAACCTTTAGCGGAATATTTTCATCTCACCATCCGGCATGAATTCCAGCACTCCTTCGTCAATCAAGTCTTGGATTTTGTTTTTCAAAGCCCAACAATCGTCGGTGTCATGTCCAGGACTATAGGAGTGGTATACACAAAATGCATCGGGGTGATAGCTAGGAGCAGAGGTATTGGGCTTCCGAATATGATCCCTTAAAGCAGTCAGATTGACCTCCAACAAGCGTTCCAATATTAGAGATGATGGTATGTCAGTCTCAGTGAACTGTCTTCCAGACGTATTTTGCTTACGTTGGTTACCCCGTTGGCTGTCGAGGTTGTGGCTGGGCGTGTGACCCTGAAGCAAGTTGAGGAGCCTTTCCCTTGTCTTCTTTTCTCAAAGGGGGTTGAATGATGACTTGATCTTCAACCTTAGATGTTTGCCCCACTTGGTTGTCCCGAAGCAGTTTGTTGACGAGAACCCTGAGCTCCTCTTGTCTTTGAGCCAAGTCCTGGATGAGAGCCATCTGGCCCACCAGTTGTCCCATCATCTGGATCCTCATTGCGGTCAGCTCAAATTGTAGTTCTTCCAACTGATCATTCTTGACACTGCCTGAATTCCCCAAGACCATGCCCCTTGTGAGGAGAGCTTTCACTTCTTCTTGCCCCTGAGACAGGTTCAAGAACATTTCTTGAAGTTGGGCATTTTGATCCTGGATATCTTTGACAGTCCTCTCTAGAGCCATCTCTACTGAAATAAACAGTAGGAGAATAAGGAAACCTGAAAAGGAAAACCTGTTATGATACAATGCATAATATGTGGATGCATGTTTTCAAGAATCACTCGGGGTAAACACAAGAGAAATGTTAGAGATTGAACTTTGATCAACATCTTTGATTGGAGATCTTCGTATCGATGGATGTCTTTCCATGAGAATCAAGCTCACCATGTCGAGTGGGTCATAGCCCCTGATTCAAGTTGTTGCACTTGATTTTTGACGGTGTTTGTTTAGAGGAAAACCTTCTTGTCCTTTGGTAGACGTTTGGTTCAACGTGACCCTGCATCAAAAGACCCTCGAGATCCTTGAAATGGTTATTGAAAATGCTATGGCATGATGTTATGATGTTATGTACATGTATGCAAAAGTAAGCAAGTGTATATACAGGTGATCATATTCACACAAAGCAAACAAGTCCTTAGGTTTAGGCTTGCATGGGGTTCGTAGGTAAGTACCCTCTTGAAGTTAGTTGGCTCAACCTGTCCTAAAATAGAAACCGGGTTCTAAGGAGCTCAATATCATTGGATTATTTTCTATGTTCATTGTTTTGGTTTAGCCACTTAACTGGCGACCAAAATATCCCAAGAAAACAATCCTCAATGAGTGTAGTATCAAGTATCTACCAACTTCGGACTGCACCAAAGTCGGTCATCTCACTACCCCTAAAAAGGCCAAGATGGTCAAGTAAGGTTCTAAGAGTTCGTTAGTGCTTCATGACATCGCTCAGCGGCCCCGTATTCTCCTTGACTACTCGAGGGCTACCGGTACCCACAAATATGTCACACTAACATAGCTACTGCTTCAACCATGTCGGTATACCCCGCACAGTTCCCTCACAGTTTATTGCTATTTACCTAAAAAGGTGCCCCCAAATCCGGGTGTAGGATTTACAACAAACCCAAACAAGGAACCCAAAAAGTAAAGAAATCAAAGCAATCAAAGTAAGCATGTAAAGGTGATCTAAAACCCTAAGGTAACCCCACTTTTAGAAATCTCCCCAGCAGAGTCGCCAGTTCTGTGATACGGTGGGAGAACTGACTTGGGTTTTGCATTTGTGTTCGCAAATGTTCGGTTTAGCAAGAGTCGCCACCGACTTTTTATTTTATCCTAAGGAAAGGTCAAAAAGCACAGGAAAGACCTTTGAGATGTTTTCGTGGGTTTGGGGGGTAGATTATGAAAAGGGAAAGTGCTAGCACCCTTTTCATCCATGGTTATCCATGGGCTCTTAGTTACTTGTTTTAGATCACTCGCCTTTGCTTTTCAATTGTTTGAAATGGTGCTTTGTGTGTGTGGTTTTGAAAAAGATGCCTTGTTTAGGCAACCTTTGTAATGACTCTTGTTTGAGTATATACAAAGGTTTATGTCTTTTTGAAAAGATGTTTCAATGTTTTTTTGGAAGTTTGTTTTGAAATTGTGTGGAGATGTGTGTTTGAAAAATGGCAAGGATGTTTTGCAAGTTTGATCAAGTAAGTAGGAGTTGTCTACCATATTTTACTCAAAGATATTTCTTATGTTTTTTTAACCCTTTTAACAGTGTTGTTTCACCATTGTATTTGGTGAACAACCTTGTGTTAGGAGGTTAATGGGACGGGCGCGGGTCATCGTATAGACCATGAGAGCAATAGTGTCAAGTGTCTTTGGCAATTTTCTTGAGGGACTATGATCATTTTGTTTAGGCAACAAGATAGCGTCATCGAGGGACTATGATCATTTTGTTTGTTTTTGTTTTGCCAAAGCACTTAACATGCAACCATGGCCCATTTTTGAAGGCAACAAGTGGATGAAACCCTAGGGGTGCAAGTGTGCATTGTGTTTGTTTTTCATGCATTTTATCTTGTGTTAGGTTATCTAGCGGTTGATTTCGAATCTTCGCATACAAACCCTAATTACTATACAGTATATGGAAAGCGATAAATTGCGGGAATTTAAAGTCTAAGCTATTACAAATAAGTATCCGGGGATGGGGGTACAAATGTTTACAAATGGGGATGAGTCTTATCAGAATAGTAGTGTCCAAATATTATTTACAACCAAATCGAATCGTCGCATTCTCAATGTAAAAAATAGCAAGGTATAAGAATCAAAGAGAATCAAAAGTATTGTGAAATGCATATGATTATTTACAAATGATCAAATCTTAACCTAATGCGAATTACGTATTATTATTATTTTTTTGTGTTTTTGTTAGTGTTATATAAACAAAAAGGGTTTTAAAGAGAAAAATCAATTAACTTGATAAATTCTATTTTTATGTATTTCAAGTGTGATAAAAAGTATTGTTAATAAAAAATTAATATGAAAAATTAATATATTATTTTTAACAAGAAAGAATTAGGAATTAAGTTATATAAGGGAAATAAGGTGATAATAAGAAAAAAAGTATTAGTTTGTAAACATAAGAGAAAATAAAAAGAAAAATTAAATGGGCTTTTGGAGTTATGCTTGGCCCAAATAACAACAAAAACGGATTAAGAAAAAAGAAAAAAGAGGGGTGTACGCCAGAATTGATTGGGCTTAAGGGTTTTGTGCAAGGGACATGCCCAGTGTTATTGACAAAGTTTTTAGGGTTTGAGTTGTCTTGCTTCAGAATTAGGTTTCACAGTTTTGTGAGCGGCGCTGCTTTCCATCTTCTTCATCGCCTCTTCCTCGTTCTCAAACATGGCTTCTGATGTCTCCTCTCCTCGCCTCAGTCTACTAGACGCCACCTCCACTCTCCTCTCCGCGATTGTATGATGCGATGATAAAGGTACCGATACCCTCAGCTTTTTCATCTTCGTGTGTTTTAGGGCTTTTAGATTTCCATCTTGCATGTTTTATCTTTTACATGTTTTGACCTTTGACTGCCATTGATCTTTGACTGTTATATTTGTATGAGGTGTAAAAAAGGAAGAGGGGACAATACCTTTAGGTTTTTGTTTCTGAGAGGAGGCGGAGGATTGGACGGCGGCGCTTCTCCGGTGGCCAAGGCGTGGGAGCGATGATGGTGATGCTAGTCTCCTGGTATTTGTATCTTCAGCTTCGTTTTGTGATGATCCCTAATTCTGGAGATGTTGTATTATTTGCTTCTGAGTTCTCTTTTGCTTATCTGAATGCTTGCCTTGTCGATTCTGTGAGGAATTCTGTTCTGAGAATGCTTGCTTTTGTTCTTGTTTTTACTTCTGACTTCTTCCTCTCTTGAACTTGGTTGGTATCGTTTGGCTATGTTGACTCTGTGATGAACATTGTTCTGAGAGTACTTGTTTGTGATATGTTTTTGTTTGAAGGCAGGTGTGCTTGAAGTTTTAGGAAAGAAGGCTTATTTGAAATTGGCAGTTTGACAGGTTTTAACAGGTTTAAAGGCAGGCTTGAAAGTTTGCTTGCTTGAAGGCAGTTTTGAGGCTGTTTGAAGCAGGCTCAAGTTTGAAACAGGTTTTGTTGAAGGTTTGGTAACTGGTTTTTAGCAGGCAAGCTTGAAGCAGGTTACTGATACAGGCTTGTTGATATTTTTTGTTGTTTTGGAGGTTTTAACAGGTTTGTAACTGGTACAGGCAGGCTTGCTTGCAACTCAGTTTTTGGCCTTTTCTTTCTGGTTTGGTAACTGGTACAGGCAGGATGATGCAGTTTGTTTTGAGGGAGGCTTGCTTGTGTTTTACAAGCAGTTTGTAGGTTTTTTGCTCTTTGTGTTCTCCCCCCCCTTTCTGAACTGAACTCTTGTTATATTTATCTATATCTTTAAGCCTGCTCTGCATAGCCTAGCTTCACTCTCTTTCTCTCTCCATTTAAAAAAGCATATTTTATTGCTTAATATATCTTTTTTCTGAAAAGGTGTTGGCCTGGAAAATGATGAAGAGGTGCTTTTACAAGCTTGCTTGCAATTTGGTTTTCCTCTGCATATTTTCTTATCTTCCATATTTTCTGCATTTCCTTTTGTGTACTTGTATGCAACTTTTCTGTTTGATAGCTTAGTTGACAATTTGGTTGACAGTTTTTGACAGCTTCTTTGACAGCTTCTTTGATAGTTTTGAACTTGTGACTTAGTTTGCCATTGTGCAACTTAGTTTGGCATTTCAGTTTGCTACTGTACAGCTTGGTGAACTTTTTTATGCAGCCTTGTGCCTTCTTTATGTTTAATTGTATGCTTTGCAAAGTATAATTTTACTTTCCTCTTTGTGAACCAAGAAGAGAAATCTTCTTGTGATTTGCAAAGAGGACGAGCAAAATACGATAAAAACTAAAACAAACTGATTCCAGCCAACAATCTTTAATGATGAACTTTTGATTATCTGTCTGAGAATGCCTTTTTTAATTCATCTGTACTGATTTCTTTTTCCGTCTTTGCAGGTAAATACCAGTTGGGGATCAGAGAAGTATGAAGACTTCAAGAGGCTTTATTTTATTTTTAATCATTGTAATAAACATTATTGTAAATACTTGTAAATAAATTTACTGTATTCAAATAACACTTGTAACAACAATTAAAATAAATAAAATCTTTTGTCAGATAATTCTTTAATTTACACTGTTTATTTAATCATTTAAATCTCTTGAATTAAAACCACTGGAAATGCATCCCAATTATTTTAACTTAGATGAAATAAATAATTAACAAACGTTGTAGTCTCACAACTTCGCATTAACCAATAATACGTCCGACATTCCAAATAACCAAAAGCATTGCACAATTAAACAAACAAACGTCCACACGCCTTTTACCTCACTGATCGAACTAAAGCTTCAAACTTTCAATCAGAAGCGTCAACTTATATCTCAGATGTTTTAGGCTTTGAGAAACAAACATAAATCTTGAACAAGCATCAAAGCAGTGTGTTGTACCCCAAAATTTGCCCTCCCATATTCTTCAAGAAATTGCCAAGTCAAGCTTCAAAATTCCCCAAGGGTTGCACAGTTCAAGGGCCTCCTAAACAGTCAAAATTAGGGTTTTTGTTCTGATCAAGAAAATGAAGTTTCCAAGGGTCCAATCAAGTCCCACATGCCTATAAATATGGTCAAGCATCCTCATACCAAGTTTCAAGACTTTCAGCACAAAATTGCACAGTCAAAACCCTAATTGCACTACAGTCAACTGCAGGGGCAAAATGGTCATTTGACAGTCAAAAGTTCAAATTTTTGGTCAACATCTCATTTTGAAGCCACAAACATCATTTGATCAAAGCTTGATCATGATTCTCAAAGTTTGGCTCAAAAATCATCAAGATGCAAAAGTTTCCTTATTTGGACAGTTGAAAAAGTCAACTGTAAATTGACCAGGGCATAACTTTCACATGGATTATCAGAAAAATTCCATCCAAAGCTCATTTTGAATAGAAAGACATTTCCTACAACGCATCTTCATACTCCAAGTCCAAGAAATGCTCTCACAAAAAGTTACCAATTTCAACATTATAGGTCATTTTCAAAAGTCAACAAAAAGGGACTTTAAGTCAAAGGCCATAACTTGAGATTGGTAAATCAAAATGACATGGGACCAAAGACATTGGTTATAGGACTCAAAGACCTTTCCAAAATGTCCAAGAACATGAGCAAAGCTTAAAAATTGAGCAAGTTATTCCTTGTGGAAGTTGGGAAAGTTTTGGATATTTTGAAAAGTCAACATTGATTCAAATGACCTAAAATTGCTAATGGGCCTATTTTTCTTCCACCATTCATTATCCAAGGCATGTGCACGACCACTGGGCCCAAAGGGAAGTTTTTCTTTATTTTTTATTTATTTATTTGAATTTTTATTAATAATAATTCATTTAAATCAATTAAATACATGAAAAATACTTAAACCTAATTTATCAAATCTTTTTGTACATGTAATAGGCTCAAAAATTCGTGCATAATCAAATATGGAAAGATTTGAAGAGAATTGGTCATGATTGGTACAAAATAGTATGGAAAATATTGGAAAAAGATCTTGAAAAATCAAATCTCAAAAACCATGAATGCAAAGGATTTTGATCAAGTTTTTTGACCTAATTCATTCATACTTATACAAAGAAGCAAGACCTAATGCCATTAACCAAGAAGCTGCGCAGAAACTCCATTACCAAACTTGAAAATTTTTGCCAAAAACTCAAAACTGAAAACCAAGTTTTAGGTGGATTCAGGCCAAAATAACCATTCTATTATCTCCCTGAGACATCAAGAAAGGTTTCTGGATCAAAATCATATCTTCTAGCCTCAAGAATTGGTAATACGAGGCAACCCTGTTCATCATATTTCTTGTATTCGTGCATCAATTTATACGCATCATGCTTGCATTTTTTTGAGTGATTTATACTAATGAGACCATGCTGAAGCTAACCATGTAGTTTGATTTGATTTTCGTGCATCATACAAGAATCTGCCATTGATATATTCTAGGTTTTCAGAGGTTCAAAAAGAGGGCTTCCTTGTTCTGGAAAAATTGGCCTATAAGACCCATATCATCAGAATCAGCAGCTCATGGCCAGTTGTTTCCATGCCTCGCGCTCAATTTATGAGCGACCGAGCCCTAATCGCTATTTTTACACTGTGCATATAGTGGGGGTTTAAAACCCCCGCAATCTTGTCTTGTTTGTTTCAGGAAAACGCAGAATAGGGAAGAAGATGCTTAGGTGTCAAGAAGGGAAAGGACAATTCAAACTTTAGCGCGTTTTTGAATCAATTGTCACTAACACGTTTTATTATATGTATTATTTATTATCCACTAGTTCTACAAAGAAAGCGCTTGGCATGGTTGGTAACTGTGTTGTCATGTAACCACTGGGACCTGGGTTCGATCCCAGGTCCCCACCCCTTTCCAATAATTTTTTTCCAATTGTTATCATGTACAGGTTCAGTCCAAAAGAGTACCATACACGCTTCCATCCAACGCGCCACTTGGTCAATTTCGTTCATCCAAGGGCTCAGATCCAAAGAACATGGTGGACTTGAGTCAACACCCCACACGCTGGCCAATGAAAGTCAATCAGACCATGGATAAATGGGCCTCAAATTGCTGGGCTGCACTCTCCAAATTAGGGGCATACCCCCCTTAGGTTTGCAAATCTTTTCTATTTTTCTATTTTTTATTATTTTCACTTTCTTTTAATTGTTGTTTTATTAATTAACTTTATATTTTCATAATATATAAAAAACACATAAAAAATCAGAAAAGACAAGAAAAATAATAAATGTTTTTATTTTAAGTATTTTTGTAATTAAATTGCATATAATTAAATTTAGTTTTAAATTAGGTTTTAATCTTAACTTTTTAATAAAAATCTAAAAAATGGTAGATTTAGGGTTCATGATAATTTTTATTCCTTTTTATTTTTCTTTCATAAATAATTAAAATATTAAATATTTATTTTTGTAATTAAATTGCATGTAAATTAATTAGGGTTAATTTTAGGTTAAAATTTAATCTTCTTTTTAATAAATTAAAAAACAACTAGAATTAGGGTTAGCATTTATTTTAATTAATTCTTTTTTCATTAAAATCATAAAATACCTAAAAAACCCAAAAAACAATTTCTTTTCTCTCTTAATTAATCAATTTCATCATTTAATTTAATTTAGTTAAAAAGGGTCCAACGCCCTCGTTTAATTCTTATTTAATTCGCATATTCATTTTATTTCTTATAATAATTATGTACCTCTCCCAAAGCCGTGTATTTAATTTCTCGCACTTTGTCTTTTCATTATTCTTTATTTTTCTGTCAAATCGGGTTCAAGAAATTTTGGCGATGTGGACCCGCGCCTTTTGTAATAGCTTTAGAACTTTTACTTTTTGCAATTTTTAACTGTTAATCAAGGCATGAAAGAATGTATGGACAAAAATAAAAACAAACGCATAGATCACCCATAACCTGACAAGACAAAAATAAATGAATCTGACACACAAATCACACACCACCCCTAGGGTACGCCTCACTATTGCCTTGCCTCGAAAGGTGATCGTCGAGTAAAGGATGTCTTAGTAAGTCCTCATGATCCGGGAACCTGGCATGAGGGTAGCTTCTAAGGTGTCTTCCCATTGCTCTGGTGATCACCATGTCCCGAACCTCGAATTGACCCGAACACCTCCAACGGTGGTGCTACCTACCTCTCAATGGTGGGATGGCACTACTTTAAAGGACATTTACACAGACGAATTCCTTAGGGTAGGTAGGTTCCCGTAGATACTTGCTCTAATTTCAAAACAAATTCAAAAATACTTTTCACACCAACACATTTTCAAAAAGCTTTCGAAAGCATTTTTTCAAACACTCTTGAAGACCGATACAAGATTCGAACTGGAATTTTCAAAGAAACTTTTTAAAACCCACAGTTAAAAAGCAAACAAACCATTTTTGAAAACACAAGTAAGCAAGTATCTAAGAGCCCATGGATAACCATGGATAGAAAGGGTGCTAACACCTTCCCTTTCTATAATCTACCTCCCGAACCGAGAGCAATCTCTTTAAGGAATTTTTCTGTGCTTTTGTCCTTTCCATTTGGAGAAAATAAAAGACGGTGGCGACTCTTGCTTCCGCGACATTTCGCGATCCAGCGTTAAACAGTCACTTCCAGATCCACCGATCACAGAACTGGCGACTCTGCTGGGGAATTACTTATAAAGTGAGGTGTACCTTAGGGTTAGTTCATAACTGTGTTTTCAATTGTATTGACTTGACTGCTTTAAATTTGTGGGTTGCATGGGAGTTACATAGATCCTAACCCGGATCTGGGGATACCCTGTTTAGGTAGCATAAGCTGTGAGGGACTTGTCCGGCGTAGACCGACACGGGTGAAACAGTGGCTACGTTGGTGTGGCACCTTGGTCTGTACCGATATCCCTTGTGTTGCAACGAGGAGAATATGGGTCTTCTGAGGAGTCATTAAGCACCAACAACCTTAGAACCTTAAATGACACAACTTGGCCATTAGAACAGTAGCAGTATGCTACGCCCATTGAGGCTAAACTCTCGTGATGGTTCTGGCTGCAAGAAAAGATTGCGATGCTGGAGTTATGACCGATTGAGGGTAGTCAATGATATTGGGATCCTCTAAGAACCCGGTTACTTTGATAGGACAGGTATGAACCCACCAACTTCAAGAGGGTAATACCCAGACCTCATGCTGGCCTTAAACTCTAAGGGCTTCTCTTGTGTGACTTGTGTGCCTTCGTACTTGACTACTTGCATGCTTGTTATCTATCTGACACATGAACTACTTGCAGGTTTTGTTTATAGTCCTTAATTGGGACTCGTAACAGGGTTTACTAAGTCTCTTGCAGGTTTTGTTTATAGTCCTTAATTGGGACTCATAACAGGGTGTACTAACTACTTGCAGGTTCTGTTTATAGTCCTTAATTGGGACTCATGACAGGTTTTACTTGAGTTTCTTGCAGGTTTTGGTTTGCAGTCCTTAATTGGGACTCATAACAGGGTTACTTACATTACCCCCATGCATAGCATAACATCATACCATTGCATACATCCTGCATAAGGACTAACCCATTTCAAGGATCTCAAGGGTCTGTGATGCAGGTCATGATGAATCAAACATCTAGCAAGGGGCAAAGAGGATTTATTTTCCTCTAGCCAAAGTTGTCAGAGGCTATGACCCACTTGATATGGTGAGCTTTGACTCCTGAAGAAGGTTCCCCCAGCCAAGGTTGTTTGGAAAGCAAAATAAGGTTGATGACTTGAGTCAGGGGCTATGACCCACTGGATATGGTGAGCCTTTGACCCTTGAAGAAGAATTCTCAATAACATGGGTTTCCTTCAATCAAGCTACCGGACCCGAATTCTAACAAATTTTCTTGTTTACCCCGCGAGGTCCTTGAAAACATTGCATGCATATCATACATATCATTGCATAACAGGTACCCTTGTTGCAGGTCACTTACCCTCCTTGCTGTTTATTTCAGCCATGACTTCCCAACAAGATAACCAGGACCTTCTGGCTCAAGAGACTCGATTCGGGGAAATCCTCCTGAATCTATCCAAGGGGCAGGAGGAGTTGAGAACACTTCTAATGGAGACTTTTGTCAGGAACAGTGCTGAGGATGAAAGGCTGAAACATCTGCAAGCTGAAGTGGATGCATTGAAAGCCCAGATGCTGGGGCAGGTGACTGCCATCCGGGAGTTAGCTCAAAGACAAGATGAGCTCTGGTTTCTCGTCAACCAACTGCTTCAGGGTAACCAACTGGGGTAAAAGTCTAAGGGTAAAAAGCCAGTCATCGTTCAACCACCTTTGAGACAAGGAGGTAAGGGGAGAGCTCCTCAAATGGCTCCAGTGTCACAAGTTCAACATCACAACCAACAAAAGAGTGAGAGAAGGCAGTTCACTCGGCTCAGCATGACCTTATCCCAGATATTGCCACAGTTGCTGGAGACCAAGCTGGTAACTCTAAAAGAAGCTCCGAAGAGCCAGAATACAACGTCACCGAAGTATAACCCCAACGCCCGCTGCGCTTATCACTCTGACAGCCCGGGGCATACTACAGATGATTGTTGGAGCTTGAAAAATAAGATCCAAGACATGATCGACGCTGGAGAGATTCAGTTTAAAGTACCCAAGACTCCCCACGTGATCACTGCTCCCTTGCCAAAACATGGCTAGGATTGAGAAATTTTTGTTCATTCGAATGTTCAAGTTGCAATTCTCTTTTGTTCAAACATTTATTCATGTTAAACATTGTTATTTCATTAATGCATCGCATATGTCTGTTCTGAAACAATATATTCGTATTCACTAAATGCAAATTATTTTCATATTTTTTTTTCTTCTGATGATCAACTCTTAAATAATAATTCTAAGCCTCTTGAGGGAGGATGACGAAAACGATACCGCAATCTACAGTATGCTTTTGAACAGACCCCGCTGATGAGGTACAGGCATTGTTTCAAATCCCTAAACACTGGAGTTATAAGGATGATAATCCCTCTTCAACCCCTCTGAGCCAAAGAAGTAGGAGTTTTTCTTTTCGAAAATTAAAACCCTTAATCATAACCCGGGGCAGGGTAGTTTCTCAGTTGATCCAAGTGCATAACGAATGGCACCAAAGAGATCCCTACGAAAAAGACAGTGATGGTTCCGAACAATCGTAAAGACAGGCAGTCATTATCAAAAAAATTCATAAATGAAAAGCCCAATAAGTCAAAACCTATGAAGGGGACTTACGAAACTGGGGCATCCCGCTGACTGTAATTCCAAAAAAGGGGAAACAGTTCAGGCAAAAAAAGAAAGGGATAACAAAAAAAATCAGACAAGAAAGAGGTCTTACAAACCCTCAACAAAAAAAAGGGGAATGACTGCCTATTCAAAATAAGTTATCAATATCCGAACCATCACCGGAAAACCAGAGCAAAGACTCAAACAAGGTCTAACGTATGATCAACTGAGTTTAGGTTTGGAGAACATCACGAAGAACGGGTGGGTACAAATAAAATTTGAGCCTTTATCCTTTGTTTCTTAAACCGTGAACCAGACCACGTTATAACCCTTAAAAGTCCTAGCCGAAGCATGGGTTAGTTTGAAAGCATACTGTGACGAAAGGTATCCTGACTCCTTAAGGCTTGCTATAAAATATTGAGTTGACATCACGTTTTACATTCATTTGTTTTATGAAAAAATGCATTTTCAAAATCTTCAAAACAGACATAGGCTTTGCATTTTTAACATAACTTTGTTTGCATATGACTTTTTGTTTGAACAGCATAGAAATTCGCACGACGAATGCCTAATGAACAGAAGTACTTCCAATCAAGGGGCAGACATGACCATGGTCAATTATCTGGGGCAATCCAATCAATATTCGGAGAATCTCTCAAAGGCCAAATAGCCTGGGGCAAATCTCCGCCTGAGTCACTTGGGGCATTCCAACAACGAATCTGGCCTGGTCAAACACCTTCTGGTGGCATGACAAAACACTTCTAACAGGGGCAACTCCCTACATTCTAAGAGCGTGGACATAGTCGAAAAATACCACGCAAAATCAAAGACCCGCTAGGCTGACATGCCTAGGCAAAAATAAGGGCTTCCCGACGAACCAAAAGGGTTCGGGAAAAATGAAGGGATGAAATGAAAAAATATGTACACCCGGCAAGTCGAAAACCTGAAAAGGCGGCTTGGGCAAAAATGGGTATCCCGGTGGATTGAAAACCCGAAAGGGCGGTCCAGGCAAAAGTTAGGGATCAAAGCGTACGACTATGTCCTGGCATCTTGTCACCTGCCAACCAGAAGAAGGTTGGTCCATCAGCAACTATCAGCACCTCACAGGTCTTCCTCTCCCACCTCAGAAACAGGGGCAATGATGAGTTGTCCAAATGATCTAATTGCCCTGTCCATCAAGGTACTAAGATAGGTTCGGCTGAAGAACAACTAAGACACCTTAATTCCCCAGAGAGTGAGTCAGCAAGTCAGTGCACTCTACCCAAGCAAAGCTATTATCAAACCTTAAGGAAATCGGGTATCTTCCCGCAGAGCTCAACGTTCCCCAGCACATCATATATGCATTTTCAACAAACATCCTCGGCAGTCTTGGCCTAAAGATTGTTCCCCGACGGTACACCAGACATTCAATGGAGTCACTTCCCCGGTACAATGCAAAACTTCACCAGGAGAGTCCAATCCAGTTTCCTCAGGAAAGTTGGAATCCATCTCCCCAAGCAGTAAGCTTATCCCCAGTAGATTCTGGAAGCTTATCCCTTGCAAAGCACAAACGCGTCTCCCGGCTTTATTCAAAGAATTATTTCCTTACCAGGATATAACTGGGTTATCCTCAGCCAACATCCACGGAAAGGGCGTCCTCGACGAAGTTCTCTTACCCCCAGCGAAGTCTATCAATACTTCCAACACAGCAAGGGTATCCTCAGCAAGTTATCATCAACATTTCAGCAAAGTACCTCTCCCCCACAGGGTATTGCTTCCCAGCAAAATCACTAGATTACTTTTCTCCCTGCTGAGTAATCATTCGCCAAGTTTATTCCCTAACGGAGTCATCTTCTCCTACCGGTATTCTTGCAATCATCATCCCCAGCGGAAGCAAAATCTATTCTCCAACATCAGCCCAGGAGTGACTTCCCGGCACCCGTCAAGGATCTATTTTCCTAGACGAAAACATACATTCCTAAACATCACATACATCATTATAGCATGCATAGACGCATCATATCTTACAAATCTCATTTATGTCGAGAACATCATTGCGTGATCCGTATCATGCATGGCATATGACTGACCTTTACCTTTCAGGAAAGATTCAGTTAAATTCTCAATCATATTTCAAGACCCAGACCGGTTCAGTTAATCGACTCCAAAGATTTCTTATCCAGTCCAAGGCCTTCTCTAGTCCAGCTAAATCGACCCCAAACAGATTTTTCTGATGAAGACTCAGTAGAAGTTATCAGGTTTTTCTCAAACGTCCGCTTTTGAGATTATAATTTCCTATGGTTCTCTCCCCAATGCTGCGGAGATGATAACTCCATCCCAGGTTTTTCTCAAACGTCCGCTTTTGAGATTATAATTTCCTATGGTTCTCTCCCCAATGTTGCGGAGATGATAATTCCATCCCAGGTTTTTCTCAAACGTCCGCTTTTGAGATTATAATTTCCTATGGTTCTCTCCCCAATGCTGCGGAGATGATAATTCCATCCCAGGTTTTTCTCAAACGTCCGCTTTTGAGATTATAATTTCCTATGGTTCTCTCCCAATGCTGCGGAGACGATAATTCCATCCCAGGTTTTTCTCAAACGTCCGCTTTTAAGATTATAATTTCCTATGGTTCTCTCCCCAATGTTGCGGAGATGATAATTCCATCCCAGGTTTTTCTCAAACGTCCGCTTTTGAGATTATAATTTCCTATGGTTCTCTCCCCAATGTTGCGGAGGTGCTAATTCCATCCCAGGTTTTTCTCAAACGTCCGCTTTTGAGATTATAATTTCCTATGGTTCTCTCCCCAATGTTGCGGAGGTGATAATTCCATCCCAGGTTTTTCTCAAACGTCCGCTTTTGAGATTATAATTTCCTATGGTTCTCTCCCCAATGTTGCGGAGGTGATAATTCCATCCCAGGTTTTTCTCAAACGTCCGCTTTTGAGATTATAATTTCCTATGGTTCTCTCCCCAATGCTGCGGAGACGATAATTCCATTCCAGGTTTTTCTCAAACGTCCGCTTCTGAGATTATAATTGCCTATGGTTCTCTCCCGATCCTGCGGAGACGATAATTCCCACCAAGATTTCGCTCAATGATTGTTGTTGAGGTTAAAGTCACCCAAGGTTCTCTCACTGTTCCCGTTGAGGTAGTAACCACCCCTGGTTCATTCATCATCTTTTAAAACACCAGATCCAGCTCCTGTAACCAGTCAGGACATATCTATACAAAGCATCTGAAGACCAGCTCCTGCAACATGTCAGGTAATCATTTTTCTTTTGCAGGTACGCAAGTTCTCGCTAAGGAATCTCTTATGCGATCAACATCCAGATGGCATCTATAAGCCCATCATCCTATTCATCAACCTCTAAATGGCATCTATAATCCCATTCCATCATCACACTGCTACTATGTGAGCGCAAATTTCTGGGCACTCTAGTGTTCAATCATCTTCCACCTTCGGATTACGAAAGGCACGTCAGCCAATCTGCATCCTCAGGTCTAAGAAGATTGAACAGAGGCAACTGTTGTACCCCAAAATTTTCCCTCCCATATTCTTCAAGAAATTGCCAAGTCAAGCTTCAAAATTCCCCAAGGGTTGCACAGTTCAAGGGCCTCCTAAAAAGTCAAAATTAGGGTTTTTGTTCTGATCAAGAAAATGAAGTTTCCAAGGGTCCAATCAAGTCCCACATGCCTATAAATATGGTCAAGCATCCTCATACCAAGTTTCAAGACTTTCAGCACAAAATTGCACAATCAAAACCCTAATTGCACTACAGTCAACTGCAGGGGCAAAATGGTCATTTGACAGTCAAAAGTTCAAATTTTTGGTCAACATCTCATTTTGAAGCCACAAACATCATTTGATCAAAGCTTGATCATGATTCTCAAAGTTTGGCTAAAAAATCATCAAGATGCAAAAGTTTCCTTATTTGGACAGTTGAAAAAGTCAACTGTAAATTGACCAGGGCATAACTTTCACATGGATTATCAGAAAAATTCCATCCAAAGCTCATTTTGAAGAGAAAGACATTTCCTACAACTCATCTTCATACTACAAGTCCAAGAAATTCTCTCACAAAAAGTTATCAATTTCAACATTATAGGTCATTTTCAAAAGTCAACAAAAAGGGACTTTAAGTCAAAGGCCATAACTTGAGATTGGTAAATCAAAATGACATGGGACCAAAGACATTGGTTAGAGGAGTCAAAGACCTTTCCAAAATGTCCAAGAACATGAGCAAAGCTTAAAAATTGAGCAAGTTATGCCTTGTGGAAGTTGGGAAATCTTTGGATATTTTGAAAAGTCAACATTGATTCAAATGACCTAAAATTGCTTTCGAAAGAATTTTTTCAAACACTCTTGAAGACCGATACAAGAGTCGAACTGGAATTTTCAAAGAAACTTTTTAAAACCCACAGTTGAAAAGCAAACAAACCATTTTTGAAAACACAAGTGAGCAAGTATCTAAGAGCCCATGGATAACCATGGATAGAAAGGGTGCTAACACCTTCCCTTTCTATAATCTACCTCCCGAACCGAGAGCAATCTCTTTAAGGAATTTTTCTGTGCTTTTGTCCTTTCCATTTGGAGAAAATAAAAGACGGTGGCGACTCTTGCTTCCGCGACATTTCGCGATCCAGCATTAAACAGTCAGTTCCAGATCCACCGATCACACAGTGTGATAGTCAATTGAAATACTGTGGATTCAAATTCTTCTGAGAACACGTGCACAAACCCTAATTTTGGATTTACTGTCAAAGAAACGTCCGCTTTGATCAAACCCTGAGCCAAACTGAAAAATCAGGGAAAACCCGAAGCTGTGATTTCTTGTGAAAAATAGGAGGGCAAATTTTAGGGTACAACAGGTACTTTGGCAAAACAAAAACAAAACAAAAGATCATAGTCCCTCGATGACGCTATCTTGGTTGCCTAAACAAAAATGATCAAGTCCCTCAAAAATTTGCCAAAGATACTTGACACAATTGCTATCATGGTCTATACGATGACCCGCGCCTGTGTCGTTTAACATCCTAACACAAGGTTGTTCACCAAATGCAATGGTGAAATAACACTGTTAAAAGGGTTAAAAACATTAGGAAAGATCTTTGAGTACATTAGGGTAGATAGCTCTTAGTTACTTGATCAAAAACTTGCAAAAACATCATTGCTATTTTCAAACACACTTCACAACACAAATTCAAAACATTTTCCAAATCAAACTTTCAAACATTGAAATCTTTTCAAAAGACAAAAACACCTTTGTATACATTCAAACAAGAATCATTACAAAGGTTGCCACAATGATGGCCTCTTTTTCAAAACATATTTCAAAACCACACATAAAGCACCATTTCAAACAATTGAAAAGCAAAAGCAAGTGATCTAAACAAGTAACTAAGAGCCCATGGATAACCATGGATGAAAAGGGTGCTCGCACCTTCCCTTTTCATAATCTACTCCCCGAACCCAAGAAAACATCTCAAAGGTCTTTCCTGTGCTTTTTGACCTTTCCTTAGGATAAAATAAAAAGTCAGTGGCAACTCTTGCTAAACCGAAACATTTGCGAACACGAACGCAAAACCTCAAGTCAGTTCTCCCACTGTATCACAGAACTGGCGACTCTGCTGGGGAAATCTAAAAGTGGAGTAACCTTAGGGTTTAGATCACCTTTGCATGCTTATCTTGTTTGCTTTGTTTGCTTTACATTTGGTTCTCTTGTTTGGGTTTTGAATCCTCCACCCGAATTTTTGGGAAACATTCATAGGTAAATAGCAATACATTGTGGAAACTGTGCGGGGTATACCGACATGGTTGAAGCAATAGCTATATTAGTGCGACATATTTGTGAGTACCGGTAGCCTTTGAGTCAATCAAAGAGAATACGGGGCCGCTGAGTGATGTCATGAAGCACTAATGAACTCTTAGAACCTTACTTGACCATCTTGGCCTTTCTTAGGGGTAGTGAGATGACCGGCTTTGGTAAAGTCCGAAGTTGGTAGATACTCGATACTACACTCATTGAGGATTATTTTCTTGGAATATTTCGGTCGCCAGTTGATAACGAGAAATCGTATCATATAATTACTACACTTTTTATCGATTTTCATAATACATTGAGTCGTTTAACTCCCGATTATTCCGAGTTTTTATGTCTTTTCACAGGTACAACATGTGTCAACTCAAATCAGTGAAAAAGGACCACATGGAGGAAGCTAACCAAGAAACAGAAGAGAAAGAACCAAATCTGCAAAGTCTACAGATTTTGTAGCTGTGACGACCGTCACACCCTATGACGACTGTAACGCTTCCACAACTAGAAGAACGCTAGTCACACATCATTGACTAGCGTAATGCGCTATTTAAGCGCATTACAACCGTCACCCCCTTGTGACGACCGTCACACGCTTAAAGGCAACGTTATGAATTAGTGGAGACGTAGGCAACTTTGAGGGTAAATTCTTCTCCTATATTTCCTCCACTTCAGTAACCATGCATCCGGGGTCTTCCTCCACTCAAGCTTTTCCAAGTTTTTCTCAACTGCAAAATCTTCTTCTATATATATGTGGTAGTTCAATGGATGATGGTCGAAGAATTTTCTACAGAACAAAATAGCTGCTTTTCTACATTAAACTATATTATTTATTTTTGAACCATTTTCATTCGTACTGTAATTTTTATTTCCAGAATTAGTTTTTAGAGTGTTAATTATTCATCTAAGAATTAACACAATTATAGATTTCGATTAAATTGCAAGGAATTTGTAAGCATCCAAGATTACCACAGCAACATTATTTCCAGGTTTTTTATGCAATTGATATTTATTTATTCTTGTGTTATGTCATTTATTTTTATGGATTATATTTTAAGTTGCATAGTTACTAAGTATATTATGTCCGGCTAAATTAATTTGTACCGGTATGTGACTCCTAAGTACCGAAAGAATTCAGTGATAACTTGGCTAAAAACATTTATAAACAATTTCTGGTTTCCAATTTCCATGTTTAATTTAACTACCCTTGTCACGAGAGTGAGAGGATAATTAACACGATTTTGCCACGAGAGTGGGAAATTAAATAAGGCAAGAACCTGCATGCGAGAGCTGGGGTTCGACCCAGATAGTGGTAACGAAACATTAATTTTTAAATACATGAGAGTGTTTTAATAAATTAATTAAACCCAAATTGTTTCCAAAAAGTGTTATTAAATTTAAAGTGCATCCACTAGGTTTAGTAGCATGACTTATTTCATGAACACGAGAGTGCATGTCTCAGGTTTTTAAACAATTCGTTTTTACTGAAATACTTTATATGCCAAGCGATTCACCGAATTCCCGAAGTCCGACTATCACATATCGGTATAGCTATTACTATTATTTTTAATTAAACTGTTTCCCCCTTAAAACCAAATATTCATTGCTTAGTTAAAAAATTGTAGCATTAGATCGTATGCGATTGATCCTCAGTCTCTGTGGGTTCGATAATCATTTAAAACTAGAACGACTAAACTGTATACTTGCAGTTAGTATCCCAATAGACTCATAAAGTCCCGATCAAGATTTTGGCACCGTTGCCGGGGACTGATTAGTCAATTAAGTATGATTCTTCTGTTGCGCGTTTAGACTAGGCAACAGAAACCCTTTTTTGATTTGTATGCCAAGGACTCGCTCACAAGGCGAACCACTTGACAAATCGACAGATGAACCTGAACGCATCCTTTCCGTAAGACATTCAGTCAGGGATTACTGTTTAAATCACGCTATTCCTTTACCCAAACCCGAAATCAAGATTGATTCTGAAACAGATTCTAATTCTTCCTTTGAAACCGAAACTAATCCAGAAGTAGACATAGCCGAAGAACAAAGGACCCATCCACTGAAGGAGTACGCAGCTCCATCACAATAAGAACCCCACAATAGCATTGTTGCTCCAGCAATAAATCGAAACGATTTTGAGTTGAAACCGTCATTGATATCAGCTATCCAACAACACCAATTCTCTAGAGATCCTACTGAGGATCCAAATGAATATCTTACAAAATTCGTTCAATTTGCCGACACAATTATAGCAAATGGTGTTAGTAAAGATGCAATAAGATTACGTCTTTTCCCTTTCTCGCTAAGAGATAGTGCTTGGGATTGGTTGCAATCCTTGCCATCAAATTTTGTCACTACATGGGAAGGACTTAAGATTGTATTTTTAGCACGATACTTTCCCCCAAGCAAGACTGCTGCACTAAGAGCCCAAATCAACGGATTTAGGCAGAAGGATACTTAATCGCTATTTGATGCATGGGAATGCTACAAAGATATGATGCGAATGTGCCCACATCACGGACTAGAAAAATGGCTGATCATCCACACGTTTTATAATGGACTCTTGTACAACACAAGACTCTCTATAGATGCCGCCGCAGGTGGTACACTGATGGACAAGCCTTACGACGAAGCTAACCAACTCATTGAAAATATGGCTCAAAACCACTATCAATGGGGAGGAGAAAGAACATCTGTGGAGAAATCTCAAACCAAAGGTGGGATGTACAAGATTAGTAGCCTAGATAAAGTTAATTCTAAGGTAGATGCTCTTACTCAAAAGATAGAAAGCTTGACCTTACCTCCTGCGGCCACCGTGGCTGCAGTTACCCCAAACTGCGAAGTTTGTGGAGTCCCTGGTCATGTTGGAACCGAATGTCAAATCTTAGCAGGAATATCAGTTGATCAGGTAAACTACGCTCAAGGTAATCCTTATGCTAATACCTATAATCCTGGTTGGAAGAACCATCCTAACTTCTCGTACAAGAGCAATAACGCTTTATATGCACCTGGCCAAGCATCTACTGTACCTCCAGGGCATCAAAAACCCGCTGTTAATGTTCCTAACATTCCTAAGAAATCTAACCTTGAAATCCTAATGGAAAATTTTATCGCTAATCAAGCTCAACAAAACAAAGAATTCCTCAATCAAAATGTTCACACTGGTGAACAATTGAAGCTATTAGCAAATAAGGTAGATTCCCTAGCAACTCACAATAAAATGTTAGAAACCCAAATCTCCCAAGTAGCACAACACCAAGCTAGTTCTGCCACACATGCTGGTACATTTCCTGGACAGCCGCAACCCAATCCTAAAGGACACGCTAATGCTATCACATTACGAAGTGGGACAGCCCTTGATAGACCGGTAGATCCTAGACTCTAAAATCCGACCATGTATCAGAAACCTGAAAAGGAAGCAGAGAAATCGAAAGAACAATCTGAGAATGTAGAGGAAGACGCGAATGAGAACAGAGAGGTTTCAGAAAAACTTTACGTACCTCCACCGCCATATAAACCACCAATTCCATACCCTCAAAGACTTGCAAAATCCAAGAACGAGGGGCAATTCAAGAAATTTGTAGAACTTCTGAAACAATTAAACGTTACTATTCCGTTTACAGAAGCTATAACCCAAATGCCGTTATACGCTAAATTCCTAAAAGAGATATTATCTAATAAGAAAAAAATCGTTGAAAACGAAACCGTTATGCTAACCGCCAAATGTAGCGCCATAATTCAAAATAACATGCCTCCAAAGCTAAAATATCCTGGTAGTTTCTCCATACCATGTGTAATTGGAAAATCTGTCATAGACAAATCTCTATGCGATTTAGGAGCAAGTGTTAGTCTAATGCCCTTATCTATTTGCGAGAAACTCAAATTAGGTGACATGAGACCTACCAAGATGTCCCTACAACTAGCCGACATATCAGTGAAATTTCCTGTTTGTATGCTAGAAAACATTCCTGTCCGAATAGGACAATTTTACATACTGACTGACTTTATAATAATGGACATCAAGGAAGATTCAAACATTCCCATCATACTAGGAAGACCATTTTTAGCTACTGTAGGAGCCATTATTGACGTTAAGAAAGGAAAGCTTACCTTCGAGGTAGGAGAAGAAAAAGTAGAATTCATTCTTTCCTAATTCTTCAAAGCCCCTGCTATAGATGACTCATGCTGTCTCCTAGATATTATTGATGAATGTGTCAAAGAACTAGAAAGCCAAGAAGACACCTATTCTGGGATGCTGAAAATTCCGACACCAACTATCCTCAAGGATAATAACCAGAAGCAAGAACATCTAGATGCCAACCTAAGCGAATGTTTCGCCTTAACACCCGATCCTACCCCAACTGATAAGAAAACTGGTATAGAACTTAAAACGTTACCTGAAGATCTTAGGTATGAATTTTTAGATAAAGAACTCAAACGGCCAGTTATAGTCAATGCCAATTTAGGGAAAATCGAAACCGAAAAACTTCTTAGTGTGTTAAGGAAGTATCCAACCGCGTTAGGCTATAATATATCAGATCTAAAAGGAATAATCCCTTCTCTCTGTATGCACCGCATTATGCTGGAGGAGGACTGCAAAACTTCTAGAGAACATCAAAGACGAATAAATCCTATCCTAAGTGAAGTCGTTAAGAAAGAAGTACAGAAACTACTAGAGGCAGGCATCATATACCCAATATCAGATAGCAACTTGGTCAGTCCAGTTCACGTATTACCTAAGAAAGGAGGTGTTACGGTTATAACAAACAGAAAAGGTGAATCGGTGGCACAACGTACCCAAACAGGATGGAGAATGTGTATCGATTACAAAAAACTAAACAAAGCTACACGCAAGGACCATTTCCCATTACCATTCATTGATCAAATGCTTGAGCGCTTAGCCAAACATTCTCGTTTCTGCTATCTTGACGGATACTCGGGATTCTTCCAAATTCCCATTCATCCTGATGATCAAGAGAAAACCAAGTTCACATGCCCCTATGGTACCTTTGCATACCGAAGAATGCCATTTGGACTATGTAACGCACCTGCAACTTTCCAACGATGCATGATGGCGATTTTCGCAGATTTTTTGGACGGAATTATGGAAGTATTCATGGACGATTTTTCTGTCTGTGGAGAAAGTTTTGACAGATGTTTATCAAATCTTGAATTAGTACTGAAACATTGTATCAATGTCAACCTAGTGCTCAATTGGGAAAAATGTCACTTCATGGTAAGACAAGGAATTGTGCTGGGTCACATTGTATCAAACAAAGGGATTGAAGTCGATAAAGCAAAAATCGAGATTATCAAAAACCTTCAACCACCCAAAACAGTTAGAGAAATAAGAAGTTTTCTAGGACACGCTTATTTTTACCGACGTTTTATAAAAGATTTCTCTAAAATCACTAAGCCGCTAACTGAATTATTAATGAAAGAAGCCGAGTTTATTTTCGACGATAAATGCTTAAACGCATTTGAGACGCTTAAAGAAGCCTTAATTTCAACACCTATTATGCAATCTCCTGATTGTAACCTACCATTTGAAATAATGTGAGATGTGTTGTATCCCAAAATTTGCCCTCCCATATTCCTCAAGATTTCTCAAAGGTTGCACAGTCAAATCACCTCCTAAGGCAGTCAAGTCAAAATTAGGGTTTTGTGTTGCATCAAGGTCCTTACATCCAAATGACCTCAAGTGCTCCTTAATGTCCTAACTTATGCTCAAATTCAGGTTCGGCTCAAGAGTCAATTCTTTAAAGAAGGTATCCGACTGTGTGAGTTTTCTCGAAGAAATATGGTGAAAAAAGTATGCTGAAAGTGCAGTTTTTACGCGCTAAAAAATTCATAACTTGAAGATCGTGGCTCGTTTTGAACCCGTTCCGGTGGCCAAAATTCCGTCTTGACATTATCTACGTTTTCATATCTCACGGCTGGAAGCCAATTTCAATCAGAAAGTCTTCAAAAATGTAGATTTATCAAGTATTTTCATACAGAAAATTTGTGACAGAAGTTTATTTGCGTCATGTTCAGAAAATCATAACTTGGTCGATTTTCATTGTATCGAGCTGGTTCTGGTGCCAAAATTTCACAAACTGAGTTGGCTACATTTTCACAGAAGGTATTGAGTTCAAACGGTATTCAAAAGGCCTTCGTTTTTTGCTCCGAGTGCGTGACGCGCCGAAAATCCTGAATGCTGAATATTATTTCATCTGGGTCGAAACTTCGAAAATTCATAACTCGGTTAATTTTTATCGGATTGGGCTTATATTTTTACACAAGTTCACTGACTCAGAGATCTACAACTTTTCTTCAAAAGTCGAGACCAAATTATGCACCGATCAATACCAGTTTTTTATTGAAGAACGTGTCAGAGTCGACACTGGAGCCCAAAATAAGTTTGTCTGAGCTGAAACTTCAAAAATTCATAACTAATTCACCGTTTATCTGATTGAGCCGATTTTCGGACAGGAGTTAGTTCTTGATGTCGGCTACATTTTGTTTTCACATTTCAACTTCAAAAATTACACTTAAGTCCCTGCGATTTAGCCTGGAAAGTGACGAACTCAAGTAAACATTGGAGGCCCAATTGCACATTCAAAGCCCATTTTCTTTATCCTAATTTCATTATATAATCACCTTCTTTTCACACAAACCAGAGAGGAGGAAAAGAGAGAAAAAACCTTGCCACAACACTGTTAGAATATCAAATTCTTTCAAGAACCCTAAAACCTTGAAATCCTTATTACAAATCCCTCTCTCACTACAAACAAGCCATCACAGTTACAAACCAACACCTCACTACTTCTTCAGTAAGGATAAGGCTGGCTTGATCTCCATGATCTAAAGGGCATAAAAGCATTCAGGTCACTAATTTTCTAGTAAGGGTAAGATTGATTTGATCTCCATGATCAAAAGGGTATAATCATTCATACATGCCATATTGTGCCTAAACATTAAATTTCTTCATATATTGGCTTTATTTGCATTTTATGATTTTATTTAATGTGTTCATGAGATTCAACACTGCAGATTTAGACAAGATCCCATGCAGGTTCATTAAGGAATGTTGAGGCCAGAACACAAATGGCCAAAAACCAAATGGCCAAAAAAGAACAACTTATGCATGACACCAATACATGGCGAGACAGACATCCTGAGAAGATTAAGGAACGTTGAGGCCAAAACACAAATGGCCAAAAGCCAAAACACAAATGGCCAAAAGCCAAAAGCCAAATGGCCAAAGTAGAACAACTTATGCATGACACCAATACATGGCCAAACCACTCCAATTCACCTCCAAAAAGGGCCAGACACCCCCCATGGTTTGCATCATTTTTATTTTTTTATTTTATTTTCCTTTTCATTCTTTTAATTGTTTTTAATTGTTTTCTTTAATTTCCTAAAATAATTTTCATAAAAAAAAATCAGAAACTAAAAATGTTTATTGTTATTAATATTAATTTCACCATTATTTTTTGTAAATAAACTTTAATAATTAACTTAGTTAATTTAGGTTTCAAAACTTTAATATTTTTCTTAATAAATTAAAATATGTAGAAATTAGGTTTTTTTAACTTTTCATCATTTTTTTTAAATAAATAATTTTCTCATCATTATTATCATTATTAATTACTAAATATTTTGTAAATAAACATGTACATTAATTATTTAATAAATTAGGTTAAACCTTAATATTTTCTTAATAATTAAAAATAATTTAGAATTAGGGTTTCGTTAAACTATAATTTTAATCCTTTTCTTTATTTTCATTAAATACAAAAACAAAAAAAAAACATTTCTTTTCTTTTATTAAATACTTAATTAATTTTTAATTCAATTTAATTTCAAAAGGGTCCAACGCCCTCGAACGTTCTATTTTTATTCTTTTCGCACGTTATTTTATTTTCTTATGAATATTATGTAACTGCTCAAGCCATGTAATAGTAACTAGGTTTTACTTTCCGCATTTTTATTAAAATGGGTCTTTGTAATTTGGCGATGTATAGACCCGCGCCTTGTAATAGCGTAGGATTTTACTTTCCACATTTAAATTTCCGCACTTTTTAAATTTTAATTGCATGAAAGAATGTATGGCCTAAATTAAAAACAAGCGTAGATCACCATGATACATGTATAAGATAAAACATAACATGAAAATAACACACAAATTCACACACCACTCTTAGGGTACGCCTCACTGTTGCCTTACCCTCGAAACGTGGTCGTCGAGTATAGGACGTTTTAGTAAGTCCTTATGTCCATAACATGATCCAGTTGCCTCGAAACGGTTGCCTCAGAATTAAAAGGATCAATGGCATAAGGGTAGCTTCTAAGGTGTCCTACTGTTGCTCTGGTGACCACACTGTCCCTACAAACGAATTGACCCGAACACCTCCAACGGTGGTGCTACCTACCTCTCAATGGTGGGATGGCACTACCTTAAGGACATTTACACAGCCTAATTCCTTAGGGTAGGTGGATGACTCATAGATACTTGCTCTCTCAAAAACAAATCAAAACTCTTTTCACACCGACACTTTTCAAAAAGCTTTCAAAACAATTTTTCAAACACTCTTGAGGACTGATACAAGAGTCGATCTAAAATCTTTAAACGAAACTTTTTCAAACCCACTCACAATTGAAAAGCAAACACTTTTGAAAACACAAATGAGCAAGTATCTAAGAGCCCATGGATAACCATGGATAGAAAGGGTGCTAACACCTTCCCTTTCTATAAATCTACCTCCCGAACCGAGAGATAATCTCATAAGGAATTTTGCTGTGCTTTTGTCCTGTCCATGTTGGAGAAAATAAAAGACGGTGGCGACTCTTGCTTCCGCGACATTTCGCGAACCAACGTTAAACAGTCAGTTCTAAATCCACCGATCACAGAACTGGCGACTCTGCTGGGGACTACTTTAAAGTGAGGTGTACCTTAGGACTAAGATCACTTGTGTTTTCAATTGTCTGAATTGTTTGCTTTATTATTGTGGGTACTGTCTTGGGAGTTCTATAGATCCTAAACCCGGATCTGGGGATACCTTCTTAGAAAGTAGCAACAAGGCTGTGAGGAAACTGTGCGGGGTATACCGACATGGTTGAAGCAGTCTGCTACGTTGATGTGGCACTTTGGTGTGTACCGGTAACCCTTGAGTCCAGTCAAGGAGAGTACGGGGCCTCCGCGTGGTGTCATGAAGCATCAATTGACCTTAGGAACCTTAATTGAACCATCTTGGCCTCTTTAGGGTAGTGAGGTAACTGACTTTGGTGCAGTTCGAGGTTGGTTGATACTCGATACTACACTCAATTGAGGGTTGTTTTCTTGGAATATTTCGGTTGCCAGTTCAGTGGCTAAATCGAAACGATGAACAATGAAAACAATCCAGTGATATTGGGACCCTTAGAACCCGGTTACTTCTGATAGGACAGGTCTTAACCAACCATCTTCAAGAGGGTAATACCTAGACCCCATGCTGGCCTAAACTCTAAGGGTTATCTTGTGTGACTTGTGTGCCTTCCAACTTGACTATTTGCATGCTTGTTATCTGACACTTGAGTTTCTTGCAGGTTTTGTTTACAGTCCTTAATTGGGACTCATAACAGGGTTTACCTACATTACCCCATGCATAGCATAACATGATACCATTGCATGCATCCTGCATAAAGACTAACCCGTTTCAAGGATCTCAAGGCTTGTGATGCAGGTCATGATGAACCAACATGTCTAGCAAGGGGAAAAGGGGATTTATTTTCCCCTAGCCAAGGTTGATAACTTGAGTCAGGGGCTATGACCCACTAGATATGGTGAGCCTTGACCCTTGAAGAAGGACTCTCAACAACATGAAGTTCCTTCAATCAAGCTATCGGATTCAAATTCTAACAATTTTTCTTGTTTACCCCGCGAGATCCTTGAAAACATTGCATGCACATATGCACATAATTGCATTACAGGTATCCCTTTTACAGGTTGCTTACCTTCTTCGCTGTTTATTTCAGCCGATCCGTCATGAATCCTGAATCATCTGCTGAGCAATCCATCAAGGCCCTCCAGGCTCAGAATGCCCAGTTCCAAGAGTTGATCATGAGTTTGGCCCAGGGGCAACAAGATCTGAAGACCCTGCTTTTGAAAAAGAAGAAGAAGAGGACGGTGCTGTTCAACCCTAGACGCAAATCTGGGAATGGATCACAAAATGAAGTTGAGCAGACTACCCCATCTGTTGGAAAGGACAACCCCCATGAGAGAGAGGTTCCTAGTCCAGTGGTCTCCGACAACGAGACAGAGTCCAATGATGAGCAGTACCCTCCAGCTAAGGACAGGTACAAACAGTTGGAAGACCGGCTAAGTGCCATGGAGATACAAAAAGTGCCCGGCCTGGACTTCGAAGATCTAGGTCTGTCTTCTGGGGTAGTGATCCCGCACAAATTCAAGGCCCTGCCTTTGCAAAGTACGATGGGGCATCCTGTCCAAAGCTGCATCTCAGGTCATACATGAGGAGGATCCAACCCTACACGGCTGACAAGAACTTATGGATCCATTTCTTCCAGGAGAGTCTTTCAGGGACTCAGCTCGAGTGGTTCTATCAACTGAATGGAGCCAACATCCGTACCTGGGAAGACTTAGCCACTGCATTTTACAAGCAATACCAGTATAATGCCGACCTTGCTCCCACGCGCACTCAGCTCCAGGGAATGCCTATGGGTACAGGTGAGGGCTTTAAAGAGTATGCTCAAAAATGGAGGGACCTTGCTGGAAGGGTACAACCACCTCTAACTGACCGCGAGCTTGTCGACATGTTCTTGGGGACCCTGTCTGGTCCATTCTTCAACCACCTGATTGGGAATTCTGCTGCTGGGTTTACAGATTTGGTCTTGACCGGGGAAAGAATAGAAGCTGGCATCAAGTCAGGGAAAATACAGAATGGTGACTCCTCGAACACTGAGAAGAAACCATCCAAGAGAGAATCTAGTGCTGTCTATGGCTCAAGAGGGCAGAATAGGTCCGAGCACCGCCAAGATGTCAACGCGGTGGTTATTGCAAAACCGGTCGGTGCTCCTCAGCGTCATAATCAGCAAAGGGAAGAGAGACCCAAAAGGCAATTCACTCCCCTCGGCATGACCTTGTCACAGATATTGCCACAGTTGCTGGAAACCAAGTTGGTAACTCTCATGGACCCTCCAAAGAATCCCAACAGGACGCCTTCAAGGTATAACCCCAACGTTCGCTGCGCTTATCATTCTGACAGCCTAGGGCATGCTACAGATGATTGTTGGACTTTGAGAAACAAGGTTCAGGATCTGATTGACGCAAAGGAAGTCCATCTCGACTCTCCAGAGGCTCCCAATGTGACCACTGCTCCCCTGCCCAAACATGGCTAGGATTGGAAACTTTTGTTCATTTGAATGTTCAAGATTGTATTTTTCTTCGATTGTTCAAACATTTTATTTCATGTCAAACTTGGTTATTTCATTAATGCATTACACATGTCTGTTTTGAAGTAATTATTTCGTATTCACTATATGCAAATTGTTTTCATATTTTTGTGATGTCAACTCTTGATCTAAAATTCTAAGCCTCTTGAGGGAGGATGACGAAAACGATACCACAATCTACAGTATGCTTTTGAACAGACCCCGCTGATGAGGTACATGCATTGTTTCAATTCCTAAACATTGGAGTTATAAGGAAGATAATCCCTCGTCAACCCCTCTGAGCCAAAGAAGTTGGAGTTTTTTCTTTTTCGAAATTAAAACCCTTAATCATAACCTGGGGCAGGGTAGTTCTCTCAGTTGATCCAGGTGCACGATGAATGGCATCAAAGGAATCCTTACAAAACAAAAAAATACAGCGATGGTTCCGAACAATCATAAAGACAGGCAATCATTACTTCTCAAAATAAAAACCCATTAAGTCAAAACCTATAAAGGAGACTTACAAAGCTGGGGCATCCCGCTGACTGTAATCACAAGAGAAACAGTTCAGGCAAAAAACAGGGATAAGGAAATCAAAAAGAAAGAGGTCTTACAAACCCTAAACCAAACAAAAATGTCTGCCTATTCAAATAAACGTTCAACATCCGAACCATCACTGGAATTTAAGAGCAAAGACTCAAACAAGATCTAACGCACGATCAGCTGAGTTTAGGTTTGAAGAACATCACGAAGAGCGGGTGGGTACAAATAATTTGAGCCTTTATCCTTTGTTTCTTAAACCGTGAACCAGGCCACGCTACAACCCTTAAAAGTCCTAGCTGAAGCATGGGTTAGTTCGAAAGCATACTGTTACCAAAGGTATCTTGACTCCTTAAGGCTTGCTATAAAATATTGAGTTGACATCACATTTTACAAAATTTGCTGGTTTTACTGAAAAATGCATTTTTCAAAAACTTCAAGACAGACATAAGCTTTGCTTTTTTAACATAACTTTGTTTGCATATGACTTTTTGTTTGAACAACATAGAAATTCGCACGACGAATGCCTAATGAACAAAAGCACCTCCAATCAAGGGGCATGGCCTGATCATTGTCCATCATCTGGGGCAGTCCAGTCAAGACTCAAGGAATCTCTCAAGATGCCAAACAGCCAGGGGCAAACCTCCGCCTGAGCCACTTGGGGCATTGGACATGAATTCCCAGCAACAAATCTTGCATGACCAAACATCTTCTGGTAGCGTGGCAACACAATAACAGGGGCACCTCCCTACATCCTGAGAGCATGGACATAGTCAGAAAAAATACTACGCGTAATCAAAGACCCGCTAGGTTGACACACCTAGGCAAAAATAAGGGCTTCCCGGCGAACCAAAAGGGTTCGGGAAAAAATGAGGGATGAAATGAAAAAAATATATATACCCGGCAAGTCGAAAACCTGAAAAGGCGGCTTGGGCAAAAATGGGTATCCCGGTGGACTGAAAACCCGAAAGGGCGGTCCAGGAAAAAGTTAGGGATCAAAGCGTACGACTATGTCCTGTCATCTCGTCACTTGCCTACCAGAAGAAGATTTGTCAATTGGCAGTCATCAAACACCTTCACAGGTACCTTCTTCTCCAACAGAAACTGGGGCAATAATGAGTTGTCTAAATGATCCGGTTGCCCTGTCCACCAAAGTGCCAAGGTAAGTTCAGCTGAAGAATGCGACCAAGATACCTTCATTTCCAACAGAGCACAATGACGAAATCCCCAGCGGAGTTATCATCAAATCTCAGCGAAGTATCTCTTCCCACAGAGTAATTCCCCGCAGAGTAATCTCTTTGCCAAGTTTATTCCCCAACGGAGTTATCTTCTCCGACCGGTATTCTTGCAATCATCATCCCCAACGGAAACAAAGAATCTCACTCTTCAACATCAGCCCAGGATTTGACTTCCCGGCATCCGTCAAGGATCTATTTTCCAAGACGAAGATACATTCATAAACATCACATTATTATACATCATGATACATGCATCATACAATCTCATGTGTTGAAAAATATTATTGCTTGATCCATATCATGCATTGCATATGACTGACCTTTACCTTTCAGGAAGGATACAGTGAAAAGATCAGCTATGTAGATGAATACAGTCAAAAGAGACCAACCCAGTCAAAGAATACAAATCCAGTTAAATCAATGCCTAAAGATTTCTCTGATACAACTCGTCGTCATAGACACTCGTCGTTATAGACACTCGTCGTTATAGACACCCGTCGTTATAGACACCCGTCGTTATAGACACTCGTCGTTATAGACACTCGTCGTTATAGACACTCGTCGTTATAGACACTCGTCGTTATAGACACTCGTCGTTATAGACACTCGTCGTTATAGACACCTGTCGTTATAGACACCCGTCGTTATAGACACCCATCGTTATAGACACTCGTCGTTATAGACACTCGTCGTTATAGACACTCGTCGTCATAGACACTCGTCGTCATAGACACTCGTCGTTATAGACACCCGTCGTTATAGACACCCGTCGTTATAGACACTCGTCGTTATAGACACTCGTCGTTATAGACACTCGTCGTTATAGACACGCGTCGTTATAGACACCCGTTGTCATAGACACTCGTCGTCATAGACACTCGTCGTTATAGACACTCGTCGTTATAGACACTCGTCGTTATAGACACTCGTCGTTATAGACACTCGTCGTTATAGACACTCGTCGTCATAGACACTCGTCGTTATAGACACTCGTCGTTATAGACACTCGTTGTCATAGACACTCGTCGTTATAGACACTCGTCGTCATAGACACTCGTCGTCATAGACACTCGTCGTTATAGACACTCGTTGTTATAGACACTCGTCGTTATAGACACTCGTCGTTATAGACACCCGTCGATAAAGACCACCCGTCCATGGAAATAACCTGTCAGTAGAGACAACTCACCAACCTTACTAATTCCAGACTCGATTCCTGTATCTTTCCAGGACACGTCTGAAGAGTTCGAAGATCCGATTCCTGTATCTTGCCAGGGTGTATCTGTTGACGACTACATTACCAGACTCGATTCCTGTATCCTGCCAGGGCACGTCTGAAGAGTTCGAAGATCCGATTCCTGTATCTTGCCAGGGTGTATCTGTTGACGACTAACATTACCAGACTCGATTCCTGTATCTTGCCAGGGCACGTCTGAAGAGTTCGAAGATCCGATTCCTGTATCTTGCCAGGGTGTATCTGTTGACGACTAATTCCAGACTCGATTCCTGTATCTTGCTAGGGCACGTCTGAAGAGTTCAAAGATCCGATTCCTGTATCTTGCCAGGGTGTATCTGTTGACGACTAATTCCAGACTCGATTCCTGTATCTTGCCAGGGCACGTCTGAAGAGTTCGAAGATCCGATTCCTGTATCTTGCCAGGGTGTATCTGTTGACGACTATATTCTCCGGACTCGATTCCTGTATCTTGCCAGGGCACGTCTGAAGAGTTTAAAGATTCGATTCCTGTATCCATCCAGGGCATATCTGCATAAAGAGTTTGAAGATCAACCCCAGTAACAGGCCAGGTAATTATCTTTCTTTCTCAGGTACGCAAGTTCTCGCTAAGGAATCTCTTACGCGATCGACACCTAGATGGCATCTGTAAGCCCATCCACATACCTACAGTCTCCAAATGGCGTCTATAAGTCCATTCCCGACAAAGTTCTGTCATACCTCCATATGGCATCTATAAGCCCATCCTCCTACCCATCATCCTCTCCAAATGGCATCTGTAAGCCCATTCCCGCCATCACGCTGCTGATACTTTACTATGTGAGCGCAAATTTCTGGGCACTCTAGTGTTCAATCATCTTCCACCTTTGGATCACGAAAGGCACGCAAGCCAATCTACATCCTCAGGTCTAAGGAGATTGAACAGGGGCAACTGTTGTACCCCAAAATTTGCCCTCCCATATTCCTCAAGATTTCTCAAAGGTTGCACAGTCAAATCACCTCCTAAGGCAGTCAAGTCAAAATTAGGGTTTTGTGTTGCATCAAGGTCCTTACATCCAAATGACCTCAAGTGCTCCTTAATGTCCTAACTTATGCTCAAATTCAGGTTCGGCTCAAGAGTCAATTCTTTAAAGAAGGTATCCGACTGTGTGAGTTTTCTCGAAGAAATATGGTGAAAAAAGTATGCTGAAAGTGCAGTTTTTACGCGCTAAAAAATTCATAACTTAAAGATCGTGGCTCGTTTTAAACCCGTTCTGGTGGCCAAAATTCCGTCTTGACATTATCTACGTTTTCATATCTCACGGCTGGAAGCCAATTTCAATCAGAAAGTCTTCAAAAATGTGGATTTATCAAGTATTTTCATACAGAAAATTTGTGACAGAAGTTTATTTGCGTCATGTTCAGAAAATCATAACTTGGTCGATTTTCATCGTATCGAGCTGGTTCTGGTGCCAAAATTTCACAAACTGAGTTGGCTACATTTTCACAGAAGGTATTGAGTTAAAACGGTATTCAAAAGGCCTTCGTTTTTTGCTCCGAGTGCGTGACGCGCCGAAAATCCTGAATGCTGAATATTATTTCATCTGGGTCGAAACTTCGAAAATTCATAACTCGGTTAATTTTTATCGGATTGAGCTTATATTTTTACACAAGTTCACTGACTCAGAGATCTACAACTTTTCTTCAAAAGTCGAGACCAAATTATGCACCGATCAATACCAGTTTTTTATTGAAGAACGTGTCAGAGTCGACACTGGAGCCCAAAATAAGTTTGTCTGAGCTGAAACTTCAAAAATTCATAACTAATTCACCGTTTATCCGATTGAGCCGATTTTCGGACAGGAGTTAGTTCTTGATGTCGGCTACATTTTGTTTTCATATTTCAACTTCAAAAATTGCACTTAAGTCCCTGCGATTTAGCCTGGAAAGTGACGAACTCAAGTAAACATTGGAGGCCCAATTGCACATTCAAAGCCCATTTTCTTTACCCTAATTTCCATTATATAATCACCTTCTTTTCACACAAACCAGAGAGGAGGAAAAGAGAGAAAAAACCTTGCCACAACACTGTTAGAATATCAAATTCTTTCAAGAATCCTAAAACCTTGAAATCCTTATTACAAATCCCTCTCTCACTACAAACAAGCCATCACAGTTACAAACCAACACCTCACTACTTCTTCAGTAAGGATAAGGCTGGCTTGATCTCCATGATCCAAAGGAAATAAAAGCATTCAGGTCACTAATTTTCCAGTAAGGGTAAGATTGATTTGATCTCCATGATCAAAAGGGTATAATCATTCATACATGTCATATTGTGCCTAAACATTAAATTTCTTCATATATTGGCTTTATTTGCATTTTATGATTTTATTTAATGTGTTCATGAGATTCAACACTGCAGATTTAGACAGGATCCCATGCAGGTTCATTAAGGAATGTTGAGGCCAGAACACAAATGGCCAAAAGCCAAATGGCCAAAAAAGAACCACTTATGCATGACACCAATACATGGCGAGACAGACATCCTGAGAAGATTAAGGAACATTGAGGCCAAAACACAAATGGCCAAAAGCCAAAACACAAATGGCCAAAAGCCAAAAGCCAAACGGCCAAAGTAGAACAACTTATGCATGACACCAATACATGGCCAAACCACTCCAATTCACCTCCAAAAAGGACCAGACACCCCCCATGGTTTGCATCATTTTTATTTTTTTATTTGATTTTCCTTTTCATTCTTTTAATTGTTTTTAATTGTTTTCTTTAATTTCCTAAAATAATTTTCATAATAAAAAATCAGAAACTAAAAATGTTTATTGTTATTAATATTAATTTCACCATTATTTTTTGTAAATAAACTTTAATAATTAACTTAGTTAATTTAGGTTTCAAAACTTTAATATTTTTCTTAATAAATTAAAATATGTAGAAATTAGGTTTTTTTAACTTTTCATCATTTTTTTTAAATAAATAATTTTCTCATCATTATTATCATTATTAATTACTAAATATTTTGTAAATAAACATGTACATTAATTATTTAATAAATTAGGTTAAACCTTAATATTATCTTAATAATTAAAAATAATTTAGAATTAGGGTTTCGTTAAACTATAATTTTAATCCTTTTCTTTATTTTCATTAAATACAAAAACAAAAAAAAAACATTTCTTTTCTTTTATTAAATACTTAATTAATTTTTAATTCAATTTAATTTCAAAAGGGTCCAACGCCCTCGAACGTTCTATTTTTATTCTTTTCGCACGTTATTTTATTTTCTTATGAATATTATGTAACTGCTCAAGCCATGTAATAGTAACTAGGTTTTACTTTCTGCATTTTTATTAAAACGGGTCTTTGTAATTTGGCGATGTATAGACCCGCGCCTTGTAATAGCGTAGGATTTTACTTTCCGCATTTAAATTTCCGCACTTTTTAAATTTTAATTGCATGAAAGAATGTATGGCCTAAATTAAAAACAAGCGTAGATCACCATGATACATGTATAAGATAAAACATAACATGAAAATAACACACAAATTCACACACCACTCTTAGGGTACGCCTCACTGTTGCCTTACCCTCGAAACGTGGTCGTCGAGTATAGGACGTTTTAGTAAGTCCTTATGTCCATAACATGATCCAGTTGCCTCGAAACGGTTGCCTCAGAATTAAAAGGATCAATGGCATAAGGGTAGCTTCTAAGGTGTCCTACTGTTGCTCTGGTGACCATACTGTCCCTACAAACGAATTGACCCGAACACCTCCAACGGTGGTGCTACCTACCTCTCAATGGTGGGATGGCACTACCTTAAGGACATTTACACAGCCTAATTCCTTAGGGTAGGTGGATGACTCATAGATACTTGCTCTCTCAAAAACAAATCAAAACTCTTTTCACACCGACACTTTTCAAAAAGCTTTCAAAACAATTTTTCAAACACTCTTGAGGACAGATACAAGAGTCGATCTGAAATCTTTAAACGAAACTTTTTCAAACCCACTCACAATTGAAAAGCAAACACTTTTGAAAACACAAATGAGCAAGTATCTAAGAGCCCATGGATAACCATGGATAGAAAGGGTGCTAACACCTTCCCTTTCTATAAATCTACCTCCCGAACCGAGAGTTAATCTCATAAGGAATTTTGCTGTGCTTTTGTCCTGTCCATGTTGGAGAAAATAAAAGACGGTGGCGACTCTTGCTTCCGCGACATTTCGCGAACCAGCGTTAAACAGTCAGTTCTAAATCCACCGATCACAAGATGCAAGCGATTATGCTGTAGGTGCAGTCCTAGGACAACGCAAGGATAAAAAGATTCACGCTATCTACTACACAAGCAGAACACTCGATCCCGCACAAATGAATTACGCCACTACGGAGAAGGAACTCTTAGCCGTTGTATTCGCATTGGACAAATTTCGTTCCTACTTAGTGGGCCCCAAAATCATTATTTACATGGATCATGCTGCAATCCGATACTTGCTAAGTAAGAAAGACGCCAAACCACGACTACTCAGATGGATCTTACTCCTACAAGAGTTTGACTTGGAAATCAAAGACAAAAGAGGGACTGAGAACGTGGTAGCGGACCATTTATCAAGATTGGATGGAATCCAAATCGAGAGTGTTCCCATAAACGGAGATTTCCCATATGAACGCCTTATTGCTAAACTAGAGATAGCTCTTATCGACAATTTAGATCAACACAATGAACCTTTAACAACTGCGGTAGTAAAAGCCATTTGTACCAACACCACATTACCGTGGTACACTGATTTCGTCAACTATTTAGCCGCCGGTGTTTTACCACCCGATTTAACGTACCAACAGCGGAAGAAATTCTTCCATGATTTTGAACACTACTTTTGGGATGAACCACTACTCTTTAAAAGAGGCGCCGATGGTATCTACCGTCGCTATGTTCCTAACGATGAAATAGACGACGTCATTGGCCATTGCCATTCCGCCCCTTATGGTGGACACACTAGCACATCGAAAACTTATGCAAAAATACTTCAAGCTGGCTTCTTTTGGCCTACTTTATGGAAAGACGTCCACGTAACAATTATGAACTGCGATAGATGTCAGCGCACAGGAAATATATCTAGACGTGACGAAATGCCGCAAAAAGGGATCTCGAAGTAGAAATTTTCGATGTGTGGGGAATTGATTTCATGGGACCTTTCACCGCATACTTTGGAAATAAGTATATATTGGTAGCTGTTGACTACGTGTCGAAATGGATTGAAGCCGTCGCTGCACCCACAAACGATACACGAGTAGTACTTAAACTATTCAAGCATGTTATCTTCCCACGATTCGGTGTACCAAGACTAGTAATCAGTAATGGCGGTTCCCATTTTATCTCTAGGATTTTCGAAAAACTACTTTCAAAATATGGCGTTAAACATCACATAGCCACACCATACCATCCTCAAACGAGTGGGCAAGTGGAAGTGTCAAATAGGTAAATTAAACAAATCCTTGAGAAAACTGTAGCCACATCCAGAAAAGGTTGGTCCTCCAAGCTAAATGATGCTCTTTGGGCATATAGGACAACTTTTAAAACCCCTATCGGAACAACACCGTTCAAATTAGTTTATGGAAAATCTTGTCATTTACCAGTAGAATTAGAACATAAAGCTTACTGGGAAATTAAAACCCTAAACTTAAATTACAAGATTGCTGGCGAGAAACGAATATTAGATATCCATGAATTAGAAGAATTGCATTTAGACACTTATGAAAATGCTAGAATCTATAAGGAGAGAACAAAAAAATGGCACGATAAGCGTATCTCGCGGAAAGAATTTAAGGAAGGAGACATCGTACTCCTATTCAACTCTAGACTGAAACTTTTCCCGGGTAAATTACGTTCCCAATGGTCAGGACCGTTCGAAATTAATAAAGTTTTCCCAAGTGGTGCGATCGAAATTAAAGAAAATTCTATCGAACCATTCATAGTCAATGGCCAGCGCTTAAAGCATTATTTTAACGTCGAAAATCTAAACTATTCGGCTTATCTGTAGTTAAGTGAGCCACCTATCCCGATACCTAACTGAATAGGTACTATCTGTCGAGCCATCGACATAAAACAAAGGCGCTTCATGGGAGGCAACCCATGTTTTCTTTTAATTATTTTTATTGTTTTAATATGTTTTTATTTTTCTCTTCTTTTACTTAATATTTAAAAATTTTCATGTTGCATCCCTTACTCCTTTTTATTTTTCTTTTTCTTTTATTTTTATTTTTCTTTTTCTTTTATTTTTATTTTTCTTTTAAACTTTCTTTTTTTTTTCTTTTTGGTTTAACTTCGGCATTTTTAACCTGAAAATAATAACTTAGTTTTTCAAACATTTATTAAATATTTTCAGGGGTAATTCTTTAGCTTTAATATTTAGCTCCATGGCACGAGTAAACTACATGAACATCACCTTGAGAAGTAGGCACCAGAGAAAACGCTTTGAGGATCTGGCTGAGCGAGAGATGTGCCCTACAATTTATGCTGATGATCATGCTATGACTGCTTTAGGCATTCGTAAGAGTGTCATGTATCTGCTACACCAAATAGGCTGGGACACTGCTCCTATTCGGAGACGTTATTGTACCTACAGAAAGTTGACCCTTGAGTTCCTGAGCACACTGAGCTACCTACCAAATCATGGGTTAGGTTTCAACCGTGGGTTGATCACCTTCAGACTGTTTGACATGGACTACCGCTATAACCTAAGGGATTTTGCCAACCTGTTAGGATTCCCTTATGGCCCTGATGTTATTACCATGACCCAGGAAGACCTATTGCTTGATACTGATCTTGATTTCTTCTGGGGTAGCATTGCTAGAAACAACCATCCCGAGCCATCTGACCTTTATTCGGAGTCCATCCACAACCCCGCTATCAGGTACTTTCATAAGATCATTGCCCACACCCTTTTTGGTAAAGAGCAAAATGTTACATCAGTGTCACGTGATGAGCTTTTCATCATGTACTGTGCTTCTCAGAGCCGTCCAGTAAACGGTGCCGTCTATATGCTAGCTAACATGGAACATATTATACAAACACCAAATGCCCCAATCCTCTTAGGTGGTTTAGTCACTATGATCTCTAATGCCATTGGACTCCGAAGGCCTATGTTAGGATCATCACCGCATTATGGAATCAAGCCAATGAACATTGAATTTTGCTTCAACACTAGTTTTATAGGAAATCTTGGGCCAGACGAATTCGAGCTGCTAATTAATCATGAGACTGTCCACTAGTTTGTGCTCCCGAACCCTATAACTAGTGTCCACAATAGAGCAAACTGGCTTTTTGACCTCCACCATCCTCCTACACCACCTTCGTCTCCTTCCACTAGTGACATCTATGAAGTCCCTAATGCCTCCCGACATGCTGAAGATCCTGCAACACCACCGGGGTACCACCAGTTTCCCGACCCATGGGAGCAGCATGTAGTTTCTATTGAGTCCACCCAAGCTCCAGAGATACCACCACCTTCTCCACCTACTGTCATCCTCAGCTCTTTGCATGGAGAAATTACCGAAATGCGGGGTGAGCTTACATCTCTACGTGTGGATTTTATCGCTTTTATGGATTTGGTGACAGACCAACTGGATTTCATGCACCAACATATGTTCCCTACTCCTCGTGGCTAGATATTGCCGTTGTTATATTAATTTGTTCTTCTCTTGCATTTGTATATATAGTGAGGTCACTGTTTAGTTTAAGTGTGGGGGAGGAATCTAGTTTGTTTTAGTATTTTATTATTTTTATTATTATTTAAGTTATTATTTCCAAACAATTTTTACTCATTAATGAAATTTCAATTATTTATCAAGTTTCAAGTTCTATTGCCTTACTGCCATTATTTCATTTCATACATGTTATTTCAATTTCAGTATATTTTTCACTTTTTATCAATTTACTGTTCATATTTTCAGCAAAAAATTTTTTTTTTTGGCCATATGACGTCTGTTGGAAAAATTATTACTGCTTACTATGCTAGAATTTTGAATTATAATATTAGAAAATAAAAAATGTCACGTTCTTTTCATTAATATAATGAAATTGAACGCGTGATGCTCGTAACGCCCCCATGACGAGTGTAACATGCGTTTCACCGTGTTACGCCCGTCACACCCTCGTGACGACCGTCACGCGCGCCCTGTATCAGAACCTGCTATTATAGAGTCGTTCCATCTTTGGTTTCAAACCTCCATTGCTACAAAAAACGGTAACATACCCACTCAAATTTTCTCAACTTCCAACACTCTAATACTAAAAACTCCATCAACCCACCACTAAATCCACATTCCAAACCATTTCCATGACTTAATCCGTTTTACAAACACTATGGCCAACAATCAACAAGCTCCCACTCTCACTTTCAGATCCGGCGAACAAGGAGAAACCCAACGTGTAAAATTCTAGAAGTTCCAACGCCGTGGTATCCAACCTACACGGTATGTTGATCTTGACTGTTTGAGGAGTTTGGGACTACTAGACAGTGTCCGACAATTGTTGCAGAGTGTGAATTTATGGAACCTGTGCCGCGAACCGCAACCCATTTATGAAACTCTAACCCTTGAGTTTCTTAGTTCCTTTGTATACATCACTCCCCCTGGTGCCACAAACCAACTCTCAGGCATGGCCAAGTTTCGTATGTTTGGCATCGAGCATCAACTGCCCCAAACTGACATCGCACGCCTTTTAGGTTTCTGATCTGACGAAGGTGTCCATCTAAGGGTGCCAGATAATCTTGGTGAGGAAGCTTTTAACTTATGGCACAATATGACGAACATCCGTGCCGGATCCTACGACCACCTCAACGCCACACACATTCATAATCCGGCTATCCGCTATTTCCACCGCATCCTCAGCAACACCATCTTCACCCGTGACAGTAACCACAAGCTCAACTCCAAGGATCTCTTCTTCATGCATTGCGCATTCACCGGGAAAAAGATCAACGCCGCCCCGTTTTTACTGGCTCATATTCACTCTATTTGTGCTAGAGGCGGAAAACCCTTCTATTTCGAAGGGCTTGTCACTTCACTTTCCATAGCTCTGAACTATGGTGCTGCTCTCGCGGATATGCCTTCTATGGCACCAGCTTTGCTAACTTTGGACCACTGCAAGGCCGCACATCTCATTTATGAGCGGGAGGATGGCAGATTCCATCCTGTGATCAGAAACACTGTCTATCATAACATCACTTTGCCTTACAGGGACCGAATTGATCCATAAAACCGAGCTAACTGGTTGTTCGATCCTGCAGCTCCCGCGGGGCGTGCTCCTACTCATGAAGACCAACCTAATGCCCCCGCAGACGAAATGCAAGAAGAGATGGACAGTGCTCCCCCCGTCCACGACATTCCAGGACCTTCATCTGCACCACCTCCTATTAATCTTGAAGACGTTCTCCGCGCCATTCATATGCAAAATCAAATGAGCGCAGCGCTTGAAAGAAGACAACAGGAACAATATGAGTATCTATGCGCTCAAAACACTCAAATCTTGACTGGATAGCGGAGCATGAATGAGAGGTTGGACGAGGCCCTGTCGAAACTCAACGCCTTAAGGCTGGACGTCAGCACCCTTGGTTACCAGGATACTGACACAGAAGCCACTCCTACCAGACGGTCTTGTACCAGGAGTAGAGGACGTGGTCACCAGCAGTTTTCTTTATTTTCTAAGTAGTTTACTTTTTCTATTTCATTTCCTTTCAGTTTGTTTTTGTAATTGTACTTCCCCGCCTATATACCGCAATATTGAGGACAATGTCGGATTTAGTGTGGGAGAGGTACCTTTCCATCTTCTATGAACAAGTAAATTTTTATGATACGTCTCAATTCAAATTCTTCGCTTTATTTAGCCATACCGAAATTTTTTTATCTTCACATTAGCCCGACATACCTATTTTAACGAAATCTCAGTTGAGGAAGCCGAAAACGACATAACAAGATCGATACGGTTATGACACTGTAGACTAACTACTTACGCGATCCGTTTCAATGACCTTTATACCGATATCTTGAGTTTTAGTTCTAAAGTAACCCCTAGTAGTTTATACTAGCAGTCAGCACCGTCTTGACACAAACCACGTGGAGAATCGATGAATATAAGTGTTTGATGCCTGATCATTGAAATATCCTTCTTATCTCGCTGCTAAAAGAAAAGAAATTTTGTGCACCAAAATATACGGTCACATATAAGAACTGAGCAAATAATGAAGGAATCCAATGTTGGTTGGTTCAGAGGTATTTGGTTCTGGACTTGGTAGGGCGTGCTACGGCTCGATCCCCCACAACCTCCAATTTGGATAACGTATATAGGGTTGCCACATTCGTGTACCAGACCCCGTGCTAAAAGGATCAAAGTCACTAACCGGTTACTCCACTATGTGCGTGCTAAGACAAAGGGCTTAATGTGATTGTGCCAGAACGAAACCGGGTGAAATAGATACGAGGAACTCTGGGCAGAATTATAACGGAACTGTTGGATAGTTCGTTTGAAATGGAAGCCTCGACTAAGCTTACTGCTTGTGTCATTAGCGTATTGATAGTGTTTCACTCAAATATCGGCCGAACTGACGAGGATTTCCCGAAATTGCTTTAAAAATTGAAGGTATGTCATGCATATGCGCTTGACAAAACTTGTCCGATCTTTCGAATGACTATTTGCTTGAGGACAAGCAAAGGTTTAAGTATGGGGGAATTTGATAACAAGAAATTGTATCATATAATTACTACACTTTTTATCGATTTTCATAATACATTGAGTCGTTTAACTCCCGATTATTCTGAGTTTTTGTGTCTTTTCATAGGTACAACATGTGTCAACTCAAATCAGTGAAAAAGGACCACATGAAGGAAGCTAACCAAGAAACAAAAGAGAAAGAACCAAATCTGCAAAGTCTGCAGATTTTGTAGCTGTGACGACCGTCACACCCTATGACGATCGTAATGCTTCCACAACTAGAAGAACGCTCGTCACACATCATTGACGAGCGTAATGCGCTATTTAAGCGCATTACAACCGTCACCCCCTTGTGACGATCGTCACACGCTTAAAGGCAACGTTATGAATTAGTGGATACGTGGGCAACTTTGAGGGCAGATTCTTCTCCTATATTTCCTCCACTTCAGTAACCATGCATCCGGGGTCTTCCTCCACTCAAGCTTTTCCAAGTTTTTCTCAACTGCAAAATCTTCTTCTATATATATGTGGTAGTTCAATGGATGATGGTCGAAGAATTTTCTACAGAACAAAATTGCTGCTTTTCTACATTAAACTATATTATTTATTTTTGAACCATTTTCATTCATACTGTAATTTTTATTTCCAGAATTAGTTTTTAGAGTGTTAATTCTTCATCTAAGAATTAACACAGTTATAGATTTCGATTAAATTGCAAGGAATTTGTAAGCATCCAAGATTACCACAACAATATTATTTCCAGGTTTTTTATGCAATTGATATTTATTTATTCTTGTGTTATGTCATTTATTTTTATGGATTATATTTTAAGTTGCATAGTTACTAAATATATTATGTCCGGCTAAATTAATTTGTACCGGTATGTGACTCCTAAGTACCGAAAGAATTCAGTGATAACTTGGCTAAAAACATTTATAAACAATTTCTGGTTTCCAATTTCCATGTTTAATTTAACTACCCTTGTCACGAGAGTGAGAGGATAATTAAGACGATTTTGCCATGAGAGTGGGAAATTAAATAAGGCAAGAACCTGCATGCGAGAGCTGGGGTTCGACCCAGATAGTGGTAACGAAACATTAATTTTTAAATACATGAGAGTGTTTTAATATATTAATTAAACCCAAATTGTTTCCAAAAAGTGTTATTAAATTTAAAGTGCATCCACTAGGTTTAGTAGCATGACTTATTTCATGAACACGAGAGTGCATGTCTCAGGTTTTTAAACAATTCGTTTTTACCAAAATACTTTATATGCCAAGCGATTCACCGAATTCCCGAAGTCCGACTATCACATACCAGTATAGCTATTACTATTATTTTTAATTAAATTGTTTCCCCCTTAAAACCAAATATTCATCGCTTAGTTAAACAATTGTAGCATTAGATCGTATGCGATTGATCCTCAGTCTCTGTGGGTTCGATAATCATTTAAAACTAGAACGACTAAACTGTATACTTGCAGTTAGTATCCCAATAGACTCATAAAGTCTCGATCACCAGTTAAGTGGCTAAACTGAAACAATGAACACAGAAAATAATCCAGTGATATTGAGCTCCTTAGAACCCGGTTACTATTTATAGGACAAGTTGAGCCAACTAACTTCAAGAGGGTACTTACCTATTGTGATACGGTGGGAGAACTGACTACGGTTTTGCGTTTGTATTTGCAAATGTTTCGGTTGAGCAAGAGTCGCCACCGACTTTTTATTTTATCCTAAGGAAAGGTTTAAAAAGCACAGCAAAAACCTTTGAGATTTTTCTTGGGTTCGAGGAGTAGATTATAGAAGGGGAAGGTATTAGCACCCCTTCTATCCATGGTTATCCATGGGCTCTTAGGTACTTGCTTAGATCAACTTGCCTTGGTTTTCAATTGTTTGAAATGGTGCTTTGTGTGTGGTTTTGAAAAGGTTTTGAAAAAGATGCCTTGTATAGGCTACCCTTGTAACAATTCTTTACTCGAATGTTTTACAAAAGGTATTTGTCTTTTTGAAAAGATGTTTCAAGGGTTTGAAAAGTTGATTTTGAAAGTGTTTGTGAAGTGGATTTTGAAATTAGGCAAGTGTTTTCTTGGAAAATTGACAAGTACTTAAGAGCCTATCTACCCTAAAGTTTTCTCAAAGATTTTTGTTTATGTTTTAAACCTTTTGACAATTTTGTTCCACCATTGCATTTGGTGGACAATCTTATCTTAGGAGGTGAAAGGGACAGGCGCGGGTCATCGTTTAGACCATAATTGCAATAGTGTTAAATGTCTTTGGGCAATTTTTCTTTAAAAGGGACTTGACCATTTATTTAGGCAACATCTTGAGGGACTTATGATCATTTGATTGTTTGTTTTACCCAAAGAAGTTCAACATGCAACATGGCCCAATTTTGAAAGGCAACAAGTGGAATACCCTAGGGGGTGCAAGTGTGAGATGTGTTGTTTATTTTCATGCTTGTTTGTCTTGTATTAGGTCCAACTATTTTTTGTCGTTTTTTCGCATACAAACCCTAATTCTAGCATAGTATGTTTAGAAAGCGATAAAGGTGCGAAATTTAAATTCCTACGCTATTACATCACAATAATATGGGGAGGGGGGTACAATGTTCAAATGGGGATATTTAGACAAGAAGTTAAACCTAAAACTATTACATCATTTTCTATAAATAATTACAAGATAAATAAATTGCATAATCAAATGGAAATTAAAAAAATGCAAAAAAAGAATTTTTATATGTATGAAAAATATTGTTCATGTAAAATAAAAGAAAAATAAAAAGGTATTATTTTTTTGGAGTATTTTCATATTTAGGGTAAAATCCCTAATTTTAATCAAAATGAATATTAATTAATTAATTCATATAATATTTGCTATTTACATACAAAAATAAAATAAAATATGGTATATTTGTAAAAAAGGTCATTTTTTAGTATTAAATATTAAAAATAAAATATGTACATTTTTTGGTATTTTTACTCTAAATGTATTAATATATATATATATATATATATATATATATATATATATATATATATATATATATATATATATATATATATATATATATATATATATATATATATATATATATATATATATATATATATATATATATATATATATATATATATATATATATATATATATATATATGTATATTTGTATTATTTTAAATATATATTATATGTAAATAATAATAATAGTTAAATTTTTTAGAAAATAGTATTTTTTACATGAAGTATTTCAGAGAGTAATAAAAAAAATAAAAATGAAAATGAAAATATATTTACACTATTTTTCTATTTTATTCTAAATAATAATATGTATTTATTTATGTATAAACAATAGAAATAACCAAATAAATATGCAATAAATTCAAAAAAATGATGGAAAAAATATTTTTATGTTTTTAATATGCTGAGAAAAAATAAATGAACCAATCAAAAAAAGAAAAAGTCAGAAATCATTAAAAATAAAGCAAATGGGCCCAGGGGGGTGTAAAAATAAATGTATGGTGCAAAAAGAAAGATAACACAAGCCCAGCCCACTAAGCCTGTCATCTTCAACCTCAGAACACATCCTTGTTCAAAAAACACGCGTTTTCTAACTTCCCATTCCTTGATCTTTTGCCAAATCTTCCAACATGAAACCTGTAGAGCTTGAAACCACGGTTCTAGACATATAAAGAAGTCAAGCTAACTCTCAGAAATGAGAGAGAATTTCTTCTCTCCTAAATCCTGACCTAAATTTTTACCAATGTTCAGACATAAAATTCTCTAAGCACACGTAATATAAATGAAATCTAATCATATGAGCATGTTCAGGACTATGATTGTGACATGTTTTCTTCACAAACCTAAAGCTAACAATGCCTAATAAGAGAGATACGACCCCATGAACTTACCTGTTCAGTTGAAGTTCTATCTGACAATGGGGGGACTTTCAGTGCAATGTGATGATTGGAAAAGCTTCCTTGAGGTCCAGGGATGCTATTCCAATGTTTACTTTGTCTTGAAACTTCTTGTATCGAGCTGTGGAACTTCAACTGCAAAAGAAAAAAATGAAAATGGTGGAACTCGTTAGAGGGATTACAGGTCAGGTTTCAGGTCAGGGTTAGCTTGCATAGATGCTAGGGGATGTGTATGAACTGGTTTTGGCAAGAATGCTCGAGGGAAATGGAAGTTGGCACTCAAACTGCAGAGGCAACTCTGTTTTTGCAGTTTGAGGATGATTCTGAGATGGAGGGTGTTTTAGAGGTGCAAGGGTCGTGTATTAGCTTGGTTATGTTGTCTTGAGTGTGTTTGATAAGTTTGTTCTTGTGTTCTAATGCTGAGATGAGAGTTGTTGTGAGTTATGGAACTTTTCTTCACACTTAAGCAACAAAATGCAACTTGAGTTTCTAGGCATGTAGAGGGCCCCTAATGTGCTGCATAATCCCTCCTTGATCAGTGTGTTATGCTCATAAAGTTGTGCCATTCAGATTTGCAATGTACTTGTTGGATTTCTAAATTGACATAAAGTGAATTTTAGCAAAAATGGATAGTTCACTTTATCTAATTTGGGATTAATCTTGCATACAATGTCTAAACTCATAGAAAAACAACTTAACATAATGAATATGCATTAAATTATTGAGTGCAACTTGGTTTAAGGACCTGTAATCTACCCTAAAGCATGCTGAGTTCAAATTGCAAAGTTATGGACATGGAACTTGGTCATGAACAAAGTGGTTTTTTGCTATATTGTGAAATTCGATTCTCTCTAACCATGAGGTTGTTTGAGAAGTTCTTGGACATTTTGGAAAGCTTGGAATGTCTACTACAATCCATATTTGAAATGCAAATTGAAATTCCAAGTGGAAGTGTATGGAAAATGGCCTTGAAGTGGGGTAGAAAACCTTGTCAAAATAGGTTAAAATTTCACTAAGTTAAAAATGGTTTAGTGCCCTTATTCAAAAAATTGTAACTTGAGATAAAAGCTTCAAATGAGAAAACTTTGTGAATCAAAGTTGTAGATTATGCAACAAGCTACAACTTTTATGTTTTGACTTTTGTTTGAATCCAAATGGATCTTGGTGAAAAAGTGGGGCAAAGTTGGGAAAAAATTAGGGTTTTTCATAACTTAGAAAAATTCTAAGTTATGAAAAATTCCATTTTAAACCCTAATTTGCATTTCTTGGTTTCTTGGTGAACAAGTTTCATGATTTGGCATGTTTTGATGGAAAATGAATCTTGACTCTTGATTTTGACCAAAAAGTCAAAGTTTGACTTTTCAGTATACAGTCAAAATTGATCAATTGACTGGGAAATTCAACTGTCAATCTTGTGTACTTGGGATCTTTTGAGTTTGTTGATTATGTCAAGATAATTCCATAGGGTCCTTGAGTCTATGTGTGAGCTTGGTTTTCCATTGGCTAGGTCAAACAGTCAAAAATTGCCTTTGTGCAGTCAAAACCCTAAAAATGACCATTTTGCCCTTTTGGTGATCTGATCAAATTTCTTGGGGAATTGTGATCCAAACTTGTTCAAATGGTTCATGTGAGTTCATAATGTTGATGTGGGTCAAATTTCATGAGGTTTGACTGTCAATTGGCCACAATTGACTTTTTTCCCAATACAGTTGATTTCTAGGTCAACTGTCCAATTGACTGGGCAAAACTTGGAATCAAGGCTTGAAACTTGATATGGGTAAACTTGGGAGTCCAATATGAGGCATGAAAGTCATCTTAGGCATTCTAGGTCAAAATATCTTTGTGCAAAGACAAACCCTAATTTTGAGTCCACAGTGCAAGGAGAGGTCTTGAGCAGATGAAACCCTAACTGGATCTTGAGCTTCAAAGGCTTTGTGGTGAGAAATCAATGAGAAATGGGAGGGAAAATTTTGGGGTACAACAGTTGCCCCTGTTAAATCTTCTTGAATCCGAAGAGTTAGATGGGCAAGCTTGCCTTTCGTGACTCGAGGGTAAAAGGAGATTGGACACTAGAGTGCCCGAAAATTTGCACTCGTCAAAGCAATGGATGCGGGAATGGGCTTAGAGATGCCATTTGGAGATGGGCTTAACGATGCCATCTGGGAGAGTGACATAAATCTTGTCGGGGATGGGCTTAGAGATGCCATCTGGAAGGGAATATCAGGAAAGTGTCCAAGCTTCAGACCATTTCTGAACTGGGGGGTCTGAACAAGCAATAGATTGACATCCGTTGTTGGGAGGAATCTGTAAACTGTTTTCAGTGGTTTGGAGAAGAAACTGAATAAGCGATAGGTTAACATCCGTTTACTTGGAGAACCCGTGAACTGTTTTCAGAAATCTTGAAGTTGAATAAGCCATAGAGCAGCATCCGTTGTTGGGAAGCGTCCGTAAACTGTTTTCAAAAAGTTGCATCTGAACAAGTTGATAGATTAACATCCGTTGTTGGGAAGAATCCATAAACTGTTTTCAGAAGTCTTGAGAAAGAATCTGAACAAGTGATAGGTTAACATCCGTTTACTTGGAGAACCCATGAACTGTTTTCAGAAATCTTGAGGAAGAATCTGAACAAGTGATAGGTTAACATCCGTTTACTTGGAGAACCCATGAACTGTTTTCAGAAATCTTGAAGTTGAATCAGTAATAGAGCCGCATCCGTTGTTGGGAAGCGTCCGTAAACTAATTCAAAGGTTGCATCTGAACAAGCTGATAGATTAACATCCGTTACTTGGGAAGAATCCATAAACTGTTTTCAGAAGTCTTGAGGAAGAATCTGAACAAGTGATAGGTTAACATCCGTTTACTTGGAGAACCCGTGAACTGTTTTCAGAAATCTTGAAGTTGAATGATTTTAGTCTGTCGACTGATCTTTCCTGTAAAGGTAAAGAGTTAGTTGCATGCACTGTCATGATGCATGATGCAATGTATGTTATATGAAGGTAAATGATGTGAATGTGATGGATGCGCATGTAAGCTGACGAGCTGTCTTGCTGAAGATAAATGAATCCTGACTGCTGCCGGGGAAAATAAATCCTTGGCTGCTGCTGGGGGAGAAAATTCCTGATGACCTCTACTGGGGAGTATCAATCCTAATAGATTCATGCTGGGGCGGCAAGACTGAGAATCTTCATCTTGACGGGAAGCAACTCTGGTGATCTCACTGGGGAACTCAAGATTTCTCCTTCTAAGACTCTGTGGGGGGAAGGCTCATTAGTCTGGCTCCGCTGGGGGTTGATAATTTGAAATTTTAACTCGGCTGGGGATACTGAAACTTAAACTCTGAGGGGAAATGAGTTCTGGAGGATCCTCTGGCTGGGGATAACAAGGATAAGCTCCGCTGGGGATCATATTGATAAGTTGTGTGGGGAAACTCTTGATGAACTCCGCTGGGGATAGGAAGAATTCGGGCGAGTGCGATCTTCTGTGGCTGTTAGCTGAGGATAACCCAGTTATAAGCCTTTGTGGGGAATAATTTTGAATAAAACTCGGGAGAGACGTTCGTGCCCTGCGGGGGAATACCTTCCAGAACTTTACTGGGGATAAGCTTCGGGAGTCTGCTGGAGATAAACCTCAGGGTTTGCTAGGGATGTGGATTACAAATCTCTTAGGGGTTTCCCTCGAAGAGGTGTCAAGATGTCCGTTTGTACCTTCATCCTATCAGTAATCCTTTTTCTTAGGTTCATTTAGGAAGTGATTATGTTTCAAATGCATATGCCTATTTAACAAAACATTGGACGTTTCTCAAAATAAAACAAATAGTGCAAGCGAAAAAGAAAAGGGAAATGACACAAATTTTCGGGAAGGGTATTTGTATTGATTTTCTTTGAGTATATTTATACAGAGGAGACAATCATCCTAGTAAGAGGATTTTGTCGTAAATATTGAAAGATTTTATACAAAATAAAGGATGGCTATGTGAAATAATTCCATGGGGTTCCATTCTGCTATAGCTTTCACAACTCTGAATATCTGCCCGTTCAGTGCTTCGTTTGACGATGACTGGATTGATCAGAAGTCTGGAACTGGTTGATGAAGAGATTGTCTTTGAAGTGATCCGACGAGACATAGTCATACGCTTTAATTCCCTAATTTTTTCCTGAATCTCCCTTTCGGGTTTTCGATCCACCGGGAAACCCCTTTTTGTCCAAGCCGCCCTTTCGGGTTTTCGACTTGCCGGGTGTACAGATTTTTTTGTTTTTATCCCTAATTTTTGCCTGAACCGCCCTTTCGGGTTTTCGGTTCACCGGGATGCCCATTTTTGCCCAAGCCGCCCTTTCGGGTTTTCGACTTGTCGGGTTATTTTATGCGTAGTATCTTTTGACTATGTCTGCGTTCGCAGGGTGCGGCAGATCGTCGCCGTCCATGGTGGTCAGAATCATTGCACCACCAGAAAATATGCTCTTGATCACAAATGGTCCTTCATATGTAGGAGTCCATTTGCCCCTGGGATCACTTTGCGGCAAGATAATCCGCTTGATTACGAGATCCCCGACTCGATACACTTGACGTCTGACTTTCTTATTGAAGGCCTTAATCATCCGCTTTTGATACGTCTGACCATGGCATATAGCAGCAAGTCGCTTCTCGTCGATCAGATTGAGTTGATCAAGTCGGGTCTGCATCCAATCATCTTCATTCAAACCTGCATCCTTCATAATCCTTAGAGAGGGGATTTGGACTTCCATAGGCAAAACAGCTTCCATGCCATAAACCAAAGAAAATGGGGTTGCCCCAGTTGAAGTACGTGTCGTCGTACGGTATCCATGCAGAGCAAACGGTAACATCTCATGCCAGTCTTTGTAAGTGACTGTCATTTTCTGAATGATCTTCTTAATGTTTTTGTTCGCAGCTTCAACAACACCGTTCATCTTCGGCCGATAGGGAGATGAATTGTGATGATAAATCTTGAACTGTTTGCATAATGCAGTGATCATTGTGTTATTCAGATTCGTACCGTTGTCCGTGATGATCCTGTCGGGAACACCATACCGACATATGAGATTTTTCTTGATGAAGCGGGCAACCACATTTTTGGTGACAGAGGCGAAGGAAGCTGCTTCGACCCACTTAGTGAAGTAGTCAATGGCAACTAGGATGAAGCGATGTCCATTGGAAGCCGTGGGCTTGATCTCTCCAATCATATCAATGCCCCACATTGCAAAGGGCCACGGAGAAGTCAGGACGTTGAGGGGAACCGGAGGAATATGAACTTTGTCAGAATAGACTTGACATTTGTGACAAGTACGGGAATGTTGATGGCAGTCAGCCTCCATGGTAGACCAATAATAGCCTGCCCTTAGGATCTTCTTAGCCATTGTATGCCCGCTCAAGTGAGTGCCAAATGTGCCGCTGTGTATATCAGTCATGATCAACTCTGCTTCAACTTTATCCACACATCGGAGTAGTACACAATCATGGCTTCGTTTGTAAAGGATGCCGTTGCTCAGGAAGAACTTAGCGGCGAATTTCCTTAAGAACCTTTTGTCATTTACGGAAGCTCCTTCAGGATAATCCCTAGTCTCGAGATACCTTTTGATTTCATGGAACCAAGGTTGTTCCACTACTTCTTCAGTATTAACCTCGTGGCAATGTGCCGGTTCATCCATTCGCTTGATGGTGATTTGGGGAGCCTCATTATCCCAGTTGAGTTTGAACATGGAGGACATTGTGGCTAGAGCATCGGCTAGCTGATTCTCTTCTCGCGGGAAATGCTCGAAGGTAATTTGCTCGAAATGCGGCAACAATGTCAGGACATGTTCTTTGTATGGGATAAGATTAGGATGCTTGGTATCCCAGTCTCCCTTGATTTGGCTGATGACCAAAGCCGAGTCCCCAAATACGATCAAAGATTTGATCCCCAAGTCTATAGCAGCTTCGAGACCAAAGATGCAAGCTTCATACTCAGCCATGTTGTTCGTGCAGCTGAAACAAAGTCGGGCCGTGAAAGGAGTGTGACAACCTTCCGGAGAAATGAGTACTGCGCCAATACCGTTTCCAAGTGCATTTGAAGCACCATCAAAGTACAGGGTCCATCGGGATCCCTTCTCGGGTCCGTCATACGGTCCATCACTTTCAACGTTGTCCAAATTCATGATGTCCTCGTCTGGGAAGTCAAATCTCATGGGTTGATAGTCTTCGATAGCCTGATGAGCCAGATGGTCAGCTAGTACACTCCCTTTTATAGCTTTTTGGGTGGTGTACTGGATGTCATATTCGGTTAAGATCATTTGCCATCTAGCTATCCTTCCAGATAAAGCGGGCTTCTCGAAGATATACTTGATAGGGTCCATCTTGGAAATTAACAAGGTAGTATGGGTCAACATATACTGTCTTAGTCGGCGAGCAGCCCATACCAAAGCGCAGCAAGTTTTCTCGAGCAGTGAGTAGCGAGTCTCACAGTCGGTAAACTTTTTGCTAAGGTAATAAATAGCGTGCTCTTTTCGACCAGACTCGTCATGCTGGCCCAAAACACACCCCATTGAGTTATCCAAGACAGTTAAGTACATGATCAATGGTCTTCCTTCGACAGGTGGCATCAGAATAGGAGGTTCTAACAAATACTCCTTGATTCTATCAAAAGCGGCTTGGCAGTCGTCGTTCCATTCAACTACCTGATCTTTCTTCAAGAGTTTGAAAATTGGCTCACAGGTAGAAGTCAGATGTGAGATGAATCTGGCAATATAGTTTATGCGCCCCAAGAATCCTCTAACCTCCTTTTCAGTACGGGGAGCAGGCATCTCTTGTATTGCTTTTACTTTTGCCGGATCCACTTCAATGCCTTTGTTGCTTACAATAAATCCCAGGAGTTTACCAGACCTAACTCCAAAAGTGCATTTACTTGGATTCAGCCTTAACTTGTACTCTTTTAACCTGGCAAACAACTTCTCCAAATGTTCAAGATGCTCTTCCTCCGTTTGCGACCGAGCTATCATATCGTCCACGTAGACTTCGATCTCATGATGTATCATGTCATGAAATAAAGCTACCATGGCGCGTTGATAAGTTGCCCCTGCGTTCTTCAGCCCGAACGACATCACCTTATAACAGAAAGTGCCCCATTGTGTGACAAAAGTTGTTTTCTCCATATCCTCGGGGGCCATTTTGATTTGATTGTAGCCCGAGAATCCATCCATGAAGGAAAACACTTTATGCTGAGCTGTATTGTCGATCAAGATGTCAATATGAGGTAGCGGGAAATCATCTTTAGGGCTGACCCTATTCAAATCCCGGTAGTCCACCCACATTCTGACTTTGCCATCTTTCTTTGGTACCGGTACGATGTTAGCGACCCATTGGGGATAGGACGTAACAGCCAGGAAGCCAGCATCGAATTGCTTCATTACTTCTGCTTTGATCTTTTCGGACATGTCAGGCCTCATTCGGCGAACTTTTTGCTTGATTGGTGGACAGTCTTCTCTTGTGGGGAGACGGTGAACCACGATGTCGGTGTCTAGACCCGGCATGTCTTCAAAGGACCAAGCGAAGATTTCAACATACTCGTTCAGTAACTGTACCAAGCATTCCTTGACTTTTGGTTCTAGGCTGGCACCCACTTGTACCTCCTTCCGATCCTCCTCGGTTCCCAAGTTAACAGTTTCCAATGGCTCTTCATGCGGTAAGATGGCCCTTTCCTCTTGTTGCAGAAGTCTGGCTAGTTCCCCGGGTACTTCACAACCTTCGTCATCTTCGTACTCGGCTAGATTGACCAGATCTTCAGAGTTATTGAAAGATACAGCAGAATAGTCACCCATGGAATCCGGAGTGGATGGGTACCTGCATTGGTGAGTGTGGGTGTGTGTAAGGGATAGCCATCCTTAAACAGAAAATGCAAAAGGAAAGAAAATGAACATAAGCAGTTTATCAAATGAAAAACGTCCAATGAATCATTAAACATGGCATATGAATATGAAAAATAGTCAAAACCCTTACAAGTGGACCTACATGCCCCGGGCAAGGCAGGAGGTGAAAAGATAGTGTACGGATTGTTTGAAAGTAAAATATTACAGACCAAATAAGAAATGTTTAACAGATAAATTACTGATGAATAAAAGTGATGGGGACAAAGTCTTTAGCCTCCCAATTGCTCAATCCTCCCCTGATAGTTGGATAAATCCACTCTTCAAAGTTGCTTTCCTTGTCTTCATCTTCCAGGGCGTTGATTCTGTAAGGAGAAATTTTGATTGGCGCTCTCTCAATCTTTGACTGGCGCATAGCTTTCTGGCCAGCGGCTGTGAAACCTAATCCAAACTTATCAGTTTTATGCGGAAAATCGGGTAACTGCCCCCACGCTGAATTCTTCCCTTCTTTAACTGCAGCCCTTGCATCCTCCAGAGATGCCATCCTGGCCATCTGTCTTGGTGTCTCAGCCGTCAATTTTGCTACCGCTATTTCAGGAAGTACCTCTTCGAAATGTTGAAACGGTGTCTCAATGAACTCTCCTTCAACCTCTACGTACCGGAAAGAGTTTAAGTGGCTAATCATGTACTCTTCTTTGCCGTGAACAGTAATGATCTTTCCCTTTACAGGATACTTCAGCATCTGATGCAAGGAGGAGGTGACTGCTCCAGCATGGTGTATCCAAGGTCTACCTAGCAGGCAGGAATATGATGGACGGATGTCCATTACATAGAAAGTGGATTTAAACACCTCAGTACCTATCTTGACAGGAATTTCAACTTCTCCATGGACCATTCTTTTCGACCCATCGAAAGCTCTGACGACAATATCACTCGGCTTCAATTCCAACCCTTTGCAATCTAGCCGGTCCAAGGCCTTTTTAGGCAAAACATTCAGCGATGAACCGGTATCAACCAAAACATGTGCAAGGGTGGTTCCGCGACACTCGATTGAAATGTGCAAAGCGTCATTGTGGTTTCGGCCTTTAGGGGTCAGGTCGGCATCAGAAAAACCTAATCCATTGTCTGCAGTCAGGCTAGCCACGCAATGTTGAAATTGGTCTGCGGAGGTTTCCTGGGGCACATGAGCTGCCGTTAGAAACTTAATCAAAGCTTGAGCGTGCGCTTCTGAGCAAAGCAATAGTGCCAGCATGGAGATCTTGGAGGGGGTTTGCCCCAACTGTTCCACCACATCGTAATCACTTCTCTTGATTATCCTCAAAATCTCGTCCATTTCTTTCTTGGAGGCTTCCGGGATCACCAAGGGTTGAACCCTCGTCCTGACGGGCTCATCTTGTATTCCCTTTCCTTTATCAGCAATAGTAGGAGAGACAGTACTAGGAACGACCATTTCTTCAATCAAAGGAGTTCTAGCGGAGAGTTTTACTGGTGCAGGGATGACTTCTTTAGCTGATGAGGGTCCAAAGACTGCTCTTGGAGGGGCAATCTCTGGAGAAAATATTCTCCCGCTTCTGGTGATTTTGCTGGTGCCTGCAATGTTACTAATGCTGGCTTCTTCATCAACCGAATTTTCTTCAACTATTTCAACTTGCTTGATACCATGGTAGTAGATGTCACCACCATAGTTCCAAGGTATCGACTTCTCAGAAACATAGGGAATAGGACCCGGCATTGTTATCTTCAAAGGTATAGACTTTGCAGCTGGTGTAATCTTAACAGGCTTTTTAACGACCTTGGAAAGATTGGCGTGAATGGTTATGATTGAGACATTTTCAACATGAACTGGAACGGCAGGAACTTTTTCGAACAAAATTTTTCGGCTATCCATAAGGCCTTGGATGCCTTTCTTTAATAGCGGACAATCAAACGACAGAGAGTGGCAACAGTAGCAGTCTTCTTTACATCCCGGGAAGATCCTGGCCCTTAACAAATTCAACTTAATGGTTAGCAGTGGAGTAGTCAGATCACTAACGTCGGCAACATACAGATCCTCTTCAATGGCGTTGACATTCCGACCGTGCTTCGGCATAGGTGCAGATATCACATTGGGTTTCTCTGGAGCGTCGAATTCTACCTCCTTAGCCTCTATCAGGTCCTGGATCTTATGCTTGAGTGCCCAACAATCATTGGTGTCGTGTCCAACACTGTCTGAATGATAGGCGCATTTAGCATTGGCATGATAATGCGGAGAGGACGTATTTACATTCTTTGGCGCCTCCTTGATGGTGGCAAGATTCAACTTCAATAGATGGGGAAGCACCTGCGTTGGAGTCATATTAATACGGGTGAACTGCCGTTGTGGCCTTTCCACCCGTTGCTGATTTGGTCTGGATTGGTTGTAGCGAGGCTGCTCACTTGGAGTGTTTTGAATCATTACGGCCCCCACAGTTGGCCGACGCTCCATCTTCCCTGCTCTTCTCTGAGAATATACCATAGCTGTCTCCTTCTTAAACGGCTTCTTCTCAACACTTGTAGCAACACCCTTCTGAATTTTTCCTGACTTGATGCCAGCTTCTATTCTTTCGCCTGTTAAGATCAAATCGGTAAACCCCACGGAAGAGTTACCAATTAGATGATTGAAAAATGGCCCAGATAGGGTCCCAAGAAACATATCAACGAGCTCACGATCGGTTAAAGGAGGCTGCACCCTGCCAGCCAAATCCCTCCATTTTTGTGCATATTCTTTGAATCCCTCACTTGTACCTAGTGACATACCCTGAAGTTGGGTACGAGTAGGAGCAAGATCAGAATTATACTGGTATTGTTTGTAGAAAGCGGTGGCCAAATATTCCCAATTTCTGACACTGGTTCCTTCTAACTGATAAAACCATTCCAACTGAGCTCCCGACAGGCTGTCTTGAAAGAAATGAATCCAGAGATTTTTATCTGCTGTATAGGGTTGAATTTTCCTCACGTAGGACCTGAGATGCATTTTGGGACAGGACAGCCCATCATACCTCACAAACACTGGCACTTTGAATTTTGGGGGAATCACAATTCCGGCAACCAAGCCCATGTCTTCAAAATCCAAACCCGGTACTCTTTGCAATTCCATGGCAGCCAATCTGTCTTCTAAACCTTTATATTTGTCATCAGCTGGAGGGTACTGCTGGTCAGAATAATCTTCATCCTCTTCAACCTCTTCCTCCTCTGCATCAGACTCGGAAGGCACCGCAACCCGATCTCTTTTACTAGTCCCTTCATCAGAAGTAGGAGGAAATTCAAGCACCCTCCGAGCTTCTCTGTCAAATCTTCTCCCCAAAGTAGCCACTCCGACCCTCTTTTTCTTCTTCACTGGGTCCTTATTCTCCAGATGAGCCTTGATATCCTCTTGACTCTTGACCAAGGTCATCAAGAGTTGCTGGAACTGTGCATTCTGGGCTTGTAGGTCTTTGACTGTTTGCTCGAGATCCATCCTACTGTAATAAACAGCAGATAGATAAGGAAACCTGGAGTGAGACCTGCTTATGCACATGATGAATGGTATGCTGATGTATGCAATGCATTCAAGGATTTAGGACATTCAAAGTTGTTTCAGACAAAGAAGAACGCACGTCATATTAATAAGAAGAAATTTGTTAGTACATAAATGCCCCATGGGCCAAATGTTACAAAATAAACTTCTCAAGGCAGAAAGACATTGCGCATCCTCTTCGGTGCGATGTAGGTGTTGAGGGCTTCTTGCTCATGGAGTCGGCGGGTAAGCTCTAGAACCTTCTTTTCACTGGCGTAGTAGCTAGCTTCAAAAGTGTTCCGTTCCTCCTTGAGCTGAATCCAACTTTTCTGCATTTCCTCCCACGATGTAGGCATGTCTGGATGCAGGATGGTGTAGGGAACCTCTCCTTCATTGACGGGCTCTTTAATCACTGGGAGCACATGAGGATAAGGCATCATTAGACTTTGGGCTCGGGCTCGTACCCACTTGAGATAGGGCTCAAGAGGGATGGAGTTCTTGTGTCCCAGAGTCTCGCTATCAACCTTGTTGAGTTTCCCCCAAGCTATGATGAATCTTTGGCGAAGTCCTTGCGCATCGTTGTCGAAGTCAAAAACTAGGCTAGGAATCAACATGTCATGAGGGCCATCCCTCTGTGCATATCCAAATTGCCTCAAAGCTAGACAAGGGTTGTAGGTGATACCTCCTCTAATTCCAAGTAAAGGAACATTAGGAAATTCTCCGCAACGATCGACGATGATGACATTTTCTCTGGACCGAGAACACCAATGCACATCAGAATGAGTAAGAGTCATCAATCGTTGGGACCACCTTGTACCTTGGTCATTCTTCAAGACAGATTGTGGAAGGTGCGAAATAAACCACCTTGCGAGGATAGGAGTACAGCACATGAGAACACCCCTCTTTCTCATTGTTCGTGTGTAAAATGAGTGAAGGATGTCCCCAAGCAATGTTGGTATTGGATTTCTGGACAAGAAGATTTTGACGGTGTTGACATCTACCAATTGGTCAGGATTTGGGAACAAGACCAACCCATAGATAAGGAGTGCCACAATCTCTTCAAAGGCTTGTAGGTCCAATGAATTCCAACATTCTTGTGCCTTCTCAAACAAGAATTTTGCTAAGAATCCTTTGACGCCGCTTCTGGTTTCCCAATGCCCCTTGATGTCGGATGGCTGTAGATGTAATGCTCGAGCAACATCTTCCGGCTTTGGTTCCTTTTCCGTACCGTTGAATGGTAGTTGATTAAGGATAGGAATTCTCAGGAGTTGAGAAAACTCCTCCAAAGTGGGCACCAACTGATAATCAGGGAAAGTGAAGCAGTGGTGAAGAGGGTCAAAGAACTGGAATAGCACTTTCATCATGTCTTCTTCAATGTTGGTGTTGACTAGGCTGAGCAGTCTACCATGTCTTTCACTGAAGGATGAATTTTCCGGAATTCTTGAGGTAATCTCCTTGAGTTGAGGAGAGATTCTCACAAGGTTGACTTGAATGGTATTTCTGCGAGGAATTTCCATGTCCTACAAAACAAGAACAAAGATGAAGATCCAAAACCCTTGAAATGGTTAGTGAATGCATATGATGTTTCATGATGTTTATGATGTATGCACAAAACATATGTACAAGAAAATCACACCAAACCCTAATTTCAGGCTTGCATGGGGTTTCATAGGTAATTACCCTCTTGAGTGTAGTTGTCTTAAAAACCTGTCCTATAAATAGTAACCGGGTTCTAAGGAGCTCAATATCACTGGATTGTTTTCATTGTTCATTGTTTTGGTTTAGCCACTTAACTAGCGACCAAAATATTCCAAGAAAACAACCCTCAATGAGTGTAGTATCGAGTATCTACCAACTTCGAACTGCACCAAAGCCGGTCATCTCACTACCCCTAATAAAAGGCCAAGATGGTCAAGTAAGGTTCTAGGTCATTAGTGCTTAGTGACATCACTCAGCGGCCCCGTACTCTCCTTGATTGAACTCAAGGGTTACCGGTACTCACAAATATGTCGCACTAATATAGCTATTGCTTAGACCGTGTCGGTATACCCCGCACAGTTTCCACAACGTATTGCTATCTATGAATGTTTCCCAAAATCCGGGTGGAGGATTGTAAACCCAAACAATAGAGCCAAAGTATAAAGCAAGCAAATCAAAAAATTAGTCATGCAAGAGGGTGATCTAAGCCCTAAGGTTACTCCACTTTAAAAAATCATCCCCAGCAGAGTCGCCAGTTCTGTGATACGGTGGGAGAACTGACTAGGGTTTTGCGTTTATATTCGCAAATGTTTCGGTTGAGCAAGAGTCGCCACCGACTTTTTATTTTATCCTAAGGAAAGGTTTAAAAAGCACAGCAAAAACCTTTGAGATTTTTCTTGGGTTCGGGGAGTAGATTATAGAAGGGGAAGGTATTAGCACCCCTTCTATCCATGGTTATCCATGGGCTCTTAGGTACTTGCTTAGATCAACTTGCCTTGGTTTTCAATTGTTTGAAATGGTGCTTTGTGTGTGGTTTTAAAAAGGTTTTGAAAAAGATGCCTTGTATAGGCTACCCTTGTAGCAATTCTTTACTCGAATGTTTTACAAAAGGTATTTGTCTTTTTGAAAAGATGTTTCAAGGGTTTGAAAAGTTGATTTTGAAAGTGTTTGTGAAGTGGATTTTGAAATTAGGCAAGTGTTTTCTTGGAAAATTGACAAGTACTTAAGAGCCTATCTACCCTAAAGTTTTCTCAAAGATTTTTGTTTATGTTTTAAACCTTTTGACAATTTTGTTCCACCATTGCATTTGGTGGACAATCTTATCTTAGGAGGTGAAAGGGACAGGCACGGGTCATCGTTTAGACCATAATTGCAATAGTGTTAAATGTCTTTGGGCAATTTTTCTTTAAAAGGGACTTGACCATTTATTTAGGCAACATCTTGAGGGACTTATGATCATTTGATTGTTTGTTTTACCCAAAGAAGTTCAACATGCAACATGGCCCAATCTTGAAAGGCAACAAGTGGAATACCCTAGGGGGTGCAAGTGTGAGATGTGTTGTTTATTTTCATGCTTGTTTGTCTTGTATTAGGTCCAACTATTTTTTGTCGTTTTTTCGCATACAAACCCTAATTCTAGCATAGTATGTTTAGAAAGCGATAAAGGTGCGAAATTTAAATTCCTACGCTATTACATCACAATAATATGGGGAGGGGGGTACAATGTTCAAATGGGGATATTTAGACAAGAAGTTAAACCTAAAACTATTACATCATTTTCTATAAATAATTACAAGATAAATAAATTGCATAATCAAATGGAAATTAAAAAAATGCAAAAAAAGAATTTTTATATGTATGAAAAATATTGTTCATGTAAAATAAAAGAAAAATAAAAAGGTATTATTTTTTTGGAGTATTTTCATATTTAGGGTAAAAACCCTAATTTTAATCAAAATGAATATTAATTAATTAATTCATATAATATTTGCTATTTACATACAAAAATAAAATAAAATATGGTATATTTGTAAAAAAGGTCATTTTTTAGTATTAAATATTAAAAATAAAATATGTACATTTTTTGGTATTTTTACTCTAAATGTATTAATATATATATATATATATATATATATATATATATATATATATATATATATATATATATATATATATATATATATATATATATATATATATATATATATATATATATATATATATATATATATATATATATATATATATATATATATATATATATATATATATATATATATATATATATATATATATATATATATATATATATATATATATATATATATATATATATATATATATATATATATATATATATATATGTATATTTGTATTATTTTAAATATGTATTATATGTAAATAATAATAATAGTTAAATTTTTTAGAAAATAGTATTTTTTACATGAAGTATTTCAGAGAGTAATAAAAAAAAATAAAAATGAAAATGAAAATATATTTACACTATTTTTCTATTTTATTCTAAATAATAATATGTATTTATTTATGTATAAACAATAGAAATAACCAAATAAATATGCAATAAATTCAAAAAAATGATGGAAAAAATATTTTTATGTTTTTAATATGCTGAGAAAAAATAAATGAACAAATCAAAAAAAGAAAAAGTCAGAAATCATTAAAAATAAAGCAAATGGGCCCAGGGGGGTGTAAAAATAAATGTATGGTGCAAAAAGAAAGATAACACAAGCCCAGCCCACTAAGCCTGTCATCTTCAACCTCAGAACACATCCTTGTTCAAAAAACACGCGTTTTCTAACTTCCCATTCCTTGATCTTTTGCCAAATCTTCCAACATGAAACCTGTAGAGCTTGAAACCACGGTTCTAGACATATAAAGAAGTCAAGCTAACTCTCAGAAATGAGAGAGAATTTCTTCTCTCCCAAATCCTGACCTAAATTTTTACCAATGTTCAGACATAAAATTCTCTAAGCACACGTAATATAAATGAAATCTAATCATATGAGCATGTTCAGGACTATGATTGTGATATGTTTTCTTCACAAACCTAAAGCTAACAATGCCTAATAAGAGAGATACGACCCCATGAACTTACCTGTTCAGTTGAAGTTCTATCTGACAATGGGGGGACTTTCAGTGCAAGGTGATGATTGGAAAAGCTTCCTTGAGGTCCAGGGATGCTATTCCAATGTTTACTTTGTCTTGAAACTTCTTGTATCGAGCTGTGGAACTTCAACTGCAAAAGAAAAAAATGAAAATGGTGGAACTCGTTAGAGGGATTACAGGTCAGGTTTCAGGTCAGGGTTAGCTTGCATAGATGCTAGGGGATGTGTATGAACTGGTTTTGGCAAGAATGCTCGAGGGAAATGGAAGTTGGCACTCAAACTGCAGAGGCAACTCTGTTTTTGCAGTTTGAGGATGATTCTGAGATGGAGGGTGTTTTAGAGGTGCAAGGGTCGTGTATTAGCTTGGTTATGTTGTCTTGAGTGTGTTTGATAAGTTTGTTCTTGTGTTCTAATGCTGAGATGAGAGTTGTTGTGAGTTATGGAACTTTTCTTCACACTTAAGCAACAAAATGCAACTTGAGTTTCTAGGCATGTAGAGGGCCCCTAATGTGCTGCATAATCCCTCCTTGATCAGTGTGTTATGCTCATAAACTTGTGCCATTCAGATTTGCAATGTACTTGTTGGATTTCTAAATTGACATAAAGTGAATTTTAGCAAAAATGGATAGTTCACTTTATCTAATTTGGGATTAATCTTGCATACAATGTCCAAACTCATAGAACAACACCTTAACACAATGAATATGCATTAACTTATTGAGTGCAACTTGGTTTAAGGACCTGTAATCTACCCTAAAGCATGCTGAGTTCAAATTGCAAAGTTATGGACATGGAACTTGGTCATGAACAAAGTGGTTTTTTGCTATATTGTGAAATTCGATTCTCTCTAACCATGAGGTTGTTTGAGAAGTTCTTGGACATTTTGGAAAGCTTGGAATGTCTACTACAATCCATCTTTGAAATGCAAATTGAAATTCCAAGTGGAAGTGTATGGAAAATGGCCTTGAAGTGGGGTAGAAAACCTTGTCAAAATAGGTTAAAATTTCACTAAGTTAAAAATGGTTTAGTGCCCTTATTCAAAAAATTGTAACTTGAGATACAAGCTTCAAATGAGAAAACTTTGTGAATCAAAGTTGTAGATTATGCAACAAGATACAACTTTTATGTTTTGACTTTTGTTTGAATCCAAATGGATCTTGGTGAAAAAGTGGGTCAAAGTTGGGAAAAAATTAGGGTTTTTCATAACTTAGAAAAATTCTAAGTTATGAAAAATTCCATTTTAAACCCTAATTTGCATTTCTTGGTTTCTTGGTGAACAAGTTTCATGATTTGGCATGTTTTGATGGAAAATGAATCTTGACTCTTGATTTTGACCAAAAAGTCAAAGTTTGACTTTTCAGTATACAGTCAAAATTGATCAATTGACTGGGAAATTCAACTGTCAATCTTGTGTACTTGGGATCTTTTGAGTTTGTTGATTATGTCAAGATAATTCCATAGGGTCCTTGAGTCTATGTGTGAGCTTGGTTTGCCATTGGCTAGGTCAAACAGTCAAAAATTGCCTTTGTGCAGTCAAAACCCTAAAAATGACCATTTTGCCCTTTTGGTGATCTGATCAAATTTCTTGGGGAATTGTGATCCAAACTTGTTCAAATGGTTCATGTGAGTTCATAATGTTGATGTGGGTCAAATTTCATGAGGTTTGACTGTCAATTGGCCACAGTTGACTTTTTTCCCAATACAGTTGATTTCTAGGTCAACTGTCCAATTGACTGGGCAAAACTTGGAATCAAGGCTTGAAACTTGATATGGGTAAACTTGGGAGTCCAATATGAGGCATGAAAGTCATCTTAGGCATTCTAGGTCAAAATATCTTTGTGCAAACACAAACCCTAATTTTGAGTCCACAGTGCAAGGAGAGGTCTTGAGCAGATGAAACCCTAACTGGATCTTGAGCTTCAAAGGCTTTGTGGTGAGAAATCAATGAGAAATGGGAGGGCAAATTTTGGGGTACAACACCTATGAAACCCCATACAAGCCTGAAACTAGGATCTTGTATGACTTGTTTTTACATATGCTTGTGCATACATCATGAACATCATAAAGCATCATATGCATCCACTAACCATTTCAAGGGTTTGGATCTTCATCTTTGTTCTTGTTTTGTAGGTCATGGAATCTCTCCGCAGAAAAATAATTCAGGTTAACCTTGTGAGAATCCCTCCTCAACTCAAGGAGCTTACTTCCAAGATTCCAGAGAATTCTCTCTTCAGTGAAAGACATGGTGGACTCCTCAACTTGGTCAACTCCAACATTGAAGAAGACATGGTGAAAGTCCTCTTCCAGTTCTTTGACCCCCTACACCACTGTTTCACATTCCTTGATTACCAATTAGTACCTACTTTGGAGGAATTTTCTCAACTCCTGAGGATTCCTATTCTCCATCAACTACCCTACAACAGTACAGAAAGAGAACCAAAGCCTGAAGATGTTGCTCAAGCCTTACACTTGGAACCATCTGATATCAAAGGTCATTGGGAAACCAGAAGTGGTGTCAAGGGTTTCTTGGCAAAGTTTCTATTTGAGAAGGCACAAGACAGCTGGAATTCTCTAGATCTACAAGCTTTTGAAGAGATTATGACACTTCTTATCTATGGGTTGGTCTTATTCCCAAACCCTGATCAGCTTATAGATGTGAGTGCTGTCAAGATTTTCATATCATGGAATCCTGTGCCTACATTGCTTGGGGACATCCTACACTCATTGCACACACGAACAATGAGGAAAAGAGGTGTTCTTGAAATTTTGGCAGCAGATACTCAATGTCACAGTGAATGTTATGACACCGTATCTGACTTTCTATAAGGCAGTAAATAAAAATAGTAAAGAACACAATCAATTGTTTACCCAGTTCAGTGTGAAACAACACCTACTCTGGGGGCTACCAAGCCAGGGAGGAAATCCACTATAAGAGATATTAATTCAGGAATAAACCAACCAGTTTATCTCCTTCACTTAAGACCTACCCAATGCAACTTCAATCTAAGTTCAACTTAAACCTGAGTTCCTACTCACTCCCCCTCAATCACAGCAGTGATACTTAAACAATTGACTAATGAAATAATGAAGACACTCTTCAAAACATACACTTGATTATGCTTCACAACTTTTTATTCAAGTAACACAAACACTCATGCTTCACAGCTTTGAGTGATACATAAACCTAACTTGACTTTGCTTCAAAGCTTTAGTCAAGAGACACAAACACTCTTGCTTCAAAGCTTTGAGTGATACAAAAACCCTTACAATCAAAACCTATTCCAAGTCACTTATCACAATGATACTTGATTGGATTACAGCAGTTAAAACTATACAGCTCCTAATTGATCTTCTCTCAAAGAGTTGCTTTCCAATCAGCATTCCTGTTGAATATATATGCAGTTGTTTCTTCAGTTAGGGCTTCCACGAAAAGCTAGGGTTAATTAGGGTTAACCTCAAGACTTGATCACAAGACTTTATCAACCAGATTAGGGTTGAGCTAGGTTAACTTAAAGACCACTTGAGATTCTGTTCTGGAAGGAATGAACCAACTTCCTGAAAAATCTCAGAATTAACCAAACTGCATAACTGTTAGATCAGTACAGGATGTCTTAACATTTGTTATGACATCAGAATTCCTGTTTACTGATTTTGGTAGAAGGCAATAAATGTGATCATTGCAAAATACTCAGATACACACTCATAAACAGTAGCTACTGTATGCCATACTTTTTCTGCATAAAGTACCTAATAATCCAGAATGTTATGACATTAGTCATGACATTCACACAACTGGTTTTACCAAAATACATGCCAATAACTAAACACTTACAAACTCCCCCTTTGGCAGATTTTTGGCTAAAACCCCTAAGCAATCAGAGAATAGAGAGCAGCAGAATGAATATGTCTGCAGAAAAATATAATGTCTACCAAGTAATTAACACAAAATATCTCCCCCTCTTTAGCCACAAATAGGCCAAAGATACATGTACTTATATGATATACAGTCATCCAAAATGAGTAATAAAAACAACAAATAAAATCTGAAAACACTTGCATCAAATGGAACCAGCATCAGGCTTGTCAACTCCACCAAACTTTAAGCACTATCATCTTCAGAGGAGCTACTTTCTTCAGCATTGAGCTGATCTTCAGCAGCACCCTCTTCCCTTCTGTTTCCTTCAGTCTCCTCCTGTTCTAATCTGGCAATTAGGTTTTCTAGAGTCTTTTTCCTTGTCTCCAACTCTTTGCATGTCTCCTTCAGTACAACTATAACATCAGATGTCTTGGACTGAGTTTTTACAGTTGATGTCTCAGCTGATGTCATGACAATGTCAGGAACATGAGATCCCTGAAATAGCTTGTAGTGTAACCCAAGAGCAGGAGCTCTTTTGCAAACAGTATCTCTTTCCACCAGGATGTCAGGGTACTGAGCAAGGACAATTCCACATAGGAGGGAGGGAAAGGCAATAGGGCCTTTAACAGCATAGCTTCCAGCATGTTTTAAAGTTTGATAAAAAATATACCTGCCATAGTCAAATTCAGTCCTGGTTCCAACAGCATAAATGAATCTCCCCAATCCTGTAGAGATGGTTGATTTATGGTTTGTAGGGACCCAGTTGGCTGCACCAATCTTATGCAGGATGGCAAATTTTATGCTTAGCTTGCTAGCATTCAGCTTGCCTTTTGAGGGCCAGCACTTGACTTGTCTTGCTGTGATGGTTTGGCATACTTCATTGTCAGTAACTTCTAGTTCAGGGCAAGCCTCATTTGATCTTCCAAGGAATTTGTTAATTTCAGATGGAGAGAAATTAACCCTTCTTCCTCTCACATAGACACATTCAAAGTCAGCTGACCTTCCATCAGCACATTCATCAGACAAATTCACTATGAATTCCTTGACAAGATTTTCATAGCATTTTGTAAACTTTTCCACAGTCTTCATTAGTCCAGCAGCTTTGATTAGGTCCATGATTTCCTTACAATCCATGGCACCATTGTTTAGTTCTCTTTCCAAGGCTATTCTCTTCAAGCAAACATACTTCCACCTGTTGGCATTTTCAGGGTGGTGAAATGAAATGTTGTCAGTGGGGACTTCAGGAACTCTAGCCATTTTGCTGGAAGGGAGTTTCCTTCTGAGAGGAATGTCTTCAGCATCGATTTCAAATTCTGATTCATCAGAATCAGAAGGTTCAGGTTCTTTCCTCTTCTTTGCCATTGGTTGTCTCACAGGCTTTGAGAGACTCCCAACATGTACTCGGGCTTTCACCTTCCCCTTGGACAGTCCAGTCTTCACAGTTTCCACACCAGTCTTGCCTTCAGACCTGGTTTTCTTATCAGCATGTTTCTCTTTGGTCAGACATTTTGCAGCATCCTGATTACCCTTTCTGTTCATCAGTCTCCTAGCTATGCTAGGGTTGATATTTGCAATTAGGTCATTGTCTGAGTATTCCTCATCCACATCAATAACAGGTGGTTCAACATTCTTCTCTGAAGGGTTCTGAATATCATCAAGGTTTTCAGATGATTTCTGAATGTTGTCATTTGGAGTCTCAACATTCTCAGAGACATCTGGATTTACTTCAACATTTGGGCTTGCTGATTCTTGATTTAATGGAACAGAAATCCCAGGAACAGAGTGGTTCTCACTCAAAATTCTTGTAACAAGCCTAGCTATTGCTTGATGAACATAAGTTGAGCCTTCCCTATTTGGTACAGAAGATGAAGGTTGAGAGGGATTACCGGATGAAGTAGCTTGAGACCTTCCTGCATGCCTTGTTCTCAGCTTTTTGACCTTGGAGGGGTTAGTTGCCATTTCTCTGAGAGGAGTGATCTCCAGGACTTCAGAATCCATGCATGATGTGATTGCCCGAGAATCTCGATCAGAGGATGAGGATGAAATGGTCGTCTTGGATGAGGGTGATGTTTGAGACATTTTGATAGTCTTAGAAAACCAGTAGCAACTAGAGAGAAAACTTTGATTGAGAGAATGGGATTTGTTGCAGAGTCGAGAGAGGAAGGAGGCAAATGAGTGTCTATTCAACTTCTTAATAATTTTGAAATAAATGGGAAAACATATGATTAACCCAATCAAAATAGACTTAGCAAAAATAACTCCTTTAACCCTTGTTTTAAGCAAAATTAATTGCTACAATTCCTCATGTTGGCAAATACCCAACTTGCCCCTCAAGTTTTCAAATTGATTTGCATCAAGTGCCTTGGTAAAAATGTCAGCCAGCTGTAGCTCAGTGGAACATGTTCCAGTTTAATCGTCTTCTCCTCTACAAGGTCTCTGATAAAGTGATGTCTAATGTCAATGTGCTTGGTCCTGCTATGCTGAATAGGGTTCTTGGAAATGTTGATTGTACTCAGATTGTCACAGTACAATGTCATAACATCTTGTGTGACATTATACTCAGTAAGCATCTGTTTCATCCAGATCATTTGAGAACAGCTACTACCAGCTGCAATGTATTCAGCTTCAGCAGTAGAGAGAGACACACAGTTCTGTTTCTTGCTGAACCAGGAGACCAGATTATTTCCTAAGAAGAAACATCCTCCAGAGGTGCTTTTTCTATCATCAGCACTTCCAGCCCAGTCAGCATCACAATAACCAGTCAGAGTTGGTTCACAGCCATGAGAGTATAGCAAGCCATAGTTGTAAGTTCAACTTACATACTTCAAAATTCTCTTCACTTGGTTGATATGACTGACTTTAGGATCAGCTTGGTATCTTGCACAAACTCCAACTGCAAAAGCAATGTCAGGTCTGCTGGCTGTTAAGTACAACAAACTTCCTATCATGCTTCTGTACATACTTTGGTCCACCTTAACCCCACTTGAATCTTTGGATAGCTTTAAATGAGTAGGTGCAGGGGTCCTTTTGTGACTGGCATTCTCCATACCAAACTTCTTGACAATGTTCTTTGCATACTTGCTTTGAGATATAAAGATTGAGTCCTCCATCTGTGAGACTTGCAGTCCAAGAAAATAAGTCAGTTCTCCCATGAGACTCATTTCGAATTCAGCCTGCATCTGGTCAGCAAAATGTTTAACCATTTGTTCTGACATTCCCCCAAACACTATGTTATCAACATATATTTGAGCTACCATTAACTTCCCTCCTTCATTTTTGACAAAGAGGGTTTTATCCAAGCCTCCTTTTCTGTATCCTTTGTCTGAGAGAAATTTTGTTAACCTGTCATATCATGCTCTAGGAGCTTGTTTCAGGCCATATAGAGCTTTCCTCAATTTGTAGACATGATCAGGGTGGTTTGGATCCACAAAGCCTTTAGGCTGCTCCACATAAACTTCCTCATTTAAGTACCCATTTAGGAAGGCACTTTTTACATCCATCTGAAATAGCTTGAACTTCAGGAGACAAGCAATTCCCAATAGGAGTCTGATAGATTCCAGTCTGGCTACAGGGGCAAAGGTCTCATCAAAATCAACCCCTTCAACTTGAGTGTATCCTTGGGCAACAAGTCTTGCCTTATTCCTAGTGACAACTCCTTCAGCATCTGATTTGTTCTTGTATATCCATTTTGTGCCAATGATGTTTGTTCCCCCTGGTCTAGGAACTAACTCCCAAACTTCATGTTGCTTAAATTGGTTCAATTCATCTTGCATTGCACCAATCCAGTATTCATCAGTTAAAGCCTCCTTAACATTTCTTGGTTCAATTTTGGACACAAAGCAAGAGTTTGAGATGATTTCTCTAGATCTTGTAATGATTTCACTGTTAGGATCCCCTATGATGAGTTCTTTAGGATGATCTTTCTGAATTCTGATGGAAGGGATTTTGCTAGCTTCCTTGGATTCAGAGTCTGCTGTAGTGGTGTTAGGAAGGTCATTCTGTTGAGTTGGAGTCTCAAAGAATGTCTCAACATTACAAGGGACATTTGTTTCTTCATGATAATCATCAACTATGACATTTATTGATTCCATCATGACTTTGGTCCTGGAATTGAATACCCTATAAGCTCTGCTGTTGGAGGAGTATCCTAGAAATATACCTTCATCACTTTTAGGGTCCAGCTTTCTCCTTTGTTCACGATCTTCCAGAATATAGCATTTGCTGCCAAATACATGGAAGTACTTCACAGTTGGCTTTCTTCCTTTCCAGAGTTCATAAATGGTGGATGAGGTTCCCTTTCTCAAAGTGACTCTGTTATGGACATAACAGGCTGTATTCATAGCTTCAGCCCAAAAATGAATAGGAAGTCTTTTGGCATGTATCATAGCTCTAGAAGATTCCTGTATTGTCCTATTTTTCCTTTCTACAACTCCATTTTGTTGAGGAGTTATAGGAGAAGAGAATTCATGACTAATTCCTTCTGAGGAACATAACTCATTAAACTTACTGTTCTCAAATTCCTTGCCATGATCACTTCTGATTCTGACAATACACCCTTCTTTTTCTCTTTGAATTCTGTTGCACAGTTCTTTAAAAACTTCAAACACATCAGATTTTTCCCTAATGAAGTTAATCCAGGTGAATCTGGAAAAGTCATCCACAACAACATAGGCATATCTCTTTCCACCAAGACTTTCCACCTGCATTGGTCCCATCAGATCCATATGTAGAAGTTCTAGAACCTTAGAGGTGGTCAGATGTCTTGACTTTGGATGTGACATCCTAGTCTGCTTACCAACCTGACATTCACCATAAACTCTTCCTTCATCAATTTGCAGTCTTGGAATCCCTCTGACTGCCTCCATGGAGATAATCCTTTTCATTCCTCTTAGATGAAGATGGCCAAGTTTTTGGTGCCACAGTTTCACCTCTTTTTCTTCTTTGGCAATAGAACACACAATGGAGTAATTAGTGTTCTCAGGCTCCCACAAGTAACAGTTGTCTTTAGATCTGACTCCTTTCATTACAACTTCTTATTTTTCATTTGTTACAAGACATTCGGATTTTGAGAAGTTGACCTTGAATCCTAGATCACATAATTGACCGATACTAATGAGATTAGCAGTCGAGCCTTTTACCAACAATACTTCATTCAGATTTGGAACTCCAGGGCAGTCCAAATTACCAACTCCTTTGATTTCTCCTCTAGCACCATCTCCAAAGGTCACATAACTAGTGGTGTGAGGTTTAGCATTATTGAGAATGTTCTTGATTCCAGTCATGTGCTTAGAACACCCACTGTCAAAGTACCAGTCTTCCTTTGCAGAGACTCTAAGGGAAGTGTGGGCTATTAGGGCAGTAGCCTTTTTCTTCCACTGTGGAGTATGTGGTACCTTGTTAGACTTAGGTTTGACACCTGGGTTCTGATTAGGGTATCCATACAATCTGAAGCAGAATGGCTTTATGTGACCAAACCTCCCACAATGATGACATCTCCATCTTTGATACTTTTTCTTCATATTTATCTGTTCCCGATGTTGAGTGTTATGTTGTGACATCTGCTTTGACATTTGTTTATCAGGCCTGATCTTCTTATCTGCACCAGATTTCTTTGCTACCACAAATCCTAGATCAGACTTGTTTCCCACATTTTGTCCAACCTGAAGGATTTCTTCCAATTTGTCAGTTCCATTTGTCAGCATCTTGACAGATTTGGTCATCTGGTTCAGTTTTGAGTTCAGCATTCGAACTTCCCCTTCTAGATGACTTATAGTTTCAATGTCTGCCCTTTTTTCAGCCTCCAATTTTATGATGAGTTTTGTTTGTCTCTCATTTTGCATACAAACTTCAGCACTTCTGATACATAATTTCTTGTAAGTATCAGCCAGTTCTTCAAATGTCACTTCCTCATCACTAGTGTCACTTTCAGAGGTACAAACACCAGTTAGTGCAGTAACTAGTTTGGCAGATTCTTCTTCAAAATTACTTTCTGAATCACAGTCAGACCAGGTAACAGACATTCCTTTCTTTTGTTTCTTAAGAAAGGTAGGACATTCAGCTCGAATATGCCCATATCCTTCACAACCATGGCATTGAATTCCTCTGCCTTGATTTCCCTTCTTTTCAGACTTTGGTCTTCTGCTGGAGTCATAAGATCTGTTAATGTCAGAGGGGATGTTCTTAACATTTGACCTTGACTTTGGATCCATTCTCTTGATGAGTTTGTTGAATTGTCTTCCAAGCATGGCTATAGCTTCTGAAATATTTTCTTCTTCATCCTCCTTGTTTTCATCTTCAGTGTTGGATACAAGTGTTATGCTCTTGTTTTTCTTGTCAACATTGTCACTGATCCCCATCTCAAAAGTCTGAAGAGACCCAATGAGTTCATCCACCTTTAACTTGCTGATATCATGGGCTTCCTCTATAGCAGTTACCTTCATTGCAAATCATTTAGGAAGGGATCTGAGAATCTTTCTCACCAGTTTTTCTTCAGACATCTTTTCTCCCAATGCTCCTGAGGTGTTGGCAACCTCCAAGATGTTCATGTGAAACTCATGAATGGTTTCATCTTCCTTCATCCTTAGGTTCTCAAACTTGGTAGTTAGCATCTGAAGCCTTGACATTTTTACTTTGGATGTGCCCTCATGGGTAGTTTTGAGAGTGTCCCACACTTCCTTGGCCAGTTCACATTGATGTACTAGTCTGAATATGTTTCTATCAATTCCATTGAACAAGGCATTTAAAGATTTGGAATTACCCAGGGCTAACTCATCTTCTTCTTTGCTCCATTCTTCCTCAGGCTTCAGACTGATTGTCCCATCTTTCTCAGTTATGGTGGGATGGTTCCATCCTTTGTCAGCAGCTCTCCAAGCCTTTTTGTCCAGTGATTTTAAGAAGGCAATCATACGAGGTTTCCAGTAGTCATAATTTGATCCATCCAGAATGGGTGGTCTGTTTCCAAAAACTCCTTCTTTGTCCATAGTGCCAGAAAGTGATATCCCTAGATCTCACCCAGTAATACAGGCAGGGTGCCTGCTCTGATACCAATTGAAATTCTGGCAGCAGATACTCAATGTCACAGTGAATGTTATGACACCGTATCTGACTTTCTATAAGGCAGTAAATAAAAACAGTAAAGAACACAGTCAATTGTTTACCCAGTTCAGTGTGAAACAACACCTACTCTAGGGGCTACCAAGCCAGGGAGGAAATCCACTATAAGAGATATTAATTCAGGAATAAACCAACCAGTTTATCTCCTTCACTTAAGACCTACCCAATGCAACTTCAATCTAAGTTCAACTTAAACCTGAGTTCCTACTCACTCCCCCTCAATCACAGCAGTGATACTTAAACAATTGACTAATGAAATAATGAAGACACTCTTCAGAACATACACTTGATTATGCTTCATAGCTTTTTAATCAAGTAACACAAACACTCGTGCTTCACAGCTTTGAGTGATACATAAACCTAACTTGACTTTGCTTCAAAGCTTTAGTCAAGAGACACAAACACTCTTGCTTCAAAGCTTTGAGTGATACAAAAACCCTTACAATCAAAACCTATTCCAAGTCACTTATCACAATGATACTTGATTGGATTACAGCAGTTAAAACTATACAGCTCCTAATTGATCTTCTCTCAAAGAGTTGCTTTCCAATCAACATTCCTGTTGAATATATATGCAGCTGTTTCTTCAGTTAGGGCTTCCACAAAAAGCTAGGGTTAATTAGGGTTAACCTCAAGGCTTGGTCACAAGACTTTATCAACCAGATTAGGGTTGAGCTAGGTTAACTTAAAGACCACGTGAGATTCTGTTCTAGAAGGAATGAACCAACTTCCTGAAAAATCTCAGAATTAACCAAACTGCATAACTGTTAGATCAGTACAGGATGTCTTAACATTTGTTATGACATCAGAATTCCTGTTTACTGATTTTGGTAGAAGGCAATAAATGTGATCATTGCAAAATGCTCAGATACACACTCATAAACAGTAGCTACTGTATGCCATACTTTTTCTGCATAAAGTACCTAATAATCCAGAATGTTATGACATCAGTCATGACATTCACACACCTGGTTTTACCAAAAATACATGCCAATAACTAAACACTTACAGTTCTCATGTGCTGTACTCCTCTTCCGGCAAGGTGGTTTATTTCTCACCTTCCCCAATCAGTTTTGAAGAATGAGTAGGGTTTAAGGTGGTCACAACGGTTGATGACCCTCACACATTCTGATGTTCATTGGTGTTCTCGGTCCAGAGAAAATGTCATCATCATTGATCATTGCGGAGAATTCCCTAATGTCCCATTACTTGGAATTAGGGGAGGCATTACCTACAACCCCTGTTTAGCTCTGAGACAATTTGGATATGCTCGAAGGGATGGCCCTCATGATATGCTAATTTCTGACTTGGTTTTTGACTTCGACAACGACGCTCAAGGACTTCGAAAAAGGTTTATCCGAGCTTGGATAAGGCCCAACAAAGTGGATAGTAAGACACTGGGGCACAAGAATTCCATCCCCCTTGAGCCTTATCTCAAGTGGGTACGAACTCGCGCCCAGAATCTTATGATGACTTACCCTCACATTCTGCCTATGATCAAAGAGCCTGTTATGGAAGGAGAGGTTCCATACACCCTCCTACATCCAGACATGCCAACATCATTGGAAGAATTGTAAAAGAGTTAGATACAACTCAAGGAAGAACGAAATACTTTTGAAGCCAACTTCTATGCCAGTGAGAAGAAGGTTTTGGAGCTTACTCGACGACTTCACGAAGAGGAGACTCTCAACACTTACATCGCACCAAAGAGGATGCGTAATGTCTTTTTACATTAAGAATTTTGTAATATTTTTCCCATGGGGTATTTATGTACTAACAAATTTCTTCTTATTAATATGACGTGTGTTCTTTTTGTTTGCAACAAATTTGAATTTCTGAAGCCTTGAATGCATTACATGAATAACATATCATTCATCATATGCATAAACAGGTCTTCACACCAAGTTTCCTTATCTTTCTGCTGTTTATTTCAGCGAGATGGATATAGAGCAGACGGTTAAAGATCTGCAAGCACAGAATTCGCAATTCCAACAACTCCTCATGACCTTAGCAAAGGGTCAAGAGGATCTTAAAGCACTGTTAGAAAAAGAGAAGGAACCAAAAAGGAAGAAAAAGAAAAGAGTTGGGGTAGCCACTATGGGAAGAAGATTTGAGCATCAGGCTAGGAGAGTTCTGGAATTCCCCTCGACGTCTGATGAAGGGGTTGGTAAAGGAAAAGGAATTGCAATGCCCTTCGAATCTGAAGCTGAAGAAGAAGAAGAGGAAGAGGATGAAGATTACTCCGAACAGTAATATCCCCCGGCGGATGATAAGTATAAAAATCTTGAGGATCGGTTGGCAGCCATGGAGTTGCAAAGGGTACCTGGCTTAGATTTCGAAGAACTAGGGTTGGTTGCTGGGATCTTCATTCCTCCCAAGTTCAAAGTACCTACCTTTGCTAAGTATGACAGTTTGTCCTGTCCAAAGATGCATCTGAGATCCTACGTCAGAAAGATCCAACCTCACTCTTCCGATAAGGATCTATGGGTCCACTTTTTTCAAGATAGTTTGTCAGGTACGCAATTGGAATGGTTCTATCAACTTGAGAGATCTGATGTTCATAACTGAGAAGATTTAGCTGCTGCTTTCTACCGACAATACCAATACAACGCAAATTTAGCGCCTACTCGTACTCAACTACAGAGTATGGGTATGGCCTCTAACGAGGGATTTAAGGAGTATGCCCAGAAGTGGCGGGATTTGGCTGGAAGGGTGCAGCCACCATTATCGGATAGGGAGCTGCTTGACATGTTTTTAGGGACTCTGTCGGGTCCGTTCTTCAATCACTTGATCGGGAGCTCATTTGCAGGGTCCACCGAATTAATTCTGACCGGTGAAAGGGTCGAAGTTGGCATTAAAAGTGGTAAAACTCAGAAGGATTCCTCCGCTTCCACCGCTATTAAGAAGACTTTCCCAGCCAAGAAGGAAGTTTCTGTTGTTCACACCCAGAGAAACCAAGGGAGAACAGAGCGCCGACCAACGGTGGGGGCTGTGATGATCCAGAACTCCTCAGTCGATCAACCTTGCAACAATCAACCAAGAGCTAATCAGCAAAGGGTAGAAAGGCCACAACGACAATTCACCCGAATCAGTATGACACCGGCTCAAGTCCTCCCTCATCTGTTAAAGCTGAACCTTACCAACTTGAAAGAAGCGCCGAAAAACCCCAATACCTCTTCTCCTTATTATCACTCCAATGCAAAATGTGCATACCACTCGGACAATGTAGGGCATGATACCAACAACTGTTGGGCTCTTAAAAACAAAATCCAAAACTTGATAGATGCCAAGGAGGTAGAGTTTGATGCTCCCGAAAAACCCAACGTGATATCCGCTCCTATGCCAAAACATAGTCATAATGTTCATGCCATTATGGAAGATCTTCATGTTACCGCTGTTGACAACCTATTGACTCTGTTGCCAATGATTAAAGTGAACTTGTTGAAAGCCGGGATATTCCCAGGCTGTGGAAAAGACTGTTATTTCTGTTCAACCATGCAAACTGACTGCCCACTGCTGAAATCAGGCATCCAACGCCTGATGGATACCCAAGAGATCCTCTTTCAAAAGACTCATGTTGATACTATCGCTCATATTACTCCTATTACCCTTGTTACTTCAATCAATGGCATTGCTATAATAACCATCTCCGACGATCTTTCCAAGTCCTGCAAAAGGCCTGTTAAGATTACGCCTGATCCTAAGTTTGTACCGCTGAAAATTACCATGCCAGGGCCTATCCCGTATAAATCTAACAAGACGATACCATGGAATTATGGAGCAGAAATCTTCTACCATGGTATCAAGCATATCGAATCAGCCGAAGATAATTCCGAGGAAGAAACCCCTGATATAGGGAATATTGCAGGAACGAGTAAGATAACTCATAGCGGAAGGATCTTCTCTCTGGAGATTGCTCCTCCACGGGCAGTCTTCAGACCCTCGAGAGCTTCTGTGCCTGTCAAACCATCTGTGCAAAGTCCAATAATTGAAGAAATTAATGTTCCCGAAGCTAGACCCTCTGTTGTTACCACCGATAAAGGTAAGGGGATCCAGGAAACGCCTGTCAGGACGAAGGCTCAGACTATGGTTATCCCCGAGACCACCCAAAAAGAGATGGAAGAAATCTTAAAGATAATCAAGAAGAGCGAATATGATGTCGTAGAGCAGCTAGGGCAAACCCTTTCAAAAATATCCATGCTGGCTCTCTTACTCTGCTCCGAGGCTCATGCCAAAGCCTTGATCAAATTTCTAAAGACGGCACACGTGCCTCAAGAAACTTCTGCGGACCAGTTTCAAGAGTGCGTGGCTAGCCTTACAGCCGATAATGGTCTTGGTTTTTCTGATGCTGATTTGACCCCTAAGGGAAGAAAGCATAACGATGCGCTGCACGTCTCGGTAGAGTGTAGAGGGACCACGCTTGTTCATGTTCTGGTTGATACCGGTTCATCTTTAAATGTTCTACCAAAAAAGGCATTGGACAGATTGGACTGTGAAGGTTTGACCCTAAAGCCCAGTAACATCGTTGTTAGTGCCTTCGACGGTTCTAAGAGAATGGTTCACGGAGAAGTGGACATTCCAATCAAAGTGGGTACAGAAATTTTCAACTCTACTTTTTATGTGATGGACATCCGTCCTTCATATTCATGCTTGTTGGGAAGGCCATGGATCCACAACGCTGGGGCAGTCACTCCTTCTCTACATCAAATTCTAAAATATCCAGTCCAGGGTAAGATCATAATGGTTCATGGTGAGGAGGAGTATATGATAAGTCACCTTAACTCTTTTCTCTATGTGGAGTTAGATGGCGAATTCATAGAAACACCTTTCCAACACTTTGAAGAGGTTTCTCCTGAAGTCGCAGTAGCAAAGACCATGACTGATGTGCCTATCATTTCCAAGCCTGTGTCTCAGATGGTATCCCTTAAAGATGCGGAGGCTGTAATCAAAGAAGGAAGAAGTACAGTGTGGGGGCAACTGCTAGATTTTCCTCACAAGACGGACAAGTTCAGATTAGGTTTTACTACTACTGGCCAGAAAGCTGTGCGTCACTCTCGGGCTGGAGGACCACCCTTAAAAATCACTCACCACGGAATTCATGCCTTAGAAGATGATGATGAAGAAGACAACTTTGAAGATTGGATCTTTCTAACCGTTGAAGGAGGATTAAGCAACTAGGAGGCGAAAGACTTCATTCCCATCACTTTCATCAATTAGTAATTTATCTTTGAACAATTTCCTAATTGGTCTGTTATAATTAAACAATTCGTACACTCTTTTCGCCTTATGCCTTACCCGGGGCATATAGGTCCATTTGTAAGGGTTTTGATTCTTCATTTTCATATGCCATTTTTAATGAATCATGGACGTTTTCATCTATAAACTGTTGTGTTCATTTTCTTTCCTTTTACATTTTATTTTGTTTAAGGATGGCTATTCCTTACACACACCCACACTCACAAAATACAGGTACCCATCCACTCCGGATTCCATAGGTGACTATTCTGCTTTGGCCTTCAGTGACTCTGAATATTTGGTCAATCATGCCGAGTATGAAGGTGATGAAGACTGTGAAATGCCTGGAGAGTTAGCTAGACTTTTGCAACAAGAAGAGAGGGTTATTCTGCCCCATGAAGAGTTGTTAGAAACTATCAATTTGGGAACTGCTGAAGACAAGAAAGAAGTTAAAGTGGGTGCCAACCTGGAACCAAATGTCAAGGAGCGCTTAGTTCATTTGTTGAATGAATATGTTGAGATCTTTGCCTGGTCCTATGAAGACATGCTGGGACTGGATACGGATATTGTGGTTCACCGTCTCCCTACAAGAGAAGACTGTCCACCAATCAAACAGAAAGTCCGCCGAATGAGGCCCGACATGTCCGAAAAGATCAAAGCTGAAGTGATGAAGCAGTTCAATGCTGGCTTTCTGGCTGTTACTTCCTATCCACAATGGGTTGCTAACATTGTGCCTGTGCCTAAGAAGGACAGCAAAGTCAGAATGTGTGTGGACTACAAAGACCTAAACAGGGCTAGCCCTAAAGATGATTTTCCACTACCACACATTGACATCTTGGTTGACAACACAGCTCAACACAAGGTATTTTCCTTCATGGATGGATTCTCGGGATACAACCAGATCAAAATGGCCCCCGAAGACATGGAGAAGACTACTTTTGTTACGTAGCGGGGTACCTTCTGCTACAAAGTGATGCCATTCAGACTGAAGAATGCCGGGGCAACCTATCAGCGAGCCATGGTAGCTTTGTTTCATGACATGATACATCATGAGATTGAAGTCTACGTAGACGACATGATAGCCCGTTCACAAACAGAAGAAGAACACCTTGACCATCTGCAGAAGCTGTTTGTCAGGTTAAAGGAATATAAGCTCAGACTGAACCCTAGCAAGTGCACTTTCGGAGTCAGGTCCGGTAAACTTTTGGGATTCATCGTCAGTAACAAAGGCATCGAGGTCGATCCTGCTAAAGTCAAAGCTATACAAGAAATGCATGCCCCCCGCACTGAAAATGAGGTTAGAGGTTTTTTGGGACACTTAAACTATATTGCAAGGTTCATCTCTCACCTAACATCTACCTGTGAGCCAATCTTCAAGCTGTTGAAGAAAGATCAGGTGGTTGAATGGAACGATGATTGTCAAGTTGCTTTTGATAAGATCAAGGAGTATTTGCTGGAACCTCCTATCTTGATGCCACCCGTCGAAGGAAGGCCTTTAATCATGTATCTGACCGTTTTGGATAACTCAATGGGGTGCGTACTGGGCCAACATGACGAGTCTGGCCGAAAAGAGCATGCCATTTATTACCTTAGCAAAAATTTTACCGACTGTGAGACTCGCTACTCACTGCTTGAGAAAACTTGCTGCGCTTTGGTATGGGCTGCTCGCCGGCTAAGACAGTATATGTTGACACATACCACTTTGCTGATTTTCAAAATGGATCCGATAAAGTACATTTTCGAGAAGCCTGCTTTATTCGGAAGAATCGCTAGATGGCAAATGATCCTGACCGAATATGATATCCAGTACACAACCCAAAAGGCTATAAAGGGGAGTGTACTAGCTGACCATCTAGCTCATCAAGCCGTCGAAGATTACCAATCTATGAGGTTCGGTTTCCCTGATGAGGACATTATGACATTGGACAACATTGAAGGTAACAGACCGTATGACGGACCTGAACAAGGATCCCGATGGACCCTGTACTTTGATGGTGCTTCAAATGCACTTGGCAACGGTATCGGCGCGATACTTATTTCTCTAGAAGGTTGCCATACACCTTTCACTGCTAGACTCTGATTCAGCTGTACCAACAACATGGCCGAGTATGAAGCTTGTATCTTTGGTCTCAAGGCTGCAATTGACTTGGGAATCAAATCTCTGATTGTGTTTGGGGACTCAGCTTTGGTTATCAGTCAAATCAAAGGAGAGTGGGACACTAAACATCCTAATCTTATCCCATACAAAGAACATGTCTTGACATTTTTGCCTCATTTCGAGCAGATTACCTTTGAGCACTTCCCGCGAGAAGAAAATCAGCTAGCAGATGCTCTGGCTACAATATCTTCCTGTTTAAACTCAACTAGGATAATGAGGCTCCCCAAATCACCATCGAACAAATGGACGAACCTGCACACTGTCATGAGATTAATACCGAAGAAGTAGTGGAACAACCCTGATTTCATGAAATCAAAAGGTATCTCCAGACTCGAGAATACCCTGAAGGAGCTTTCGTCAATGACAAAAAGTTCCTAAGGAGATTTGCTTCCAAGTTCTTCCTGAGCAATGGTATCTTATATAAGCGCATCCATGATTGTGTTCTACTTCGTTGTGTGGACAAGGTTGAAGCAGAGTTGATCATGACCGAAATACATAGTGGCACATTTGGCACCCACTTAAGCGGACATACGATGGCTAAGAAAATTCTAAGGGAAGGCTACTACTGGTCTACCATGGAAGCTGACTGTCATCAATATTCTCGTACTTGTCACAAATGCTAAGTCTATGCTGACAAGGTACATATTCCTCTAGTTCCTCTCAACGTTCTAACATCTCCTTGGCCATTCGTGATGTGGGGAATCAACATGATTGGAGAGATCAAGCCTACGACATCCAATGGACATCGCTTCGTCTTGGTATCTATTGATTATTTTACCAAGTGGGTCGAAGCAGCTTCCTTCGCCTCCGTTACAAAGAATGTTGTTGCCCGCTTCATCAAGTAGAACCTCATATGCCGGTATGGTATCCCCGACAGGATCATCACAGACAACGGTACAAATTTGAACAACACTGTGATCACCGCTCTGTGCGAGCAATTCAAGATTCAACATCACAATTAATCTCCCTATCATCCAAAGATGAACAGTGCTGTTGAAGCCGCAAACAAAAATATCAAAAAGATCATTCAAAAGATGACAGTCACCTACAAGGACTGGCATGAGATGTTACCGTTTGCTCTACACGGATATCGTACCACACCACGTACTTCAACTGGGGCAACCCCCTTTTCTTTGGTATATGGCATGGAGGTTGTCTTACCCATGGAAGTTCAGATTCCTTCCTTGAGGATTATGAAGGATGTTGGTTTAAGTGAAGACGATTGGATTCAGACCCGGCTTGATCAACTTAACTTGATCGACGAGAAACGACTTACTGCTGTTTGTCATGGTCATACGTATCAAAAACGGATGATCAAGGCTTTCAACAAGAAAGTCAGGCGTCAGGTATACCAAGTTGAAGATCTTGTAATCAAGCGAATCATTTTTCCGTAAAGTGATCCCAGGGACAAGTGGACTCCTACTTACGAAGGACCATTTGTAATCAAGAACATCTTTTCTGGTGGGGCAATGATTCTGACCACCATGGACGGTGACGACCTGCCGCACCCTGCGAACACAGACATAGTCAAAAGATACTACGCATAAAACGACCCGACAAGTCGAAAACCCGAAAGGGCGACTTGGGCAAAAATGGGCATCCCGGTGAATCGAAAACCCGAAAGGGAGGTTCAGGAAAAAATTAGGGATAAACAAAAAAATCTGTACACCCGGCAAGCTGAAAACCCGAAAAGGCGACTTGGGCAAAAAAGGGTTTCCCGTTGGATCGAAAACCCGAAAGGGCGGTCCAGGCAAAAGTTAGGGAATTAAAGCGTATGACTATGTCTCGTCGGATCACTTTAAGGACAATCTCTTCACGACCAAACTACAAGCTTCTGATCAATCCAATCATCCACGGACGAAGCAACAAATGGACAAGATGCTCAGAGTTATGAAGGCTATAGCAGAATGGGAACCCCATGGAATTGTTACACATAGCCATCTTTCTTTTTGTATAAAAATTTTCTCAATTTTTCGAAAACATTCTCTTACTAGGATGTCTGTCTCCGTTGTACAAAAATACTTACAAAAGTTAATACAAAGATACTTTAAAGTGCAGAAGTTTGCTTGCCTTTCCTTTCTTTTTTACACTTATGTTTTATTTGAAAACGTCCAATGGTTTGTTAAATAGGCATATGCATTTGAATATAATCACTGCTTACAAATAAATAAAAAAAGAAAAGATAATTACTGATAGGTCGAAAGTATAGGAAAACGTCTTTAGGCTATTCCAGAAGAAATCCCCTACAGTATGTCAGTCTGATCTTCAACAGAGTTAAAACCTTGAGATGCATATCCCCAGCAGAGTTAAGTTTCAAAATTCCCCTCAGAGCTAAGTTTCTAAAAACTCCCAATCCCCAGCGGAGCCCAAAAACTTTGAACTACGGATCCCCAGTGAAGATAAAGCTTTCTTCCCCAGCGGAGTCCAAAAGCTTCAAATCTTAAACCCCGGTGGAATACTATCCAACTTCCTCCGATTCCCCAGCGGAGTTTTCCGCAAAACAGGAATTCCCAGTAGATTGGCATACAACCCAAGCTCCTGAGTTCCCCGGCAGAATAAGCATTCTCCCCACAGAGTTATTTCCCAGCAAAATGAAGATCCTGGTTCTCATTTCTCCAGCTGGAGCCTCCCAGGTTTTAATCCCCCAGTAGAGATCGTCAGAGTTGTCCTCGTTCTTCCCCAGAAAGTCATGAAGGATTCTCATATCCCCACAGAAGTTGTCAAAGTTTTGATAATCCTCGTAGGTTGCCAAAGATTTTCTTTCCCCAACAGTAGTCAGCAAGGATTTCTCATCTTCAACAATCAAAGATTTTCGGAATTCCCAGCGTCGGCCGAGGATTTACTTTCCCCAGCAATAGTAAAAAATTTCATTATCTCCAACTATCAAGGATTTATTTTCCTCAGCAAGACAGCTAATCAGCTTACATGTGCATCCATTACATGCATATATCATGAATGTTTATAGAACACATTTTATTGCATCATACATGGCATGCAACATAACTTTGTGTTCTAGCTAACATTTGACCCTTTCAGGATAAGATTAAAAAGCTATCTTTAACAAATATTCAAAGAGTCAAGATACAGTATGGATACGCTTCAGACACGGAAGCCATTCTATTTCTCATTCAGATTCAGCTATCAACTTCAAGTTCAGATGCACTCCAGACACGGAAGTCATTCTGTCACTTGTCCGGATCCCAGTTACAGTACGGATACACTCCAGACACGGAAGTCATTCTACTACTCATACATATCTCAACTTCAGATACAGTCTAGATACACTCCATACACGGTTGCCATTCTATCACTCATTTTGAATTTATCCCCAGCACAGAGATATCCCAGACACGGATGTCTTTCTGTCGCTTATTCAGACTTCAGATTTTGGATACAATACATATACACTCCAGACACGGCAGTCATTCTGATATTCATTCAAGAATCAAATACAGTTATAGCTCGGATACGCTCTAGACACAGATGCCATTCCCTTGCTCATACAAATCCAATCTCCAGATACAACTCAGGTACGTTCCAAATACGGATACCATTTTGATGTTCATTCTACTGATTTTCAACAAACAAGTTTTAGATGGCATCTCTAAGCCCATCTCTAGCAAGATTCTACCATTTCCAAATGACATCTTTAAGCCCATTCCCTCACCTACATTTTGACGAGTGCAAATTTACGGGCACTCTAGTGTCCAATCCTATTTTACCTTCGAGTCACGAAAGGCAAAACTTGCCAATCTAACTCTTCAGGTTCAAGAAAATTGAACAGTGGCAACTGTTGTACCCCAAAATTTGCCCTCTCATTTTATCAACATTTCCCCTCACAAGGATCTTTGAACTCAAGACCAAGCTAGGGTTTGCACTGCTCAAGACATCTCCTTGCACTGATGACCTAAATTAGGGTTTGAATTTGCATAGGGATTTTTGGACCTTCAATGCTCAAATTGACTTTTATACTTCATATTGGACTCATAAGTTTGTCCATACCAAGTTTCAAGCCTTGAATCAAATTTTTGCCCAGTCAATTGGACAGTTGACCTAAAAATCAATTGTATTAGGGAAAAAGTCAAATGTGGCCAATTTACAGTCAAACCTCGTGAATTTTGACCCACATCAACATAATTAACTCATATGAACCATTTGATCAAGTTTGGACCACAACTCCACAAGAAATTTGATCAGATCACCAAAAAGGCAAAATGGTCATTTTTAGGGTTTTGCTATACAAAGGCAATTTCTGACTTTTTGACCTAGCGAATGGCAAATTAGGCTCAACCATGGACTCAAGGATTCAATGAAATCATCTTGACCTATTCAACAAGTTCAAAAGACCTCAATTGCATTGGATTGACAAATTAATTTTTCAGTCAACTGATCAAAATTTGACTGTACACTGAAAAGTCAAACTTTGACTTTTTGGTCAAAATCAAGTGCCAAGGGTCATTTTTCATCAAGATGTGTCAAAATATGAAACTTCTTCATCAAGAAATCCAAAATTGCAAATTAGGGTTTGAAATTGAAAAATTTTCATAACTTAGAATTTTTCTAAGTTATGAAATTTTCTTAATTTTTCCTAACTTTGCCCCACATTTTCACCATGATGAATTTGGATTCAAACAAAACCTCCAACATGAAAGTTGTAGTCCTCCACAAAGTATATAACTTTTATTCACAAAGTTTTCTCAAAAGAAGCTTGGATATCAAGTTATGATTTTTGGAACAAGGGTCCCTAAAACTTTTAACTTAGTGAAATTTTGCCCTAGTTTAGGCAGGATTTTGACCTATCTTCTTGGCCATTTTTCACATAGTTCCACTTGGAATATCAAGTTGCATTTCAAAGATGTATTATATGTCATGTTGCAAGCTTTCCAAATTGTCCAAGAACTCCTCAAACACATTTGTGGTTAAGGAGAACCGAAGGTTTGAAGTTGGCAAAAACTCACTTTTCATCCATGGCATATTCATGTTCATACAAGTTGCATTTTCAAGTCAGCATGCCTTACACTAGTTTGCAGGCCTCTAAACCACTTCACACTTCATAATTAAATTCAAATCCATTAGTCTAAGCTTTTGTTTTAGTCATTTGGATATTGTACACAAGATTAAGCCCTAAATAGAAAAAGGCACATTTCCATTTTTGCCATAATGTGCTTTATGTCAAACCACTATCCCTTGAGTATTGGTCCAGATCTCAGAGGGAAAATCAAATCCACAAGTTGGAGGGGCCAAGGGCAAGGGATGCAAGCATATTTGATAGCCTGTACAGGCCTGTAACAACAACTTCCACTTTCTTACTTCAAAAACAAGAAACTTGTCAAAAAACTTGAGAATTTGAAAACCAGCCAATGCTAACTTACACAAATAGTTTGAACATCTTTCTCACACCCCTTTAAGCTAGAAACACGATTTCTTTATCCTCTAAACACCCCATAGCTAGAAATCACATTCCTTTGGCAAATTAGGGCAGGTTCTGCAACTTGAGTTCCATAGCTCATTTGGCTCGTGCGTTTTGCCCCAAGTTGCTTCAAACACCTTCCATTCAACTCACCCAAGCTATCCCAAGCCTCAAACACCAACTGTAACTCCATTTACAGTGTTCACCATTTTCATTTTGAGCTTGTGCAGGTTGAGTTCTATAGCTTGATTCAGGTACATTCAGGGCAAGCAGGCTATTGGAAAAGGTCAAGTGAAGTTCAAGCAAGCTACCAGACATCTCAAGCCTTGTTGAAAAGCACTACATTTCCCTACACGAAGTCAGCTGAAACATGTTTTTCTCCACTTCCCATCTCTCTATTTAGGAACATTTAGCTTTAGGTTTGTGAATAAAAAATGTAGTATTCATTGCCATGAAGCTGTACATATGCTCAGTTTTCATTTATATTAAGTGTGCTAAGAGAATTTCATCCATGAACATGCTGAAAAAACTAGGTCAGATTTTAGGGCCATAGAAATTCTCTCTGGTCTTTGAGAGTTAGGATTAGTTTTTTACATGGTTGGAATCGTCTTGAAATTCTCTACAAGTTTGGTGTTATGTGTTTTTGCAATAGAGCTCGTACGCAGGATGTCCAAGTTTATACAAGGCACGCGCGCGTTTTTGCCAAAGCTGGAGGTTGAAGATGAAGTTTTGGGCTGGGCTTGGCCTGGCTACTTTTGACACCCCCCTTTTTCATTTTACACCCCCTGGCCCAATTTCTTGTATTTTTTATATTTTTGCATTTTTGTTTTCATTTCTGATTTTGTTTATTTATTTCCAAATATAAAAAAATGCTCAAAAATATTTTCATAATTTTTTCACATTTATTTGGCATTTTATTTTAATTTTTCTAACATAAAAAGCATTTAAATACTTTTATATTATTTATTTAAACTTGAAAATAATATGTAAATTATACTTTTATTTTTATTTCTTATTTTTATTCACACTAAAAATATTATTATAAATATAATTTATTTTTGTACATATTTTATTTTATTTTATACATATTTAATATAATTAATACACACACACATATATATATATATATATATATATATATATATATATATATATATATATATATATATATATATATATATATATATATATATATATATATATATATATATATATATATATATATATATATATATATATATATATATATATATATATATATATATATATACTTTTATTTTATTAAATACTTTAAAATAAAAATATAAAATATTACATTTTTTCTTTTATTATTATTCATACTAAAAAATACTTTTTTTAAGTATGTTTTATTTTTGTACATATTAATATATTTTATTGTATATAAAATAATTAACATATTTACTTTCTTAAAAAAATTAGGGTTTTACCCTTAAAACAAATAAAATTAATCTTTTTTTTATTTATTTCTTTATACTTTTTTACATTAAATACTTTTACATACATAAACAAACAAAAACCTTTTTGCATAATTCATATTATTTGATGTATTTATTTATTTTGTTTATTTAAATATTGTCCATTTAAATATTTATGCGTTGTGAATTCAATTTGGATGTAATAGTAAATTAGGGTTTATATTTCTTGTCAAATACCCCCATTCAAAGATTGTACCCCCACCCCCATAATCATGTTGTAATAGCTTAGAATTTTAATTCTCGCACTTTACGCTTTCAATTATGTCATGATTAGAGAATTAGGGTTTGTATGCAAAAATTCAAGTCAACACATAGCTTGACCTAATCAAAGATAAAAATGCATGAAAATCAAGCACAATACACACTTGCACCCTTAGGGTTACAATCCACTTGTTGCCTTAAAAAATGGGCCATGTTATGCATGTTGGGTACTTTGGCAAAACAAAAACAAAACAAAAGATCATAGTCCCTCGATGACGCTATCTTGGTTGCCTAAACAAAAATGATCAAGTCCTCAAAAATTTGCCAAAGATACTTGACACAATTGCTATCATGGTCTATACGATGATCCGTGCCTGTCCCGTTTAACATCCTAACACAAGGTTGTTCACCAAATGCAATGGTGAAATAACACTGTTAAAAGGGTTAAAAATATTAGGAAAGATCTTTGAGTACATTAGGGTAGATAACTCTTAGTTACTTGATCAAAAACTTGCAAAAACATCTTTGCTATTTTCAAACACACTTCACAACACAAATTCAAAAAAATTTCCAAATCAAACTTTTAAACATTGAAATCTTTTCAAAATACAAAAACACCTTTGTATACATTCAAACAAGAATCATTACAAAGGTTGCCACAACGATGGCCTCTTTTTCAAAACATCTTTCAAAACCACACACAAAGCACCATTTCAAACAATTTAAAAGCAAAAGCAAGTGATCTAAACAAGTAACTAAGAGCCCATGGATAACCATGGATGAAAAGGGTGCTCGCACCTTCCATTTTCATAATCTACTCCCCGAACCCAAGAAAACATCTCAAAGGTCTTTCCTGTGCTTTTTGACCTTTCCTTAGGATAAAATAAAAAGTCGGTGGTGACTCATGCTAAACCGAAACATTTGCAAACACGAACGCAAAACCTCAAGTCAGTTCTCCCACCGTATCACACTCATCCTTCATCTTCTTTCTCTTACATTGTAATTCCACACATCCAATTTTAGGTTTATCAATCAACAATGGGGGTGTAAGCTTACATTGTAGAAGTAGAAAACGATGATAAAGTCCAATCTGATGTCTTCTTCGAAGCCAGAGAATCATGCTACAAGATAACCCTCTTTCTCTTTGGTTGGTTTCTACAATTTACGCTTTATCATTATCTTTGTTCTGGTATATTAATTTTTCTTTGCATTGAACCAGGCTCGTCATACTATTTTCTCGTGCCTTGAAAAAGGATGTGAGAAGAAACCAACCGAGATTGCATCCGTAGGTTTTCTTTATCCAATTGAATGCAAGAAATCTAGAGATCAGTTCATAAATCAATGTCGATCTTCTTGGGTAAGGGAAACCCTAACCTAATCCCATTTCAACCCTTTTTCTGTTATAATCTCATAATTGTAACAATTTATGCTTTTTCTAATTGGGTATGTTGATTAATCATATGTAGTATGTGAAGCATTTCGATAAACAATATTACAGGAAAAAAAAGGGATCAAAGACTTTTGGATGATAAAGGCGATATGAGAGGTCTGTTGTTGCTTCCACAACCTTGCACTTTGAAACCCACTCCTTGATTTTCATGAACCATTCATTCATCTAGCAGATTTTAGACATTGAACAAATGATTAGTTTGTTATTTTATAGTATTATTTTATATTCTTAGGGTATGATAATGCTGAAATTCACATATATGAAACTTCGTTAATGATATTGAACTTCATTAATGTTCTAACTGATTTTGTTTGTTATATATGCAGATAATACTTTGTGGCTCCTGTCAACTATTTCCAGAACTTATTATATAAACTTATTTTACATTTTCACTGATTTTACAATGTTCTACCTAATTTTACAATTTCCAGATCAATTTCCAAATTTACAAATCTACCTTTCTGCTTCAAATTTGCTACTCTTATGTGGTTAGGATCTTAGTTTCCCCTTCTTTTAGCAAAATCATAATTTGTCTGTCATTTCGGTCAATTATTATATTTTTTATTTAAGTTTATATCTATCTCTTTGTAAAATTCTTATCATGATCTGAAACTGTAAGTTGTTTCACAGTAGGTAGTAAGGAAATCACAGTGCTCTTAGATTATGGCAACAATACCGACTGGACTGCAGAGGAAGGATTAAGGCAAGCTTGCCCACAAAAGTTGCCTCAGGATTCAATCCATCAGTCACAAACTTATGAATTATGTACATGCATTGTGATTTCTTTAGAGTTTATCTCGAATTTGAAATATTTGTTGAATATCAAACATGTTTTAAATGCAGGTGGCACAATCACGTCTTCACGTTTCTGCAGGTAACAATAGGGGTGAGATAGTTAAATTTCTTCTTCAGTGGCAAGGATCAGAGAGAGTTGAAATAGAGGCTAGGAATATGGATGGTGCCATCAATTTTTCTATTCAAATTAGTTGTTAGCATGTTAATATGTATGATCTAAAGTTCTGGTTATTTTTGTAATTATCTAAAGTTTTCTTTCTATCACTTCTGCAGTAAGGAGAAACTCCATTGCACATGGCAACAACCATTAACGGCATGATGCATTTACGACATTGGTTCTATAATATTGATTTACATTTCATGGAGTTTTAGTACGAGAAAACAATGCTCTTGTGGGAAGTTTTACAAACACATTATCCCTCGGAACAACTGCACCTCTATGTATGTGTTGCTGTCTTGAAATGATATCATAGTAAAATAATGGTGGAGGTAATGGACTTTGACAGTGTTATACCCCAAAATTTTCCCTCCCATATTCTTCAAGATTTGGCAAGATCAATCTCCAGATGGTTCAAAATCTCTCAAGGGTTGCACAGTCCAATTGCCTCCTAACACAGTCAAAATTAGGGTTTTGGTTCTTGCAAAGAAGTTGAGGTTTTCAAGGGCTCAATCAAGTCCCATATGCTCATATACATTGTCAAGCACCTACATGTCAAGTTTCAAGGCTCACAAGGTCAAGTTGCACAGTCAAAAACCCTAATTGCTTCACAATCAACTGTAGGGGCAAAATAGTCATTTGGCAGTCAAAAGTCAAAATTTTCGGTCAACATCTTATTTTGAAGCCAAAATCATCATTTGGTCAAGTCTTGACCATGATTCCACAAGAATGGCTCAAAATTCATCAAGGTGTCAAAAGTTTCTATTTTTGGACAGCTGAAAAGTCAACTGTAACTTGACCAAGGCATAACTTTTTCATGGTTCATCAGAAAAATCCCATCCAATGCTCATCTTGAAGGGGAGGACATTTCCTACAATTCATCTTCACATTCCAAGTCCAAGAAATGTCCTCACAAAAAGTTATCAATTTCAACATTATAGGTCATTTTCAAAAGTCAACAAAAAGGCACTTTAAGTCAAAGACCATAACTTGAGATTGGTAAATCAAAATGACATGGGACCAAAGTCATTGGTTATAGGACTTCAAGACCTTTCCAAAATGTCCAAGAACATGTTCATAGCTTCAAAATTGAGCAAGATATGCATTGGAGAAGTTGGGAAATTTTTGTGAAATGGCCAAAGTCAATTATCCTTGAAACTTCATTTTTGACAAAAGGGGCCCACTTTTTCCACTTGGTTCAGCTTGGCCATACCTCCCACGTGTCCCACAATTTATTTCAAGATTTAAAATTAATTTTTCCATTTTTATTTAATTTTATTTGATTTAATTCATTTTAAATCTTTAAAATTCAAATAAAAATCAAAGAAATTAATGGAGGGATATATTTTGTGTTGAATAGCTTTGATACACCTTGAAACACCTTCCAAATTCGTGCAAGGCCTATTATGAGCACAAAATTCAAATTTGACACAAAAATGGCAAGTTGTTTAAATTGGCAAAATCAAGAGCATAATTGCAAGGCTTCAATGACCATAATTCTGATTGATACTCATTCAAAACCATATATGCAAGCTTGGCCAATACATTACAAGGGCTAGAAACACCCATACAACATAAGCCATTTCGAAATTTTCAAGAGAAAAATCATAAACTGAAAATCATCTTCCAATACAATTCAAGCCTCTCCTTTGATCAAAACACACTCCTGACCCTTCCAGGAAGCCACTGCAATCAAGAACGAGGCCTAACACCATCAGAATCGAAGCACACAACTCATACGGTTTGCATATATTTCCCAATTTACATATCACATTCCGTGCGTTTTTAATACATTCTCTTGATTGACTTGTGTTGCTGACATCCTTCCAAAGCTATTGGTATTGTCTAATTTCATTATCCTGTACAGAATCACGATTTGCCATTAAAACGCTTTAGGGTTTTCAAGGTTTAGAATTGGGGGTTTTGCTATACTGTAAAATCAGGACTCCAAACAGGCATGGACGGATTCAGCTGGACGAGACGAACAAAATGGACCTATCGCGCCCTTTTTATGTTATCCCTATTCCTATTCGCTATTTTCTGTCATTGCACTTAGTGGGGGTTAAAAACCCCCGCTATCTTGTTTCTTTTTTGCAGGTATGAAGAAGACGACGATGACGTGTTTATGTATATCTGGTGGATTTGAATTAAAGCGCGCGTTTTTGTTAGCTCCAGCGTATATTGTTGCTTTTGCATATTATTTTGATTATCCATGATATTGACAAACACACGCAGATGGTGGAGCGGTTGGTGATGTGTTGGTTCACCACTGGGACCTGGGTTCGATTCCCAGGTCCCCCCATAATTCTCATATTATTTTTCCAAGTGCTTTCTTGTGTAGATTCCAAACTGAGGCGCACCATAAGCCTCACATCTCTGCCTGCCATGTGTCATCAGTGCAGATCCAAAGGACAAAAAGTGTAGAACACCATACTCTGGAGTCAAGCATGCTGCAGGCAACCAAGGGAAGTCAAACGTGGCTTGCTCAAATGGGCCAGAATTCCAATCACACCCTCCTATTTGGCCCACACCCCCTTCCATTTGGTTTATTCTTTTCTATTCTTTTTTTTTATTTTCCAATTTAATTTCTAACCTTTTTTATTTTATTTCTTATTAACATAATTAACCAACTAACATTTTCATAAAAAATCAAAAAAAAGAGTTAACATCATTATTATTAGCAGCAGTTCTTCGCGAGCTACTAGTGCGTTATTATCTTTTTGAAAGCACCGAGCAGCAGTTCTTCACGAGCTACTAGTGCGTCATTACTTTTTGAAAGCGCCGAGCAGCAGTTCTTCACGAGCTACTAGTGCGTCATTTATTTTTCTGAAAGCGACAAGCAGCAGCTCTTCACGAGTTACTAGTACGTTATTACTTTTCTGGAATACAGCAAGCGGCAGCTTCTTTATTTGAGCAACTTGTATGTTATTGGTATTTTCTTTGGACAACAGCAAGTGGCAGCTTCTTTATTTGAGCAACTTGTATGTTATTGACATCTCTAGACGACGACAAGTGATAACCTCTTTATTTGAGCAACTTGTATGTTATCGGTATTTTCTTTGGGCGACAGCAAGTGGCAGTTTTCTTTATTTGAACAACTTGCGTACCTACAATATTATTCCAGCATTTATGAGCATATCTCCGAAAAGCTCGCAGAGAAGGTTTGTCAGGAATCATTACCTTCAGAAATCGGTAATCTGTTATCAGCAATTTGATACTCTTTGTCTATCATTGACCTTGAGTTGCGAACTCACTGTTTTGGGTCGATAATCTGTTATGGCCTATGCAAGATGCTCTCTTTGTTAGGGTTAGAGGTCGTATCCCCTCGATTTTGTTCACTGTCAGGAGTCTGTCGTTTAAAGTCGATAACTCGTTTCCTCAATAGTGTATAGCTCGTGTCTCTGTGATTTGTTGGTGTTCGATTCCTCCAACATTGTCTTGCTTCATACAATATCTTTCTCTGTGAATTCAATCACTGCATTCATATCAACTTGATGACGGCATCTTAGGACAAAATTTGCGTAGTTATGTATTTAAGTACCTTCAATCTCGTCGAAATGAAGATTTTTTTAATCTTCATATCTCCGGATAGAAGAAACTTAAATAGGGGCAGCTGTTGTACCCCAAATTTTGACCTAAGATATCATCTCCTATCTGCATCATTCGCATTGCAAGTGTTTTGATCCATTGATTTTAAAATTCATAACTTTTTCAGGCCGAGAGCTATTTATGTTGAACACTAAATTATTTAATCGATTCGTGCTAAAATAATGTTTATTAATTATTTATTATCTTAAATTTAAATAATTGGAATTTGTTTTCGATTATTATGTAATTTAAAGATGTATAGATAATAAAATAAACATTAGAAAAGAGGCGCATTAATCGTGCAGACAGTATTTATTTATTATGCACTATCTTAAATTTAAATAACTGGAATTTATTTTCAGTTATTACATAATTCAAAGATTCATGAATAATATAATAAATATTCGAAAAAGTTCATTAATTGGTCGATAATAATTATTTAATTATTTATCATTCTAAGTTAAAATAATTGAAATTCTATTTTAATTATTATAACTTGGAAAGTCGTGAATAATGAGTTAAATAATTGAGACTATTAATTAACCAATGATGTTATTTATTCGTTTGTTTACTATTCTGAATTTAGGTAATTGAGATTTATTTTCAATTATTATACAATTTAAAGAATTATAAACAATAAAGTAAATAATTAGAGAAGGAAGAAATTAATTGGCAAATATTGGAATTTTCTTCTAATTGTACAATTATTGAGTAAATATTGTATTTATTACAACAAATTTACAATAATAATTTTACAAAGTTAAAATGAAATAAAAATTAATCTAATGTTTCCTAATTCTAAATCTTCTATCCATTGCCTTTTTGTCTGCTCACTTGATTTTACCTGCAAAACGATTAAAAGAAAATTAGAATTGAACAAATAATTAAAAGCAAAAATTATCTAATGTTCATCATTAAAAGCAACGGCTGGAATCAGTTTACCCTTTTTTGCAAATCATGGGATTTCTCCCGGTTCACAAAAAAGGGAGGAATTTTTTTATTTCATAAATGAATGCACAATTGTGAAACATGCACAAATTCATTTTATTTTTCAAAACTGCATAATTAAAAATCAATTGCATTTTCAAAAATCCAAATGCATATTTCAAAAAAACATACAGCATACAAAAAGTAGCAGCATATGCAAGAATAAAGCAAATGCCAACGTAAACCTGCCATGCAGCCACATAGTAGAAGCCAAAACATAGGCTCTACTGATGCATTGGAAGTCAAATATGCAGTTTAACCAATATGCAAGCAATATATGTTTCCCATTTCATCATTTTCCAGCAGGGGTGCTTTTTCAGAACAAATGCAAATATCATTTTATGTCAAATTTGCATTGAGGAGAGAGAAGAGAGATAGAGAATTGGTTTTGCAGGTTTTGGTTTAGGCAGAAGGAATTATAAGACAAAGCTACTGCAGTAACACAGTAAAAGAAGAAGCACAAGAGTAGAATACAAACAAAACTGCTGTAGAAGTAATATGCAGAAGGCCAAGAGTACTGTCAAAGATTCAAATCCATAACCTGTAACGAAAACAAAAAGCCAACAACTATTATAACAACAAAAACACTTCAAGAAAAGGGAGTTCAAAAAAACCTATCCTAAGGCCCTCCACACAAAAACTAAAAAGATACAAAACCTTTTTCTGCAAGTCTCAAAAAAAAAAAACCAATTCAAATGGAACCTGCATACACCATAAGCCAGCCTACTGCATAAAACAAAACACAATCTGCATAGAACAAAAAAGAGGGAATTCCAAAACCATTCAAGAACCTCACCAAAACTGATTGAGCCTTTAAAACCAACATCACCAAAACCTGTACCATCAAAAAAAAAACCTCAACCATTTCACACCATTCGCAACCTACTGTCCAACCAGAAAACCCATTCAAACACCAAACCACATCAGAACCACAAACCTGTCAAGACCATGGACTGAAAAAAACAAATGGCCTAAACCATTCCCAAGCCATAACCTACTGTAAGAAAAAACCAGTAGAATCAAACCATGTCTAAACAATATCAAGCATACCCTCAGACCACAGACTACATCATCACTGTCCAACAAACACCATCAACCATTTTTTTCAAAAGCAAAGCCAACAGAAACGCATACAGAAATCAGAAAAGAAGAAGAAAAAAAAGCATCAATAACATTGAGCTAGTCAAAATGGTTACTCCAACATAGAATTCAAAATCCCCAAGGCAACACAGTAAAATACATCAAGGCTACCAAGAGAAAAAGCATCATTCGAAGGCAACTCATTCAAGCGTCAAAGCCCTCAGACAGCGTCATCACTGGGCAAAGGTCATCAAAAGCAGAAGCGACAGAATCATAGTAGAAAGAAGAAGAGAAAAACATACATTGGAGGCAACACGGTAACAACGTTCAAGGCAACGCAAAGGAACGAATACCAGGGTACCCAGCTGAAGCAAGCATCACGTATCTCCCTCGTTGCCCTCGGCCTCCTAGCATCCACGACGTCCCTCCTCCGTCTCCAGGTAATTTTCTTAATCCGTCATCTCTTCCATAACCCTCCCAATAAATATCACATGACACGGAATTAGGATAAAAAAAATAGGTAGAATCAATGCATGCAATTCGTAACAAACCCTAAGCAAATATAAAAACATAAGCTTACTTAATCCGTCATCCCCTTAACACTTTGCTGGAGGGAAGAAGGAGATCGAGGTCATTGATGGCCATGGACAGAGGGCGATTTCAGAAGCTCAAGCAAAGAAGAACGCGAAGAAGAAGATATGAGGTGAGCGCCGTTTCGGCCAGGATCAAATCCCTAATCCCATTTCCCCAATTACTAAACAAACCAAGTTAACCCTAAAACAATGTGCAAAACGTGTGGGCCTCACCCCTTTTCGCCTAAGCCCTTAAGTTGCTTTGTTTACCCCTTGTTTTTTGATTCTGGATACCCTTTTCTATATTTGTTTCTTTAGCCCTTTCTTTTTTTTAGAATTCATTAGATTTAATTAATAAGAGGTGTTTTTTTTAATTAACTTTTTTAAATAATGGAATCAATTTTCTTAGTTAAACTCTAGGATTAATTTGATAATTTTAAATATTCCCTTTGATTCGAGCTATGTTAATAACCTTTTAAGTTTTAATTAATTTATTTATTTAATAATTCTAAAAAAAATAATAACCTTTTGTATTAATATCAAAACATAAAAAATAGAAACTTAGAAAACTCTAAAAAACATATAAAATTAGAAAACTTAAAAAATATTTTATTAATTCATTCTCTTGTTTTATTATTATTAATATCCAAAATATATAAAATAAAACTTAAAACTAAAAAATATTTTGTTTTCATTAAATAATTCTTTTGCTTTTTATCCATATTAAAAACGCGTAAAAATTGAAAACTATTAAAATACTCTCCTTTTATTAATATTAAACAAAAAATCATAAAAAATGCATTATTCGTATCATTTAGTCTATCATTTAATTATTGTTATTTGATCATTATCCGCATATTTTGTCTGTTTATTTATTCCATATTTATTTGTTTATTCTGTTTTATGTTTAAATCCAAAGGAAAAACAGTAAATTTGTTGACTTCATGTCCTCAAGTCTAACTGCGCGAACTTTCGCATTTCATTAAAACTTAGGATAATTTTTCCTCAAGTATTCAACCTTTTCAAAATTTATACCCTTTAAGCAAAAACTTCGACGTTAGGTCGTCGCATTCCAAAAAAAAAACCGTCCGTACCCCTTTTCGGCCAAAACAATTTATTTTCGATCAAACAAATCAATTTTAATAAACAGATATTTCAAAAGGTTCCTATAGAGTACTATAGATGCATTGGGTGCTAATACCTTCCCATTGTATAACCAACCCCTGAACCATAAGATCTCTTTTCAAAAACGCTTTGTATTTTCAGAATTATTTACATTGCATATTTAGGGTTTTATTTCGCTCTTTTCCCTTTTCCTTTGGAAACAATAAAGCGCGGTGGCGACTCTTGCTTTTGTGAGACGAATTAATCAATAATTCGATCTCCGATTTACCCCGCTACATTTTTTATCGCTACAGAATTGGCGACTCTGCTGGGGAAAGATTGACCTCTTGCTGGTCCATCCCTAAGTGGGTTAAGCCTAATTTGTTTTATCTGTTTTATTATTATTTGATTTTCTTGATTATGTGTTTAAATTGGGGTGTTTGGGTTTTTGCAAAGGACGAATCCTATACCCGGATTAAGTAACACTTAAGGAATAGGACGGGCGGTATAGTCATGTTAACTTTGAGGGAGTAATCCCGAAGGAGGCATGAGATCCCCCACTCAATGGAAGGCCCTCTTGAACTTAATATTTGTTTACCGAGTAATCGGGAAGACATTGTTATTTTCAACCTAGGAGCCTGAGAAGTTGAGGACCGTAGAACCCTAACCTATCTTGGCCTTTTAGGTGTAGCGCGGAGACTATAACGGAGTAATTCGGAAGTAGTTGTTACGCGATGCTACGCCCGGACGAGTTTTTCTTGAGAATATTGCTAATTATTGAGTAATCAAAACGTTGGTAATATCCGAAGGAGGGATGTAGACTCTGGGAACTCTTAGAACCTTGTCTTACAGGTGTGTTTGAACCATTAGTACATACCTTTGGGTGGGCTTTACCCTTTGGCTCCATGCTGAACGTTGAACCTTTGAACACCATGTTTGCAAGTTTGTGTGTGACTGTTGCATCATTATTCATTCATGCATTCATCAACATCTTTGTAAAAAAAAAACTTGTTTTTCAAGGAACTTCGGAATGATTTTTGCAGACATCTTAGGTTATTATGGAACTTGGAAGGAGAAATACTCGAAGCTTTAGTTTCAAGGAGCCTGAGATTGAAGAACTGAAGAGTTTGATTCCGAAGATCGAGAGTCCGACGTATTTTCAGAAGAAATAAGGGTCCATCGTACCGCTCATGAAGCGCAAGATGAAGAAAGGCATCCTCAACACGTTGGTTCAGTTTTATGATCCCTTGTACCGATGTTTCACCTTTCCGGATTACCAGTTGATGCCCACTTTAGAGGAGTACTCTATATTCTTGGTTTGCCGATTGCCGATCATGTTCCCTTCTCTGGATTAGAAGAAGAGCCCAAATCCCACGAGATAGCAGCTATCACCCACTTAAGGAAGTCAGAGGTAGAGGAGAACATGACTACGAAAGGGGGAATCTGGGGTTTGCCGGCGCAGTTTCTGTTGAAGAAAGCTCGCCACTTTGCTGATACAAAGGATACTGTTGCCTTCGAAGACGTGTTTGCTTTACTCGCATATGGTCTTTTCTTATTCCCTAACGTCGATAAGTTTGTGGATATCAACGCCATCAGAATTTTCCTGATTGGAAATCCGGTCCCTACGCTGCTAGGGGATACATATTACTCCATCCACCTTCGAAACTCTTATCAAGGAGGGATGATTACTTGTTGTGTACCGTTGCTGTATCAGTGGTACGTCTCGCATCTACCTGGGTCTGATGCTTTCTGGGATCTCGAGAAGGAATCGCGTTGGGCGCCAAAGATTATGGCTCTCACTCATTTCGACATTGACTGGTATAATCGAGTTTACCACGACGTGGAGATCATTGATAGCTGTGGGGCTTTTCCTAACGTACCTCTTCTCGGTACGAGGGGTGGAATCAACTACAACCCTGTTTTAGCGCGCCGTCAGTTCGGGTACCCGATGAGAGATAAACCAAACAACATCCATGTGAGTGGTTTCTTTCTTCAGGAAGGACAAGATCATCAGGCTGCTAGGAAGGAGATCGAAGGAGCTTGGCGCCATATCCACAGGAAAGGGAGAGATATGCTGGGACATAGAGGTGTCGTTTCTTTGGAGCCTTACCTACAGTGGGTCCGTGCTAGGGCTTGTGCTCTCAAGATGCCCTATAAACTCGAGAAGCCTTTATTCCCTGCCATCGCACCATCATCTGTTGTTATCCCTATCGCGGATGTAGGAGAATACCAAGGGAATCTGGCTAGGATGAAGTCTGAGAGGGATGCTTGGAAGGAAAAGTACCATATGTCTGAGTATGAGAATCGAGTCCTGACTCGACAGTTAAAAGAGAAGGAGGAGTTGCTGCTTATTCAAGACGGCCGGTTCGTTGACCACGATGAGAAGCTTCGTCAGAAGGATGCCTTGCTGAAGAAGTATGCGAGTGAAAGGAAGAGAAAAAGGGAAGGTTCGGTAAGCGTGGCTCTCGTTCCTAATCCGCGGGGAGAAATCATCGATCGACTGATAGCTGAGAAGAAAGTGATGGAAGACTTTTACGAAGAAAAGATCAAGAAGCTCCGATTACAGCTGGTGTTTGGTCCTTCATCTGAGGATTCCGAGTGACCTTTAGCTTTAGTTTGTTTATTGATGTCATTTTTGTAAAACTATGTAAAAGGGCTTCATGCTCCGAAGTTGTAATTTATTGTTTTATTAAGGGCTTCATGCTCCGAAGTTGTAATTTATTGCTTTATTTTAGATTTCATGTTGTAAAATTGTAACTTATCACTTCATTATGGTTTCCACGTTTCGAAGTTGTAATTTATTTCTTTCATTATTGGATTTGTTATCCCAAATTTGTAATTTACTATTTTGATATTCCAAATTGTAAGTTGTAATTTATCTCTTTCGATTAATGGATTGAGTTTTTGTTGTTCCAAATTCCTTTACCATTGATGTATGCAAAATTATCAAAGTTCCTTGAAAAACTTTTAAAATGAGTCATCATTTGCATCATGCATCATTCTACATTCCACTTCACATGTTTTCTAGAGTCTCATCCTTGTTCTTTTTCCACCAAAGGTTGTCAAGCTGTCTCACCAATACGACACTCGGGCCAGTCGTCAAAGGAAAATGGAAGATTTGGAACAGGAAAATCATGAGCTTCGTGGGGAAGTTGCTACACTTCGTGTCGAGATGGAAAAGTTAACCGCGTTGGTGGAAAGTTTGGTGGCTGTTCAGAATCAGCCATCAACTACAGCTGTCGAGATTCAGACTTCAACTCCAGTGGTTTCCGAGATTGCCACAATTCCTGCCTCCGTGACTCAAATCAACTCTCCGCTTCAACATCAGATGCCGAAAGGTTTTCCATGGGGAATGCCTTACAACTTTGTGCCAGAGGGGTATCAGCCTGCCGCACAACCTTTATTTCAACCTGCTTTGTCTCTCCCTCAGTCAGAGACAACGGCCTTGCCGCCAGTAATTCCGTCTGTAACACCTTTTCCGCAACCGATCATGACAACCGTTGCTCCTGTGGTCCACTCAGTGCCATATTTGAATGAACCTACTTATCCTGCCGAGCCTGCTGAAAGTATGGGTCTCTTTGATAGAATGGAATAATTTCAGGATCAGTTCCAGGAAATGCAGAAGGAGCTTAGAGCATTAAAAGGGAAGGATTTGTTTGGGAAGAATACGCATGACCTTTGTTTAGTTTCGAATGTCAAGATTCCAGCAAAATTCAAAGTGCCAGACTTTGAGAGATATAAGGGTGATTCGTGTCTTAGAAGTCATTTGACAATGTACGTGAGGAAGATGTCTACGTACTCCGATGATCATGACTTGTTGATTCATTATTTTCAAGATAGTTTGACGGGTGCTACTCTAAAGTGGTATATGGGTTTAGACAGTATTCGGATCCGTAACTTTAACGATCTTAGTGAAGCCTTTGTCCATCAGTACAAGTACAACGTTGACATGGCGCCGAACCGGGATCAACTCCGGGCGATGTCACAGAGAGACCGGGAATCTTTTAAGGAGTACGACCAGAGGTGGCGTGAAATTGCTGCTCAAATCTATCCACCCCTTGAGGAGAAAGAGATGACTAAGATATTTTTGAAGACTTTAGGATCCTTTTACTTTGAAAGAATGATAGCCAGCGCACCCAGTGACTTCACCGAAATGGTAAGCATGGGCATGCGATTAGAGGAAGGGATTCGTGAAGGGAGTTTGGTTAAAGAAGGGAGTCCGTCTAGCAGTGCGAAGAAGTTTGGAAGTGTTTTCCCGAAAAGAAAAGAGCAAGATGTTAGCGCTTTGTTTCCAGGTAAGCCCAGGAGAGGTTACTCTCACGTTGCGGCAGTCACTCCGGCTGTCCGCCCAACTTTGATGACCCCAGCTCATCAAACTCCACCAACTCAACAACGGCCTTTTCAGCAGCAGCCTCGACAACAGGCTTATTCGTTCAACAATTAGAACCGTTCACCCAGAAAACCGCAGTTCGATGCCATTCCTATGACTTATACTGAATTGTTCCCTGCTCTCATCAGAAAGAATCTCATCACAACAAAGCCTCCTCCTGTCGCACCGAACAGTGCTTCTCCGTGGTACAAGGCGGATCAATTTTGTGAATATCATCAAGGGTCACCGGGGCATAACCTTGAGAATTGCTTTGCTTTGAAGGCGGACGTACAGAGATTAATTAAGAATGGTATCTTGTCTTTCAAGGATGTTAATCCCAATGTCAGGGATAATCCTTTGCCTCGACATGGGGCAGCTTCAGTGAATATGGTGGAAGGTTGTCCGGGGAAGTTTCGAGTTTTTCAAGTCGAACATATAAGGGAGTCGTTGATCAGGTTACATCAGAGTTTGAGAAGACTTTCCTTTGTTAGGCACCAGCATGATTATGACGTTTGTGAGTTTTGTTCAAGAGAGGATGAATGTCCTATCGTGAAGGAGGATATTCAGAAGTTGCTAGATCAGAGAGTTATCACTATTACCTATGACCGGAATCCGGAGGATGAAGTGAATGTTATCATACCACAATTCAATTTTCCAGAATCAGTAGAGATTGCTTACAATAGTCAGACTGCGCCTGTTGATCCTTTGATTATTTACCCACCTGGCCCTGTGCCTTACAGCTCAGACCAAGCTGTGCCGTACAAGTATAACGCCACAATGATTGAGAATGGGGTAGAAGTCCCTATACCAACGAGACCATCTTTTGTTAACATTGCTGATGTAAGTAGGGTTACGAGAAGTGGGCGTGTTTTTGCAGCGGCACCTTTGAAGAGACCAGAAGTTCAAGTTAGGAGGCCCATACCGGCGGAGATTCCAGTAAGAAATGTTGAACCAAGGGTTGAGATAGGCCGATCCAGTGAACCTATCCCTCACCCTGAGGATGATGAGATCCTGAAGCTTATCAAAAGGAGTGAGTATAAGATTGTGGACCAACTTTTGCAAACACCTTCCAAGATTTCCTTGCTTGCCTTATTGAGAGATTCTGGTGCGCATAGAGAAGCCTTGATGAAGGTCCTGGACCAGGCGTTCGTAGACCATGATGTGACGGTTGATCAGTTTGATGGGATTGTGGGAAATATAACTTCGTGTAACAATCTTGGTTTCAGTGATGAAGAACTCCCGGAGGAGGGGAGAAATCATAATATGGCTTTGCACATCTTAGTAAGTTGTGGAAACGATACCTTGTCAAGTGTGTTGGTGGATACAGGTTCGTCGTTGAATGTGATGCCCAAGACTACGTTATCTCGGCTCTCATATCCAGGTGCTCCTATGAGGCCTAGTGGAGTAATTGTTAAGGCCTTTGATGGCTCTAGGAAGACAGTTATTGGTGAAGTGGATCTTCCCATAGTGATTGGTCCCCACACTTTTCAAATCACTTTCCAAGTGATGGATATCCGTACTGCCTACAGCTGTTTATTGGGTCGTCCCTGGATCCATGATGCTGGGGCAGTCACCTCGACGCTCCATCAGAGACTAAAGTTTGTAAGGCATGGGAAGCTAGTGATGATTGGGGGAGAGCAGGCTATGGTGGTAAGCCATTTATCATCATTTTCTTTTATTGATGCTGACGAGGATGTGGGGACCCGGTTCTAGGGTCTATCTGTTGCTAAGAATACAGTGAAGAAGCAAGGGGCATCCATCTCTTCCTTTGAGGATGCACAGCGAGTGGTGGAAAGTGGTTCGGCCGAAGGATGGGGCCAGGTGTTGACGTTACCCGAGAACAAGTCTGGGGAAGGTCTGGGTTTTCAGCCAGTATCTGCGAGGGTTAAGAAAGAGGTGGTTGTTCGTCCGATTCAAGAGGTTTTCTGGAGTGCAGGGTTTGTACATCCTGAGGTTGATGCTATCATAGATGATGATTCCGAGGAGGATTTGCCCGTATTTGTGACGCCTGGATTGGCTTGCCAAAACTGGATAGCTATTGATGTTCCTGTGGTTATGCACGTTTCCGAGTAATGTTTTGTTTATTTTCCTTTGAAAAATTCGCTCTGCCCAAGGCGAAACGTATTTTGTGTCGGGCTATGAAAAAATAATTCCTTTTGCTCTGCCCAAGGCAAAAGAGAGATGTCTGGGCTCTTTGTTTCAAGTATTTCCCTTTAATGAATAAAAATGTTATTTTTTCCACTACCGTTTTATTTTTTCACTTTTTCGGGGAAATAGTAATGAAAATTAACTAATAACCTTTTGTTTTATTTGCACAAATCGATTTCTAAAATAAAGCATAATCATATGTGCAGATTAATCCATGACTTAACCATCGAAAACAATGATCCTATGCCCCCTCCCAACTTTGAATTCCCTGTGTTCAGAGCCGGAGAAGAGGATGATGAAGAGATTCCTGTTGAGATTTCCCGTTTGCTTGAGCATGATGAGAAGGTCATTCAACCATTTGAAGAGCCTTTAGAGTTGGTCAACTTGGGTGATGAAGAAGATAGAAAGGAAGTCAAAGTCGGAGCATTGCTTATCCCGGAAGTTAAAGAGAAAATGGTGGAGCTTCTCAAAGAGTATGTTGATGTGTTTGCTTGGTCTTACCAAGATATGCCAGGTTTGGACAATGATATTGTGGAGCACCGTTTACAGTTGAAACCTGAATGTCCGCCGATCAAGCAGAAGTTGAGAAGGACTCGTCCCGATATGGCTGACAAGATCAAAGAAGAAGTTCAAAAACAAATTAACGCAGGTTTCCTTGTTACGTCGGTCTATCCTCAGTGGTTAGCCAACATAGTGCCTGTTGCAAAGAAGGATGGCAAGGTTCGGATGTGTGTAGACTACAGAGATCTGAATAGAGCTAGTCCGAAGGATGACTTCCCATTACCTCATATTGACGTATTGGTCGACAGTACCGCCAAGTTCAAAGTCTTTTCTTTCATGGATGGTTTCTCTGGTTACAATCAAATCAAGATGGCACCAGAATATATGGAGAAGACCGCTTTCATTACACCTTGGGGAACTTTCTGTTATCGGGTTATGCCGTTTGGTTTGAGGAATGCCGGTGCAACATACCAAAGGGCCATGACTGCTTTGTTCCATGACATGATGCATAAAGAGATAGAAGTGTATGTGGATGACATGATTGCCAAATCACAGACTGAGGAGGATCACTTGGAACATTTGTTGAAGTTATTCCAGCGTTTGAGAAAGTACAAACTCCGTCTGAATCCCAACAAGTGCACTTTTGGTGTTCGTTCTGGAAGACTTCTGGGTTTCATTGTCAGTCAGAAAGGTATTGAAGTAGATCCTGATAAAGTCAAAGCCATTCGGGAGATGCCCGCTCCCAAGACGGAAAAACAAGTAAGAGGATTCCTTGGGAGACTGAACTACATTTCTAGATTTATATCTCATATGACCGCTACCTGTGGGCCGATTTTAAAGCTTCTCCGAAAGAACCAAGGATATGAGTGGACAGAAGATTGTCAGAGAGCTTTTGATAGTATCAAAGAATATTTGCTTGAACCTCCCATTTTGATTCCTCCGGTGGAAGGAAGACCTTTGATTATGTACCTGACTATATTGGAAGATTCCATGGGATGTGTGCTTGGTCAACAAGATGAGACTGGAAGAAAGGAACATGCTGTATATTATCTGAGTAAGAAATTCACAGACCGTGAGTCTCGATACTCATTGCTTGAGAAAACCTGTTGTGCTTTAGCTTGGGCTGCTTGCCGTCTGCGCCAGTATATGATTAACCACACCACTTGGTTGATCTCTAAAATGGATCCGATCAAGTACATCTTTGAGAAGCCTGCCTTATCTGGAAGAATAGCCCGTTGGCAGATGCTGTTATCCGAATATGACATTGAGTATCACACTCAGAAAGCAATCAAAGGGAGTATTTTAGCCGATCATTTGGCTCACCAACCAATTGACGATTATCAATCCATCAAGTTTCATTTCCCAGATGAAGATGTTATGTACTTGAAAGCTAAAGATTGTGAAGAGCCGTTACCTGAAGAAGGACCTGATCCTAAATCCCGTTGGGGTTTGATATTTGACGGAGCTGTGAATTCCTATAGAAATGGAATTGGGGCAATCATCGTCACTCCCTGAGGTACTCATATCCCGTTCACGGCAAGACTGAAGTTTGACTGCACGAACAACATGGCTGAATATGAGGCATGTATTTTGGGTCTCGAAGAAGCAGTGGATCTAAGGATTAAGATTCTTGATATTTACGGAGATTCGGCATTGGTGATTAACCAAATCAAAGGAGAATGGGAGACTTGTCATCCTGGTTTGATCCCTTACAGAGACTATGCTAGAAGATTGTTGACCTTCTTCAACAAAGTGGAATTACATCACATCCCTAGAGATGAGAATCAAATGGCTGATGCTTTAGCTACTTTGTCTTCAATGTTTCAAGTGAATGATTGGAACGACGTGCCTACAATCCGAGTTATGCGTCTCGATAGACCTGCTCATGTGTTCTCAGTAGAAGAGATTACCGACGACAAACCTTGGTTCTATGATATTAAACGTGTTCTTCAAACTCAAGAGTACCCGCCTGGGGCATCCAATAAAGATGGGAAGACGTTGAGAAGATTAGCAAGCAGTTTCTTTCTCAATGAAGAAGTTTTGTATAAGAGGAATTACGACATGGTCTTGCTTAGATGTGTAGACAGACGTGAAGCATACATGCTAATGCAAGAAGTACATGAGGGATCCTTTGGCACTCATGCCAACGGACATGCAATGGCTAGAAAGATGTTGAGAGCTGGTTACTATTGGATGACGATGGAGTCTGATTGCTGCAAATATGTGAAGAAATGTCATAAATGCCAGATTTATGCGGACAAGATACATGTGCCACCGACCCTCCTCAACATTATCTCTTCACCTTGGCCTTTCTCTATGTGGGGCATTGACATGATTGGAATGATTGAACCCAAAGCTTCCAATGGTCATCGCTTCATCTTGGTAGCGATCGATTATTTTACTAAGTGGGTGGAAGCAGCATCTTATGCTAATGTAACCAGACAGGTGGTAGTCAGATTTATCAAGAATCAGATCATTTGTCGATACGGCATCCCGAACAAGATCATCACCGATAATGGTTCGAATTTGAATAACAAGATGATGAGAGAGCTTTGTGAAGAGTTCAAGATCGAACATCATAATTCTTCTCCTTACAGGCCGAAGATGAATGGATCTGTTGAAGCTGCTAACAAGAACATCAAGAAGATTGTCCAGAAGATGGTAGTGACTTACAAGGATTGGCATGAAATGCTTCCGTTTGCTTTACATGGATACCGTACTTCAGTTCGAACTTCAACAGGCGCAACCCCATTTTCCCTAGTTTATGGTATGGAAGTTGTACTCCCCGTGGAGGTTGAGATTCCGTCTCTGAGAGTGTTGATGGAAGCCAAACTTTCTGAGGCTGAATGGTGTCAAAGTAGGTATGATCAGTTGAATTTAATCGAAGAAAAGAGACTGACAACGTTGTGTCACGGTCAATTGTATCAGCAGAGAATGAAGAAGGCTTTTGATAAGAAGGTCCGACCACGCGAGTTCAGAGAAGGTGACCTTGTGCTCAAGAAGATTTTATCTTTCCAACCTGATTCTAGGGGAAAGTGGGCTCCGAATTATGAAGGACCGTATGTCGTTAAGAAAGTTTTCTCTGGAGGTGCCATGATTCTCACCAATATGGACGGTGAAGATCTTACGCGTCCCTTGAACGCCGATGTAGTCAAGAAGTACTTCGCTTAGGCAAACTTCTGGTCAAATCAGTCTTGGCATCTGAACACATTCTGGAATTCAAAGTTGTTAGGGAGAATAGTGATCATTGTTTTTGTATAACCTTTTATTTCATGTACTATTTCCCACATTTTTGTAAATCGTTGGAGTCGTGTTGTTAGCGAACTACCACCTTATTAATGAAATTTGAGCATTTACCTTCTGTGGGCAAAATTTTAATTTTTTACGGCAATATTTGAAACAAAGTATTTAAAATATTCTTATTTTCTAGAAAAAGTGTCGTGAACAACGAAAGGAATATTAACAGCCGTTCTGAAGATGGTCAAGCCATGAAATGCAAAACAATACAGTAATTTACCCTTGCATGAGGAGCTCGTTTTCTTTCAAAATCGTCGTGAAGTGTTGGCTGTGTGCACACTTGGTTATAGTGGTGCTAAGTTTGGTGACTCCCCAGTTGCTCCAGTTAAGTTTTGTTTTGGCTACCTTTGTTTGAGCAGATTTCTAAGTGTGGTACGCTTTGTCTCATGCCAGTGGTCTATTGGTATTGTTGGATTTGAATACTTTTCTCCTCAGAAGACTTAAGCCTTGTAGCGTGATACGCTCTAACGTTGCTTTGTGGTTCCAGTTCCAGTTATTTTCCGTTTTTAAGATTGGCCGAGTATCTATTATTTCGTGACATCTTATCGTCTTCAAGATATTCCATTTGTTCGTTTTGTTAGCATAACATTCGTTTACTCATTTACACTCATATCAGCATGCATATCCATATTTGCCGTTGATTTTGGGTCGCACTTCGTTTATTCGAACAACGTACGAATTTCTTTCCAAGTAGAAGGTTAGCTTAGGCAGAAAATGTGCTTCCTTTCTAAATTCCCCAATTGAGCTAATCCTCGTGGATGATTTTTGATTTAGCTTACCTTGTCCATTTCTGGATAGGATGAATCCCCAATCGAGTTACTTTCTCATTGGGTGGAGTCTTGTTTGACTGTCTTCTCTCTAGTTTATTCCTGGATGAAGTTGTTGCCTCTTGCATAGGCTATCTCTTTGATTTTTCCCATTGAGTTTGCGACCTAGACAGTTGGTGCGTTTATTTTGCACATTTATGCGTGATATCCTTGGGAATGGACTGATTCATGATTCTCTTGGATGAAAATTTTTATTCTCTGCCAATATCAACGAAATTTCCTTCTGAGTTATTCTTTGGAAAACGACAAGCGGCAGCTCTTCATGAGCAACTTGTACGTTATAAACACCGTTGGAAAATGACAAGCGGCAGCTCTTCACGAGCAACTTGTACGTTACTTTTTTTGAAAGCGCCGAGCAACAGTTCTTCACGAGCTACTAGTGCGTCATTACTTTTTGGGAAACGCCGAGCAGCAGCTCTTCACGAGCTACTAGTGCGTTATTATCTTTTTGAAAGCGCCGAGCAGCAGTTCTTCACGAGCTACTAGTGCGTCATTACTTTTTGGGAAACGCCGAGCAGCAGCTCTTCACGAGCTACTAGTGCGTTATTATCTTTTTGAAAGCGCCGAGCAGCAGTTCTTCACGAGCTACTAGTGCGTTATTATCTTTTTGAAAGCACCGAGCAGCAGTTCTTCACGAGCTACTAGTGCGTCATTACTTTTTGAAAGCTCCGAGCAGAAGTTCTTCACGAGCTACTAGTGCGTCATTTATTTTTCTGAAAGCGACAAGCAGCAGCTCTTCACGAGTTACTAGTACGTTATTACTTTTCTGGAATACAGCAAGCGGCAGCTTCTTTATTTGAGCAACTTGTATGTTATTGGTATTTTCTTTGGACAACAGCAAGTGGCAGCTTCTTTATTTGAGCAACTTGTATGTTATTGACATCTCTAGACGACGACAAGTGATAGCCTCTTTATTTGAGCAACTTGTATGTTATCGGTATTTTCTTTGGGCGACAGCAAGTGGCAGTTTTCTTTATTTGAACAACTTGCGTACCTACAATATTATTCCAGCATTTATGAGCATATCTCCGAAAAGCTCGCAGAGAAGGTTTGTCAGGAATCATTACCTTCAGAAATCGGTAATCTGTTATCAGCAATTTGATACTCTTTGTCTATCATTGACCTTGAGTTGCGAACTCACTGTTTTGGGTCGATAATCTGTTATGGCCTATGCAAGATGCTCTCTTTGTTAGGGTTAGAGGTCGTATCCCCTCGATTTTGTTCACTGTCAGGAGTCTGTCGTTTAAAGTCGATAACTCGTTTCCTCAATAGTGTATAGCCCGTGTCTCTGTGATTTGTTGGTGTTCGATTCCTCCAACATTGTCTTGCTTCATACAATATCTTTCTCTGAATTCAATCACTGCATTCATATCAACTTGATGACGGCATCTTAGGACAAAATTTGCGTAGTTATGTATTTAAGTACCTTCAATCTCGTCGAAATGAAGATTTTTTTAATCTTCATATCTCCGGATAGAAGAAACTTAAATAGGGGCAGCTGTTGTACCCCAAATTTTGACCTAAGATATCATCTCCTATCTGTATCATTCGCATTGCAAGTGTTTTGATCCATTGATTTTAAAATTCATAACTTTTTCAGGCCGAGAGCTATTTATGTTGAACACTAAATTATTTAATCGATTCGTGCTAAAATAATGTTTATTAATTATTTATTATCTTAAATTTAAATAATTGGAATTTGTTTTCGATTATTATGTAATTTAAAGATGTATAGATAATAAAATAAACATTAGAAAAGAGGCGCATTAATCGTGCAGACAGTATTTATTTATTATGCACTATCTTAAATTTAAATAACTGGAATTTATTTTCAGTTATTACATAATTCAAAGATTCATGAATAATATAATAAATATTCGAAAAAGTTCATTAATTGGTCGATAATAATTATTTAATTATTTATCATTCTAAGTTAAAATAATTGAAATTCTATTTTAATTATTATAACTTGGAAAGTCGTGAATAATGAGTTAAATAATTGAGACTATTAATTAACCAATGATGTTATTTATTCGTTTGTTTACTATTCTGAATTTAGGTAATTGAGATTTATTTTCAATTATTATACAATTTAAAGAATTATAAACAATAAAGTAAATAATTAGAGAAGGAAGAAATTAATTGGCAAATATTGGAATTTTATTCATTTTCTTCTAATTGTACAATTATTGAGTAAATATTGTATTTATTACAACAAATTTACAATAATAATTTTACAAAGTTAAAATGAAATAAAAATTAATCTAATGTTTCCTAATTCTAAATCTTCTATCCATTGCCTTTTTGTCTGCTCACTTGATTTTACCTGCAAAACGATTAAAAGAAAATTAGAATTGAACAAATAATTAAAAGCAAAAATTATCTAATGTTCATCATTAAAAGCAACGGCTGGAATCAGTTTACCCTTTTTTGCAAATCACGGGATTTCTCCCGGTTCACAAAAAAGGGAGGAATTTTTTTATTTCATAAATGAATGCACAATTGTGAAACATGCACAAATTCATTTTATTTTTCAAAACTGCATAATTAAAAATCAATTGCATTTTCAAAAATCCAAATGCATATTTCAAAAAAACATACAACATACAAAAAGTAGCAGCATATGCAAGAATAAAGCAAATGCCAACGTAAACCTGCCATGCAGCCATATAGTAGAAGCCAAAACATAGGCTCTACTGATGCATTGGAAGTCAAATATGCAGTTTAACCAATATGCAAGCAATATATGTTTCCCATTTCATCATTTTCCAGCAGGGGTGCTTTTTCAGAACAAATGCAAATATCATTTTATGTCAAATTTGCATTGAGGAGAGAGAAGAGAGATAGAGAATTGGTTTTGCAGGTTTTGGTTTAGGCAGAAGGAATTATAAGACAAAGCTACTGCAGTAACACAGTAAAAGAAGAAGCACAAGAGTAGAATACAAACAAAACTGCTGTAGCAGTAATATGCAGAAGGCCAAGAGTACTGTCAAAGATTCAAATCCATAACCTGTAACGAAAACAAAAAGCCAACAACTATTATAACAACAAAAACACTTCAAGAAAAGGGAGTTCAAAAAAACCTATCCTAAGGCCCTCCACACAAAAACTAAAAAGATACAAAACCTTTTTCTGCAAGTCTAAAAAAAAAAACCAATTCAAATGGAACCTGCATACACCATAAGCCAGCCTACTGCATAAAACAAAACACAATCTGCATAAAACAAAAAGGATGGAATTCCAAAACCATTCAAGAACCTCACCAAAACTGATTGAGCCTTTAAAGCCAACATCACCAAAACCTGTACCATCAAAAAAAAAACCTCAACCATTTCACACCATTCGCAACCTACTGTCCAACCAGAAAACCCATTCAAACACCAAACCACATCAGAACCACAAACCTGTCAAGACCATGGACTGAAAAAAACAAATGGCCTAAACCATTCCCAAGCCATAACCTACTGTAAGAAAAAACCAGTAGAATCAAACCATGTCTAAACAATAGCAAGCATACCCTCAGACCACAGACTACATCATCACTGTCCAACAAACACCATCAACCATTTTTTTCAAAAGCAAAGCCAACAGAAACGCATACAGAAATCAGAAAAGAAGAAGAAAAAAAAGCATCAATAACATTGAGCTAGTCAAAATGGTTACTCCAACATAGCATTCAAAATCCCCAAGGCAACATAGTAAAATACATCAAGGCTACCAAGAGAAAAAGCATCATTCGAAGGCAACTCATTCAAGCGTCAAAGCCCTCAGACAGCGTCATCACTGGGCAAAGGTCATCAAAAGCAGAAGCGACAGAATCATAGTAGAAAGAAGAAGAGAAAAACATACATTGGAGGCAACACGGTAACAACGTTCAAGGCAACGCAAAGGAACGAATACCAGGGTACCCAGCTGAAGCAAGCATCACGTATCTCCCTCGTTGCCCTCGGCCTCCTAGCATCCACGACGTCCCTCCTCCGTCTCCAAGTAATTTTCTTAATCCGTCATCTCTTCCATAACCCTCCCAATAAATATCACATGACACGGAATTAGGATAAAAAAAATAGGTAGAATCAATGCATGCAATTCGTAACAAACCCTAAGCAAATATAAAAACATAAGCTTACTTAATCCGTCATCCCCTTAACACTTTGCTGGAGGGAAGAAGGAGATCGAGGTCATTGATGGCCATGGACAGAGGGCGATTTCAGAAGCTCAAGCAAAGAAGAACGCGAAGAAGAAGATATGAGGTGAGCGCCGTTTCGGCCAGGATCAAATCCCTAATCCCATTTCCCCAATTACTAAACAAACCAAGTTAACCCTAAAACAATGTGCAAAACGTGTGGGCCTCACCCCTTTTCGCCTAAGCCCTTAAGTTGCTTTGTTTACCCCTTGTTTTTTGATTCTGGATACCCTTTTCTATATTTGTTTCTTTAGCCCTTTCTTTTTTTTAGAATTCATTAGATTTAATTAATAAGAGGTGTTTTTTTTAATTAACTTTTTTAAATAATGGAATCAATTTTCTTAGTTAAACTCTAGGATTAATTTGATAATTTTAAATATTCCCTTTGATTCGAGCTATGTTAATAACCTTTTAAGTTTTAATTAATTTATTTATTTAATAATTCTAAAAAAAATAATAACCTTTTGTATAAATATCAAAACATAAAAAATAGAAACTTAGAAAACTCTAAAAAACATATAAAATTAGAAAACTTAAAAAATATTTTATTAATTCATTCTCTTGTTTTATTATTATTAATATCCAAAATATATAAAATAAAACTTAAAACTAAAAAATATTTTGTTTTCATTGAATAATTCTTTTGCTTTTTATCCATATTAAAAACGCGTAAAAATTGAAAACTATTAAAATACTCTCCTTTTATTAATATTAAACAAAAAATCATAAAAAATGCATTATTCGCATCATTTAGTCTATCATTTAATTATTGTTATTTGATCATTATCCGCATATTTTGTCTGTTTATTTATTCCATATTTATTTGTTTATTCTGTTTTATGTTTAAATCCAAAGGAAAAACAGTAAATTTGTTGACTTCATGTCCTCAAGTCTAACTGCGCGAACTTTCGCATTTCATTAAAACTTAGGATAATTTTTCCTCAAGTATTTAACCTTTTCAAAATTTATACCCTTTAAGCAAAAACTTCGACGTTAGGTCGTCGCATTCCAAAAAAAAACCGTCCGTACCCCTTTTCGGCCAAAACAATTTATTTTCGATCAAACAAATCAATTTTAATAAACAGATATTTCAAAAGGTTCCTATAGAGTACTATAGATGAATTGGGTGCTAATACCTTCCCATTGTATAACCAACCCCCGAACCATAAGATCTCTTTTCAAAAACGCTTTGTATTTTCAGTATTATTTACATTGCATATTTAGGGTTTTATTTCGCTCTTTTCCCTTTTCCTTTGGAAACAATAAAGCGCGGTGGCGACTCTTGCTTTTGTGAGACGAATTAATCAATAATTCGATCTCCGATTTACCCCGCTACATTTTTTATCGCTACAGAATTGGCGACTCTGCTGGGGAAAGATTGACCTCTTGCTGGTCCATCCCTAAGTGGGTTAAGCCTAATTTGTTTTATCTGTTTTATTATTATTTGATTTGCTTGATTATGTGTTTAAATTGGGGTGTTTGGGTTTTTGCAAAGGACGAATCCTATACCCGGATTAAGTAACACTTAAGGAATAGGACGGGCGGTATAGTCATGTTAACTTTGAGGGAGTAATCCCGAAGAAGGAGGCATGAGATCCCCCACTCAATGGAAGGCCCTCTTGAACTTAATATTTGTTTACCGAGTAATCGGGAAGACATTGTTATTTTCGACCTAGGAGCCTGAGAAGTTGAGGACCGTAGAACCCTAACCTATCTTGGCCTTTTAGGTGTAGCGCGGAGACTATAACGGAGTAATTCGGAAGTAGTTGTTACGCGATGCTACGCCCGGACGAGTTTTTCTTGAGAATATTGCTAATTATTGAGTAATCAAAACGTTGGTAATATCCGAAGGAGGGATGTAGACTCTGGGAACTCTTAGAACCTTGTCTTACAGGTGTGTTTGAACCATTAGTACATACCTTTGGGTGGGCTTTACCCTTTGGCTCCATGCTGAACGTTGAACCTTTGAACACCATGTTTGCAAGTTTGTGTGTGACTGTTGCATCATCATTCATTCATGCATTCATCAACATCTTTGTAAAAAAAAAACTTGTTTTTCAAGGAACTTCGGAATGATTTTTGCAGACATCTTAGGTTATTATGGAACTTGGAAGGAGAAATACTCGAAGCTTTAGTTTCAAGGAGCCTGAGATTGAAGAACTGAAGAGTTTGATTCCGAAGATCGAGAGTCCGACGTATTTTCAGAAGAAATACGGGTCCATCGTACCGCTCATGAAGCGCAAGATGAAGAAAGGCATCCTCAACACGTTGGTTCAGTTTTATGATCCCTTGTACCGATGTTTCACCTTTCCGGATTACCAGTTGATGCCCACTTTAGAGGAGTACTCTTATATTCTTGGTTTGCCGATTGCTGATCATGTTCCCTTCTCTGGATTAGAAGAAGAGCCCAAATCCCACGAGATAGCAGCTATCACCCACTTAAGGAAGTCAGAGGTAGAGGAGAACATGACTACGAAAGGGGGAATCCGGGGTTTGCCGGCGCAGTTTCTGTTGAAGAAAGCTCGCCACTTTGCTGATACAAAGGATACTGTTGCCTTCGAAGACGTGTTTGCTTTACTCGCATATGGTCTTTTCTTATTCCCTAACGTCGATAAGTTTGTGGATATCAACGCCATCAGAATTTTCCTGATTGGAAATCTGGTCCCTACGCTGCTAGGGGATACATATTACTCCATCCACCTTCGAAACTCTTATCAAGGAGGGATGATTATTTGTTGTGTACCGTTGCTCTATCAGTGGTACGTCTCGCATCTACCTGGGTCTGATGCTTTCTGGGATCTCGAGAAGGAATCGCGTTGGGCGCCAAAGATTATGGCTCTCACTCATTTCGACATTGACTGGTATAATCGAGTTTACCACGACGTGGAGATCATTGATAGCTGTGGGGCTTTTCCTAACGTACCTCTTCTCGGTACGAGGGGTGGAATCAACTACAACCCTGTTTTAGCGCGCCGTCAGTTCGGGTACCCGATGAGAGATAAACCAAACAACATCCATGTGAGTGGTTTCTTTCTTCAGGAAGGACAAGATCATCAGGCTGCTAGGAAGGAGATCGAAGGAGCTTGGCGCCATATCCACAGGAAAGGGAGAGATATGCTGGGACATAGAGGTGTCGTTTCTTTGGAGCCTTACCTACAGTGGGTCCGTGCTAGGGCTTGTGCTCTCAAGATGCCCTATAAACTCGAGAAGCCTTTATTCCCTGCCATCGCACCATCATCTGTTGTTATCCCTATCGCGGATGTAGGAGAATACCAAGGGAATCTGGCTAGGATGAAGTCTGAGAGGGATGCTTGGAAGGAAAAGTACCATATGTCTGAGTATGAGAATCGAGTCCTGACTCGACAGTTAAAAGAGAAGGAGGAGTTGCTGCTTATTCAAGACGGCCGGTTCGTTGACCACGATGAGAAGCTTCGTCAGAAGGATGCCTTGCTGAAGAAGTATGCGAGTGAAAGGAAGAGAAAAAGGGAAGGTTCGGTAAGCGTGGCTCTTGTTCCTAATCCGCAGGGAGAAATCATCGATCGACTGATAGCTGAGAAGAAAGTGATGGAAGACTTTTACGAAGAAAAGATCAAGAAGCTCCGATTACAGCTGGTGTTTGGTCCTTCATCTGAGGATTCCGAGTGACCTTTAGCTTTAGTTTGTTTATTGATGTCATTTTTGTAAAACTATGTAAAAGGGCTTCATGCTCCGAAGTTGTAATTTATTGTTTTATTAAGGGCTTCATGCTCCGAAGTTGTAATTTATTGCTTTATTTTAGATTTCATGTTGTAAAATTGTAACTTATCACTTCATTATGGTTTCCACGTTTCGAAGTTGTAATTTATTTCTTTCATTATTGGATTTGTTATCCCAAATTTGTAATTTACTATTTTGATATTCCAAATTGTAAGTTGTAATTTATCGCTTTCGATTAATGGATTGAGTTTTTGTTGTTCCAAATTCCTTTACCATTGATGTATGCAAAATTATCAAAGTTCCTTGAAAAACTTTTAAAATGAGTCATCATTTGCATCATGCATCATTCTACATTCCACTTCACATGTTTTCTAGAGTCTCATCCTTGTTCTTTTTCCACCAAAGGTTGTCAAGCTGTCTCACCAATACGACACTCGGGCCAGTCGTCAAAGGAAAATGGAAGATTTGGAACAGGAAAATCATGAGCTTCGTGGGGAAGTTGCTACACTTCGTGTCGAGATGGAAAAGTTAACCGCGTTGGTGGAAAGTTTGGTGGCTGTTCAGAATCAGCCATCAACTACAGCTGTCGAGATTCAGACTTCAACTCCAGTGGTTTCCGAGATTGCCACAATTCCTGCCTCCGTGACTCAAATCAACTCTCCGCTTCAACATCAGATGCCGAAAGGTTTTCCATGGGGAATGCCTTACAACTTTGTGCCAGAGGGGTATCAGCCTGCCGCACAACCTTTATTTCAACCTGCTTTGTCTCTCCCTCAGTCAGAGACAACGGCCTTGCCGCCAGTAATTCCGTCTGTAACACCTTTTCCGCAACCGATCATGACAACCGTTGCTCCTGTGGTCCACTCAGTGCCATATTTGAATGAACCTACTTATCCTGCCGAGCCTGCTGAAAGTATGGGTCTCTTTGATAGAATGGAAGAATTTCAGGATCAGTTCCAGGAAATGCAGAAGGAGCTTAGAGCATTAAAAGGGAAGGATTTGTTTGGGAAGAATACGCATGACCTTTGTTTAGTTCCGAATGTCAAGATTCCAGCAAAATTCAAAGTGCCAGACTTTGAGAGATATAAGGGTGATTCGTGTCTTAGAAGTCATTTGACAATGTACGTGAGGAAGATGTCTACGTACTCCGATGATCATGACTTGTTGATTCATTATTTTCAAGATAGTTTGACGGGTGCTACTCTAAAGTGGTATATGGGTTTAGACAGTATTCGGATCCGTAACTTTAACGATCTTAGTGAAGCCTTTGTCCATCAGTACAAGTACAACGTTGACATGGCGCCGAACCGGGATCAACTCCGGGCGATGTCACAGAGAGACCGGGAATCTTTTAAGGAGTACGACCAGAGGTGGCGTGAAATTGCTGCTCAAATCTATCCACCCCTTGAGGAGAAAGAGATGACTAAGATATTTTTAAAGACTTTAGGATCCTTTTACTATGAAAGAATGATAGCCAGCGCACCCAGTGACTTCACCGAAATGGTAAGCATGGGCATGCGATTAGAGGAAGGGATTCGTGAAGGGCGTTTGGTTAAAGAAGGGAGTCCGTCTAGCAGTGCGAAGAAGTTTGGAAGTGTTTTCCCGAAAAGAAAAGAGCAGGATGTTAGCGCTTTGTTTCCAGGTAAGCCCAGGAGAGGTTACTCTCACGTTGCGGCAGTCACTCCGGCTGTCCGCCCAACTTTGATGACCCCAGCTCATCAAACTCCACCAACTCAACAACGGCCTTTTCAGCAGCAGCCTCGACAACAGGCTTATCCGTTCAACAATTAGAACCGTTCACCCAGAAAACCGCAGTTCGATGCCATTCCTATGACTTATACTGAATTGTTCCCTGCTCTCATCAGAAAGAATCTCATCACAACAAAGCCTCCTCCTGTCGCACCGAACAATGCTTCTCCGTGGTACAAGGCGGATCAATTTTGTGAATATCATCAAGGGTCACCGGGGCATAACCTTGAGAATTGCTTTGCTTTGAAGGCGGACGTACAAAGATTAATTAAGAATGGTATCTTGTCTTTCAAGGATGTTAATCCCAATGTCAGGGATAATCCTTTGCCTCGACATGGGGCAGCTTCAGTGAATATGGTGGAAGGTTGTCCGGGGAAGTTTCGAGTTTTTCAAGTCGAACATATAAGGGAGTCGTTGATCAGGTTACATCAGAGTTTGAGAAGACTTTCCTTTGTTAGGCACCAGCATGATTATGACGTTTGTGAGTTTTGTTCAAGAGAGGATGACTGTCCTATCGTGAAGGAGGATATTCAGAAGTTGCTAGATCAGAGAGTTATCACTATTACCTATGACCGGAATCCGGAGGATGAAGTGAATGTTATCATACCACAATTCAATTTTCCAGAATCAGTAGAGATTGCTTACAATAGTCAGACTGCGCCTGTTGATCCTTTGATTATTTACCCACCTGGACCTGTGCCTTACAGCTCAGACCAAGCTGTGCCGTACAAGTATAACGCCACAATGATTGAGAATGGGGTAGAAGTCCCTATACCAACGAGACCATCTTTTGTTAACATTGCTGATGTAAGTAGGGTTACGAGAAGTGGGCGTGTTTTTGCAGCGGCACCTTTGAAGAGACCAGAAGTTCAAGTTAGGAGGCCCATACCGGCGGAGATTCCAGTAAGAAATGTTGAACCAAGGGTTGAGATAGGCCGATCCAGTGAACCTATCCCTCACCCTGAGGATGATGAGATCCTGAAGCTTATCAAAAGGAGTGAGTATAAGATTGTGGACCAACTTTTGCAAACACCTTCCAAGATTTCCTTGCTTGCCTTATTGAGAGATTCTGGTGCGCATAGAGAAGCCTTGATGAAGGTCCTGGACCAGGCGTTCGTAGACCATGATGTGACGGTTGATCAGTTTGATGGGATTGTGGGAAATATAACTTCGTGTAACAATCTTGGTTTCAGTGATGAAGAACTCCCGGAGGAGGGGAGAAATCATAATATGGCTTTGCACATCTTAGTAAGTTGTGGAAACGATACCTTGTCAAGTGTGTTGGTGGATACAGGTTCGTCGTTGAATGTGATGCCCAAGACTACGTTATCTCGGCTCTCATATCCAGGTGCTCCTATGAGGCCTAGTGGAGTAATTGTTAAGGCCTTTGATGGCTCTAGGAAGACAGTTATTGGTGAAGTGGATCTTCCCATAGTGATTGGTCCCCACACTTTTCAAATCACTTTCCAAGTGATGGATATCCGTACTGCCTACAGCTGTTTATTGGGTCGTCCCTGGATCCATGATGCTGGGGCAGTCACCTCGACGCTCCATCAGAGACTAAAGTTTGTAAGGCATGGGAAGCTAGTGATGATTGGGGGAGAGCAGGCTATGGTGGTAAGCCATTTATCATCATTTTCTTTTATTGATGCTGACGAGGATGTGGGGACCCGGTTCTAGGGTCTATCTGTTGCTAAGAATACAGTGAAGAAGCAAGGGGCATCCATCTCTTCCTTTGAGGACGCACAGCGAGTGGTGGAAAGTGGTTCGGCCGAAGGATGGGGCCAGGTGTTGACGTTACCCGAGAACAAGTCTGGGGAAGGTCTGGGTTTTCAGCCAGTATCTGCGAGGGTTAAGAAAGAGGTGGTTGTTCGTCCGATTCAAGAGGTTTTCTGGAGTGCAGGGTTTGTACATCCTGAGGTTGATGCTATCATAGATGATGATTCCGAGGAGGATTTGCCCGTGTTTGTGACGCCTGGATTGGCTTGCCAAAACTGGATAGCTATTGATGTTCCTGTGGTTATGCACGTTTCCGAGTAATGTTTTGTTTATTTTCCTTTGAAAAATTCGCTCTGCCCAAGGCGAAACGTATTTTGTGTCGGGCTATGAAAAAATAATTCCTTTTGCTCTGCCCAAGGCAAAAGAGAGATGTCTGGGCTCTTTGTTTCAAGTATTTCCCTTTAATGAATAAAAATGTTATTTTTTCCACTACCGTTTTATTTTTTCACTTTTTCGGGGAAATAGTAATGAAAATTAACTAATAACCTTTTGTTTTATTTGCACAAATCGATTTCTAAAATAAAGCATAATCATATGTGCAGATTAATCCATGACTTAACCATCGAAAACAATGATCCTATGCCCCCTCCCAACTTTGAATTCCCTGTGTTCAGAGCCGGAGAAGAGGATGATGAAGAGATTCCTGTTGAGATTTCTCGTTTGCTTGAGCATGATGAGAAGGTCATTCAACCATTTGAAGAGCCTTTAGAGTTGGTCAACTTGGGTGATGAAGAAGATAGAAAGGAAGTCAAAGTCGGAGCATTGCTTATCCCGGAAGTTAAAGAGAAAATGGTGGAGCTTCTCAAAGAGTATGTTGATGTGTTTGCTTGGTCTTACCAAGATATGCCAGGTTTGGACAATGATATTGTGGAGCACCGTTTACAGTTGAAACCTGAATGTCCGCCGATCAAGCAGAAGTTGAGAAGGACTCGTCCCGATATGGATGACAAGATCAAAGAAGAAGTTCAAAAACAAATTAACGCAGGTTTCCTTGTTACGTCGGTCTATCCTCAGTGGTTAGCCAACATAGTGCCTGTTGCAAAGAAGGATGGCAAGGTTCGGATGTGTGTAGACTACAGAGATCTGAATAGAGCTAGTCCGAAGGATGACTTCCCATTACCTCATATTGACGTATTGGTCGACAGTACCGCCAAGTTCAAAGTCTTTTCTTTCATGGATGGTTTCTCTGGTTACAATCAAATCAAGATGGCACCAGAATATATGGAGAAGACCGCTTTCATTACACCTTGGGGAACTTTCTGTTATCGGGTTATGCCGTTTGGTTTGAGGAATGCCGGTGCAACATACCAAAGGGCCATGACTGCTTTGTTCCATGACATGATGCATAAAGAGATAAAAGTGTATGTGGATGACATGATTGCCAAATCACAGACTGAGGAGGATCACTTGGAACGTTTGTTGAAGTTATTCCAGCGTTTGAGAAAGTACAAACTCCGTCTGAATCCCAACAAGTGCACTTTTGGTGTTCGTTCTGGAAGACTTCTGGGTTTCATTGTCAGTCAGAAAGGTATTGAAGTAGATCCTGATAAAGTCAAAGCCATTCGGGAGATGCCCGCTCCCAAGACGGAAAAACAAGTAAGAGGATTCCTTGGGAGACTGAACTACATTTCTAGATTTATATCTCATATGACCGCTACCTGTGGGCCGATTTTAAAGCTTCTCCGAAAGAACCAAGGATATGAGTGGACAGAAGATTGTCAGAGAGCTTTTGATAGTATCAAAGAATATTTGCTTGAACCTACCATTTTGATTCCTCCGGTGGAAGGAAGACCTTTGATTATGTACCTGACTATATTGGAAGATTCCATGGGATGTGTGCTTGGTCAACAAGATGAGACTGGAAGAAAGGAACATGTTGTATATTATCTGAGTAAGAAATTCACAGACTGTGAGTCTCGATACTCATTGCTTGAGAAAACCTGTTGTGCTTTAGCTTGGGCTGCTCGCCGTCTGCGCCAGTATATGATTAACCACACCACTTGGTTGATCTCTAAAATGGATCCGATCAAGTACATCTTTGAGAAGCCTGCCTTATCTGGAAGAATAGCCCGTTGGCAGATGCTGTTATCCGAATATGACATTGAGTATCACACTCAGAAAGCAATCAAAGGGAGTATTTTAGCCGATCATTTGGCTCACCAACCAATTGACGATTATCAATCCATCAAGTTTGATTTCCCAGATGAAGATGTTATGTACTTGAAAGCTAAAGATTGTGAAGAGCCGTTACCTGAAGAAGGACCTGATCCTAAATCCCGTTGGGGTTTGATATTTGACGGAGCTGTGAATTCCTATAGAAATGGAATTGGGGCAATCATCGTCACTCCCCGAGGTACTCATATCTCGTTCACGGCAAGACTGAAGTTTGACTGCACGAACAACATGGCTGAATATGAGGCATGTATTTTGGGTCTCGAAGAAGCAGTGGATCTAAGGATTAAGATTCTTGATATTTACGGAGATTCGGCATTGGTGATTAACCAAATCAAAGGAGAATGGGAGACTCGTCATCCTGGTTTGATCCCTTACAGAGACTATGCTAGAAGATTGTTGACCTTCTTCAACAAAGTGGAATTACATCACATCCCTAGAGATGAGAATCAAATGGCTGATGCTTTAGCTACTTTGTCTTCAATGTTTCAAGTGAATGATTGGAACGACGTGCCTACAATCCGAGTTATGCGTCTCGATAGACCTGCTCATGTGTTCTCAGTAGAAGAGATTACCGACGACAAACCTTGGTTCTATGATATTAAACGTGTTCTTCAAACTCAAGAGTACCCGCCTGGGGCATCCAATAAAGATGGGAAGACATTGAGAAGATTAGCAAGCAGTTTCTTTCTCAATGAAGAAGTTTTGTATAAGAGGAATTACGACATGGTCTTGCTTAGATGTGTAGACAGACGTGAAGCATACATGCTAATGCAAGAAGTACATGAGGGATCCTTTGGCACTCATGCCAACGGACATGCAATGGCTAGAAAGATGTTGAGAGCTGGTTACTATTGGATGACGATGGAGTCTGATTGCTGCAAATATGTGAAGAAATGTCATAAATGCCAGATTTATGCGGACAAGATACATGTGCCACCGACCCTCCTCAACATTATCTCTTCACCTTGGCCTTTCTCTATGTGGGGCATTGACATGATTGGAATGATTGAACCCAAAGCTTCCAATGGTCATCGCTTCATCTTGGTAGCGATCGATTATTTTACTAAGTGGGTGGAAGCAGCATCTTATGCTAATGTAACCAGACAGGTGGTAGTCAGATTTATCAAGAATCAGATCATTTGTCGATACGGCATCCCGAACAAGATCATCACCGATAATGGTTCGAATTTGAATAACAAGATGATGAGAGAGCTTTGTGAAGAGTTCAAGATCGAACATCATAATTCTTCTCCTTACAGGCCGAAGATGAATGGAGCTGTTGAAGCTGCTAACAAGAACATCAAGAAGATTGTCCAGAAGATGGTAGTGACTTACAAGGATTGGCATGAAATGCTTCCGTTTGCTTTACATGGATACCGTACTTCAGTTCGAACTTCAACAGGCGCAACCCCATTTTCCCTAGTTTATGGTATGGAAGTTGTACTCCCCGTGGAGGTTGAGATTCCGTCTCTGAGAGTGTTGATGGAAGCCAAACTTTCTGAGGCTGAATGGTGTCAAAGTAGGTATGATCAGTTGAATTTAATCGAAGAAAAGAGACTGACAACGTTGTGTCACGGTCAATTGTATCAGCAGAGAATGAAGAAGGCTTTTGATAAGAAGGTCCGACCACGCGAGTTCAGAGAAGGTGACCTTGTGCTCAAGAAGATTTTATCTTTCCAACCTGATTCTAGGGGAAAGTGGGCTCCGAATTATGAAGGACCGTATGTCGTTAAGAAAGTTTTCTCTGGAGGTGCCATGATTCTCACCAATATGGACGGTGAAGATCTTACGCGTCCCTTGAACGCCGATGTAGTCAAGAAGTACTTCGCTTAGGCAAACTTCTGGTCAAATCAGTCTTGGCATCTGAACACATTCTGGAATTCAAAGTTGTTAGGGAGAATAGTGATCATTGTTTTTGTATAACCTTTTATTTCATGTACTATTTCCCACATTTTTGTAAATCGTTGGAGTCGTGTTGTTAGCGAACTACCACCTTATTAATGAAATTTGAGCATTTACCTTCTGTGGGCAAAATTTTAATTTTTTACGGCAATATTTGAAACAAAGTATTTAAAATATTCTTATTTTCTAGAAAAAGTGTCGTGAACAACGAAAGGAATATTAACAGCCGTTCTGAAGATGGTCAAGCCATGAAATGCAAAACAATACAGTAATTTACCCTTGCATGAGGAGCTCGTTTTCTTTCAAAATCGTCGTGAAGTGTTGGCTGTGTGCACACTTGGTTATAGTGGTGCTAAGTTTGGTGACTCCCCAGTTGCTCCAGTTAAGTTTTGTTTTGGCTACCTTTGTTTGAGCAGATTTCTAAGTGTGGTACGCTTTGTCTCATGCCAGTGGTCTATTGGTATTGTTGGATTTGAATACTTTTCTCCTCAGAAGACTTAAGCCTTGTAGCGTGATACGCTCTAACGTTGCTTTGTGGTTCCAGTTCCAGTTATTTTCCGTTTTTAAGATTGGCCGAGTATCTATTATTTCGTGACATCTTATCGTCTTCAAGATATTCCATTTGTTCGTTTTGTCAGCATAACATTCGTTTACTCATTTACACTCATATCAGCATGCATATCCATATTTGCCGTTGATTTTGGGTCGCACTTCGTTTATTCGAACAACGTACGAATTTCTTTCCAAGTAGAAGGTTAGCTTAGGCAGAAAATGTGCTTCCTTTCTAAATTCCCCAATTGAGCTAATCCTCGTGGATGATTTTTGATTTAGCTTACCTTGTCCATTTCTGGATAGGATGAATCCCCAATCGAGTTACTTTCTCATTGGGTGGAGTCTTGTTTGACTGTCTTCTCTCTAGTTTATTCCTGGATGAAGTTGTTGCCTCTTGCATAGGCTATCTCTTTGATTTTTCCCAGTGAGTTTGCGACCTAGACAGTTGGTGCGTTTATTTTGCACATTTATGCGTGATATCCTTGGGAATGGACTGATTCATGATTCTCTTGGATGAAAATTTTTATTCTCTGCCAATATCATCGAAATTTCCTTCTGAGTTATTCTTTGGAAAACGACAAGCGGCAGCTCTTCATGAGCAACTTGTACGTTATAAACACCGTTGGAAAACGACAAGCGGCAGCTCTTCACGAGCAACTTGTACGTTACTTTTTTTGAAAGCGCCGAGCAACAGTTCTTCACGAGCTACTAGTGCGTCATTACTTTTTGGGAAACGCCGAGCAGCAGCTCTTCACGAGCTACTAGTGCGTTATTATCTTTTTGAAAGCGCCGAGCAGCAGTTCTTCACGAGCTACTAGTGCGTCATTACTTTTTGGGAAACGCCGAGCAGCAGCTCTTCACGAGCTACTAGTGCGTTATTATCTTTTTGAAAGCGCCGAGCAGCAGTTCTTCACGAGCTACTAGTGCGTTATTATCTTTTTGAAAGCACCGAGCAGCAGTTCTTCACGAGCTACTAGTGCGTCATTACTTTTTGAAAGCTCCGAGCAGCAGTTCTTCACGAGCTACTAGTGCGTCATTTATTTTTCTGAAAGCGACAAGCAGCAGCTCTTCACGAGTTACTAGTACGTTATTACTTTTCTGGAATACAACAAGCGGCAGCTTCTTTATTTGAGCAACTTGTATGTTATTGGTATTTTCTTTGGACAACAGCAAGTGGCAGCTTCTTTATTTGAGCAACTTGTATGTTATTGACATCTCTAGACGACGACAAGTGATAGCCTCTTTATTTGAGCAACTTGTATGTTATCGGTATTTTCTTTGGGCGACAGCAAGTGGCAGTTTTCTTTATTTGAACAACTTGCGTACCTACAATATTATTCCAGCATTTATGAGCATATCTCCGAAAAGCTCGCAGAGAAGGTTTGTCAGGAATCATTACCTTCAGAAATCGGTAATCTGTTATCAGCAATTTGATACTCTTTGTCTATCATTGACCTTGAGTTGCGAACTCACTGTTTTGGGTCGATAATCTGTTATGGCCTATGCAAGATGCTCTCTTTGTTAGGGTTAGAGGTCGTATCCCCTCGATTTTGTTCACTGTCAGGAGTCTGTCGTTTAAAGTCGATAACTCGTTTCCTCAATAGTGTATAGCCCGTGTCTCTGTGAATTGTTGGTGTTCGATTCCTCCAACATTGTCTTGCTTCATACAATATCTTTCTCTGTGAATTCAATCACTGCATTCATATCAACTTGATGACGGCATCTTAGGACAAAATTTGCGTAGTTATGTATTTAAGTACCTTCAATCTCGTCGAAATGAAGATTTTTTTAATCTTCATATCTCCGGATAGAAGAAACTTAAATAGGGGCAGCTGTTGTACCCCAAATTTTGACCTAAGATATCATCTCCTATCTGTATCATTCGCATTGCAAGTGTTTTGATCCATTGATTTTAAAATTCATAACTTTTTCAGGCCGAGAGCTATTTATGTTGAACACTAAATTATTTAATCGATTCGTGCTAAAATAATGTTTATTAATTATTTATTATCTTAAATTTAAATAATTGGAATTTGTTTTCGATTATTATGTAATTTAAAGATGTATAGATAATAAAATAAACATTAGAAAAGAGGCGCATTAATCGTGCAGACAGTATTTATTTATTATGCACTATCTTAAATTTAAATAACTGGAATTTATTTTCAGTTATTACATAATTCAAAGATTCATGAATAATATAATAAATATTCGAAAAAGTTCATTAATTGGTCGATAATAATTATTTAATTATTTATCATTCTAAGTTAAAATAATTGAAATTCTATTTTAATTATTATAACTTGGAAAGTCGTGAATAATGAGTTAAATAATTGAGACTATTAATTAACCAATGATGTTATTTATTCGTTTGTTTACTATTCTGAATTTAGGTAATTGAGATTTATTTTCAATTATTATACAATTTAAAGAATTATAAACAATAAAGTAAATAATTAGAGAAGGAAGAAATTAATTGGCAAATATTGGAATTTTATTCATTTTCTTCTAATTGTACAATTATTGAGTAAATATTGTATTTATTACAACAAATTTACAATAATAATTTTACAAAGTTAAAATGAAATAAAAATTAATCTAATGTTTCCTAATTCTAAATCTTCTATCCATTGCCTTTTTGTCTGCTCACTTGATTTTACCTGCAAAACGATTAAAAGAAAATTAGAATTGAACAAATAATTAAAAGCAAAAATTATCTAATGTTCATCATTAAAAGCAACGGCTGGAATCAGTTTACCCTTTTTTGCAAATCACGGGATTTCTCCCGGTTCACAAAAAAGGGAGGAATTTTTTTATTTCATAAATGAATGCACAATTGTGAAACATGCACAAATTCATTTTATTTTTCAAAACTGCATAATTAAAAATCAATTGCATTTTCAAAAATCCAAATGCATATTTCAAAAAAACATACAACATACAAAAAGTAGCAGCATATGCAAGAATAAAGCAAATGCCAACGTAAACCTGCCATGCAGCCATATAGTAGAAGCCAAAACATAGGCTCTACTGATGCATTGGAAGTCAAATATGCAGTTTAACCAATATGCAAGCAATATATGTTTCCCATTTCATCATTTTCCAGCAGGGGTGCTTTTTCAGAACAAATGCAAATATCATTTTATGTCAAATTTGCATTGAGGAGAGAGAAGAGAGATAGAGAATTGGTTTTGCAGGTTTTGGTTTAGGCAGAAGGAATTATAAGACAAAGCTACTGCAGTAACACCGTAAAAGAAGAAGCACAAGAGTAGAATACAAACAAAACTGCTGTAGCAGTAATATGCAGAAGGCCAAGAGTACTGTCAAAGATTCAAATCCATAACCTGTAACGAAAACAAAAAGCCAACAACTATTATAACAACAAAAACACTTCAAGAAAAGGGAGTTCAAAAAAACCTATCCTAAGGCCCTCCACACAAAAACTAAAAAGATACAAAACCTTTTTCTGCAAGTCTAAAAAAAAAAACCAATTCAAATGGAACCTGCATACACCATAAGCCAGCCTACTGCATAAAACAAAACACAATCTGCATAAAACAAAAAGGAGGGAATTCCAAAACCATTCAAGAACCTCACCAAAACTGATTGAGCCTTTAAAGCCAACATCACCAAAACCTGTACCATCAAAAAAAAAACCTCAACCATTTCACACCATTCGCAACCTACTGTCCAACCAGAAAACCCATTCAAACACCAAACCACATCAGAACCACAAACCTGTCAAGACCATGGACTGAAAAAAACAAATGGCCTAAACCATTCCCAAGCCATAACCTACTGTAAGAAAAAACCAGTAGAATCAAACCATGTCTAAACAATAGCAAGCATACCCTCAGACCACAGACTACATCATCACTGTCCAACAAACACCATCAACCATTTTTTTCAAAAGCAAAGCCAACAGAAACGCATACAGAAATCAGAAAAGAAGAAGAAAAAAAAGCATCAATAACATTGAGCTAGTCAAAATGGTTACTCCAACATAGCATTCAAAATCCCCAAGGCAACACAGTAAAATACATCAAGGCTACCAAGAGAAAAAGCATCATTCGAAGGCAACTCATTCAAGCGTCAAAGCCCTCAGACAGCGTCATCACTGGGCAAAGGTCATCAAAAGCAGAAGCGACAGAATCATAGTAGAAAGAAGAAGAGAAAAACATACATTGGAGGCAACACGGTAACAACGTTCAAGGCAACGCAAAGGAACGAATACCAGGGTACCCAGCTGAAGCAAGCATCACGTATCTCCCTCGTTGCCCTCGGCCTCCTAGCATCCACGACGTCCCTCCTCCGTCTCCAGGTAATTTTCTTAATCCGTCATCTCTTCCATAACCCTCCCAATAAATATCACATGACACGGAATTAGGATCAAAAAAATAGGTAGAATCAATGCATGCAATTCGTAACAAACCCTAAGCAAATATAAAAACATAAGCTTACTTAATCCGTCATCCCCTTAACACTTTGCTGGAGGGAAGAAGGAGATCGAGGTCATTGATGGCCATGGACAGAGGGCGATTTCAGAAGCTCAAGCAAAGAAGAACGCGAAGAAGAAGATATGAGGTGAGCGCCGTTTCGGCCAGGATCAAATCCCTAATCCCATTTCCCCAATTACTAAACAAACCAAGTTAACCCTAAAACAATGTGCAAAACGTGTGGGCCTCACCCCTTTTCGCCTAAGCCCTTAAGTTGCTTTGTTTACCCCTTGTTTTTTGATTCTGGATACCCTTTTCTATATTTGTTTCTTTAGCCCTTTCTTTTTTTTAGAATTCATTAGATTTAATTAATAAGAGGTGTTTTTTTTAGTTAACTTTTTTAAATAATGGAATCAATTTTCTTAGTTAAACTCTAGGATTAATTTGATAATTTTAAATATTCCCTTTGATTCGAGCTATGTTAATAACCTTTTAAGTTTTAATTAATTTATTTATTTAATAATTCTAAAAAAAATAATAACCTTTTGTATTAATATCAAAACATAAAAAATAGAAACTTAGAAAACTCTAAAAAACATATAAAATTAGAAAACTTAAAAAATATTTTATTAATTCATTCTCTTGTTTTATTATTATTAATATCCAAAATATATAAAATAAAACTTAAAACTAAAAAATATTTTGTTTTCATTGAATAATTCTTTTGCTTTTTATCCATATTAAAAACGCGTAAAAATTGAAAACTATTAAAATACTCTCCTTTTATTAATATTAAACAAAAAATCATAAAAAATGCATTATTCGCATCATTTAGTCTATCATTTAATTATTGTTATTTGATCATTATCCGCATATTTTGTCTGTTTATTTATTCCATATTTATTTGTTTATTCTGTTTTATGTTTAAATCCAAAGGAAAAACAGTAAATTTGTTGACTTCATGTCCTCAAGTCTAACTGCGCGAACTTTCGCATTTCATTAAAACTTAGGATAATTTTTCCTCAAGTATTCAACCTTTTCAAAATTTATACCCTTTAAGCAAAAACTTCGACGTTAGGTCGTCGCATTCCAAAAAAAAACCGTCCGTACCCCTTTTCGGCCAAAACAATTTATTTTCGATCAAACAAATCAATTTTAATAAACAGATATTTCAAAAGGTTCCTATAGAGTACTATAGATGCATTGGGTGCTAATACCTTCCCATTGTATAACCAACCCCCGAACCATAAGATCTCTTTTCAAAAACGCTTTGTATTTTCAGTATTATTTACATTGCATATTTAGGGTTTTATTTCGCTCTTTTCCCTTTTCCTTTGGAAACAATAAAGCGCGGTGGCGACTCTTGCTTTTGTGAGACGAATTAATCAATAATTCGATCTCCGATTTACCCCGCTACATTTTTTATCGCTACACTAGGGTACGCCTCACTCGTTGCCTTCGAAACGTGGTCATCAAGTATAGGATGTCTTAGAGGTCTCCCTTCTGTCCAAAAGATCCAGTTGCCTCGAAAAGGTTGCCTCGGATAAAAGGATCTAGGACATTAGGGTTATTTCTAAGGTGTCCTACCGTTGCTTCGGTGACCACACTGTCCCTTAATCGAATTGACCCGAACAACTCCAACGATGGTGCTACCTACCTCTCAATGGTGGGATAACACTATCTAAAAGAATCTTACACAGCTTAATTCCTTAGGGTAGGTAGATGACTCATGGGTACTTGCTCTTTTAAAAAATAAACAAAATACTTTTCACACCTTACACTCTCAAAAAGTTTTCAAACAATACTTCATACACTCTTGAGGACTGATACAAGAGTTACCTGGAAGTTTTCAAACGAACTTTTTCAAAACCCACACACACTTGAAAAGCAAACAAATTTTTGAAAACATAAGAGCAAGTACCTAAGAGCCCGTGGATAACCACGGATAGAAAGGGTGCTAACACCTTCCCTTTCTATAAATCTACCTCCCGAACCGAGAAACATTCTCGAATAAGGAATTTTGCTGTGCTTTTGTCCTTTCCATGTTGGAGAACATAAAAGACGGTGGCGACTCTTGCTTACTGCGACATTTTGCAAACCAGCTAAAAAATAGTCAGTTCTATTCCCACCGATCACAGAACTGGCGACTCTGCTGGGGATACTGAAAGTGAGGTGTACCTTAGGATTAGATCATACTTATGTTTTCAATTGCTTTGCTTTGATTGCTCTATATTTGTGGGCTTTTGCATCGGAGTTTCATAGATCCTAACCTGGATCTGGGGATACCCTTTTAGGTAGCATAAGCTGTGAGGGACCTGTCCGGCGTAGACCGACACGGGTGAAGCAGTGGCTACGTTGGTGTGGAACCTTGGTCTGTACCGATATCCCTTGTGTTGCAACAAGGAGAATATGGGTCTTCTGAGGGGTCATTAAGCACCAACCGACCTTAGAACCCTAATGTGACCCAACTTGGCCATAGAACAGTAGCAGTATGCTACACCCATTGAGGCTAAACTCTCGCGATGGTTCTGGCCGCAAGAAAAGATTGCAACGCTAGAGTTATGACCGATTGAGGGTAGTCAGTGATATTGGGATCCTCTAGAACCCGGTTACTTTTGATAGGACAGGTCTTAACCAACGAAACTGAAAGAGGGTAGTACCTAAACTTCATGCTGGCCTAAACTCTAAGGGCTATCTGGTGTGACTTGTGTGTCTTAAAACTTGACTACTTGCATGCTTGTTATCTGACATTTGAGCTTCTTGCAGGTTTTGTTTACAGTCCTTAATCTAGACTCATAACAGGGTTTACCTACATTACTCCATGCATAGCATAACATCATACCATTGCATACATCCTACATAAGGACTAACCCATTTCAAGGATCTCAAGGGTCTGTGATGCAGGTCATGATGAATCAAAATGTCTAGCAAGGGGCAAAAGGGGATTTATTTTCCTCTAGCCAAGGTTGATGACTTGAGTCAGGGGCTATGACCCACTTGATATGGTGAGCCTTGACTCTTGAAGAAGGACTCTCAACAATATGCAGTGCCTTCCATCAAGCTACAAAATGCAAATGCTAACGATTTTCTTGTTTACCCCACGAGATCCTTGAAAACATTGCATGCATATCATACATATCATTGCATTACAGGTACCCTTGTTACAGGACACTTACCTTCTCCGCTGTTTATTTCAGCAATGGCTTCCCAACAAGATAACCAGGGTCTTCATGCTCAAGAGACTCAATTCAGGGAGATCTTTCTAAGCCTATCCAAGGGGCAGGAAGAGTTGAGGACACTCCTCATGGGGAATTTGGCCAAGAAAAGTCCCGAAGATGATAAGGAAGAACGGCTGGAACGTCTGCAAGCTGAGGTAAATACAATGAGAACCCAGATGCTGGGGAAAATGGATCTCATCCAAGGCTTAGCTCGGGAGCAAGAAGAGTTGAGGACGATGATCAGTCAGCTTCATCAAGACAGACACAACATGAAGCAAACAGTCCAAGTCAGGGACCAGGTCATTGATCAGCTTCCGAGAGGACAAGAGTCTGGCATGGTGAAGATTAGACCTCTCCAAATTGCTACCACTTCACAGGTCCAACCACAACCTCGCCCAGAGCAACGGGTTGATCAGAGCAAGCCAGACAAGCATAGGAGGTAATTTACCAAGCTCAACACGTCGTTGTCTCAAGCTTTACAACATTTGTTGAGGTTGAATTTGGTAACTCTAAGGGACCCTCCTAAGAACCCCAACAAGACACCTTCAAGGTATAACCCCAACGCCCACTGCGCTTATCGATCGGACGGCCCGGGGCATGCCACAAACGACTGCTGGTCTCTGAAGAACAAGATCCAGGATCTGATTGATGAAGGAGCAGTGGAATTCACCCAAGATGGCCAGGCTGAGTTCTTCTACTATCCCTGCAAGATTCATCACTTGAAGTGACTAGTTCAAATTAGAAGACTTTTGTTCATTAGATTTTTCAAGTTGTAATTTTCTTTTGATTGTTCAAACAATTATTGTCATAGCAAACTTTATTACTTTATCAATGCATCGCATATGTCTGTTTTGAATCAATATATTCACATTCTCTATATTCAAACTGCTTTCTCTTTTTGATGTCAACTCTCAATTAATAATTCTAAGCCTCTTGAGGGAGGATGACGAAAACGATACCACAATCTACAGTATGCTTTTGAACAGACCCTGCTGATGAGGTACAGGCATTGTTTCGATTCCTAAACACTGGAGCTATAAGGATGATAATCTCTCGTCAACCCCTTTGAGCCAAAGAAGTAGGAGTTTTTCTTTTCGAAAATTAAAACCCTTAATCATAACCTGGGGCAGGGTAGTTCTCTCAGTTGATCCAAGTGCACAACGAATGACACCAAAGAGGTCCTTACAAAATGAAAGACAGTGATGGTTCCGAATAATCATAAAGACAGGAAGTCGTTATCTTTCAGAAATAAAAACCCAATAAGTCAAAACCTATGAAGGAGACTTGCAAAACTGGGGCATCCCCTGACTGTAATCACAAAAGAAACAGTTCAGGCAAAAAATAGGGATAACAAAATCAAAAAGAAAAGAGGTCACACAAACCCTCAACAAGGAAATGACTACCTATTCAAAATAAAATGTCAACATCCGAACCATCACCGGTATATCAGGACGAAGACTCAAACAAGGTCTAACGCACGATCAGCTGAGTTTAGGTTTGAAGAACATCACGGAGAACGGGTGGGTACAAATAAAATTTGAGCCTTTATCCTTTGTTTCTTAAACCGTGAACCAGGTCACGTTATAACCCTCAAAAGTCCTAGCTGAAGCATGGGTAGTTCGAAAGCATACTGTTACGAAAGGTATCCTGACTCCTTAAGGCTTGCGGTAAAATAACGAGTTGACATCACAGTTTCCAAAAAAAAAATTCACTTGTTTTTATGAAAAATGCATTTTCAAAAGAATTCAAGACAGACATAAGCTTTGCATTTTTAATATAACATTGCCTGCATATGACTATTTGTTTGAACATCATAGAAGTTCGCACGACGAATGTCTAATGAACAAAAGCACCTTCAAGCAAGGGGCATGGCATGGTCATTGTCCAACATCTGGGGCAGTTAGGTCAAGATTCGGAGAATCTCTCAAAATACCAAATAGACAGGGGCAGATCTCCATCTGAATCACTTGGGGCATTGGACATGAATTCCAGCGACGAATCTGGTCCGATCAAACATCTTCTGGTAGTAGGGCAACGCAACACTACTGACAGGGGCACCTCCCTACATCCTGAGAGCATGGACATAGTCGAAAAAATATTACGCATAATCAAAGACCCGCTAGGTTGACATACCTAGGCAAAAATAAGGGCTTCCCGACGAACCAAAAGGGTTCGGGCAAAAATAAGGGATAAAAATGAAAAAAAATCTGTACACCCGACAAGTCGAAAACCTGAAAAGGCGGCTTGGGCAAAAGAGGGTATCCCGGTGGACTGAAAACCCGAAAGGGCGGTCCAGGCAAAAGTTAGGGATCAAAGCGTACGACTATGTCCCGACATCTCATCACTTGCCTACCAGAAGAAGATTTGTCAATCGGAAGTCATCAAGCACCTCCACAGGTATCTTCTCCCACAGAAACAGGGGCAATAAGAATTGTCTGAATGATCTAGTTGCTCTTTCCACCAAGGTACCAAGGTAAGTTCAGCTGAAGAACATGACCAAGTTACCTCCATTCCCCGCAGAGTAAGACAGGTTTCAACAATACTCTCCCCAAGAAGAGTTGGTCTCCAACCAGCCCCAAAAGGCACAATATCTCCAGCAAGTCAGTCAACGCTCTCCCCAAGCAGAGTTAGTTTACTGTCAGCCTTAAGGAAGTTGGGTATCCCCAGAAAATCTCAATATTCCCCAGTGGAGTATGCAGATATTCCTAAGCAAGCATCTCCGACAGTCTTAATATAAGATTGTTCCCCGGCGGAATACCAGACACCCCAGTGGAGCCATTCCCCAGTACAGTCCGAAAGTTTCCCCAGGAGAGCTGAATCAATCTCCCCAGTAGATTCTGGAAGCTTATCCCCAGTAGATTCCGGAAGCTTACCCCTGCAGAGCACGAACGCGTCTCCTGGATTTTATTCAAAGGTTATGCTCCACCAGAGCTTATAACTGGGTTATCCTCAGCCAAAAACCACAGAAAGATCGTCCCCGGCGAAGTCTTCCTATCCCCAACAGAGTTCATCAGAATCCTCAACAAAACATATCAATGGTATCCCCAGCGGAGTTATCATCAAACCTCAGCGAAGTATCTCTTCCCACAGAGTATTCCCCGCAGAGTAACATTTTGCCAAGTTTATTCCTCAACGGAGTCATCTCCTCCTACAGGTTATTCTCGCAACCATCATCCCCAGCGGAAACAAAGAACGCTACTCTTCAACAACAACCCAGGATTCAAGCTCCCGACATTCGTCAAGGATTTATTTTCCTAGACTAAAATACATTCATAAACATATCACATTTCAAACATCCTACTTACATACACAACGCATGCATATACGCATCATAACACACTATCTCATTTATTCTTAAGAACATCATGACATCATGCATTTCATACATCATGACATTGCATACAACTGATGTTTTACCTTTTCAGGAAAAAGGTCAATCCAAAGATGATTACTATCAACTGTCGCAATTCCAGATTCGATTCCTGTATCCTGCCAGGGTGTATCTGTTGACGACTATTTTCCGAACTCGATTCCTGTATCCTGCCAGGGCACGTCTGAAGAGTTTGAAGATCCGATTCCTGTATCCTGCCAGGGTGTATCTGTTGACGACTATTTTCCGGACTTGATTCATGTATCCTGCCAGGGCACGTCTGAAGAGTTTGAAGATCCGATTCCTGTATCATTCCAGGGTGTATCTGTTGACGACTATTTTCCGGACTCGATTCCTGTATCCTGCCAGGGCACGTCTGAAGAGTTTGAAGATCCGATTCCTGTATCCTGCCAGGGTGTATCTGTTGACGATTATTTTCTGGACTCGATTCCTGTATCCTGCCAGGGCATGTCTGAAGAGTTTGAAGATCCGATTCCTATATCCTGCCAGGGTGTATCTGTTGACGACTATTTTCCGGACTCGATTCCTGTATCCTGCCAGGGAACGTCTGAAGAGTTTGAAGATCCGATTCCTGTATCCAGCCAGGGCGTATCTGTTGACGACTATTTTCCGGACTCGATTCCTGTATCCTGCCAGGGCACGTCTGAAGAGTTTGAAGATCTGATTCCTGTATCCAGCTCGGGCGTATCTATTGACGACTATTTTCCGGACTCGATTCCTGTATCCTGCCAGGGCACATCTGAAGAGTTTGAAGATCCGATTCCTGTATCCTGCCAGGGTGTATCTGTTGACGACTATTTTTCGGACTCGATTCCTGTATCCTGCCAGGGCACGTCTGAAGAGTTTGAAGATCCGATTCCTGTATCCTGCCAGGGTGTATCTGTTGACGACTATTTTCCGGACTCGATTCCTGTATCCTGCCAGGGCACGTCTAAAGAGTTTGAAGATTCGATTCCTGTATCCTGCCAGGGTGTATCTGTTGACGACTATTTTCCGGACTCGATTCCTGTATCCTGCCAGGGCACGTCTGAAGAGTTTGAAGATCCGATTCCTATATCCTTCCAGGGTGTATATGTTGACGACTATTTTCTGGACTCGATTCCTGTATCCTGCCAGGGCACGTCTGCAGAGTTTGAAGATCCGATTCATGTATCCTGCCAGGGCGTATCTGTTGACGACTATTTTCCGGACTCGATTTCTGTATCCTGCCAGGGCACGTCTGAAGAGTTTAAAGATCCGATTCCTGTATCCTGCCAGGGTGTATCTGTTGACGACTATTTTCTGGACTCGATTCCTGTATCTTTCCAGGGCACGTCTGAAGAGTTTGAAAATCCGATTCCTGTATCCAGCCAGGGCGTATCTGTTGACGACTATTTTCCGGACTCGATTCCTGTATCTTGCCAGGGCTCGTCTGAAGAGTTTGAATATTCTATTCCTGTAACCGGCCAGGGCAAATCTGTTGACGACTATTTCCGGACTCGATTCCTGTATCTTGTCAGGGCACGTCTAAAGAGTTTGAAGATTCGATACCTGTATCCAGCCAGGGCATATCTACTTGAAGAGTTTGAAGATCAACCCCTGTAACAGGCAAGGTAATATTCTTTCTTTCTCAGGTACGCAAGTTCTCGCTAAGGAATCCCTTACGCGATCGACACCTAGATGGCATCTATAAGCCCATCCACTTACCAACAGTTCCAAATGGCATCTATAAGCCCATTCCCGACAAGATTCTGTCACACCTCCAGAAGGCATCTATAAGCCCATCCTCCTATCCACCATCCCTCCAAATGGCATCTGTAAGCCCATTCCCGCCATCGCACTGCTGATACTCAACTATGTGAGTGCAAATTTCTGGGCACTCTAGTGTTCAATCATCTTCCACCCTCGGATCACGAAAGGCACACAAGCCAATCTACATCCTCAGGTCTAAGAAGATTGAACAGGGGCAACTGTTGTACCCCAAAATTTTCCCTCCTATATTCTTCATGATTTGGCAAGATCAATCTCCAGATGGTTCAAAATCTCTCAAGGGTTGCACAGTCCAATTGCCTCCTAACACAGTCAAAATTAGGGTTTTGGTTTATGCAAAGAAGTTGAGGTTTTCAAGGGCTCAATCAAGTCCCATATGCTCATATACATTTTCAAGCACCTACATGTCAAGTTTCAAGGCTCACAAGGTCAAGTTGCACAGTCAAAAACCCTAATTGCTTCACAATCAACTGTAAGGGCAAAATGGTCATTTGGCAGTCAAAAGTCAAAATTTTTGGTCAACATCTTATTTTGAAGCCACAATCATCATTTGGTCAAGTCTTGACCATGATTCCACAAGAATGGCTCAAAATTCATCAAGGTGTCAAAAGTTTCTATTTTTGGACAGTTGAAAAGTCAACTGTAACTTGACCAAGGCATAACTTTTTCATGGTTCATCAGAAAAATCCCATCCAATGCTCATCTTGAAGGGGAGGATATTTCCTGCAATTCATCTTCACATTTCAAGTCCAAGAAATGCCCTCACAAAAAGTTATCAATTTCAACATTATAGGTCATTTTCAAAAGTCAACAAAAAGGCACTTTAAGTCAAAGACCATAACTTGAGATTGGTAAATCAAAATGACATGGGACAAAAGACATTGGTTAGAGGACTTCAAGACCTTTCCAAAATGTCCAAGAACATGTTCATAGCTTCAAAATTGAGCAAGATATGCATTGGAGAAGTTGGGAAATTTTTGTGAAATGGCCAAAGTCAATTATCCTTGAAACTTCATTTTTGACAAAAGGGGCCCACTTTTCCAATTGGTTCAGATTGGCCATACCTCCCACGTGTCCCACAATTTATTTCAAGATTTAAAATTAATTTTTCCATTTTTATTTAATTTTATTTGATTTAATTCATTTTAAATCTTTAAAATTCAAATAAAAATCAAAGAAATTAATGGAGGGATATATTTTGTGTTGAATAGCTTTGATACACCTTGAAACACCTTCCAAATTCGTGCAAGGCCTATTATGAGCACAAAATTCAAATTTGACACAAAAATGGCAAGTTGTTTAAATGGTGTTCATGGCAAAATCAAGAGCATAATTGCAAGGCTTCAATGACCATAATTCTGATTGATACTCATTCAAAACCATATATGCAAGCTTGGCCATTACATTACAAGGGCTAGAAACACTCATACAACATAAGCCATTTCGAAATTTTCAAGAGAAAAATCATAAACTGAAAATCATCTTCCAATATAATTCAAGCCTCTCCTTTGATCAAAACACACTCCTGACCCTTCCAGGAAGCCACTGCAATCAAGAACGAGGCCTAACACCATCAGAATCGAAGCACACAACTCATACGGTTTGCATATATTTCCCAATTTACATATCACATTCCGTGCGTTTTTAATACATTCTCTTGATTGACTTGTGTTGCTGACATCCTTCCAAAGCTATTGGTATTGTCTAATTTCATTATCCTGTACAGAATCAAGATTTGCCATTAAAACGCTTTAGGGTTTTCAAGGTTTAGAATTGGGGGTTTTGCTATACTGTAAAATCAGGACTCCAAACAGGCATGGACGAATTCAGCTGGACGAGACGAACAAAATGGACCTATCGCGCCCTTTTTATGTTATCCCTATTCCTATTCGCTATTTTCTGTCATTGCACTTAGTGGGGGTTAAAAACCCCCGCTATCTTGTTTCTTTTTTACAGGTATGAAGAAGACGACGATGACGTGTTTATGTATGTCTGGTGGATTTGAATTAAAGCGCGCGTTTTTGTTAGCTCCAGCGTATATTGTTGCTTTTGCATATTATTTTGATTATCCATGATATTGACAAACACACGCAGATGGTGGAGCGGTTGGTGATGTGTTGGTTCACCACTGGGACCTGGGTTCGATTCCCAGGTCCTCCCATAATTCTCATATTATTTTTCCAAGTGCTTTCCTGTGTAGATTCCAAACTGAGGCGCACCATAAGCCTCACATCTCTGCCTGCCATGTGTCATCAGTGCAGATCCAAAGGACAAAAAGTGTAGAACACCATACTCTGGAGTCAAGCATGCTGCAGGCAACCAAGGGAAGTCAAACGTGGCTTGCTCAAATGGGCCAGAATTCCAATCACACCCTCCTATTTGGCCCATACCCCCTTCCATTTGGTTTATTCTTTTCTATTCTTTTTTATTTATTTTCCAATTTAATTTCTAACCTTTTTTATTTTATTTCTTATTAACATAATTAACCAACTAACATTTTCATAAAAAATCAAAAAAAAAAAACTAACATCATTATTATTATTATTTTATTTTGTAAATAAATATTAAATAAATTAGTTTTAATTAGGCCAATTTAACTCTTTTTTAAAACAATTAAAATAACTTAGAATTAGGTTAACTTAGAATTTCAATTCTCTTATTTTATTTCATAAAAACACAAAAAAACACACAAAAATATTTTCCTTTAATAAATTAATTAATTAGATTAGGTTTATTTAATTAATTGCATTTAAATTACAAAAAGACAAAAAAAAATCAATTTCTTTTCTTAAAAGGGTCAAAACCCTTAGAACATTCCCGATTCTTTCTTTCGCGCGCATTTTAATTTTAATTCTTTATTTTGATTTTTTTTGTAACTGCCTCCGGATGTAATAGTAATTAGGGTTTTACTGCTTTAGTTTCCGTACTTATTTACTAAAAACGGGTCTTTGTATTTTTGGCGATGTATAGACCCGCGCCTTGTAATAGCGTAGGATTTATGTTTCCGCAATTTACTTTTCGCACCCCCTAACTGCTAAATGCATGAAAGAATGTATGGTAAATAAAAACAACTCGTAGCTCACTAATTACAAAGACAAACATTAACTGAATACAACACACAATGCACACACCACTTCTAGGGTACGCCTCACTCGTTGCCTTCAAAACGTGGTCATCAAGTATAAGATGTCTTAGAGGTCGCCCTTCTATCCAAAAGATCCAGTTGCCTCGAAACGGTTGCCTCGGATAAAAGGATCTAGGACATTAGGGTTATTTCTAAGGTGTCCTACCGTTGCTTCGGTGACCACACTGTCCCTTAATCGAATTGACCCGAACAACTCCAACGATGGTGCTACCTACCTCTCAATGGTGGGATAGCACTATCTAAAAGACTCTTACACAGCTTAATTCCTTAGGGTAGGTAGATGACTCATGGGTACTTGCTCTTTTCAAAAATAAACAAAATACTTTTCACACCTTACACTCTCAAAAAGTTTTCAAACAATACTTCATACACTCTTGAGGACTGATACAAGAGTTACCTGGAAGTTTTCAAACGAACTTTTTCAAAACCCACACACACTTGAAAAGCAAACAAATTTTTGAAAACATAAGAGCAAGTACCTAAGAGCCCGTGGATAACCACGGATAGAAAGGGTGCTAACACCTTCCCTTTCTATAAATCTACCTCCCGAACCGAGAAACATTCTCGAATAAGGAATTTTGCTGTGCTTTTGTCCTTTCCATGTTGGAGAACATAAAAGACGGTGGCGACTCTTGCTTACCGCGACATTTCGCGAATCAGCTAAAAAACAGTCAGTTCTATTCCCACCGATCACAAACAACCTTTTGAAAGTTTAATTATTGTCTGCACTGTATTTCGCGGTCTTGAAACTCTACATCAATAAGTTTTTCGTCTCGATATCTTCAAAATTTGTTCATATAAATATGTCATGTTTTAAATTTTATAAACTGTTTGATAAGAAATATGCTTTTAAGGACTGGAATAATAAAGAAGGGCTTCAATTCCTTTCATTGTTGATGTTTCAGGTATCCAGTTGATGCTTTCATGGGAGCCAAAATTCCGTCTGTATTGGTTTGGCATCACTCTAATTTACGATATGGAGCAGGTATTTTACGAATCTAAATCCAAGAATTTTCTTGTTGGTACTGCTCTGCCTTCATTGGGACGAGTTCGTATGTTGTCTGATGCCTATAACTTGGTTAGGTTCTTAGTTGTCAATCTATTAATAATTATTTTTGTTCTTTAAATATGTATTAGCTGACCCATAATGTGTAATTGCAAGCTTCTCAAGTCATGTTTAAAGCATTGGTTTTGATGAAGACAACATGGATATCAACATTCAAAGGATGTGCAAAAAGTTTATCAATATCATATAAAACCTTGTTACAAGTCTTGAAGATTAGAAGAAGAATTATTAAAGAAACAACAAATGTCAAAAGGTATAAATAATTCTTAAACTTGAATATAGATGTTCACAAATATGCATTCATAATCATATACATATCCCACATTTTTGAACAATAAGAAAAACTATGTTTGAAATCTTTTTCAAAAGGATTTTTTTTTGAAAATAAACTTTCAGGAACCGGTTCCTACCTAACAGGGAACCGGGTTCCAAACTTGTTCAAAAAACACTTCCCTGGAATTTGTACCAGGAACCGGGTTGTACCTATAGGGGAACCGGTTCCTGCGTGTTATTTTTGAATTCTGGGTTATAACTTCACTAGGAACCGGGTTCTGCCTGGGTCGGAACTGGTTCCCAGTGAACCAGTACAGATTTTCTTTTGTTTTTTGAACATAATTCAAATGGTATTCTTTCATGATTGCATTGCATCTTTTCATATCAAATGGCATGAATGAAGAGGTATTTGTGACATTATAAATTGTGCAGATTTTCAAATTCAAATAACCTTCTTCAATTAACAATTTTCATCATTCAAATTTGCATATTCTTACAAACTTTCAAGTGTTCTTACAAATCATAAATTTTGTGAAACTTGCCATATACATTTTCATTTAGAAATCATTACAAGTTTCATACATTCATTGTGAACATTTATAATCATTGCTTGAGAATTGTTTCTTTCTTGAAGAAGAAGATCAATCAAAGATTGATAGTGCTCTCCATCTCTTTCAAATAAATCATTGTATTACAAAAAGAAAGTTGTGATAAGGTGGGAGAACTGACTTGGGTTTTGCGTTTGTTTTCGCAAATGTTTCGGTTTAGCAAGAGTCGCCACCGACTTTTTATTTTATCCTAAGGAAAGGTTAAAAAGCACAGCAAAAACCTTTGAGATGTTTTCTTGGGTTCGGGGAGTAGATTATAGAAAGGGAAGGTATTAGCACCCTTTCTATCCATGGTTATCCATAGGCTCTTAGTTACTTGCTTAGATCACTTGCCTTGCATTTTCAATTGTTTGAAATGGTGCTTTCAATTGTTTGAAATGGTGCTTTGTGTGTGAGTTTGAAAATGGTTTTGAAAAGAGGCCATTTGTTGTGGCAACCTTTGTAATGATCCATGTTTGAGTGTATACAAAGGTGTATTTGTCTTTTGAAAAGTTTTCAATGTTTTTGAAAGTTGCTTTGAAAGTGTGTTGTGATGTGTGTTTTGAAAAATGGCAAGGATTGTTTTGCAAGATTGGTCAAGTAACCAAGAGCTATCTACCCTAAATTTCTCAAAGATTTTTCCTATGTTTTAACCCTTTTAACAGTATTGTTCCATCATTGTATTTGGTGGACAATCTTGTGTTAGGATGTTAACGGGACGGGCACGGGTCATCGTTTAGACCATGAATGCAATAGTGCCAAGTGTCTTTGGCAATTTTTTCTTTAAGGGACTTGATCATTTTTAGGCAACTTGAGAAAGCGTCATCGAGGGACTATGATCATTTGAATTATTTTGTTTTGCCAAAGACACTCAACATGCAACATGGCCCATTATTGAAGGCAACAAGTGGAGTAACCCTAAGGGTGCAAGTGTGATTAGTGTTGTCCATTTTCATGCTTTTTTGTCTTTGCATTAGTCAAGCTATTTGTTGGTTGATTTTGCATACAAACCCTAGGTCTATCATGGCATAATTAGAAATCTTTAAAATGCGGAATTTAAAGTCCTAAATTATTACAACATAATTATGGGGATGGGGGTACAAATGTTCAAATGGGGGATATTTAGCAAGAAATTAAACCTAGAACTATTACATCCAAATTGAATATACAAGTTGTTTAATTGTACAATAATTAACTAAATATAATAAATATGCAAAATGCACAAAATGGTTTTGTATGTAAGTAAAAGTATTTTTCATGTGACATATAAACAAAATAAAAAAAGTTAATTTTTTTGAATATTTTCATGGTTTTAGGGCAAAACCCTAATTTTCTAAATAAATAGTATTTATTAATTATATTATATACAATATTAGTTAATTATATACAAAAGATAAAAAAAGGAAGTATATTGTGAGAAAAAAGTATTTTTGATGTCATATATTAATAAAAATAAAAATGTGTTATTTTCATATTTTTATCCTAAATATTTAATAAATATACAAGTATTATATTATATATATATTTAAATATACTAAATATGTAAAAAAATAAAAATATTAATTATTTACAAAAAAAAAGTATATTTTGAGAAAAATGTTTTCAAAAGGTAAAATAAAATAAAAACTGAAAATAAACATGTTTTTGTATCATTTTTAATATTTTAAATAAAAAGTGTTATATTTATTTATATGTACAAGTTCAAATAAAACAAATAAAATCCAAATAAAATGCAAAAATGGGTGGAAAAATATTTTTAATATTTTTATATTTGAGCAAAAAATAATAAGTCAGAATCAAAAAGAAAAAATCAAAAATGATCAAAATAACACACAATGGGCCAAGGGGGTGTAAGTGGAAAAAGATGGTGCAAAAAGCAGGTTGACTCAGGCCCAGCCCAAGTCAACTCTGTCTTCAACCTTCAGCCAGATTCAAACAAAAAACGCGCGCTTCCTTCCATCTCTGCCATCTCTTGATTCCTTGACTTTTAACAAAAACTCAAAACACAAACATTATAGAGCATCATGTCACGAATTCAAACATATAAAAAAGTTGTTCTAACTCTCAGAAATGAGAGATAATTTCTTCTCCCCCAATTCCTGACCTAAGTTTTTTCCAATGTTCAGGTTCAAAATTCTCTCAGCGTACACAACATAAATGAAAAGTAAGTATATGGGTAGCTTCAGGGCCATGAGTAGGACATACTTTTTTCACAAACTTAAGCCTAAATATGCTTGGATAGAGAGATAGAAGTTCACATTTTACCTGTCTCAGCTTGACTCGAACAGAGTAATATGGCCAACTTCAATGGTGTTTGAGGACTTGTACAGCTTGCTTGAGGTCCCAGGAACCTTCTCCTATGCTTTGTGTGCCTTGAATCCTTCTGAATCAAGCTATGGAAGTCAACCTGCAACAATGAAAAGTGAAAATGGCAACCTTGGTTATGGAGTTTACAGCTTGTATCTAAGGCTTGGGACAGCTTCAATGGATGGTATGGAGTGTATTGGAACTTGTTTGAGCAAAAACACACGAGTGGATGATGCTGGCCAAGTCAAAATGCAGAATGCCCTGTTTCTTGCCGAAAAATGGTGATTTTCTGTATGAGGAGGGATCCAGGGTATTTTGGTCGTGCTTTAGATCAGTTGGGGAGTATGAAATGTGTTTACAAAGTTTGTTTTAGTTGGTCTTTGCAGGCATGAGAGTTATGGTTCAATATGCAAGTTTTCTTCTTATCTAAGCAAACAAAATGCAAGTTGGGTTATAGGCCAATGGAGGCCCCTCAAGCATGCTGCAAACTTGGTTCTTGATCAGTGGGATTTGTCCACAAACTTGTGCCTAAAAGATATGGCTTGTACCTCTTTGATTTGTTTTTTGACATAAAGTGTATCTTTACAAGAATGGCAAAATTGCTTTTTCCATATATGTCTTAATTTTGCATGTAATGGTTAAATACACAAAATAAGACTTGCACACAAAGGATTGGCATTTAATTATTGAGTGTGAATGAGATTAGAGGCCTGTAATCTAGCTTGAACCATGCTGACTTGAAAATGGCAATGTTATGAACATGTATTTTGGCTATGAACAATGTGACTTTTGCCCATCTTTGCCAATTCGATTCTCCCTAACCACAAGGGTGTTTGAGAAGTTCTTGGACAATTTGGAAAGCTTGTAATGTGTACTACAATCCATCTTTGTAATGCAAGTTGAAATTCCAAGTGGAAGCATGTGAAAAGTGGCCATGAAGTTGGGCAAAAATCCTGCCTAAAATAGGTCAAAAATTTTCTAAGTTAAGAATGTTTTGCACCCTTGTTCCAAAAATCATAACTTGAGCTACAAGATTCTTTTGAGGAAACTTTGTGAATCAAAGTTATATATTTTTTAATGGAATACAACTTTCATGTTTTGAGTTTTGTTTGAATCCAAATATATCTTGATGAAAAAATGGGACAAAGTTAGGAAAAAATAAGGAAGTTTCATAACTTAGAAAAATTCTAAGTTATGAAATTTTCTCATTCTAAACCCTAATTTGCAATTTTGGGTTTCTTGATGAACAAGTTTCATAATTTGACATGTCTTGATGAAAAATGAATCTTGGCACTTGATTTTGACCAAAAAGTCAAAGTTTGACTTTTCAGTATACAGTCAAATTTAGATCAGTTGACTGGAAAATTCATATGTCAATCCTGTGCATTTGGGACCTTTTGAACTTGTTGAATGTGTCAAGACCATGCCATTGAGTCCTTGAATCCATATATGAGCTTGGTTTGCCATTGGTTAGGTCAAACAGTCAAAAATTGCCTTTGTACAGTCAAAACCCTAAAAATGACCATTTTGCCCTTTTGGTGATCTGATCAAATTTCTTGTGGAATTGTGATCCAAACTTGATCAAATGGTTCATATGAGTTCATTATGTTGATGTGGGTCAAAAAATCATGAAGTTTGACTGTCAATTGGCCACAGTTGACTTTTTCCCCAATACAACTGATTTCTAGGTCAACTGTCCAATTGATTGGGCAAAGATTGGAATCAAGGCTTGAAACTTGGTATGGATAAACTTGTGAGTCCAATATGAAGTATGAAAGTCATTTTGGGCATTTTAGGTCAAAACATCTTTGTGCAAACTCAAACCCTAATTTGGGTCAACAGTGCAAGGAGAAGTCTTGAGCAGAGCAAACCCTAACTTGATCCTGAGTTCCAAGAGTCTTGTGGTGAGAAAATGTTGATGAAATGAGAGGGAAAATTTTGGGGTACAACAGTTTCCCCTGTTCAATCTTCTTGCACCTGAAGAGTTAGATTGGCAAGCTTGCCTTTCGCGTCTCGAAGGTAAAAGGAGATTGGACACTAGAGTGCCCTTAAATTTGCACTCGTCAAAACAATGGATGCGGGAATGGGCTTAGAGATGCCATTTGGAGATGGGCTTAAAGATTACATCTAGAGGGGTGACAGAATCTTGTCGGGGATGGGCTTAAAAGATGCCATCTTGAATGTTTGTTGAATTGCAACGTGATAGGTCAGAAGAATGAGGATTATAATGGTATCCGTGTCTGGAATGCCTTTGAATTGTATCTGGAGACTAGGTTTGTATGAGCAAAAGAATGGCCTCCGTGTCTGGGGCGTATCTGAGCTGTAACTGTGCTTGAAGGTATAATGAATATCAGAATAACTGCCGTGTCTGGAGTGTATCTGTATTGTATCCGGGTAACAGAGAAATATCTGTATGGAGCAACTGCGTGCTGGGGACCACTTCTGAATGAGTGACAGAATGACAACCGTGTTTGGAACGTATCTGGACTGTATCTGAAGTTGAGGTTTGTATGAGTAGCAGAATGACTTCCGTGTCTGGAGTGTATCTGAAACTGTAACTGGTATTGAGATCCGTATGAGTAACAAAATGACTTCCGTGTCTGGAGTGTATCTGGAACTGTAACTGGGATCTAAATAAATGACAGAATGACTTCCATGGCGAATGCACCGGGGAGAATCAAACTGCTGTTGTAAGGGTCAGAATGGTATCCGTGCTTGGAATGCATTGAACCTTGAGGTGGATAAATGAATCTGAATGAGAGATAGAATGACTGTCGTGTCTGGAGCGTATCTAGTTTGTATATGATTGCTGTAGTCTGAATGAGTAGTAGAATGACCGCCGTGTCTGGGGTGTATCCATACTGTATCTGACTTGAAATTCTGAATGAGTAATATAATGACCGCCATGTCTGGGGTGTATCCATACTGTATCTGAATAATTGTTAATGATAGCCTTTTAATCTTATCCTGAAAAGGATGAAATGTTAGCTAAAACACAAAGTTATGTTGCATGATATGTATGATGCAATATATATGTTATATCAATGTTTATGATATGAATGTAAATGAATGTGCATGTAAGCTGATGAGCTATTTCGCTGAGGATAGACGAATCCTGGATGGTTGGAGATAAAAGGATCTTGACTGCTGCCAGGGAAAGTGAATCCTTGACTGCTGCAGGGGATTGCAAGAACCTTTGATTACTGAAGATGAGACATCCTTGTTGACTACTGCTGGAGAATCAGGAGCTTGGGTTGTATGCCAATCTACTAGGGATTTCTGTCTTGAGGAGATCTTCACTGGAGAATATTCGAATATCCTGTGAGGAACTGAGAATGAGAGTCTTCATTCTGCTTGGAGATTGATAGTTGGAAGTTTTAGCTTCGCTGGGGATTGCAAAAATCTTTTGAATTTGAGAAGGAACCGGTGTAGGGTTGCTTCATGATGAGTCCGTGTAAAACTGCATCTGAATTTGAGAAGGAACCGGTGTAGGGTTGCTTCATGATGAGTCCGTGTAAAACTGCATCTTAGAGTTGAGATCTGTATGAGTAGCAGAATGACTTCCGTGTCTGGAGTGTATCTGAAACTGTAACTAGTATCTGAATGAGTGACAGAATGGCTACCGTCTTTGGAGCGTATCTGAAACTGTATCTTGGAGTTGAGATCTGTATGAGTAGCAGAATGACTTCCGTGTATGGAGTGTATCTGAAACTGTAACTAGGATCTGAATGAGTGACAAAATGGCTACCGTGTTTGGAGCGTATCTGAAACTGTATCTTGGAGTTGAGATCTGTATGAGTAGCAGAATGACTTCTGTGTCTGGAGTGTATCTGAAACTGTAACTAGGATCTGAATGAGTGACAGAATGGCTACCATGTTTGGAGCGTATCTGAAACTGTATCTTCCAACAGGTGATGAAGGAATTGTTGAACACTTTTGACATTCGAATGCCCCAAGTGATGATGAAAGAGTCTTGAATCAGGTTACTCTGCAAATTGAGAGATTTCTTGAAATCTTGACTGGACTGCCCCAGGTTAACTGAACTTTGAAAGATCTGTTGAAACCTTGACTGGACTGCCCCAGGTTAATTGGATGGTGACATGTCATGCCCCTTGTTGATAGGAGACTTGTCGTTGGAAGTGTCATCCTTTTTGAAGTGATTTTGTTCACTGAGAGAGTTTTCGTTCCTCCGAACATTCGCTGTATGAATTTCTTCGCTGTCAAACAAATAACCATGTGCAAACAACGATATTCAAATAATGCAAAGTTTATGCTTGTCTCAAAGTTTTAAAAAATGCGTTTTTTAGCAGAAAACTTTTCATAAGACAAATGCAACACAAGATTTAGGGCAAAGCCTTACAGGAGTCAGGATACCTTTTGTAACAGTATGCTTTCGAGCTAACCCATGCTTCAATTAGGACTTTTGAAGGGTTATAACGTGGCCTGGTTCACGGTTTAAGAAACAAAGGATAAAGGCTCAAAGTATATTTGTACCCACCCGTTCTCGTGATGTTCTTCAATCCTAAGCTCAGTTAATTGTGCGTCGAACTCCATTCGAATTTGGAATGACTTTTGGGTGATGGTTCACCAGTTGAATTTGGAGGGCAGTCATCCTCTCCTTTTTCTCTTGCAACATTTTTCATGTTGTTGAGGATTTATAATGACCTCTTTCTTTTGATTTGTTATCCCTAACTTTTGCCTGACTGTTCCTGTTTTCGAGATTACAGTCAGCGGGATGCCCCAGCTTTCTTAAACCTCCTTTATAGGTTTTGACTTAGTGGGATTTTTATTTTTTGAGAGATAATGACTGCTTATGTGATAGGGAACCATCACTGTCTTTTGATTCCAGAGGAATGTCTTTTTTTTGATGTCGTTCGTTGTATTACGAACAGAGAGTTTGCGACTTCAATGCACATCTTTTTTGAATTAACTGAGATACTACCCTGCCCCAGGTTTATATCAAAGGTTTTGATTTGTTTAGAACAGAAAACTCCTACTTCTTTGGCTCGAAGGGGTTGACTAGGGATTATCTTCCTTATAACTCCAGTGTTTGGGAATTGAAAGAAATGTCTGTACATCATCAACACGGTCTGTTCAAAAGCATATTGTATGAGATTATGGTATTATTTCGTCATCCTCCCTCTAAAGGCTTGCAGCTTTTTATCAAGAGTTAAATATCATAAAGAAAGCATAAGAGTAGTGAAAACGAATGGATGAATTCAAGACAAACATATGCAATGCATTAATGAAACAAAGTTTGACATTAAAAGATAATTGTTTGAATAACAAAGAGATTACAACTTGAAAATCCAAATGAAACAAAAGTCTCTCAGTTTGAGCTTTGTCACTTCAGGTGGAGAAATTCTTAACGGAAGATTTTCATCTCGCCGTCTGGCATGAACCTCAGCACTCCAATGTCAATCAGATCTTGAATCTTGTTCTTCAAGGCCCAACAGTCTTCGGTGTCATGTCCTGGGCTATAGGAGTGGTATATACAAAATGCGTCGGGATGATAGTTAGGAGCGGAGGTATTGGGCTTCCGAATAGGATCCCTCAAAGCAGTCAGATTGACCTCCAACAAGCGCTCCAGTATTAGAGATGGCGGTATGTCAGTCTCAGTGAACTGTCTTCCCGACGTATTTTGCTTACGCCTATTACCCCGTTGACGTTGGCGAGGTTGTTGATGGGCTTGTGACCCTGAAGCAAGTAGAGGAGCCTTCCCCTTGTCTTCTTGAGTGGTGACTTGCTCTTCAACCTCAGATGTTTGCCCCAGTTGGTTGTCCCGAAGCAGTTGGTTGACGAGAACTCTGAGCCCCTCTTGTCTTTGAGACAAGTCCTGGATGAGAGCCATCTGGCCCACCAGTTGCCCCATTATTTGGATCCTCATTGTAGTCAGCTCAGACTGTAGTGCCTCCAACTGATCACTCCTGGCATTGTTTGAATTCTCCTGGACCAAGCCCCTTGTGAGGAGAGCCTTCACTTCTTCTTGCCCCATAGACAGGTTCAAGAACATCTCTTGAAGCTGAGCATTTTGGTCCTGGATATCCTTGACAGTCCTCTCTAGAGCCATCTCTTACTGAAATAAACAGTAGGAGAGTAAGGAAACCTGAAAAAGGAAAAACTGTCATGATGCGATGCATGATATGTAGATACATGTTTTCAAGGATCTCTTAGGGTAAACACAAGAGAATGTTAGAGGTTGAACTTCGATCTTTGATTGGAGAACTTTGCAACGGTGGATGTCTTTCCACGAGAATCAAGCTCACCATGTCAAGTGGGTCACAGCCCCTGATTCAAGTTGTTGTACTTGATCTTTGATGGCATTTGCTTAGAGGAGAAACCTCTTGCCTTTTGGTAGACGCCTGGTTCAACGTGACCCTGCATCAAAAGAACCTTCGAGATCCTTGAAATGGTTATTGAAAATGCTATGGTATGATGTCATGATGTTATGTACATGTATGCAAAAGCAAGTGAGTGTATATACAGGCAATCATATTCACACAAAGCAAACAAGTCCTTAGTTTCAGGCTTGCATGGGGTTGTAGGTAAGTACCCTCTTGAAGTTAGTTGGCTCATCATGTCCTAACATAGAAACCAGGTTCTAAGGAGCTCAATATCATTGGATTATTTTCTGTGTTCATTGTTTTGGTTTAGCCACTTAACTGGCGACCAAAATATCCCAAGAAAACAACCCTCAATGAGTGTAGTATCGAGGATCTACCAACTTCGGACTGCACCAAAGTCGGTCATCTCACTACCCCTAAAAAGGCTAAGATGTTCAATTAAGGTTCTAAGAGTTCGTTAGTGCTTCACGACATCACTCAGCGTCCCCGTACTCTCCTTGATTGAACTCAAGGGTTACCGGTACTCACAAATATGTCGCACTAACACAGCTTACTGCTTCAACCATGTCGATATACCCCACACAGTTCCCTCACAGTTTTATTGCTATTTACCTAAAAAGGTGCCCCCAAATCCGGGTGTAGGATTTACAACAAACCCAAACAAGGACCCAAAAAGTAAAGCAATCAAAGCAATTAAAGCAAGTATGTATGGGTGATCTAAAACCCTAAGGTAAACCCCACTTTTAAATTTCTCCCCAGCAGAGTCGCCAGTTCTGTGATACGGTGGGAGAACTGACTTGGGTTTTGCGTTTGTTTTCGCAAATGTTTCGGTTTAGCAAAAGTCGCCACCGACTTTTTTTTTATCCTAAGGAAAGGTTAAAAAGCACAACAAAAACCTTTGAGATGTTTTCTTGGGTTCGGGGAGTAGATTATAGAAAGGGAAGGTATTAGCACCCTTTCTATCTATGGTTATCCATGGGCTCTTAGTTACTTGCTTAGATCACTTGCCTTGCATTTTCAATTGTTTGAAATGGTGCTTTCAATTGTTTGAAATGGTGCTTTGTGTGTGAGTTTGAAAATGGTTTTGAAAAGAGGCCATTTGTTGTGGCAACCTTTGTAATGATCCATGTTTGAATGTATACAAAAGTGTATTTGTCTTTTGAAAAGTTTTCAATGTTTTTGAAAGTTGCTTTGAAAGTGTGTTGTGATGTGTGTTTTGAAAAATGGCAAGGATTGTTTTGCAAGATTGGTCAAGTAACCAAGAGCTATCTACCCTAAATTTCTCAAAGATTTTTCCTATGTTTTAACCCTTTTAACAGTATTGTTCCACCATTGTATTTGGTGGACAATCTTGTGTTAGGATGTTAACGGGACGGGCACGGGTCATCGTTTAGACCATGAATGCAATAGTGCCAAGTGTCTTTGGTAATTTTTTCTTTAAGGGACTTGATCATTTTTAGGAAACTTGAGAAAGCGTCATCGAGGGACTATGATCATTTGAATTGTTTTGTTTTGCCAAAGACACTCAACATGCAACATGGCCCATTATTGAAGGCAACAAGTGGAGTAACCCTAAGGGTGCAAGTGTGATTAGTGTTGTCCATTTTCATGCTTTTTTGTCTTTGCATTAGTCAAGCTATTTGTTGGTTGATTTTGCATACAAACCCTAGGTCTATCATGGCATAATTAGAAAGCTTTAAAATGTGGAATTTAAAGTCCTAAATTATTACAACATAATTATGGAGATGGGGGTACAAATGTTCAAATGGGGGATATTTAGCAAAAAATTAAACCTAGAACTATTACATCCAAATTGAATATACAAGTTATTTAATTGTACAATAATTAACTAAATATAATAAATATGCAAAATGCACAAAAATGGTTTTGTATGTATGTAAAAGTATTTTTCATGTGACATATAAATAAAATAAAAAAAGTTAATTTTTTTGGATATTTTCATGGTTTTAGGGCAAAACCCTAATTTTCTAAATAAATAGTATTTATTAATTATATTATATACAATATTTGTTAATTATATACAAAAGATAAAAAAAAGGAAGTATATTGTGAGAAAAAAGTATTTTTGATGTCATATATTAATAAAAATAAAAATGTGTTATTTTCATATTTTTATCCTAAATATTTAATAAATATACAAGTATTATATTATATATATTTAAATATACTAAATATGTACAAAAATAAAAATATCAATTATTTACAAAAAAAAAGTATATTTTGAGAAAAATGTTTTCAAAAGGTAAAATAAAATAATAACTGAAAATAAACATGTTTTTGTATCATTTTTAATATTTTAAATAAAAAGTTTTATATTTATTTATATGTACAAGTTCAAATAAAACAAATAAAATCTAAATAAAATGAAAAAATGGGTGGAAACATATTTTTTATATTTTTTATATTTGAGCAAAAAATAATAAGTCAGAATCAAAAAGAAAAAATAAAAAATGATCAAAATAACACACAATGGGCCAAGGGGGTGTAAGTGGAAAAAGATGGTGCAAAAAGCTGGTTGACTCAGGCCCAGCCCAAGTCAACTCTGTCTTCAACCTTCAGCCAGATTCAAACAAAAAACGCGCGCTTCCTTCCATCTCTGCCATCTCTTGATTCCTTGACTTTTAACAAAAACTCAAAACACAAACATTATAGAGCATCATGTCACGAATTCAAACAAATAAAAAAGTTGTTCTAACTCTCAGAAATGAGAGAGAATTTCTTCTCCCCTAATTCTTGACCTAAGTTTTTTCCAATGTTCAGGTTCAAAATTCTCTCAGCACACACAACATAAATGAAAAGTAAGTATATGGGTAGCTTCAGGGCCATGAGTAGGACATACTTTCTTCACAAACTTAAGCCTAAATATGCTTGGATAGAGAGATAGAAGTTCACATTTTACCTGTCTCAGCTTGACTCGAACAGAGTAATATGGCCAACTTCAATGGTGTTTGAGGACTTGTACAGCTTGCTTGAGGTCCCAGGAACCTTCTCCTATGCTTGGTGTGCCTTGAATCCTTCTGAATCAAGCTATGGAAGTCAACCTGCAACAATGAAAAGTGAAAATGGCAACCTTGGTTATGGAGTTTACAACTTGTATCTAAGTCTTGGGACAACTTCAATGGATGGTATGGAGTGTATTGGAACTTGTTTGAGCAAAAACGCACGAGTGGATGATGCTGGCCAAGTCAAAATGCAGAATGCCTTGTTTCTTGGAGAAAAATGGTGATTTTCTGTATGAGGAGGGATCAAGGGTATTTTGGTCGTGCTTTAGGTCAGTTAGGGAGTATGAAATGTGTTTACAAAGTTTGTTTTAGTTGGTCTTTGCAGGCATGAGAGTTATGGTTCAATATGCAAGTTTTCTTCTTATCTAAGCAAACAAAATGCAAGTTGGGTTATAGGCCAATGCAGGCCCCTCAAGCATGCTACAAACTTGGTTCTTGATCAGTGGGATTTGTTCACAAACTTGTGCCTAAAAGATCTGGCTTGTACCTCTTTGATTTGTTTTTTGACATAAAGTGTATCTTTACAAGAATGGCAAAATTGCTTTTTCCATATATGTCTTAATCTTGCATGTAATGGTTAAATACACAAAATAAGACTTGAACACAAAGGATTGGCATTTAATTTTTGAGTGTGAATGAGATTAGAGGCCTATAATCTAGCTTGAACCATGGTGACTTGAAAATGGCAATGTTATGAACATGTATTTTGGCTATGAACAAAGTGACTTTTGCCCATCTTTGCCAATTCGATTCTTCCTAACCACAAGGGTGTTTGAGAAGTTATTGGACAATTTGGAAAGCTTGGAATGTGTAATACAATCCATCTTTGTAATGAAAGTTGAAATTCCAAGTGGAAGCATGTGAAAAGTGGCCATGAAGTTGGGCAATAATCCTGCCTAAAATAGGTCAAAAATTTTCGAAGTTAAGAATGTTTTGCACCCTTGTTCCAAAACTCATAACTTGAGCTACAAGCTTCTTTTGAGGAAACTTTGTGAATCAAAGTTGTAGATTTTGCAATGGACTACAACTTTCATGTTTTGAGTTTTGTTTGAATCTAAATATATCTTGATGAAAAAATGGGATAAAGTTAGGAAAAAATAAGGAAGTTTCATAACTTAGAAAAATTCTAAGTTATGAAATTTTCTCATTCTAAACCCTAATTTGCAATTTTGGGTTTCTTGATGAACAAGTTTCATAATTTGACATGTCTTGATGAAAAATGAATCTTGGCACTTGATTTTGACCAAAAAGTCAAAGTTTGACTTTTCAGTATACAGTCAAATTTATATCAGTTGACTGGAAAATTCATCTGTCAATCCTGTGCATTTGGGACCTTTTGAACTTGTTGAATGTGTCAAGACCATGCCATTGAGTCCTTGAATCCATATATGAGCTTGGTTTTCCATTGGTTAGGTCAAACAGTCAAAAATTGCCTTTGTGCAGTCAAAACCCTGAAAATGACCATTTTGCCCTTTTGGTGATCTGATCAAATTTCTTGTGGAATTGTGATCCAAACTTGATCAAATGGTTCATATGAGTTCATTATGTTGATGTGGGTCAAAAAATCATGAAGTTTGACTGTCAATTGGCCACAGTTGACTTTTTCCCCAATACAGCTGATTTCTAGGTCAACTGTCCAATTGACTGGGCAAAGATTGGAATCAAGGCTTGAAACTTGGTATGGATAAACTTGTGAGTCAAATATGAAGTATGAAAGTCATTTTGGGCATTTTAGGTCAAAACATCTTTGTGCAAACTCAAACCCTAATTTGGGTCAACAGTGCAAGGAGGAGTCTTGAGCAGAGCAAACCCTAACTTGATCCTGAGTTCCAAGAGTCTTGTGGTGAGAAAATGTTGATGAAATGAGAGGGAAAATTTTGGGGTACAACTAAAGTATTCCCTTACTATCCAGGATTGTTGGAAGTAAGTGTTGTGATTTGAAGAGGATTGTTCTTCATTCACATTAGTGTTTGTTTGACCTTAAAGGTGTTAAGAACCTTTGGTCACCCTATAGGTTAGATAGTAAGCATAGGATGTACAATCATTCTAAACTATAGTGAAATCTCTTTCGTGTTGGAAAGGGGACTGGAGTACTCTCGGATTGTGAGGGGAACCAGGATATATCGCCGTGTTCTTTACTTTTCCGCTTTTATCGTTTTCATCACCATAATCAAGAAAAGATAAGATATAGTCAAAAACCTTCAAACACTTAACCACAAATTACTACAAGTATTCTCATAAAACCGAATAAATTTTTATATACCTAATTCACCCCCCTCTTAGGCACTTTTAGACTTACAATTGGCATCAGAGCAAGTTATAGGTAACTTGTTCCTAAAGATCCAGAATGGCTTCCGCAAATCAAAATCCGGTTTTCAAACATGGTGGTAGTAACAACAAGCCTCCATTGTTTTGTGGTGAATACTTTGACTTTTGGAAAATTCGCATGAAGGATCATCTTAAAGCGCAAGGAGAAGAAATATGGAATGCTGTTGAGAATGGTCCATTTACTCTGGTGTGTGTTGTCAATGGTGTTGGGTCATCAAATCCTAAAGCATCATGGGATGACGATGACAAGAAAAAAGTTCTCTTTGACAAAAAGGCAATCAATATTCTCCAAAGTGCTCTTAGTATGGATGAATTTTTCCGAGTATCGGCATGTACAACGACAAAGGAAATTTGGGATACTCTTGTAGAAACTCATGAAGGAACCGCCGAAGTCAAAAGGTCTAGATTGAACACTTTGAGTCAAGAATATGAATTATTCAGAATGCTGCCCGGAGAATCCATCCTTGACTTGCAAAAGAGATTCGTTCACTTGACAAACCATTTGAAGGCACTCGGTAAGACTTTAACTAACGATGAATTAAATCTTAAAGTGCTTAGGTCTTTAACTAGGGAATGACAACCAAAAGTGACGGCAATATCCGAAAAGAAAAGCCTAGCAACTATGACTTCCGCAACACTTTTCGGAAAGCTTCAAGAATATGAGACGGAACTTGGAAGGCTTGAAAAACATGAGAATCATGAGAAGAAATCCAAAGGCATTACTTTGAAAGTTGATTCAAAAGAAAGTCAAGATAAAGATGCATCGGAGGAAGATGAAAACTTCTTGCTTCTTGTAAAAAGGTTAGGAAAATATTTTGGTCATAAAAATAATCTTCATAATGCTAACTTTGTCAAAAGAAAGAAATTTTATAAGCATACTGTGATCGGTGGATCTGGAACTGACTGTTTAACGCTGGTTCGCGAAATGCCGCGGAAGCAAGAGTCGCCACTGTCTTTTATTTTCTCCAAATGGAAAGGACAAAAGCACAGAAAAATTCCTTATAGAGATTGCTCTCGGTTCGGGAGGTAGATTATAGAAAGGGAAGGTGTTAGCACCCTTTCTATCCATGGTTATCCATGGGCTCTTAGATACTTGCTCATTGTGTTTTCAAAAGATTTGTTTGCTTTTCAACTGTGGGTTTAAAAAGTTTCTTTGAAAATTCCAGTTCGACTCTTGTATCGGTCCTCAAGAGTGTTTAAAAAATTGCTTTCGAAAGCTTTTTGAAAAGGTGTCGGTGTGAAAAGTATTTTTGATTTGTTTTTGAAATTAGAGCAAGTATCTAGAGTCGTCTACCTACCCTAAGGAATTCGTCTGTGTAGATGTCCTTAAAGTAGTGCCATCCCACCATTGAGAGGTAGGTAGCACCACCATTGGAGGTGTTCGGGTCAATTCGAAGGTTCGGGACATGGTGATCACCAGAGCAATAGGAAGATACCTTAGAAGCTACCCTCATGCCAGGTTCCCGGATCATGAGGACTTACTAAAACATCCTCTACTCGACGACCACCTTTCGAGGGGCAAGGCAACAGTGAGGCGTGCCCTAGGGGTGGTGTGTGATTTGTGTGTCGTTTTCATATATTTTATCTTGTTCATGTCGTGGGTGATCTACGCGTTGCTTTTATTTTAACATTCATTCTTGCATGCAATTTATTAGCAGTTAAAAAAATGCGAGAAATATAAAGTTCCTAAACTATTACAAAGGCGCGGGTCCACATCGCCAAATTTAATCCAGGACCCGATTTGACATAAAATAAAGTAAAGTGCGAAAAATATAAATGTCGAATTTACACGGCTTTGGGAGAATTACATAAAAATTATAAGAAAGGAAATAAATGCGCGAATTGGAATTACTATCGAATGCGAGGGCGTTGGACCCTTTTTAACGAAACTAAATTATGATTAACAAATTAATTAAATTAAAATAAAAAGAAAAGGTTTTTTGAGTTTTTGTATTTATGGACTTTTATGAGAATTAAATGAAATTTAAAACCTAATTCTAGCTATTTTTATTTATTAAGAAAAATATTAAAATTGAACCTAAAATTAAACCTAATTAATTAATGCAATTTTATTTACAAGAAAATAATAATTAATAATTAATAATTAATATGGTGAAAGAAGAAAAAAGGATAAAAGTGCTTAAAACCTAATTCTACAATTTTTAAGTTTATTAAGAAAAAAAAACATTAAAATTTAAACCTAAAATTAAGACTAGATTAATTAATAAGATCTATTTACAAAAATAATATTTAAATCAAATATATTTTATTTTTTGGTCTTTTCTGATTTTTATTATTTTTATATGAAATCAATTTTTATTGAATTAAAAAGAAAATAATTGAATTAAGACAAATAATAAAGAAAAATAGAATAAAGAAAAGAGAAAGAAATACAATACAAGGGGGGGGGGGGGGGGTTTGCCCCAATCAGGAGGTGTTGTCCAACATTTTTGGCCCAATGTTTAAGGCTTTGTTTGACTTTTCAAGGAGGCGTGTGTACGCGTTGACTGATGCCTATTATGTTCTTCAAATCTAGACCTTTGGATTGGGATCATGGGGTGCGTGGCATGCCTGGATTGTGAGCGTATGGTGGACGCCTAGAGAGTGCGCTGCATGCAATTATATTAAAACAAAACACATCAAGAATATGGGGGGACCTGGGAATCGAACCCAGGTCCCAGTGATTATAGGACAACGCACCAACCATCTGCACCATTTGCTTTCTTTGTAAGATTATTGGAACATGATTATTATAAAAAAAAAACGCTAATGCTAACAACCAAAAATAAGTGCGCTGAATTTAAATTACCCAACCACAGCTTGCCACATAATCTTCTTCTTCGTTGTCCCTGAAACAAAAAAGAATTAGCGGGGGTTTTGAACCCCCCCAAAATGCACCCTTTTCAAAAATAGCGAATAGCTCATCTTGCTATATAAATTAGGCGCGATTAGTGGGTTATGTTCGTCCAAGCTTCCTGAGTTTAGCCATGGTACTGGGAAGTCCTAATTTTACAGTATACGAAAAATGCCCAATTTGAAGCTTGAGGAACCCTAGCGAGCTTCAATGGTGAAATCGCGTACGATGCTTAAAAACTCAATCAAAACATATGGTTAGCTTTAGAATGATCCAATGAATACAAATCCAATATTAAAAATTGCAAACAATGCATGAATTATGATTCAAGAATATGGAAAAAATCATGAACAGGACACGGTCGTTCTACCGTTTCTTGACGTTATAGTTGATGGTTTTGATTCAGACACGTTCCTTGAAGCCTCAGGAATGCAATAGGATAGTTTTCTTGCCTTGAAATGCCTTGGAATCACGTTTTCAGTTTTGGAATTTTTCACAAAAAATGCAATGTTCTTCTTCAGCTTTTGGGTGCAGCTTGGAGCTCTCTTGGCACTAGGGTTTTGATCAGTCTTATATGAGGATGGATTAGGGTTGAGTTTTCAATCAAAAGATCTTTGCATTGATGAGAACAATATTTGATTTTCATGCATAATTCTTTCAATCTTTTCCATGCATATTTGATACCAATCATGTCCAAATTACCTTGATTCTTTCCATATCAGATAATGCACGGAATCTTGAAGATATTTCATGCATAAAAGATTTGAAAAGCTTGCTTTGGTATTTTTCCCATATTTTAATTAATTAAATGAATTATTTGTATTTAAAAATTCAAATAAATAATAAAAATGATGAAATAAATCCCCTTTGGGCCAAATGGTCGTGCATATGCTTTGGATGATGAATCTTGGAAGAAAATGTGGCCCATTAGCAATTTTAAGGCATTTGAAGCAAAGTTGACTTTTCAAAATTCCCAAAAATTTCCCAACTTCCACAAGGCATATCTTGCTCAATTTTTAAGCTTTGATCATGTTCTTTGACATTTTGGAAAGGTCTTGAAGTCCTCTAACCAATGCCATTGGTCCCATGTCATTTTTATTTACCAATCTCAAGTTATGGTCTTTGACTTAAAGTCCCTTTTTGTTGACTTTTGAAAATGACCTATAATGTTGAAATCGATAACTTTTTGTGAGAGCATTTCTTGGACTTGAAGTGTGAAGAGGAGTTGTAGTAAATGTATTTCTCTTCAAAATGAGCTTTGGATGGAATTTTTCTGATAAACCATGTGGAAGTTATGCCTTGGTCAAGTTACAGTTGACTTTTTCAATTGTCCAAATATGGAAACTTTTGCATCTTGAGACTTTTTGAGCCATACTTTGAGAATCATGATCAAGCATTGATAAAATGATGTTTGTGGCTTCAAAATGAGATGTTGACCAAAAATTTTAACTTTTGACTGTCAAATGACCATTTTGCCCCTACAGTTGACTGTTGAGCAATTAGGGTTTTTGACTGTGCATTTTTGTGCTGTAAGTCTTGAAACTTGGTATGAGGATGCTTGACCATGTTTGTAGGCATGTGGGACTTTATTGGACCCTTGGAAACTTCAATTTCTTTGTCAGAACCAAAACCCTAGTTTTTGACTGTTAGGAGGTCCTTGAACTGTGCAACCCTTGGGGAGATTTTGAAGCATGCTCTTTGAAAATCTTGAAGAATATGGGAGGGCAAATTTTGGGGTACAACAGTTGCCCCTGTTCAATCTTCTTAGACCTGAGGATGCAGATTGGCTGACGTGCCTTTCGTAATCCGAAGGTGGAAGATGATTGAACACTAGAGTGCCCAGAAATTTGCGCTCACATATTAGTGTGATGATGTGAATGGGCTTATAGATGCCATTTGGAGATTGATGGATAGGATGATGGGCTTATAGATGCCATGCTGAGAGATGATGGAAGGTGGATGGGCTTATAGATGCCATCTGGGCGTCGATCGCGTAAGAGATTCCTTAGCGAGAACTTGCGTACTTGCAAAAGAAAATGATTACCTGGCCTGTTACAGGAGCTGGTCTTCAAACTCTTTGTGTAGATGTGTCCTGACTGGTTACAGGAGCTGGATCTGGAGCTTCAAAAGGTGATGAATGAACCAGGGATGGTTACTACCTCAATGGGATGGTGAGAGAACCTTGAACGATTACTACCTCAACAGGAACGCTGAGAGAATCTTGGGCGACTTCAACCTCAACAGTAACGCTGAGAGAATCTTGGGCGAATTCAACCTCAACAGTAACGCTGAGAGAATCTTGGGTGTCTTCTACTGAGTCTTTATCAGGAAAATCTTTTAGGGGCCGATTTAACTGGACTAGTGAAGGCCTTTGACTGGATAAGAAACAGAAAAATCTTAGGGTCGATTTAACTGAACCGGTCTAGGTCTTGAAATGTCTTCAACTGGATAAGAAACAGGGAGATCTTAGGGTCGATCTGACTGAACCAGAGAAGGCCTTTGACTGGATAAGAAACAGGAAAATCTTATGGTCGATTTAACTGAACCGGTCTAGGTCTTGAAATCTTCAACTGGATAAGAAACAGGGAGATCTTAGGGTCGATCTGACTGAACCAGAGAAGGCCTTTGACTGGATAAGAAACAGGAAAATCTTAGGGTCGATTTAAATGAACCGGTCTAGGTCTTGAAATCTTCAACTGGATAAGAAACAGGGAGATCTTAGGGTCGATCTGACTGAACCAGAGAAGGCCTTTGACTGGATAAGAAACAGGAAAATCTTAGGGTCGATTTAACTGAACCGGTCTAGGTCTTGAAATGTCTTCAACTGGATAAGAAACAGGGAGATCTTAGGGTCGATCTGACTGAACCAGAGAAGGCCTTTGACTGGATAAGAAACAGGAAAATCTTAGGGTCGATTTAACTGAACCGGTCTAGGTCTTGAAATGTCTTCAACTGGATAAGAATCAGGGAGATCTTAGGGTCGATCTGACTGAACCAGAGAAGGCCTTTGACTGGATAAGAAACAGAAAAATCTTAGGGTCGATTTAACTGAACCGGTCTAGGTCTTGAAATATAGTTGAGAACTTAACTGAATCTTTCCTGAAAGGTAAAGGTCAGTCATATGCAATGCATGATATGGATCAAGCAATGATGTTCTCAACATAGATGAGACTTGTTAGATATGATGCGTATATGCATGTTGTAATGTATGGAAGTACGATGTTTATGAATGTATGTTTGTCGTCTAGGAAAGTAAATCCTTGACGGGTGCCGGGAAGTCACTCCTGGGCTGATGTTGAAGAATAGATCTTTGCTTCCGTTGGGGATGATAGTTGCAAGCATACCGGTAGGAGAAGATAACTCCGTTGGGGAATAAACTTGGCGAATAGATTACTCTGCGGGGAGAAAAGTACTCTAACGATCTTGCTGGGAAACCATACTCTGTGGGGACAGGGATACTTCACTGAGATTTGATGATAACTCCGCTGGGGATACCATTGTTGTGTTGGAAGTGTTAATAGACTTCGCTGGGGGTAAGAAGACTTCGCCGAGAACGATCTTTCTGCGGCTTTTGGCTGAGGATAACCCAGTTATATCCTGGTAGGGAAATAACTCTTTGAATAAAGTCGGGGGATGCGTTCGTGCTCTGCGAGGGTAAGCTTCCAGAATCTACTGGGGATAAGCTTTCTGTTTGGGGAGATAAATTCCTGGGGAAACTGGATTGGACTCTCCTGGGGAAGTTTTGAGCTGTATCGGGGGAGTGACTCCTTTGAATATTCGATATACCGCCGGGGAACAATCTTTAGGCCAAGACTGCCGGGGATGCTTGTTAAGAATGTCTGTACTGCTGGGGAATGTTGAGATCTGCGGGAGGATACCCAACTTCCTTAAGTTTGACTGTAACTTTGCTTAGGGAGAGTGCACTGACTTGCTGGCTCACTCTCTGGGGAATTAAGATATCTGGTTATGTTCTTTAGCTGAACCTACCTTGGTACCTTGGTGGACAGGACCATTAGACTGTTTGGACAACTCATCATTGCCCCTGTTTCTGAGATGGGAGAGGAAGACCTGTGAGGTGCTGATAATTGTTGACGGACAAACCTTCTGCTGGTAGGCAAGTGACGAGATGACAGGACATAGTCGTACGCTTTGATCCCTAACTTTTGCCTGGACCGCCTTTTCGGGTTTTTAGTCCACCGGGATACCCATTTTTGCCCAAGCCGCCTTTTCAGGTTTTCGACTTGCTGGGTGTACATATTTTTTCATTTCATCCCTTATTTTTGCCCGAACCCTTTTGGTTCGCTGGGAAGCCCTTATTTTTGCCTAGGTGTGTCAACCTAGCGGGTCCTTGATTATGCGCAGTATTTTTTCGACTATGTCCACACTTTCCGGATGTAGGGAGTTGCCCCTGTTAGAAGTGTTTTGCCATGCCACCCGAAGATGTTTGATCAGGCAAGATTCGTCGTTGGAGTTCCCCAAGTGACTCAGGCGGAGATTTGCCCCAGGTTATTTGGCCTTTGAGAGATTCTCCGAATCTTGACTTAACTGCCCCAGATGATGGACAATTAGTCATGCCATGCCCCTTGATTGGAAGTGCTTTTGTTCACTAGGTATTCATCGTGCGAGTTTCCCTGCTGTTCAAACAAATAGTCATATGCAAACAATGTTATATCAAAAATGCAAAGCTTATGTCTGTCTTGGAGATTTTGAAAATGCATTCTTTTTCATAAAACAAGTGAATGTTTGTAAAACGTGATGTCAACTCCGTATTTACCGTAGGCCTTAAGGAGTCAGGATACCTTTCGGAACAGTATGCTTTTGAACTAACCCATGCTTCAGCTAGGACTTTTGAGGGTTATAACGTGGCCTGGTTCATGGTTTAAGAAACAAAGGATAAAGGCTCAAATTTTATTTGTACCCACCCGCTCTTCGTGATGTTCTCCAAACCTAAACTCAGTTGATCGTGCGTTAGACCTTGTTTGAGTCTTTGTCCTGATATACCAGTGATGGTTCGGATGTTGATAGTTTATTTTGAATAGGCAGTCATTCCTTTTGTTGAGGATTTGTTGGACCTCTTTCTTTTTTATTTTATTATCCCTATTTTTTGCCTGAACTGTTTCTTTTGTGATTACAGTCAGCGGGATGCCCCAGTTTCGTAAGTCTCCTTCATAGGTTTTGCCTTATTGGGCTTTTATTTTGAGAAGTAATTACTGCCTGTCTTTATGATTGTTCGGAACCATCACTGTCTTTCCTTGTTTTCTAAGGATCTCTTTGGTACCATTCGTTGTGCACTTGGATCAACTGAGAGACTACCCTGCCCCAGGTTACGATTAAGGGTTTTAATTTTCGAAAAGAAAAACTCCTACTTCTTTGGCTCGAAGGGGTTGACGAGGGATTATCTTCCTTATAACTCCAGTGTTTAGGGATTTGAAACAATGCCTGTACTTCATCAGCGGGGTCTGTTCAAAAGCATACTGTAAAGATCGTGGTATCGTTTTCGTCATCCTCCCTCAAGAGGCTTAGCATTATTAATCGAGCGTTGATCATCAGAAAAAATATGAAAATAATTTGCATATAGTGAATACGAATATATTGCTTCAAAACAGACATATGCGATGCATTAATGAAATAACAACGTTTAACATGAGTAAATGTTTGAACAAAAGAAAATTACAACTTGAAGATCCTAATGAACAAAAGTCTTTTCATCTTCAGGGCTTGTTACTTCAAATGGTGAGTGTTGTACCCCAAAATTTGCCCTCCCATATTCTTCAAAGATCTGCAAAGCCAAGCTTCAAAATTCCCCAAGGGTTGCACAGTGCAAGAGCTTCCTAAGCAGTCAAGATTAGGGTTTTGCTTCTGGTCAAGAAAATGAAGTTTTCAAAGGTCCAATCAAGTCTCACATGCCTACAAATATGGTCAAGCATCCTCATACAAAGTTTCAAGACTTTCAGCACAAAATTGCACAGTCAAAACCCTAATTGCACTACAGTCAACTGTAGGGGCAAAATGGTCATTTGGCAGTCAAAAGTTCAAATTTTTGGTCAACATCTCATTTTGAAGCCACAAACATCATTTGATCAATGCTTGATCATGATTCTCAAAATTTGGCTCAGAAATCATCAAGATGCAAAAGTTTCTATTTTTGGACAGCTGAAAAGTCAACTGTAACTTGACCAAGGCATAACTTTTTCATGGTTCATCATAAAAATCCCATCCAATGCTCATCTTGAAGGGGGAGACATTTCCTACAACTCATCTTCACACTCCAAGTCCAAGAAATGCTCTCACAAAAAGTTACCAATTTCAACATTATAGGTCATTTTCAAAAGTCAACAAAAAGGGACTTTAAGTCAAAGACCATAACTTGAGATTGGTACATCAAAATTACATGGGACCAAAGACATTGGTTAGAGGACTTCAAGACCTTTCCAAAATGTCAAAGAACATGTTCATAACTTCAAAATTGAGCAAGATATGAATTGGAGAAGTTGGGAAATTTTTATGAAATGGCCAAAATCAATTATCCTTGAAACTTCATTTTTGACAAAAGGGGCCCACTTTTTCCACTTGTTTCAGCTTGTCCATGCTTCCCACGTGTCCCAAAAATTATTTCAAGATTTAAAATTAATTTTTCCATTTTTATTTAATTTTATTTGATTTAATTCATTTTAAATCTTTTAAAATCAAATAAAAATTAAGAAAATTAATTAAAGGGTATATTTTGTGTTGAATAGCATTGAATCACCATCATTTACATCCCAAATTCGTTCAAGACCTATTTCAAGCAAAAAAAATCAATTTTTCACAAATATGGCAATTGGTTCAATGTTGGTTATGGAGGAAATCAAGAACTTCATTGCAAGGCTTAAAAGCTCCTTAATGTGACTGATTCTCATCCAAGCCTATATATACAAGCCTTGCAAGCCTCATTCACAACCTAGAAAAAGTGCACAAACGGCCGGAGAAAAGTTCAAAATTTGTCAAAAAAAAGTGTGAGATCCTAAGGTCCATTATCAAGCACTGTAAGTATTCTCAGGTCCCCCCACTTTATTCAATATTTTTCTCTTTAACATAATTCTGTGCAGTGCTTCATCAAAGGACCACCATACAACTCCATCCCTTGGCACGCCACATGTCACCAAGGGTCAATCCAAAGGCTATCACGTGAGTTCCACCATACGCATTGGTCAACACCCCCCTTTGTTTGCTCTCTTTCACTCTTTTTTTATTTTTCTATTTTTATTTGTTTAATTTAGTTTTAATTTAATTCTTTAAATTAATATTTTTCATAATATAAAAAACCAAAAAATCATAAAATCATAAAAATCAAAATATGTTTTATTTTAATTTAATTCATCAATGACCTTTTTTTTGTAAATAAATTCAATAAGTAATTTAGTTTTAATTTTAGGTTGTTAATTTTAATGTTTTTTTTAATAACTAAAAAAATATAAAAAAATAGACCTTTAGCACTTTTTTATCTTTTTTTTTAATTAAATATTTTTATTATAAGTATCATTAACCATTAATTTTGTAAATAAATTTTATAATTAATTTAGTTTTAATCCTAGATTTTAACTTTAATGCATTTTCTTTAATAAATAAATAAAAACGATTAGAATTAGAATTATTTGACTTTTAATTAATTTAATTTTCTTTAATGTCATAAATACAAAAACATAAAAAATAAGTTCTTTCTTTTTATTTAACTTAATTATTTTAGTAATTTTATTTTAATTCCTTTAAAGGGTCCAACGCCCTCGCATTTGATTATTTTCTTTTTTCGCGCGTTTTATTTGTTTCTTTGTTGTAAATATAATGTACTTGTTCCAAAGCCTTGTAATAGTCAATTAGGCATTTATTTTCTGCAATTTATTTTAAATCGGGTCTGGATTAATTTGGCGTTGTAGACCCGCGCCTTTGTAATAGCGTAGGACCTTTTATCTTTTCCGCACTTTAAATTCCCGCACTTTTTAACTGTTAACAATAACATGAAAGAATGAATGCCCGAAAATAAAATCAAAGCGTAGATCACCAATGCATGACAAGACAAACAATAAACTGAAAATGACACACAATTCACACACCACCCCTAGGGTACGCCTCACTGTTGCCTTACCTCGAAAGGTGATCGTCGAGTAGAGGATGTCTTAGTAAGTCCTCATGATCCTGGAACCTGGCATGAGGGTAGCTTATAAGGTGTCTTCCCATTGCTCTGGTGATCACCCTATTGCCTTGCCCCTCGAAACGTGGTCGTTGAGTACAGGACGTCTTAGTAAGTCCTTATGTTCCATTTGATCTAGTTGCCTCGAATAAGTTGCCTCGGAACGGTCGCCTCGGAATAAAAGATCAATGGTATAAGGGTAGCTTCTAAGGTATCTTACTATTGCTCAGTGTCCACAATGTCCCGAACCCTCGAATTGACCCGAACACCTCCAACGGTGGTGCTACCTACCTCTCAATGGTGGGATGGCACTACTTTAAGGACAATTACACAGAAGAATTCCTTAGGGTAGGTAGATTCTCATAGATACTTGCTCTTTTCAAAAACAAACAAAATACTTTTCACACCGACACTTTTCAAAAAGCTTTCAAAACAACTTTTCAAACACTCTTGAGGACTGATACAAGAGTCGATCTGAAACTTTCAAAGAAACTTTTTCAAACCCACTCACCTTGAAAAGCAAACAAACATTTTGAAAACACAATGAGCAAGTATCTAAGAGCCCATGGATAACCATGGATAGAAAGGGTGCTAACACCTTCCCTTTCTATAACCTACCTCCCGAACCGAGAGCAATCTCTTTAAAGGAATTTTTCTGTGCTTTTGTCCTTTCCATTTGGAGAAAATAAAAGACGGTGGCGACTCTTGCTTACCGCGACATTCCGCGAAACCAGCTAAAAACAGTCAGTTCCAGATCCACCGATCACAGAACTGGCGACTCTGCTGGGGAAACTTATAAAGTGAGGTGTACCTTAGGATAGTTCATAAACTGTGTTTTCAATTGCTTTGACTTGTTTGCTTTAAATTGTGGGACTGTCTTGGGAGTTCTATAGATCCTAACCCGGATCTGGGGATACCTTCTTAGAAAGTAGCAACAAGGCTGTGAGGGAACTGTGCGGGGTATACCAACATGGTTGAAGCAGTCTGCTACGTTGATGTGGCACTTTGGTGTGTACCGGTAACCCTTGAGTCAATCAAGGAGAGTACGGGGCCTCCGCGTGGTGTCGTGAAGCATCAACAGACCTTAGGAACCTTAATTGAACCATCTTGGCCTCTTTAGGGTAGTGAGATAACTACTTTGGTGTATTCCGAAGTCGGTTGATACTCGACACTACACTCAATTGAGGGTTGTTTTCTTGGGATATTTTGATCGCCAGTCAGTGGCTAAATCGAAACGATGAACAATGAAAGCAATCCAATGATATTGAGATCCTTAGAACCCGGTTACTTTGATAGGACAGGTTTGAGCCCACCAACTTCAAGAGGGTAATACCCAGACCCCATGCTGGCCTAAACTCTAAGGGCTTCTCTTGTGTGACTTGTGTGCCTTCGTACTTGACTATCTGCATGCTTGTTACCTGACACTTGTTTCTTGCAGGTCTTGTTTATAGTCCTTAATTGGGACTCATAACAGGGTACTAAGTTTCTTGCAGGTTATGGTTTATAGTCCTTAATTAGGACTCATAACAGGGTTTACTGAGTTTGCTTGCAGGTTTTGTTTATAGTCCTTAATGGGGACTCATAACAGGGTTACTTACATTACCCCATGCATAACATAATATCATACCATTGCATACATCCTAACCCATTTCAAGGATCTCAAGGGCTTGTGATGCAGGTCATGATGAATCAAACATCTAGCAAGGGGCAAAGAGGATTTATTTTCCTCTAGCCAAGGTTGTCAGGGGCTATGACCCACTGGATATGGTGAGCCTTTTGACCCTTGAAGAAGGACTCTCAACAACATGAAGTTCCTTCAATCAAGCCACCAGATTCAAATTCTAACAATTTTTTCTTGTCTACCCTGCGAGGTCCTTGAAAACATTGCATGCATATCATACATATCATCGCATAACAGGTACCCTTGTTGCAGGTCACTTACCTTTCTCGCTGTTTATTTCAGCCATGGCTTCCCAACAAGATAACCAGGACCTTCACACTCAAGAGACCCAGTTCAAGGAAATCTTCCTAGGTCTATCCAAGGGGCAGGAAGAGTTGAGGACACTCCTCATGGGGAATCTGATCAGAAAGAGTCCTGAAGATGACAAGGACGAACAGCTGAAACGTCTACAAGTTGAGGTAGACACGTTGAAAACCCAGATGCTGGGGCAAAGGGCCCTCATTCAAGGTCTGGCTCAGGAGCAAGGAGAGCTGAGGGCCATGATCAGTCAGCTTCATCAAAACATGAAGCAACCAGCCCAAATCAGGGACCCGGTCATGGAACAGCTTCCAAGAGGGCAAAGGTCGGGTCCAATGAATAGACCTCTCCGAGTTGCTACTACTGCTCAGGTCCAACAACGACCTCGCCGAGAACAGCGGGTTGATCAGAACAGGTCGGACGAGCCTAAGGGACAATTCACCTATATCAACATGTCATGGTCACGAGCTTTGCAGCACCTGTTAAGGATGAACCTGATTGCGGTGATCAACCCTCCTGCAAATCCAAAGACTTCCTCTCCAAATTACAACCCAGAAGCGAGGTGCGCTTACCATTCTGGTAGCCCGGGGCACGATACTGAGGGCTGTTGGGCACTGAAGTACAAGATTCAGAACATGATCGATGCTAAAAAGATCGAGTTCGAGCCCTCCGTGACTCCCAACGTGATCACTGCTCCCTTGCCAAAACATGGCTAGGATTGAGAAATTTTTGTTCATTAGAATCTTTCAAGTTGTAATTTTCTTTTGATTGTTCAAACATTTGTTCATGTTAAACATTGTTATTTCATTAATGCATCGCATATGTCTGTTTTGAATCAATATATTCGCATTCGCTATATGCAAATTATTTTCATATTTTTTCTGATGATCAACTCTCGATAATTCTAAGCCTCTTGAGGGAGGATGACGAAAACGATACCACGATCTTTACCGTATGCTTTTGAACAGACCCTGCTGATGAGGTACAGGCATTGTTTCAATCCCTAAACACCGGAGTTATAAGGATGATAATCCATCGTCAACCCCTCTGAGCCAAAGAAGTAGGAGTTTTTCTTTTCGAAATTTAAAACCCTTAATCATAACCTGGGGCAGGGTAGTCTCTCAGTTGATCCAAGTGCATAACAAATGGCACCAAAGAGGTCCTTACAAAACAAAGAAAGACAGTGATGGTTCAGAACAATCATAAGGACAGGCAGTCATTATCAAAAAAAAATCATAAATGAAAAGCCCAAGAAGTCAAAACCTACAAAGGGGACTTACGAAACTGGGGCATCCCGCTGACTGTAATTCCAAAAAGGAAACAGCTCAGGCAAAAAATAGGGATAACGAAATCAAAAAGAAAGAGGTCCTACAAACCCTCAACAAAAACAAAAATGGCTGTCTATTCCAAATAAATCATCAATATCTGAACCCTCACCGAAAAATCAGAGCAAAGACTCAAACAAGGTCTAACGTATGATCAACTGAGTTTAGGTTTGGAGAACATCACGAAGAGTGGGTGGGTACAAATAATTTGAGCCTTTATCCTTTGTTTCTTAAACCGTGAACCAGGCCACGTTACAACCCTTAAAAGTCCTAGCTGAAGCATGGGTTAGTTCGAAAGCATACTGTTACGAAAGGTATCCTGACTCCTTAAGGCTTACGGTAAATACGGAGTTGACATCACGTTTTACAAACATTCACTTGTTTTATGAAAAAAAAGAATGCATTTTCAAAACCTTCAAGACAGACATAGGCTTTGCATTTCTAACATAACTTTGTTTGCATATGACCTTTGTTTGAACAGCGGGGAAATTCGCACGACGAATGCCTGATAAACAAAAGCTCTTCCAATCCAGGGGCAGACATGATCATGGTCCATCATCTGGGGCAATCCAATCAAGATTCGGAGAATCTCTCAAAGGCCAAGTAGCCTGGGGCAAATCTCCGCCTAAGTCACTTGGGGCACTCCAGCAATGAATCTGGCCTGATCAAACACCTTCTGGTGGCATGGCAGAACACTTCTAAACAGGGGCAACTCCCTACATTCTGAAAGCACGGACATGGTCGAAAAAATACTACGCGTAATCAAAGACCCGCTAGGTTGACATACCTAGGCAAAAATTAGGGCTTCCCGTCGAACCAAAAGGGTTCGGGCAAAATGAAGGGATGAAATGAAAAAAATCTGTACACCCGGCAAGTCGAAAACCTGAAAAGGCGGCTTGGGCAAAAATGGGTATCCCGGTGGACTGAAAACCCGAAAGGGCGGTCCAGGCAAAAGTTAGGGATCAAAGCGTACGACTATGTTCGGTCATCTTGTCACCTGCCTACCAGAAGAAGGTTTGTCCATCAACGACTATCAGCGCCTCACAGGTCCTCCTCTCCCTACATCAGAAACAGGGGCAATAAAGAGTTGTCCAAGCAATCTAGTTATGTTGTCCTCCAAGGTACCAGGGTAGGTTCGGCTAAAGAACATAACCAGACACCTTAGTTCCCCAGAGAGTGAGCCAGCAAGCAGTAGACTCTCCTCAAACAAGGCAGTTATCAACCTTAAGGAAGTTGGGTATCCTCCCGCAGATCTCAGCCTTCCCCAGCAGCATACAGTCTTAACAAGCATCCCCGGCAGTCTTGGTCTAAAGATTGTTCCCCGGCGGCAGACCAACATTCAAAGGAATCATTTCCCCAGCATATCAAAACTTCCCCAAGAGAGTCCAAACCAGTTTCCCCAGGAAAGTTGGAATTCATCTCCCAAGCAGTAAGCTTATCCCCAGTAGATTCTGGAAGCTTACCCCACGCAAAGTACGAACGCCCCGTCCGGCTTTATTCAAAGAGTTATTTCCTTAACAGGATATAACTGGGTTATCCTCAGCCAAAAGCCACAGAAAGAGCGTCCTCGACGGAGTCTTCTTATCCCCAGCGAAGTCCATTAACACTTCCAATATAACGATGGTATCCACAGCAAGTTATTATCAACATTTCAACAAAGTATCTCTCTCCCCACAGAGTATCGTTTCTCAGCAAGATCGCTAGAGTACCTTCCTCCCTGCAGAGTTATTCCATTCGCCAAGCTTATTCCCCAACGGAGTCGTCTTCTCCTACCGGTTCATTCTTGCAACCATCACTCCCCAGTGGAAACAAAGAATGCTATTCACATCAGCCCAGGATTTGACTTCCCGACATCCGTCTAGGATTTATTTTCCTAAGACGAAAACATACATTCACAAACAACATATCTTCATACATTATAGCATGCATATACGCATCATGAACATACAATCTCAGTCATTCTGAGAACATCTCGCATGTCATACATCATGGCATCGCATACAACTAACGTTTTGTCTTTTCAGGACAAAAGTTAATACAAAGATAATTGCTATCAACTGTCGTGATTCCAGATCGGATTCCTGTATCTCGCCAGGGAGTATCTGTTGACGACCACAGTACCAGACTCGATTCCTGTATCTAGACAGGGCACGTCTGAAGAGTTCGAAGATCCGATTCCTGAATCTTGCCAGGGTGTATCCGTTGAAGACTACATTACCAGACTCGATTCCTGTATCTAGACAGGGCACGTCTGAAGAGTTCGAAGATCCGATTCCTGAATCTTGCCAGGGAGTATCTGTTGACGACTACAGTACCAGACTCGATTCCTGTATCTAGATAGGGCACGTCTGAAGAGTTCGAAGATCTGATTCCTGTATCTTGCCAGGGAGTATCTGTTGACGACTACATTACCAGACTCGATTCCTGTATCTAGACAGGGCACGTCTGAAGAGTTCGAAGATCCGATTCCTGAATCTTGCCAGGGAGTATCTGTTGACGACTACAGTACCAGACTCGATTCCTGTATCTAGACAGGGCACGTCTGAAGAGTTCGAAGATCCGATTCCTGAATCTTGCCAGGGAGTATCTGTTGACGACTAAAGTACCAGACTCGATTCTTGTATCTAGACAGGGCACGTCTGAAGAGTTCGAAGACCCGATTCCTGAATCTTGCCAGGGAGTATCTGTTGACGACTACAGTACCAGACTCGATTCCTGTATCTAGACAGGGCACGTCTGAAGAGTTCGAAGATCCGATTCCTGAATCTTGCCAGGGAGTATCTGTTGACGACTACAGTACCAGACTCGATTCCTGTATCTAGACAGGGCACGTCTGAAGAGTTCGAAGATCTGATTCCTGTATCTTGCCAGGGAGTATCTGTTGACGACTACAGTACCAGACTCGATTCCTGTATCTAGGCAGGGCACGTCTGAAGAGTTCGAAGATCTGATTCCTGAATCTTGCCAGGGAGTATCTGTTGACGACTACAATACCAGACTCGATTCCTGTATCTAGACAGGGCACGTCTGAAGAGTTCGAAGATCCGATTCCTGAATCTTGCCAGGGAGTATCTGTTGACGACTACAGTACCAAACTCGATTCCTGTATCTAGACAGGGCACGTCTGAAGAGTTCGAGGATCCGATACCTGAATCTTGCCAGGGTGTATCCGTTGAAGACTAGCATTACCAGATCCGATTCCTGTATCTAGACAGGGCACGTCTGAAGAGTTCGAGGATCCGATACCTGAATCTTGCCAGGGTGTATCCGTTGAAGACTAACATTACCAGACTCGATTCCTGTATCTCGCCAGGGCACGTCTGAAGAATTCAAAGATCCAGCTCCTGTAACCAGTCAGGACATATCTATACCAACCATCTGAAAACCAACTCCTGCAACGTGTCAGGTACTCATTTTTTCTTTTGCAGGCATGCAGGTTCTCGCTAAAGAATCTCTTACGCGATCAACATCCAGATGGCATCTATAAGCCCATCATCCTATTCATCAACCTCTAAATGGCATCTGTAAGCCCATTTCCATCATCACACTGCTACTATGTGAGCGCAAATTTCTGGGCACTCTAGTGTTCAATCATCTTCTACCTTCGGATTACGAAAGGCACGACAGCCAATCTGCATCCTCAGGTCTAAGAAGATTGAACAGGGGCAACTGTTGTACCCCAAAATTTGCCCTCCCATATTCTTCAAAGATTTGCAAAGCCAAGCTTCAAAATTCCCCAAGGGTTGCACAGTGCAAGAGCTTCCTAAGCAGTCAAGATTAGGGTTTTGCTTCTGGTCAAGAAAATGAAGTTTTCAAAGGTCCAATCAAGTCTCACATGCCTACAAATATGGTCAAGCATCCTCATACAAAGTTTCAAGACTTTCAGCACAAAATTGCACAGTCAAAACCCTAATTGCACTACAGTCAACTGTAGGGGCAAAATGGTCATTTGGCTGTCAAAAGTTCAAATTTTTGGTCAACATCTCATTTTGAATCCACAAACATCATTTGATCAATGCTTGATCATGATTCTCAAAATTTGGCTCAGAAATCATCAAGATGCAAAAGTTTCTATTTTTGGACAGTTGAAAAGTCAACTGTAACTTGACCAAGGCATAACTTTTTCATGGTTCATCATAAAAATCCCATCCAATGCTCATCTTGAAGGGGGAGACATTTCCTACAACTCATCTTCACACTCCAAGTCCAAGAAATGCTCTCACAAAAAGTTACCAATTTCAACATTATAGGTCATTTTCAAAAGTCAACAAAAAGGGACTTTAAGTCAAAGACCATAACTTGAGATTGGTACATCAAAATGACATGGGACCAAAGACATTGGTTAGAGGGTTCAAGACCTTTCCAAAATGTCAAAGAACATGTTCATAACTTCAAAATTGAGCAAGATATGAATTGGAGAAGTTGGGAAATTTTTATGAAATGGCCAAAATCAATTATCCTTGAAACTTCATTTTTGACAAAAGGGGCCCACTTTTTCCACTTGTTTCAGCTTGTCCATGCTTCCCACGTGTCCCACAAATTATTTCAAGATTTAAAATTAATTTTTCCATTTTTATTTAATTTTATTTGATTTAATTCATTTTAAATCTTTTAAAATCAAATAAAAATTAAGAAAATTAATTAAAGGGTATATTTTGTGTTGAATAGCATTGAATCACCATCATTTACATCCCAAATTCGTTCAAGACCTATTTCAAGCAAAAAAAAATCAATTTTTCACAAATATGGCAATTGGTTCAATGTTGGTTATGGAGGAAATCAAGAACTTCATTGCAAGGCTTAAAAGCTCCTTAATGTGACTGATTCTCATCCAAGCCTATATATACAAGCCTTGCAAGCCTCATTCACAACCTAGAAAAAGTGCACAAACGGCCGGAGAAAAGTTCAAAATTTGTCAAAAAAAAGTGTGAGATCCTAAGGTCCATTATCAAGCACTGTAAGTATTCTCAGGTCCCCCCACTTTATTCAATATTTTTCTCTTTAACATAATTCTGTGCAGTGCTTCATCAAAAGACCACCATACAACTCCATCCCTTGGCACGCCACATGTCACCAAGGGTCAATCCAAAGGCTATCACGTGAGTTCCACCATACGCATTGGTCAACACCCCCCTTTGTTTGCTCTCTTTCACTCTTTTTTTATTTTTCTATTTTTATTTGTTTAATTTAGTTTTAATTTAATTCTTTAAATTAATATTTTTCATAATATAAAAAACCAAAAAATCATAAAATCATAAAATCATAAAAATCAAAATATGTTTTATTTTAATTTAATTCATCAATGACCTTTTTTTTGTAAATAAATTCAATAAGTAATTTAGTTTTAATTTTAGGTTGTTAATTTTAATGTTTTTTTTTAATAACTAAAAAAATATAAAAAAATAGACCTTTAGCACTTTTTTATCTTTTTTTTAATTAAATATTTTTATTATAAGTATCATTAACCATTAGATTTGTAAATAAATTTTATAATTAATTTAGTTTTAATCCTAGGTTTTAACTTTAATGCATTTTCTTTAATTAATAAAAAAAAACGATTAGAATTAGAATTATTTGACTTTTAATTAATTTAATTTTCTTTAATGTCATAAATACAAAAACATAAAAAATAAGTTCTTTCTTTTTATTTAACTTAATTATTTTAGTAATTTTATTTTAATTCCTTTAAAGGGTCCAACGCCCTCGCATTTGATTATTTTCTTTTTTCGCGCGTTTTATTTGTTTCTTTGTTGTAAATATAATGTACTTGTTCCAAAGCCTTGTAATAGTCAATTAGGCATTTATTTTCTGCAATTTATTTTAAATCGGGTCTGGATTAATTTGGCGTTGTAGACCCGCGCCTTTGTAATAGCGTAGGACCTTTTATCTTTTCCGCACTTTAAATTCCCGCACTTTTTAACTGTTAACAATAACATGAAAGAATGAATGCCCAAAAATAAAATCAAAGCGTAGATCACCAATGCATGACAAGACAAACAATAAACTGAAAATGACACACAATTCACACACCACCCCTAGGGTACGCCTCACTGTTGCCTTACCTCGAAAGGTGATCGTCGAGTAGAGGATGTCTTAGTAAGTCCTCATGATCCTGGAACCTGGCATGAGGGTAGCTTCTAAGGTGTCTTCCCATTGCTCTGGTGATCACCCTGTTGCCTTGCCCCTCGAAACGTGGTCGTTGAGTACAGGACGTCTTAGTAAGTCCTTATGTTCCATTTGATCTAGTTGCCTCGAATAAGTTGCCTCGGAACGGTCGCCTCGGAATAAAAGATCAATGGCATAAGGGTAGCTTCTAAGGTATCTTACTATTGCTCAGTGTCCACAATGTCCCGAACCCTCGAATTGACCCGAACACCTCCAACGGTGGTTCTACCTACCTCTCAATGGTGGGATGGCACTACTTTAAGGACAATTACACAGAAGAATTCCTTAGGGTAGGTAGATTCTCATAGATACTTGCTCTTTTCAAAAACAAACAAAATACTTTTCACACCGACACTTTTCAAAAAGCTTTCAAAACAACTTTTCAAACACTCTTGAGGACTGATACAAGAGTCGATCTGAAACTTTCAAAGAAACTTTTTCAAACCCACTCACCTTGAAAAGCAAACAAACATTTTGAAAACACAATGAGCAAGTATCTAAAAGCCCATGGATAACCATGGATAGAAAGGGTGCTAACACCTTCCCTTTCTATAACCTACCTCCCGAACCGAGAGCAATCTCTTTAAAGGAATTTTTCTGTGCTTTTGTCCTTTCTATTTGGAGAAAATAAAAGACGGTGGCGACTCTTGCTTACCGCGACATTCCGCGAAACCAGCTAAAAACAGTCAGTTCCAGATCCACCGATCACAGAACTGGCGACTCTGCTGGGGAAACTTATAAAGTGAGGTGTACCTTAGGATAGTTCATAAACTGTGTTTTCAATTGCTTTGACTTGTTTGCTTTAAATTGTGGGACTGTCTTGGGAGTTCTATAGATCCTAACCCGGATCTGGGGATACCTTCTTAGAAAGTAGCAACAAGGCTGTGAGGGAACTGTGCGGGGTATACCGACATGGTTGAAGCAGTCTGCTACGTTGATGTGGCACTTTGGTGTGTACCGGTAACCCTTGAGTCAATCAAGGAGAGTACGGGGCCTCCGCGTGGTGTCGTGAAGCATCAACAGACCTTAGGAACCTTAATTGAACCATCTTGGCCTCTTTAGGGTAGTGAGATAACTACTTTGGTGTATTCCGAAGTCGGTTGATACTCGACACTACACTCAATTGAGGGTTGTTTTCTTGGGATATTTTGATCGCCAGTCAGTGGCTAAATCGAAACGATGAACAATGAAAGCAATCCAATGATATTGAGATCCTTAGAACCCGGTTACTTTGATAGGACAGGTTTGAGCCCACCAACTTCAAGAGGGTAATACCCAGACCCCATGCTGGCCTAAACTCTAAGGGCTTCTCTTGTGTGACTTGTGTGCCTTCGTACTTGACTATCTGCATGCTTGTTACCTGACACTTGTTTCTTGCAGGTCTTGTTTATAGTCCTTAATTGGGACTCATAACAGGGTACTAAGTTTCTTGCAGGTTATGGTTTATAGTCCTTAATTAGGACTCATAACAGGGTTTACTGAGTTTGCTTGCAGGTTTTGTTTATAGTCCTTAATGGGGACTCATAACAGGGTTACTTACATTACCCCATGCATAACATAATATCATACCATTGCATACATCCTAACCCATTTCAAGGATCTCAAGGGCTTGTGATGCAGGTCATGATGAATCAAACATCTAGCAAGGGGCAAAGAGGATTTATTTTCCTCTAGCCAAGGTTGTCAGGGGCTATGACCCACTGGATATGGTGAGCCTTTTGACCCTTGAAGAAGGACTCTCAACAACATGAAGTTCCTTCAATCAAGCCACCGGATTCAAATTCTAACAATTTTTTCTTGTCTACCCTGCGAGGTCCTTGAAAACATTGCATGCATATCATACATATCATCGCATAACAGGTACCCTTGTTGCAGGTCACTTACCTTTCTCGCTGTTTATTTCAGCCATGGCTTCCCAACAAGATAACCAGGACCTTCACACTCAAGAGACCCAGTTCAAGGAAATCTTCCTAGGTCTATCCAAGGGGCAGGAAGAGTTGAGGACACTCCTCATGGGGAATCTGATCAGAAAGAGTCCTGAAGATGACAAGGACGAACAACTGAAACGTCTACAAGTTGAGGTAGACACGTTGAAAACCCAGATGCTGGGGAAAAGGGCCCTCATTCAAGGTCTGGCTCAGGAGCAAGGAGAGCTGAGGGCCATGATCAGTCAGCTTCATCAAGACATGAAGCAACCAGCCCAAATCCGGGACCAGGTCATGGAACAGCTTCCAAGAGGGCAAAGGTCGGGTCCAATGAATAGACCTCTCCGAGTTGCTACTACTGCTCAGGTCCAACAACGACCTCGCCGAGAACAGCGGGTTGATCAGAACAGGTCGGACGAGCCTAAGGGACAATTCACCTATATCAACATGTCATGGTCACGAGCTTTGCAGCACCTGTTAAGGATGAACCTGATTGCGGTGATCAACCCTCCTGCAAATCCAAAGACTTCCTCTCCAAATTACAACCCAGAAGCGAGGTGCGCTTACCATTCTGGTAGCCCGGGGCACGATACTGAGGGCTGTTGGGCACTGAAGTACAAGATTCAGAACATGATCGATGCTAAAAAGATCGAGTTCGAGCCCGCCGTGACTCCCAACGTGATCACTGCTCCCTTGCCAAAACATGGCTAGGATTGAGAAATTTTTGTTCATTAGAATCTTTCAAGTTGTAATTTTCTTTTGATTGTTCAAACATTTGTTCATGTTAAACGTTTTTATTTCATTAATGCATCGCATATGTCTGTTTTGAATCAATATATTCGCATTCGCTATATGCAAATTATTTTCATATTTTTTCTGATGATCAACTCTCGATAATTCTAAGCCTCTTGAGGGAGGATGACGAAAACGATACCACGATCTTTACCGTATGCTTTTGAACAGACCCTGCTGATGAGGTACAGGCATTGTTTCAATCCCTAAACACCGGAGTTATAAGGATGATAATCCCTCGTCAACCCCTCTGAGCCAAAGAAGTAGGAGTTTTTCTTTTCGAAATTTAAAACCCTTAATCATAACCTGGGGCAGGGTAGTCTCTCAGTTGATCCAAGTGCATAACAAATGGCACCAAAGAGGTCCTTACAAAACAAAGAAAGACAGTGATGGTTCAGAACAATCATAAGGACAGGCAGTCATTATAAAAAAAAAATCATAAATGAAAAGCCCAAGAAGTCAAAACCTACAAAGGGGACTTACGAAACTGGGGCATCCCGCTGACTGTAATTCCAAAAAGGAAACAACTCAGGCAAAAAATAGGGATAACGAAATCAAAAAGAAAGAGGTCCTACAAACCCTCAACAAAAACAAAAATGGCTGTCTATTCCAAATAAATCATCAATATCTGAACCCTCACCGGAAAATCAGAGCAAAGACTCAAACAAGGTCTAACGTATGATCAACTGAGTTTAGGTTTGGAGAACATCACGAAGAGTGGGTGGGTACAAATAATTTGAGCCTTTATCCTTTGTTTCTTAAACCGTGAACCAGGCCACGTTACAACCCTTAAAAGTCCTAGCTGAAGCATGGGTTAGTTCGAAAGCATACTGTTACGAAAGGTATCCTGACTCCTTAAGGCTTACGGTAAATACGGAGTTGACATCACGTTTTACAAACATTCACTTGTTTTATGAAAAAAAAGAATGCATTTTCAAAACCTTCAAGACAGACATAGGCTTTGCATTTCTAACATAACTTTGTTTGCATATGACCTTTGTTTGAACAGCAGGGAAATTCGCACGACGAATGCCTGATGAACAAAAGCTCTTCCAATCCAGGGGCAGACATGATCATGGTCCATCATCTGGGGCAATCCAATCAAGATTCGGAGAATCTCTCAAAGGCCAAGTAGCCTGGGGCAAATCTCCGCCTAAGTCACTTGGGGCACTCCAGCAATGAATCTGGCCTGATCAAACACCTTCTGGTGGCATGGCAGAACACTTCTAAACAGGGGCAACTCCCTACATTCTGAAAGCACGGACATGGTCGAAAAAATACTACGCGTAATCAAAGACCCGCTAGGTTGACATACCTAGGCAAAAATTAGGGCTTCCCGTCGAACCAAAAGGGTTCGGGCAAAATGAAGGGATGAAATGAAAAAAATCTGTACACCCGGCAAGTCGAAAACCTGAAAAGGCGGCTTGGGCAAAAATGGGTATCCCGGTGGACTGAAAACCCGAAAGGGCGGTCCAGGCAAAAGTTAGGGATCAAAGCGTACGACTATGTTCGGTCATCTTGTCACCTGCCTACCAGAAGAAGGTTTTTCCATCAACGACTATCAAGGCCTCACAGGTCCTCCTCTCCCTACATCAGAAACAGGGGCAATAAAGAGTTGTCCAAGCAATCTAGTTATGCTGTCCTCCAAGGTACCAGGGTAGGTTCGGCTAAAGAACATAACCAGACACCTTAGTTCCCCAGAGAGTGAGCCAGCAAGCAGTAGACTCTCCTCAAACAAGGCAGTTATCAACCTTAAGGAAGTTGGGTATCCTCCCGCAGATCTCAGCCTTCCCCAGCAGCATACAGTCTTAATAAGCATCCCCGGCAGTCTTGGTCTAAAGATTGTTCCCCGGCGGCAGACCAACATTCAAAGGAATCATTTCCCCAGCATATCAAAACTTCCCCAAGAGAGTCCAAACCAGTTTCCCCAGGAAAGTTGGAATTCATCTCCCAAGCAGTAAGCTTATCCCCAGTAGATTCTGGAAGCTTACCCCACGCAAAGCACGAACGCGTCGTCCGGCTTTATTCAAAGAGTTATTTCCTTAACAGGATATAACTGGGTTATCCTCAGCCAAAAGCCACGGAAAGAGCGTCCTCGACGGAGTCTTCTTATCCCCAGCAAAGTCCATTAACACTTCCAATATAACGATGGTATCCACAACAAGTTATTATCAACATTTCAACAAAGTATCTCTCTCCCCACAGAGTATCGTTTCTCAGCAAGATCGCTAGAGTACCTTCCTCCCTGCAGAGTTATTCCATTCACCAAGCTTATTCCCCAACGGAGTCGTCTTCTCCTACCGGTTCATTCTTGCAACCATCACTCCCCAGTGGAAACAAAGAATGCTATCCACATCAGCCCAGGATTTGACTTCCCGACATCCGTCTAGGATTTATTTTCCTAAGACGAAAACATACATTCACAAACAACATATGTTCATACATTATAGCATGCATCTACGCATCATGAACATACAATATCAGTCATTCTGAGAACATCTCGCATGTCATACATCATGGCATCGCATAAAACTAACGTTTTGTCTTTTCAGGACAAAAGTTAATACAAAGATAATTGCTATCAACTGTCGTGATTCCAGATCCGATTCCTGTATCTCGCCAGGGAGTATCTGTTGACGACCACAGTACCAGACTCGATTCCTGTATCTAGACAAGGCACGTCTGAAGAGTTCGAAGATCCGATTCCTGAATCTTGCCAGGGTGTATCCGTTGAAGACTACATTACCAGACTCGATTCCTGTATCTAGACAGGGCACGTCTGAAGAGTTCGAAGATCCGATTCCTGAATCTTGCCAGGGAGTATCTGTTGACGACTACAGTACCAGACTCGATTCCTGTATCTAGACAGGGCACGTCTAAAGAGTTCGAAGATCCGATTCCTGTATCTTGCCAGGGAGTATCTGTTGACGACTACATTACCAGACTCGATTCCTGTATCTAGACAGGGCACGTCTGAAGAGTTCGAAGATCCGATTCCTGTATCTAGACAGGGCACGTCTGAAGAGTTCGAAGATCCGATTCCTGAATCTTGCCAGGGAGTATCTGTTGACGACTACAGTACCAGACTCGATTCCTGTATCTAGACAGGGCACGTCTAAAGAGTTCGAAGATCCGATTCCTGTATCTTGCCAGGGAGTATCTGTTGACGACTACATTACCATACTCGATTCCTGTATCTAGACAGGGCACGTCTGAAGAGTTCGAAGATCCGATTCCTGAATCTTGCCAGGGAGTATCTGTTGACGACTACAGTACCAGACTCGATTCCTGTATCTAGACAGGGCACGTCTGAAGAGTTCGAAGATCCGATTCCTGAATCTTGCCAGGGAGTATCTGTTGACGACTACAGTACCAGACTCGATTCCTGTATCTAGACAAGGCACGTCTGAAGAGTTCGAAGATCCGATTCCTGAATCTTGCCAGCAAGTATCTGTTGACGACTACAGTACCAGACTCGATTCCTGTATCTAGACAGGGCACGTCTGAAGAGTTCGAAGATCCGATTCCTGAATCTTGCCAGGGAGTATCTGTTGACGACTACAGTACCAGACTCGATTCCTGTATCTAGACAGGGCACGTCTGAAGAGTTTGAAGATCCGATTCCTGTATCTTGCCAGGGAGTATCTGTTTACCACTACAGTACCAGACTCGATTCCTGTATCTAGACAGGGCACGTCTGAAGAGTTCGAAGATCTGATTCCTGAATCTTGCCAGGGAGTATCTGTTGACGACTACAGTACCAGACTCGATTCCTGTATCTAGACAGGGCACGTCTGAAGAGTTCGAAGATCCGATTCCTGAATCTTGCCAGGGAGTATCTGTTGACGACTACAGTACCAGACTCGATTCCTGTATCTAGACAGATCACGTCTGAAGAGTTCGAGGATCCGATACCTGAATCTTGCCAGGGTGTATCCATTGAAGACTAGCATTACCAGATCCGATTCCTGTATCTAGACAGGGCACGTCTGAAGAGTTCGAGGATCCGATACCTGAATCTTGCCAGGGTGTATCCGTTGAAGACTAACATTACCAGAATCGATTCCTGTATCTCGCCAGGGCACGTCTGAAGAATTCAAAGATCCAGCTCCTGTAACCAGTCAGGACATATCTATACCAACCATCTGAAAACCAACTCCTGCAACGTGTCAGGTACTCATTTTTTCTTTTGCAGGCATGCAGGTTCTCGCTAAAGAATCTCTTACGCGATCAACATCCAGATGGCATCTATAAGCCCATCATCCTATTCATCAACCTCTAAATGGCATCTGTAAGCCCATTTCCATCATCACACTGCTACTATGTGAGCGCAAATTTCTGGGCACTCTAGTGTTCAATCATCTTCTACCTTCGGATTACGAAAGGCACGACAGCCAATCTGCATCCTCAGGTCTAAGAAGATTGAACAGTGGCAACTGTTTTACCCCAAAATTTGCCCTCCCATATTCTTCAAAGATTTGCAAAGCCAAGCTTCAAAATTCCCCAAGGGTTGCACAGTGCAAGAGCTTCCTAAGCAGTCAAGATTAGGGTTTTGCTTCTAGTCAAGAAAATGAAGTTTTCAAAGGTCCAATCAAGTCTCACATGCCTACAAATATGGTCAAGCATCCTCATACAAAGTTTCAAGACTTTCAGCACAAAATTGCACAGTCAAAACCCTAATTGCACTACAGTCAACTGTAGGGGCAAAATGGTCATTTGGCAGTCAAAAGTTCAAATTTTTGGTCAACATCTCATTTTGAAGCCACAAACATCATTTGATCAATGCTTGATCATGATTCTCAAAATTTGGCTCAGAAATCATCAAGATGCAAAAGTTTCTATTTTTGGACAGCTGAAAAGTCAACTGTAACTTGACCAAGGCATAACTTTTTCATGGTTCATCATAAAAATCCCATCCAATGCTCATCTTGAAGGGGGAGACATTTCCTACAACTCATCTTCACACTCCAAGTCCAAGAAATGTTCTCACAAAAAGTTACCAATTTCAACATTATAGGTCATTTTCAAAAGTCAACAAAAAGGGACTTTAAGTCAAAGACCATAACTTGAGATTGGTACATCAAAATGACATGGGACCAAAGACATTGGTTAGAGGACTTCAAGACCTTTCCAAAATGTCAAAGAACATGTTCATAACTTCAAAATTGAGCAAGCTATGAATTGGAGAAGTTGGGAAATTTTTATGAAATGGCCAAAATCAATTATCCTTGAAACTTCATTTTTGACAAAAGGGGCCCACTTTTTCCACTTGTTTCAGCTTGTCCATGCTTCCCACGTGTCCCACAAATTATTTCAAGATTTAAAATTAATTTTTCCATTTTTATTTAATTTTATTTGATTTAATTCATTTTAAATCTTTTAAAATCAAATAAAAATTAAGAAAATTAATTAAAGGGTATATTTTGTGTTGAATAGCATTGAATCACCATCATTTACATCCCAAATTCGTTCAAGACCTATTTCAAGCAAAAAAAAATCAATTTTTCACAAATATGGCAATTGGTTCAATGTTGGTTATGGAGGAAATCAAGAACTTCATTGCAAGGCTTAAAAGCTCCTTAATGTGACTGATTCTCATCAAAGCCTATATATACAAGCCTTGCAAGCCTCATTCACAACCTAGAAAAAGTGCACAAACGGCCGGAGAAAAGTTCAAAATTTGTCAAAAAAAAGTGTGAGATCCTAAGGTCCATTATCAAGCACTGTAAGTATTCTCAGGTCCCCCCCACTTTATTCAATATTTTTCTCTTTAACATAATTCTGTGCAGTGCTTCATCAAAGGACCACCATACAACTCCATCCCTTGGCACGCCACATGTCACCAAGGGTCAATCCAAAGGCTATCACGTGAGTTCCACCATACGCATTGGTCAACACCCCCCTTTGTTTGCTCTCTTTCACTCTTTTTTTATTTTTCTATTTTTATTTGTTTAATTTAGTTTTAATTTAATTCTTTAAATTAATATTTTTCATAATATAAAAAACCAAAAAATCATAAAATCATAAAAATCAAAATATGTTTTATTTTAATTTAATTCATCAATGACCTTTTTTTTGTAAATAAATTCAATAAGTAATTTAGTTTTAATTTTAGGTTGTTAATTTTAATGTTTTTTTTAATAACTAAAAAAATATAAAAAAATAGACCTTTAGCACTTTTTTATCTTTTTTTTTAATTAAATATTTTTATTATAAGTATCATTAACCATTAATTTTGTAAATAAATTTTATAATTAATTTAGTTTTAATCCTAGGTTTTAACTTTAATGCATTTTCTTTAATAAATAAAAAAAAACCGATTAGAATTAGAATTATTTGACTTTTAATTAATTTAATTTTCTTTAATGTCATAAATACAAAAACATAAAAAATAAGTTCTTTCTTTTTATTTAACTTAATTATTTTAGTAATTTTATTTTAATTCCTTTAAAGGGTCCAACGCCCTCGCATTTGATTATTTTCTTTTTTCGCGCGTTTTATTTGTTTCTTTGTTGTAAATATAATGTACTTGTTCCAAAGCCTTGTAATAGTCAATTAGGCATTTATTTTCTGCAATTTATTTTAAATCGGGTCTGGATTAATTTGGCGTTGTAGACCCGCGCCTTTGTAATAGCGTAGGACCTTTTATCTTTTCCGCACTTTAAATTCCCGCACTTTTTAACTGTTAACAATAACATGAAAGAATGAATGCCCGAAAATAAAATCAAAGCATAGATCACCAATGCATGACAAGACAAACAATAAACTGAAAATGACACACAATTCACACACCACCCCTAGGGTACGCCTCACTGTTGCCTTACCTCGAAAGGTGATCGTCGAGTAGAGGATGTCTTAGTAAGTCCTCATGATCCTGGAACCTGGCATGAGGGTAGCTTCTAAGGTGTCTTCCCATTGCTCTGGTGATCACCCTGTTGCCTTGCCCCTCGAAACGTGGTCGTTGAGTACAGGACGTCTTAGTAAGTCCTTATGTTCCATTTGATCTAGTTGCCTCGAATAAGTTGCCTCGGAACGGTCGCCTCGGAATAAAAGATCAATGGCATAAGGGTAGCTTCTAAGGTATCTTACTATTGCTCAGTGTCCACAATGTCCCGAACCCTCGAATTGACCCGAACACCTCCAACGGTGGTGCTACCTACCTCTCAATGGTGGGATGGCACTACTTTAAGGACAATTACACAGAAGAATTCCTTATGGTAGGTAGATTCTCATAGATACTTGCTCTTTTCAAAAACAAACAAAATACTTTTCACACCGACACTTTTCAAAAAGCTTTCAAAACAACTTTTCAAACACTCTTGAGGACTGATACAAGAGTCGATCTGAAACTTTCAAAGAAACTTTTTCAAACCCACTCACCTTGAAAAGCAAACAAACATTTTGAAAACACAATGAGCAAGTATCTAAAAGCCCATGGATAACCATGGATAGAAAGGGTGCTAACACCTTCCCTTTCTATAACCTACCTCCCGAACCGAGAGCAATCTCTTTAAAGGAATTTTTCTGTGCTTTTGTCCTTTCCATTTGGAGAAAATAAAAGACGGTGGCGACTCTTGCTTACCGTGACATTCCTCGAAACCAGCTAAAAACAGTCAGTTCCAGATCCACCGATCACAGTGAGCCTTGGAGGGATGGTAGAAAAACTCAGCCTGACCATCTTGTGTGAACTCCAATGCCCCTTCATCAATCAGGTCCTGGATCTTGTTCTTCAGAGCCCATCACTCATTTGTATCATGTCCCGGACTGGCAGAGTGGTAGGCACACCTTTTATTGGGATCATAGATGGGAGATGTTGTGTTGGGGTTCCGGGGATGAGCCCTTAATGTGATCAGATTCAATCTCAACAGGAGTTGTAGAGCTTGAAACAGCGACATGTTGAGCTGAGTGAATTGCCTCTTGGGCTTGTCTGGCTGAAGCTGGTGGGGTTGATGCTGAATTTGTGACACTGGAGCCATTTGAGGAGCTCTCCCCTTACCTCCTTGTCTCAAATATGGTTGAATGATGACAGGCCCTTCAACCTTAGATGCTTGCCCTAATTGGTTACTCTGAAGCAGTTGGTTGATGAGAACTCCGAGCTCTTCTTGTCTTTGAGCTAAGTCTTGAATGGCAGTCCCCTGCCCCAGCATTTGGGCTCTCGTTGCATCCATTTCAGCTTGCAAGTGTTTCAACCGTTCGTCCTCAGCGCTGTTCCTGACCAAAGTCTCCATGAGAAGTGTCCTTAGCTCCTCTTGCCCCTTGGATAGATTCAGGAGGATGTCCCCGAACCGAGTCTCTTGAGCAAGAAGGTCCTGGTTATCTTGTTGGGAAGCCATTGTTGAAATAAACAGCGAGGAAGGTAAGTGACCTGCAACAAGGATACCTGTTATGCAATGATGTGTATGACATGCATGCAATGTTTTCAAGGACCTCGCAGGGTAAACAATAAAATTGTTAGCATTGGAATTGATAGCTTGATTGAAGGAAACCCATGTTGTTGAGAATTCTTCTTCAAGGGTCAAAGGCTCACCATATCCAGTGGTTCATAGCCCCTGACAACCTTGGCGAGAGGAAAGTAAATCCTCTTTGCCCCTTGTTGGACAGTTGGTTCATCATGACATGCATCACAAGCCCTTGAGATCCTTGAAATGGGTTAGGATGTATGCAATGGGATGATGTTATGGTATGCATGGAGTGACGTAAGTAACCCTGTTATGAGTCCCCATTAAGGGCTATAAACAGAACCTGCAAGAAGCTCAAGTAAAACCTGTCATGAGTCCCAATTAAGGACTATAAACAAAACTTGCAAGAAACTTAGTAAACCCTGTTATGAGTCCCAATTAAGTACTATAAACAAAACCTGCAAGTAGTTCATGTGTCAGATAACAAGCATGCAAGTAGTCAAGTACGAAGGCACACAAGTCACACAAGAGAAACCCTTAGAGTTTAAGCCAGCATGGGGTCTGGGTATTACCCTCTTGAAGTTGGTGGGCTCAACCTGTCTTATTAGAAGTAACCGGGTTCTAAGGGTCCCAATATCACGGGATTGCTTTCATTGTTCATCGTTTCGATTTAGCCACTGAACTGGCGACCGAAATATTCCAAGAAAACAACCCTCAATTGAGTGTAGCATCGAGTATCAACCAACCTCGGACTGCACCAAAGTCAGTTATCTCACTACCCTAAAGAGGCCAAGATAGTTCAATTAAGGTTCCTAAGGTCTGTTGATGCTTCATGACACCACGCGGAGGCCCCGTACTCTCCTTGACTGAACTCAAGGGTTACCGGTACACACCAAAGTGCCACATCAACGTAGCATACTATTTCAACCATGTCGGTATACCCCGCACAGTTCCCTCACAGCCTTGTTGCTACTTTCTAAGAAGGTATCCCCCAGATCCGGGTTAGGATCTATAGAACTCCCAAGACAGTCCCACAATTTAAAGCAAGCAAATCAATACAATTGAAAACACAGTTATGAACTACCCTAAGGTACACCTCACTTTAAGTTTAAGTCCCCAGCAGAGTCGCCAGTTCTGTGATCGGTGGATCTGGAACTGACTGTTTAACGCTGGTTCGCGAAATGTCGCGGAAGCAAGAGTCGCCACCGTCTTTTATTTTCTCCAAATGGAAAGGACAAAAGCACAGAAAAATTCCTTATAGAGATTGCTCTCGGTTCGGGAGGTAGATTATAGAAAGGGAAGGTGTTAGCACCCTTTCTATCCATGGTTATCCATGGGCTCTTAGATACTTGCTCATTGTGTTTTCAAAAGGTTTGTTTGCTTTTCAACTGTGGGTTTAAAAAGTTTCTTTGAAAATTCCAGTTCGACTCTTGTATCGGTCCTCAAGAGTGTTTGAAAAATTGCTTTCGAAAGCTTTTTGAAAAGGTGTCAGTGTGAAAAGTATTTTTGATTTGTTTTTGAAATTAGAGCAAGTATCTAGAGTCGTCTACCTACCCTAAGGAATTCGTCTGTGTAGATGTCCTTAAAGTAGTGCCATCCCACCATTGAGAGGTAGGTAGCACCACCATTGGAGGTGTTCGGGTCAATTCGAAGGTTCGGGACATGGTGATCACCAGAGCAATAGGAAGATACCTTAGAAGCTACCCTCATGCCAGGTTCCCGGATCATGAGGACTTACTAAAACATCCTCTACTCGACGACCACCTTTCGAGGGGCAAGGCAACAGTGAGGCCCTAGGGGTGGTGTGTGATTTGTGTGTCATTTTCAGATCTTTTATCTTGTTCATGTCGTGGGTGATCTACGCGTTGCTTTTATTTTAACATTCATTCTTGCATGCAATTTATTAGCAGTTAAAAAGTTGCGAGAAATATAAAGTTCCTAAACTATTACAAAAGCGCGGGTCCACATCGCCAAATTTAATCCAGGACCCGATTTGACATAAAATAAAGTAAAATGCGAAAAATATAAATGTCGAATTTACACGGCTTTGGGAGAATTACATAAAAATTATAAGAAAGGAAATAAATGCGCGAATTGGAATTACTATCGAATGCGAGGGCGTTGGACCCTTTTTAACGAAACTAAATTATGATTAACAAATTAATTAAATTAAAATAAAAAGAAAAGGTTTTTTGAGTTTTTGTATTTATGGACTTTTATGAGAATTAAATGGAATTTAAAACCTAATTCTAGCTATTTTTATTTATTAAGAAAAATATTTAAATTGAACCTAAAATTAAACCTAATTAATTAATGCAATTTTATTTACAAGAAAATAATAATTAATAATTAATAATTAATATGGTGAAAGAAGAAAAAAGGATAAAAGTGCTTAAAACCTAATTCTACAATTTTTAAGTTTATTAAGAAAAAAAAACATTAAAATTTAAACCTAAAATTAAGACTAGATTAATTAATAAGATCTATTTCCAAAAATAATATTTAAATCAAATATATTTTATTTTTTGGTCTTTTCTGATTTTTATTATTTTTATATGAAATCAATTTTTATTGAATTAAAAAGAAAATAATTGAATTAAGACAAATAATAAAGAAAAATAGAATAAAGAAAAGAGAAAGAAATACAATACAAGGGGGGGGGGGGGGGGGGGGGTTCTGCCCCAATCAGGAGGTGTTGTCCAGCATTTTTGGCCCAATGTTTAAGGCTTTGTTTGACTTTTCAGGGAGGCGTGTGTACGCGTTGACTGATGCCTATTATGTTCTTCAAATCTGGACCTTTGGATTGGGATCATGGGGTGCGTGGCATGCCTGGATTGTGAGCGTATGGTGGACGCCTAGAGAGTGCGCTGCATGCAATTATATTAAAACAAAACACATCAAGAATATGGGGGGACCTGGGAATCGAACCCAGGTCCCAGTGATTATAGGACAACGCACCAACCATCTGCACCATTTGCTTTCTTTGTAAGATTATTGGAACATGATTATTATAAAAAAAACAAAACGCTAATGCTAACAACCAAAAATAAGCGCGCTGAATTTAAATTACCCAACCACAGCTTGCCACATAATCTTCTTCTTCGTTGTCCCTGAAACAAAAAAGAATTAGCGGGGGTTTTGAACCCCCCCAAAATGCACCCTTTTCAAAAATAGCGAATAGCTCGTCTTGCTATATAAATTAGGCGCGATTAGTGGGTTATGTTCGTCCAAGCTTCCTGAGTTTAGCCATGGTACTGGGAAGTCCTAATTTTACAGTATACGAAAATGCCCAATTTGAAGCTTGAGGAACCCTAGCGAGCTTCAATGGTGAAATCGCGTACGATGCTTAAAAACTCAATCAAAACATATGGTTAGCTTTAGAATGATCCAATGAATACAAATCCAATATTAAAAATTGCAAACAATGCATGAATTATGATTCAAGAATATGGAAAAAATCATGAACAGGACACGGTCGTTCTACCGTTTCTTGACGTTAGAGTTGATGGTTTTGATTCAGACACGTTCCTTGAAGCCTCAGGAATGCAATAGGATAGTTTTCTTGCCTTGAAATGCCTTGGAATCACGTTTTCAGTTTTGGAATTTTTCACAAAAAATGCAATGTTCTTCTTCAGCTTTTGGGCGCAGCTTGGAGCTCTCTTGGCACTAGGGTTTTGATCAGTCTTATATGTGGATGGATTAGGGTTGAGTTTTCAATCAAAAGATCTTTGCATTGATGAGAACAATATTTGATTTTCATGCATAATTCTTTCAATCTTTTCCATGCATATTTGATACCAATCATGTCCAAATTACCTTGATTCTTTCCATATCAGATAATGCACAGAATCTTGAAGATATTTCATGCATAAAAGATTTGAAAAGCTTGCTTTGGTATTTTTCCCATATTTTAATTAATTAAATGAATTATTTGTATTTAAAAATTCAAATAAATAATAAAAATGATGAAATAAATCCCCTTTGGGCCAAATGGTCGTGCATATGCTTTGGATGATGAATCTTGGAAGAAAATGTGGCCCATTAGCAATTTTAAGGCATTTGAAGCAAAGTTGACTTTTCAAAATTCCCAAAAATTTCCCAACTTCCACAAGGCATATCTTGCTCAATTTTTAAGCTTTGATCATGTTCTTTGACATTTTGGAAAGGTCTTGAAGTCCTCTAACCAATGCCTTTGGTCCCATGTCATTTTGATTTACCAATCCCAAGTTATGGTCTTTGACTTAAAGTCCCTTTTTGTTGACTTTTGAAAATGACCTATAATGTTGAAATCGATAACTTTTTGTGAGAGCATTTCTTGGACTTGAAGTGTGAAGAGGAGTTGTAGTAAATGTCTTTCTCTTCAAAATGAGCTTTGGATGGAATTTTTCTGATAAACCATGTGGAAGTTATGCCTTGGTCAATTTACAGTTGACTTTTTCAACTGTCCAAATATGGAAACTTTTGCATCTTGAGACTTTTTGAGCCATACTTTGAGAATCATGATCAAGCATTGATCAAATGATGTTTGTGGATTCAAAATGAGATGTTGACCAAAAATTTTAACTTTTGACTGTCAAATGACCATTTTGCCCCTACAGTTGACTGTTGAGCAATTAGGGTTTTTGACTGTGCATTTTTGTGCTGTAAGTCTTGAAACTTGGTATGAGGATGCTTGACCATGTTTGTAGGCATGTGGGACTTGATTGGACCCTTGGAAACTTCAATTTCTTTGTCAGAACCAAAACCCTAGTTTTTGACTGTTAGGAGGTCCTTGAATTGTGCAACCCTTGGGGAGATTTTGAAGCATGCTCTTTGCAAATCTTGAAGAATATGGGAGGGCAAATTTTGGGGTACAACACATATAGATAAAGAAGCCTCCACATCAACACAAGATGTCACATGCTATGAATGTGGAAAGCAAGGTCACATAAAGCCGGATTGTCCAAAACTCTCCAAGAAAAATGGATTCAAAGGCAAAAAGGAGTTCAAGAACAAAAGGGCTTATGTTGCATGGGAAGATAATGAGATAAGTTCCTCATCCGATTCAGATAGTGATGAAAGTGCAAATCTATCATTGATGGCTTCACATCACTCCGACGATGAAGAAGAGGTTAGTAATGAATTTAATCTTTTTGATGATGATGTTCAAGGTGCAATTGATGAACTCTTGAAAGAATGCAAAAGTTTATACAAAAAGGTGTCAAAACGAGAAAAAGAACTTCTAATTTGTCTAGAAAAAATTGACACCATGACTAAAGATTTTGATCTTCAAAAACAAAATTTTATTAAAGAAAAGGAAAACTTTGCATGCTCCAAGTGTGAATCAAATGTCTTTCAAATTGTTCAATTGAAAAGAGTCATTGAACGATATGAAAAAGGACAAATAGGATTGGAAGGATTACTAAGCCAACAACGTTATCCAAATGATAAAAGAGGTCTTGGTTATGTGAATACTAAGAAACCAAGTAACAATCCCACTGTTTTTGTAAAGGCTAGTAATAGTTCCAATCCCAAGAAAGTAGAAAAGAAGCAAGTTGTTCATAATCATCAAAAGAAAAAGGCTAATGTATCTAAAAGAAAACAAATTCCTAGATACAAGAGCAAATTTGTTCCAAACTGTTTTTACTGTGGTTCATTCATCACCTTTTGAAGATCCAGATCCAGCTCCTGTAACCAGTCAGGACACATCCTAAAAAGAATCTGAAGACCAGCTCCTATGACAGGTCAGGTAATCATTCTCTTTTGCAGGTAGGCAAGTTCTCGCTAAGGAATCTCTTATGAGATCAACACCCAGATGGCATCTGTAAGCCCATCCACCTTCCATCACCTCTTAGCATGGAATCTATAAGCCCATCATCCTATCCATCAATCTCCAAATGGCATCTATAAGCCCATTCCCCGCCATCACACTGCTACTATGTGAGCGCAAATTTCTGGGCACTCTAGTGTTCAATCATCTTCCACCTTCGGATTACGAAAGGCACGTCAGCCAATCTGCATCCTCAGGTCTAAGAAGATTGAACAGGGGCAACTGTTGTACCCCAAAATTTGCCCTCCCATATTCATCAAGATTTGCCAAGTCAAAGCTTCAAAATTCCCCAAGGGTTGCACAGTTCAAGGACCTCCTAACAGTCAAAATTAGGGTTTTGGTTCTGACAAAGAAAATGAAGTTTCAAAGGGTCCAATCAAGTCCCACATGCCTATAAACATGGTCAAGCATCCTCATACCAAGTTGCAAGACTTACAGCACAAGATTGCACAGTCAAAAACCCTAATTGCACTACAGTCAACTGTAGGGGCAAAATGGTCATTTGACAGTCAAAAGTTCAAATTTTTGGTCAACATCTCATTTTGAAGCCACAAACATCATTTGATCAATGCTTGATCATGATTCTCAAAGCTTGGCTCAAAAATCATCAAGATGCAAAAGTTTCCATATTTGGACAGTTGAAAAAGTCAACTGTAACTTGACCAAGGCATAACTTCCACATGGATTATCAGAAAAATTCCATCCAAAGCTCATTTTGAAGAGAATGACATTTCCTACAACTCCTCTTCACACTTCAAGTCCAAGAAATGCTCTCACAAAAAGTTATCAATTTCAACATTATAGGTCATTTTCAAAAGTCAACAAAAAGGGACTTTAAGTCAAAGGCCATAACTTGATATTGGTAAATCAAAATGACATGGGACCAAAGAAATTGGTTATAGAACTCAAAGACCTTTCCAAAATGTCCAAGAACATGAGCAAAACTTAAAAATTGAGCAAGATATGCCTTGTGGAAGTTGGGAAATTTTTGGATATTTTGGAAAGTCAACATTGCTTCAAATGTCTTAAAAATGCTAATGGGCCTCTTTTTCTTCCACAATTCATCATCCAAAGCATGTGCACGACCATTTGGCCCAAAGGGAAGTTTTTTATCATTTTTATTTATTTATTTGGATTTTTAATTATTAATAATTCATTTAATTAAAATAAATAGGTGAAAAATACTAAACCTAATGTTTTAAATCTTTTTGTGCATGGAATAGGCTTAAGATTTCGTGCATAATCAGATATAGAAAGAATCATGGCAATTGGATATGATTGGGATCAAAAGCATGTGAAAAAGATTGGAAACATTATGCATGAAAATCAAATCTTCCATACATCAATGCATTGATTCTTTGGACCAAATTTCCAACCCTAATCGTTCACATATACATACTAATGCAAACCCAACTCCTCATAATCTCCCAGCTGCGCCATACACCAAGAACAAAACTTGAGTTTTTTGCCAAAAAATTGAAAACTGAAAACTAGGTTTTAGGGCGATTCAAGCCAAAATAATCATTCCATTAGCTTGCCAAGGTGACGGGGAGACTATTCCAATCAAGAACATCAACTCTAACGCCCAGAATCGGTATAGGGGATTCAAAATTTTTCACATTTTTTTCATAATCGTGTTTTAATATTCAAGCATATTCATTGCATTTTTTTTCATGGATTCACACTAATTGGATGATTGTGAAACTAACCATGTGATTGAATTGAGTTTTTATGCATTGTATGAAGAATTGCCATGGACGATTATTAGGGTTTTTCAAGTTCTAATTTGGGCGTTTCCAAATACTGTAAAATTAGAGAATCTCAGTGCCATGTTTGGATTCAAGAAGCTTGGACGATCTGAATAGAACCCTCGCGCCTAATTTATACTCCAAGACGGCCTAATCGCTATTTCTGGAAAACGCATATTTTGGGGGGGGGGGGTTTAAAACCCCCGCTAACCCTTTTATATTTTCAGGAAAAACGCATTAAGGAAGAAGATGATGAAGTGTAAGGCGTTGGTTGGTCCATTTGAAATTTCGCGCGGAAACAGGCACTAACGATTGTTTTATATTATAATGTTTATTGTTTATATAATATACAAAGATACAAAGTGGAGCAGTTGGCAAGGCATAGCGTTGGTAATCTCTAGGACCTGGGTTCGAGCCCCAGGTCCCCCCCCCCTTTCAATAACATTTTTCTAACAATACTTCTATGTAATTTCCAAGCAAGCGTCCATCGTACATCCACAATATCAAGCCATCCACGTGCCTACTGAGATGGATCAAAGGGTCATAATTGGAGGAACATGATGGACCTGAGTCAACGCACCTACACGTGTCCTGAAAAGGTCAAAAGGGCTTGATATAAGTGGGCCAGAATGGCTACAATAAACCTCCCATTTGGGGACAGACCCCCCAAGGTTTGCAATTTCTTTTATATTTTTCATTTTTATTTGATTCAATTATTTCTCTTCTTAATTAATTCCTTTAATTTAATTATTTTCATAAAAACAATATAAAAATCAGAAAGAGACAAAAAAATAAGTATTTTTATTTAATGTTTTATTTTGTAAATAAATCTCATTAATTTAATTTAACTTTTTAAATCTAGGATTAATCTTAATATTCTTTCAATAAAACCTAAAAATTGGTAGAATTAGGGTTTCAAATCTTTTTCATTCTTTTTCTTTTTTCTCACTATGATTAATTAATTATTTATTTTCATAAATCAAAATGCATTAATTAATTAGGTTTAATTTTAGGTTAAAGTTTAATGTTTTCTAAATAAAAAATAACAATTAGAATTAGGATTAATATTTTAATTTCATTTAATCTTTCTCATAAAAATTCATAAATCCAAAAAATACCAAAATAATTTCTTTTTTTATTTTAATTTAATTAATTTAATTTACTTTCATAAAAAAAAGGGTCCAACGCCCTCGTTTCCAATTTAAATTCAATTCGCGCATTTATTTCTTTTCTTTTAAATATTGATTTAATTCTCCCAAAGCCGTGTAATATTTATCTTTCGCACTTTACTTTATTTACTTTCTGTCAAATCGGGTCCTGGATTTTAATTTTGGCGATGTGGACCCGCGCCTTTGTAATAGTTTAGAACTTTTATTTCTCGCAATTTTTAACTGTTAAATAAATGCATGCAAGAATGAATGGCCTAAAATAAAAAACAAACGCATAGATCACTTTGACATGACAAGACAAAAATAAATGAATCTGACACACAAATCACACACCACCCCTATGGTACGCCTCACTGTTGCCTTGCCTTGAAAGGTGATCGTCGAGTAGAGGATGTCTTAGTAAGTCCTCATGATCCGGGAACCTGGCATGAGGGTAGCTTCTAAGGTGTCTTCCTATTGCTCCGGTGATCACCGTGTCCCGAACCTCGAATTGACCCGAACACCTCCAACGGTGGTGCTACCTACCTCTCAATGGTGGGATGGCACTACTTTAAAGGACATTTACACAGACGAATTCCTTAGGGTAGGTAGACGACTCTAGATACTTTCTCTAAATTCAAAACAAATTCAAAAATACTTTTCACACCAACACATTTTCAAAAAGCTTTCGAAAGCATTTTTTCAAACACTCTTGAGGACCGATACAAGAGTCGAACTGGAATTTTCAAAGAAACTTTTTAAAACCCACAGTTGAAAAGCAAACAAACCATTTTTGAAAACACAATGAGCAAGTATCTAAGAGCCCATGGATAACCATGGATAGAAATGGTGCTAACACCTTCCCTTTCTATAATCTACCTCCCGAACCGAGAGCAATCTCTATAAGGAATTTTTATGTGCTTTTGTCCTTTCCATTTGGAGAAAATAAAAGACGGTGGCGACTCTTGCTTCCGCGACATTTCGCGAACCAGCGTTAAACAGTCAGTTCCAGATCCACCGATCACAGAACTGGCGACTCTGCTGGGGACTTAAACTTAAAGTGAGGTGTACCTTAGGGTTAGTTCATAACTGTGTTTTCAATTGTATTGATTTGCTTGCTTTAAATTGTGGGACTGTCTTGGGAGTTCTATAGATCCTAACCCGGATCTGGGGGATACCTTCTTAGAAGTAGCAACAAGGCTGTGAGGGAACTGTGCGGGGTATACCGACATGGTTGAAGCAGTCTGCTACGTTGATGTGGCACTTTGGTGTGTACCGGTAACCCTTGAGTTCAGTCAAGGAGAGTACGGGGCCTCCGCGTGGTGTCGTGAAGCATCAACAGACCTTAGGAACCTTAATTGAACTGTCTTGGCCTCTTTAGGGTAGTGAGATAACTGACTTTGGTGCAGTCCGAGGTTGGTTGATACTCGATACTACACTCAATTGAGGGTTGCTTTCCTGGAATATTTCGGTCGCCAGTTCAGTGGCTAAATCGAAACGATGAACAATGAAAGCAATCCGGTGATATTGGGACCCTTAGAACCCGGTTACTTCTAATAGGACAGGTTGAGCCTACCAACTTCAAGAGGGTAATACCCAGACCCCATGCTTTCCTAAACTCTAAGGGTTTCTCTTGTGTGACTTGTGTGCCCTCGTACTTGACTACTTGCATGCTTGTTATCTGACACATGAACTACTTGCAGGGTTTGTTTTTAGTCCTTAATTGGGACTCATAACAGAGTATACTGAGTTTCTCGCAGGTTTTGTTTATAGTCCTTAATGGGGACTCATAACAGGGTTTACTTACATCGCTCCATGCATACCATTGCATGCATCCTGCATACATCCTAACCCATTTCAAGGATCTCAAGGGCTTGTGATGCAGGTCATGGTGAATCAACTATCCCAGAAAGGGGCAAAGGGGATTTATTTTCCTCTAGCCATGATTGTCAGGGGCTATGACCCACTCGATATGGTGAGCCTTGACTCTTGAAGAAGGACTCTCAACAACAGGAAGTTCCTTCAATCAAGCCACTGAATTCAAATTCTAATGGTTTTCTTGTTTACCCCGCGAGATCCTTGAAAACATTGCATGCATATCATACACATCATTGCATTGCAGGTACCCTTTTGACAGGTTGCTTACCTTCTTCGCTGTTTATTTCAGCCGATCGTCATGAATCCGGAATCGTCTACTGAGCAAACTATCAAGGCCCTCCAGGCCCAGAATGCCCAGTTCCAGGAGTTGATTATGAGCCTAGCCTAGGGTCAAAAAGAATTGAAGACTCTGATTCAGAAGAAGAAGCAGAGGACTGTTTTGTTCAGCCCTAGACGCAGATCTGGGAACACACTGCAGGATGAAGCTGAGAGGACAACTCCATCTGTGGGGAAAGGCAGTCCCCATGAGAGAGAGGTGCCTAGTCCAGTGGTCTCCGACAACGAGACGGAGTTCAATGATGAGCAGTACCCTCCAGCTGAGGACCGGTACAAACAACTAGAGGATCGTCTGAATGCCATGGAAATTCAACAAGTGTCGGGGTTGGATTTCAGAGACCTGGGTCTGTCTTCTGGTGTGGTGATCCCACACAAATTCAAGGTTCCTTCTTTTGCTAAGTATGACGGGGCATCCTGTCCCAGGCTGCATCTCAGATCTTACGTGCGGAAGATTCAACCATACACTGTGGACAAGAACTTGTGGATCCACTTCTTCCAGGAGAGTCTTTCAGGGACTCACCTCGAATGGTTCTATCAGCTGGATGGGACCAAAGTTCGTAACTGGGAGGAGTTGGCTACTGCTTTTTACAAGCAGTATCAATATAATGCCGACCTTGCTCCTACACGTACCCAACTCCAGGGTATGTCGCTAGGGTCAAGTGAAGGTTTCAAAGAGTACGCGCAGAAGTGGAGGGACCTAGCTGGCAGGGTGCAACCTCCATTAACTGACCGGGAACTCGTTGATATGTTCTTGGGGACCCTGTCTGGGCCGTTCTTCAATCACCTCATTGGTAATTCATCTGCAGGATTTACCGACCTCATTCTGACTGGGGAAAGAATTGAAGCTGGTATCAAGAGTGGGAAAATTCAAGAGGCCACACTTTCTGATACTCACAAAAAGCCTTACACGGGCAGGAAAGAGTCTAATGCTGCATACGGTCAAAAGAGTTGTCGTGACCAACAGGCAGGGGCAGTCATGATCTTTGGTTCCACACCACGCCGACAACCACAAAAGGGAAATCAGCAAAGGCCGGACGAGCCTAAAAGACAGTTCACCAACATTAACATGCCATGGTCACAAGCATTGCAGCACATGTTGAAAATGAATCTGATTGCGGTGATCAACCCTCCTGCCAATCCCAAGACCTCCTCTCCAAGCTACAATCCAGAGGCGAGGTGTGCTTATCATTCTGATAGCCCGGGGCACGATACTGAGGACTGTTGGGCACTGAAGTATAAAATCTAGAATATGATCGATGCTAAGGAGATTGAATTCGAGCCTGCTGAGACTCCCAATGTGACCACTGCTCCCTTGCCAAAACATGGCTAGGATTGAGAGATCTTTGTTCGTTTGAATTCAAGTTGTATTTTTCTTTTCTTGTTCAAATAAACAATTGTCATGTTAAACTCTTTTATTTCATGAATGCATTACACGTGTCTGTCTTGAATTAATTATATTCACTATATGCAAACTGTTTCCATATTTTTTCTGATGTCAACTCTTGATCTAAAATTCTAAGCCTCTTGAGGGAGGATGACGAAAACGATACCACAATCTACAGTATGCTTTTGAACAGACCCCGCTAATGAGGTACAGGCATTGTTTCAATCCCTAAACACTGGAGTTATAAGGATGATAATCCCTCGTCAACCCCTCTGAGCCAAAGAAGTAGGAGTTTTTCTTTTTGAAATTTAAAACCCTTTATCATAACCTGGGGCAGGGTAGTTCTCTCAGTTGATCCAAGTGCATAACAAACGGCACCAAAAAGGTCCTTACAAAACAAAAAAGACAGTGATGGTTCTGAATAATCAATAAGGACAGGCAGTCATTATATCTCTCAGAAATGAAAGCCCAATAAGTCAAAACTTATGAAGGAGACTTACGAAGCTGGGGCATCCCGCTGACTGTAATTCCAAAAAGGAAACAGCTCAGGCAAAAAAAAAATAGGGATAACAAAATCAAAAAGAAAGAGGTCCTACAAATCCTCAACAAAAGGAAAGGACTTCCTATTCACATGAATTGTCAACATCCGAACCATCATTGGAACATCAAAGCAAAGACTCGAACAAGGTCTAACGCACGATCAACTGAGTCTTAGGTTTGAAGAACATCACGAAGAACGGGTGGGTACAAATAATTTGAGCCTTTATCCTTTGTTTCTTAAACCGTGAACCAAGCCACGTTATAACCCTCAAAAGTCCTAGCTGAAGCATGGGTTAGTTCGAAAGCATACTGCTACGAAAGGTATCCTGCCTCCTTAAGGCTTGCTGTAAAATAACGAGTTGACATCACAGTTTACAAAGAAAAACTCACTTGCTTTTATTGAAAAATGCATTCTCAAAAATTTCAAGACAAACCTAAGTTTTGCATTCTTAAGATGACATTGTTTACATATGATTATTTGTTTGAACAGCAGAGAACTTTGCGCAACGAATATCCGATGAACGAAGGTCTTCTCAACAAAGGAGTCACCTCAAATGGAAGAAACACTTCCAAGCAAGGGGCATGGCATGATCAGTGTCTATTATCTGGGGCAAATCTCCATCACTTAGGGCATTGGACGATCAAACAAAGATCTTCTGGTGACATGGTAACACTTCTAACAGGGGCAACTCCCTACACTCTGAAAGCACGAACATAGTCGAAAAAATACTACGCAAAATCAAAGACCCGCTAGGTTAACACACCTAGGCAAAAATAAGGGCTTCCCGGCGAACCAAAAGGGTTCGGGCAAAATGAAGGGATGAAATGAAAAAAATCTGTACACCCGGCAAGTCGAAAACCTGAAAAGGCAGCTTGGGCAAAAATGGGTATCCCGGTGGACCGAAAACCCGAAAGGGCGGTCCAGGCAAAAATTAGGGATCAAAGCGTACGACTATGTCCCGGCATCTCGTCACTTGCCTACCAGGGGAAGAGTTGTCAATCGGCCGTCATCAAGCACCTCCACAGGTATCTTCTTCCCTCACCTCAGCAACAGGGGCAATAATGAGTCGCCCAGGCGATCCAGTTGCTCTATCAATCAAAGTACCAAGGAAAGGTTAATATAAAGATGATTACCATCTACCTTTACAAATTCCAGATCATCATGGGTTAACATCTGAAACCAAACAGGACAATCATCCACTTAATCAAGCAACCCTACACCGGTTCCTGCTCAACTTTCAGACAAAGTCTTACACGGACTCATCCACAGGTGACCCTACACCGGTTCCTTCACAATTCTCAAATAAAGTCTCACACGGACTTATCTCAAGATAACCTTACCCCGGTTCATCAAGAAGTTTTACACGAACTTATCCTGCAGTAACCTAACCCTGGTTCCTCCAGAAGTCTTACACGGACTTACCTCAAGATAACCTTACCCCGGTTCATCAAGAAGTTTTACACGAACTTATCCTGCAGTAACCTAACCCCGGTTCCTCCAGAAGTCTTACACGGACTTACCTCAAGATAACCTTACCCCGGTTCATCAAGAAGTTTTACACGGACTTATCTCAAGATGACCTTACCCCGGTTCATCAAGAAGTTTTACACGAACTTACCCCGCAGTAACCTTACCCCGGTTCCTCCAGAAATCTTACACGGATCTATCTCCAGATAACCTTACCCCGGTTCCTCCAAAAGTTTTACACGAACTTATCCCGAAGAAACCCTACACAGGTTCTCTCTCCCCAAAGATGCAGTTTTACACGGACTCGTCATCAGAAACCCTACCCAGGTTTTATCTCTTCCCGAAGATGCAGTTTTACACGGACTCGTCATCAGTAACCTTACACAGGTTCCCTTCTCAACTCCAGACGTAGTTTCACATGGACTCGTCATCAGAAACCCCACACAGGTTCCCTTCTCAAACTTCAGACGTAGTCTTACACGGACTCATCATCGGTAAACCCTACACAGGTTCCTTCTCCATTTCAGATGCAGTCTTATACGGACTCATTATCAGTAAACCCCACACAGGTTTCCTCCCTCCAAAGATGCAGTTTTACACGAGCTCATCATCAGGAAACCCTACATAGGTTCCCTCTTTCAGCTTACAAAAATTACAGTTCAAAATTTCCCCAGGAGAGTCCAATCTAGTTCTCCAGGAAAGTGGGAATCCATCTCCCCAAGCAGTAAGCTTATCCCCAGTAGATTCTGGAAGCTTATCCTCGCAGAGCACGAACGCGTCTCCCGGCTTTATTCAAAGGTTATTCCCCTACCAGGGTATAATTGGGTTATCCTCAGCCAAAAGCCACTGAAAGAGCGTCCTCGACGAAGTCTTCTTATCCCCAGCAAAGTCTATTAACACTTCCAACACAACAAGGGTATCCCCAACAAGTTATTATCAATAACTCAGCAAAGTACCTCTCTCCCCACAGAGTATTGCTTCCCAGCAAGATCGTTAGAGTACTTTTCTCCCCGCAGAGTAATCCAGTCGCCAAGTTTATCCCCAACAGAGTTATCTTCTCCTACCGGTATTCTTGCAACTATCATCCCCAGCGGAAGCAAAGATCTATTCTTCCATATCAGCCCAAGAGTGACTTCCCGGCACCCGTCAAGGATTTACTTTCCTAGACGAAAAACATACATCATTATAGCATGCATATACGCATCACATCTTACAAATCTCATTTGAGAACATCATTGCTTGATCATATCATGCATTGCATATGACTGACCTTTACCTTTCAGGAAAGATTCAGTTAAGTTCTCAGCTATATTCAAGACCTTGACCGGTTTAGTTAAATCGACTCCAAAGATTTCTCTGTTTCTTATCCAGTCAAAGGCCTTCTCTGGTTCAGTCAGATCGACCCTAAGATCTCCCTGTTTCTTATCCAGTTGAAGACATTTCAAGACCTAGACCGGTTCAGTTAATCGACCCTAAGATTTTCTGTTTCTTATCCAGTCCAAGGCCTTCTCTGGTTCAGTCAGATCGACCCTAAGATCTCCCTGTTTCTTATCCAGTTGAAGACATTTCAAGACCTAGACCGGTTCAGTTAATCGACCCTAAGATTTTCTGTTTCTTATCCAGTCCAAGGCCTTCTCTAGTCCAGCTAAATCGACCCCTAACAGATTTTCCTGATGAAGACTCAGTAGAAGTTATCCAAGATTCTCTCAATGATACTGTTGAGGTTGTAGTCGCCTATGGTTCTCTCCCCAATACTGCGGAGGTAGTAATCATCCCCAGATCCGCTCAGCGTTACTGTTGAAGTTGAAGTCGTCCAAGATTCTCTCAATGATTGCTGTTGAGGTTGTAGTCTCCTATGGTTCTCTCCCCGATACTGCGGAGGTAGTAATCGCCCCAAGTTTCGCTCAGCGTTACTGTTGAAGTCGAAGTCGTCCAAGATTCTCTCAATGATTGCTGTTGAGGTTGTAGTCGCCTATGGTTCTCTCCCCGATACTGCGGAGGTAGTAATCATCCCCAGATTCGCTCAGTGTTACTGTTGAAGTTGAAGTCGTCCAAGATTCTCTCAATGATTGCTGTTGAGGTTGTAGTCGCCTATGGTTCTCTCCCCGATACTGCGGAGGTAGTAATCATCCCCAGATTCGCTCAGCGTTACTGTTGAAGTTGAAGTCGCCCAAGATTCTCTCAATGATTGCTGTTGAGGTTGTAGTCGCCGGTGGTTCTCTCCCCGTTACTGCGGAGGTAGTAATCGTCCCCAGATTTTCTCAGCGTTACTGTTGAAGTTGAAATCATCAAATGTTCTCTCGGCGTTCCTGTTGAGGTAGTAACCATCCCTGGTTCATTCATCACCTTTTGAAGATCCAGATCCAGCTCCTGTAACCAGTCAGGACACATCCTACAAAGAATCTGAAGACCAGCTCCTATGACAGGTCAGGTAATCATTCTCTTTTGCAGGTACGCAAGTTCTCGCTAAGGAATCTCTTATGAGATCAACACCCAGATGGCATCTGTAAGCCCATCCACCTTCCATCACCTCTTAGCATGGCATCTATAAGCCCATCATCCTATCCATCAATCTCCAAATGGCATCTATAAGCCCATTCCCCGCCATCACACTGCTACTATGTGAGCGCAAATTTTTGGGCACTCTAGTGTTCAATCATCTTCCACCTTCGGATTACGAAAGGCACGTCAGCCAATTTGCATCCTCAGGTCTAAGAAGATTGAACAGGGGCAACTGTTGTACCCCAAAATTTGCCCTCCCATATTCATCAAGATTTGCCAAGTCAAAGCTTCAAAATTCCCCAAGGGTTGCACAGTTCAAGGACCTCCTAACAGTCAAAATTAGGGTTTTGGTTCTGACAAAGAAAATGAAGTTTCCAAGGGTCCAATCAAGTCCCACATGCCTATAAACATGGTCAAGCATCCTCATACCAAGTTGCAAGACTTACAGCACAAGATTGCACAGTCAAAAACCCTAATTGCACTACAGTCAACTGTAGGGGCAAAATGGTCATTTGACAGTCAAAAGTTCAAATTTTTGGTCAACATCTCATTTTGTAGCCACAAACATCATTTGATCAATGCTTGATCATGATTCTCAAAGCTTGGCTCAAAAATCATCAAGATGCAAAAGTTTCCATATTTGGACAATTGAAAAAGTCAACTGTAACTTGACCAAGGCATAACTTCCACATGGATTATCAGAAAAATTCCATCCAAAGCTCATTTTGAAGAGAATGACATTTACTACAACTCCTCTTCACACTTCAAGTCCAAGAAATGCTCTCACAAAAAGTTATCAATTTCAACATTATAGGTCATTTTCAAAAGTCAACAAAAAGGGACTTTAAGTCAAAGGCCATAACTTGAGATTGGTAAATCAAAATGACATGGGACCACATACATTGGTTAGAGGACTCAAAGACCTTTCCAAAATGTCCAAGAACATGAGCAAAGCTTAAATATTGAGCAAGATATGCCTTGTGGAAGTTGGGAAATTTTTGGATATTTTGGAAAGTCAACATTGCTTCAAATGTCTTAAAAATGCTAATGGGCCTCTTTTTCTTCCACAATTCATCATCCAAAGCATGTGCACGACCATTTGGCCCAAAGGGAAGTTTTTTTATCATTTTTATTTATTTATTTGGATTTTTAATTATTAATGATTCATTTAATTAAAATAAATAGGTGAAAAATACTAAACCTAATGTTTTAAATCTTTTTGTGCATGGAATAGGCTTAAGATTTCGTGCATAATCAGATATAGAAAGAATCATGGCAATTGGATATGATTGGCATCAAAAGCATGTGAAAAAGATTGGAAACATTATGCATGAAAATCAAATCTTCCATACATCAATGCATTGATTCTTTGGACCAAATTTCCAACCCTAATCGTTCACATATACATACTAATGCAAACCCTACTCCTCATAATCTCCCAGCTGCGCCATACACCAAGAACAAAACTTGAGTTTTTTGCCAAAAAATTGAAAACTGAAAACTAGGTTTTAGGGCGATTCAAGCCAAAATAATCATTCCATTAGCTTGCCAAGGTGACCAGGAGACTATTCCAATCAAGAACATCAACTCTAACGCCCAGAATCGGTATAGGGGATTCAAACTTTTTCACATTTTTTTCATAATCGTGTTTTAATATTCAAGCATATTCATTGCATTTTTTTTCATGGATTCACACTAATTGGATGATTCTGAAACTAACCATGTGATTGAATTGAGTTTTTATGCATTGTATGAAGAATTGCCATGGACGATTATTAGGGTTTTTCAAGTTCTAATTTGGGCGTTTCCAAATACTGTAAAATTAGAGAATCTCAGTGCCATGTTTGGATTCAAGAAGCTTGGACGATCTGAATAGAACCCTCGCGCCTAATTTATACTCCAAGACGGCCTAATCGCTATTACTGGAAAACGCATATTTGGGGGGGGGGGGGTTTAAAACCCCCGCTAACCCTTTTATATTTTCAGGAAAAACGCATTAAGGAAGAAGATGATGAAGTGTAAGGCATTGGTTGGTCCATTTGAAATTTCGCGCGGAAACAGGCACTAACGATTGTTTTATATTATAATGTTTATTGTTTATATAATATACAAAGAGACAAAGTGGAGCAGTTGGCAAGGCATAGCGTTGGTAATCTCTAGGACCTGGGTTTGAGCCCCAGGTCCCCCCCCCCCCCTTTCAATAACATTTTTCTAACAATACTTCTATGTAATTTCCAAGCAAGCGTCCATCGTACATCCACAATATCAAGCCATCCACGTGCCTACTGAGATGGATCAAAGGGTCATAATTGGAGGAACATGATGGACCTGAGTCAACGCACCTACACGCGTCCTGAAAAGGTCAAAAGGGCTTGATATAAGTGGGCCAGAATGGCTACAATAAACCTCCCATTTGGGGACAGACCCCCAAGGTTTGCAATTTCTTTTATATTTTTCATTTTTATTTGATTCAATTATTTCTCTTCTTAATTAATTCCTTTAATTTAATTATTTTCATAAAAATATAAAAACAATATAAAAATCAGAAAAAGACAAAAAAATAAGTATTTTTATTTAATGTTTTATTTTGTAAATAAATCTCATTAATTTAATTTAGCTTTTTAAATCTAGGATTAATCTTAATATTCTTTCAATAAAACCTAAAAATTGGTAGAATTAGGGTTTCAAATCTTTTTCATTCTTTTTCTTTTTTATCACTATGATTAATTAATTATTTATTTTCATAAATCAAAATGCATTAATTAATTAGGTTTAATTTTAGGTTAAAGTTTAATGTTTTCTAAATAAAAAATAACAATTAGAATTAGGATTAATATTTTAATTTCATTTAATCTTTCTCATAAAAATTCCTAAATCCAAAAAATACCAAAATAATTTCTTTTTTTTATTTTAATTTAATTAATTTAATTTACTTTCATTAAAAAAAGGGTCCAACGCCCTCGTTTCCAATTTAAATTCAATTCGCGCATTTATTTCTTTTCTTTTAAATATTGATGTAATTCTCCCAAAGCCGTGTAATATTTATCTTTCGCACTTTACTTTATTTACTTTCTGTCAAATCGGGTCCTGGATTTTAATTTTGGCGATATGGACCCGCGCCTTTGTAATAGTTTAGAACTTTTATTTCTCGCAATTTTTAACTGTTAAATAAATGCATGCAAGAATGAATGGCCTAAAATAAAAAACAAACGCATAGATCACTTTGACATGACAAGACAAAAATAAATGAATCTGACACACAAATCACACACCACCCCTAGGGTACGCCTCACTGTTGCCTTGCCTCGAACGGTGATCGTCGAGTAGAGGATGTCTTAGTAAGTCCTCATGATCCGGGAACCTGGCATGAGGGTAGCTTCTAAGGAGTCTTCCTATTGCTCCGGTGATCACCGTGTCCCGAACCTCGAATTGACCTGAACACCTCCAACGGTGGTGCTACCTACCTCTCAATGGTGGGATGACACTACTTTAAAGGACATTTACACAGACGAATTCCTTAGGGTAGGTAGACGACTCTAGATACTTGCTCTAAATTCAAAACAAATTCAAAAATACTTTTCACACCAACACATTTTCAAAAAGCTTTCGAAAGCATTTTTTCAAACACTCTTGAGGACCGATACAAGAGTCGAACTGGAATTTTCAAAGAAACTTTTTAAAACCCACAGTTGAAAAGCAAACAAACCATTTTTGAAAACACAATGAGCAAGTATCTAAGAGCCCATGGATAACCATGGATAGAAAGGGTGCTAACACCTTCCCTTTCTATAATCTACCTCCCGAACCGAGAGCAATCTCTATAAGGAATTTTTCTGTGCTTTTGTCCTTTCCATTTGGAGAAAATAAAAGACGGTGGCGACTCTTGCTTCCGCGACATTTCGCGAACCAGCGTTAAACAGTCAGTTCTAGATCCACCGATCACAGTTTGCCTAAGAGAAAATTTGTCAAAGATAGTCTCTGTGATGCTTGTCAAAAAGGGAAACAAACAAAATCATCTTTCAAATCTAAGAATGTGGTGTCTACTACAAGGCCACTACAATTGTTACACATGGATCTCTTTGGTCCATCAAGAACAAAAAGCTTCGGAGGTAATGTATTCGCTTTGGTTATTGTTGATGATTTTTCTAGATATTCTTGGACTTTGTTTCTTGTGCAGAAAAGTGATGCCTTTAAAGCTTTTAAGAAGTATGCTAAGCAAATCCAAAATGAAAAATCACTAAAGATTGTATCCATAAGAAGTGATCATGGTGGAGAATTCCAAAATGCACAATTTGAATAATTTTGTGAAGAACATGGTATCTCTCATAATTTTTCAGCACCTAGAACTCCACAACAAAATGGAGTAGTTGAAAGAAAGAATAGGTTTCTAGTGGAACTTGCAAGAACAATGCTTAGTGATGCAAATCTTCCTAAATATTTTTGGGCGGATGCGGTTAGTACGGCATGTTATGTTGGAAATCGAGTTATCATTAGACCTATAATAAAGAAGACTCCATATGAACTCTTCAAAGGAAGAAAGCCAAATATTGCTCACTTCCACATTTTTGGATGCAAGTGTTTTGTTCTTAACAATGACAAAGACAATCTCGGTAAGTTTGACGAGAAATCCGACGAAGAGGAAGTAGTTGTGTGTGATGATGATGATCCTATAGATTTACCCCCGGAAGAACTTTCAAATGATCAAGTTGTGAAATCACCGGAAAATCAAGAAGACATTGTACAACAAGATTCAAACATCAATGATCTACCAAAAGAATGGAGAACTCATAGAGACCATCCTATTGACAAAATTATTGGTGACATTAGCCAAGGAGTATCAACAAGATTAAATCTAAAAGATGCTTGCTTAAACATGACATTTGTTTCTCAAATTGAACCTACCAAAGTTGATGAAGCCTTAGGAGATTATCAATGGATTATTGTTATGCAAGAAGAATTAAATCAATTCGAGAGAAATCAAGTTTGGGAACTTGTTCCTAGACCAAGTGGTAAACACATCATAGGTACCCGATGGGTGTTTAAGAACAAACTTGATGAGAATGGTCTAATTGTTCGAAACAAAGCAAGGTTGGTTGCCCAAGGCTACAATCAAGAGGAAGGAATCGACTTTGAAGAAACATTTGCTCCGTTTGCAAGGTTAGAAGCTATACGTCTTTTACTTGCTTATGCTTGTTCATTAAATTTTCAGCTTTTTCAAATGGACGTCAAAAGCGCATTCTTGAATGGATACATCAATGAAGAAGTCTATGTCAAACAACCTCCGGAATTTGAAGACTTCAAACATCCTACACATGTCTTTAAGTTGAGAAAGGCTCTTTATGGCTTAAAGCAAGCACCAAGAGCATGGTATGATAGACTTAGCAATTTTTTGTGTGAAAAAGGTTTCGAAAAGGGTAAGGTTGATAAAACTTTGTTCATTAAGAAAATCAAAAGTAACACTTTATTGGTTCAAGTCTATGTTGATGATATCATTTTTGGATCGACTAACAAAGAAATGTGTGAGGAATTCTCATTGATGATGAAAGGAGAATTCGAGATGTCTATGATGGGAAAGATGAACTACTTTCTTGGACTACAAATCAAGCAACTAAAAGATGGAATCTTCATCAACCAATCTAAGTATTGCAAAGAATTATTGAAAAAGTTTGATATGGACAATTGTAAAGAAATGAATACTCCAATGGGCTCCGGTACATATGTTGATCAAGATGAATCCGGTACTCCAATTGATATTACAAAATACCGAGGTATGATTGGTTCCTTATTGTATTTGACGGCAAGCCGTCCTGACATAATGTTTAGTGTTTGTCTTTGTGCTCGCTTTCAAGCAAATCCAAAGGAATCACACCTCATGGCAGTTAAAAGGATCATGAAGTATCTCAAAGGAACAACCAATGTTGGCTTATGGTATCCTAAAGGTAGTATTTGCACTTTAATTGTTTATTCTGACGCGGATTATGCAGGTTGTAAAATTGATCGTAAAAGCACAAGTGGTACTTGTCACATTATTGGAAATGCATTAGTATCATGGGCTTGTAAAAAGCAAGCATGTGTTGCTCTTAGCACGGCCGAAGCAGAATACATAGCAGCGGGTAGTTGTTGTGCACAAATTCTTTGGCTCAAGCAACAACTCCGTGATTACGGACTTGATCTCAGATGCATTCCTCTTCGATGCGACAATACAAGTGCTATCAATATTACAAAGAATCTGATCATGCATTCAAGAACCAAACATATAGATCTTCGACATCATTTTCTCCGTGATCATGTACTTCAAGGAGATGTCGAAGTTACTTTTATGGATACTCATAACCAACTCGCAGATATCTTCACAAAACCGCTTGCTCGAGAACCATTCTTCAAAATCCGAAGAGAACTTGGTATTTTGGATGAAGGTGATCTCTAAATGTTTCTCATAAGGTGCACGTCTTAATTTTTCTTCAAAAAAATTGATGTTTCAGTACACTCTGCTTCTACTCCTTCTTTTATATGTTTTTATTTGATAAAATATGTGTGTATATATTGTTTGTGTTTTTTAAAATGAATTTGTTTCACTCTTTTTCCCCATCCTTTTTGATGTTAACAAAGGGGGAGAAGAATATGCATATGTGTTGTTTTGTTTCAAAGAAATTGCAGGCCAAAATAACTATCATAAAACTCACTCCAAAATTCAAAGAATCATGGACTTAGGGGGAGCATACAATTTAGGGGGAGCCTTGCATTTGCTTAACATTTTTGCTACACAAAATAACATAAACATTTCAAGAATTGTTTTCAAGACTTGGTTGTCATCATCAAAAAGGGGGAGAATTTAATTGCAAGCTTCTCAAGTCATGTTTAAAGCATTGGTTTTGATGAAGACAACATGGATATCAACATTCAAAGGATGTGCAAAAAGTATCAATATCATATAAAACCTTGTTACAAGTATTGAAGATTAGAAGAAGAATTATTAAAGAAACAACAAATGTCAAAAGGTATAAATAATTCTTAAACTTGAATATAAATGTTCACAAATATGCATTCATAATCATATACATATCCCACATTTTTGAACAATAAGAAAAACTATGTTTCAAATCTTTTTCAAAAGGATTTTTTTTTTGAAAATAAACTTTCAGGAACCAGTTCCTACCTAACAGGGAACCGGGTTCCAAACTTGTTCAAAAAACACTTCCCTGGAATTTGTACCAGGAACCGGGTTGTACCTATAGGGGAACCAGTTCCTGCGTGTTATTTTTGAATTTTGGGTTATAACGTTCACTAGGAACCGGGTTCTGCCTGGGTCGGAACCGGTTCCCAGCGAACCAGTACATATTTTCTTTTGTTTTTTAAACATAATTCAAATGGTATTCTTTCATGATTGCATTGCATCTTTTCATATCAAATGGCATGAATGAAGAGGTATTTGTGACATTATAAATTGTGCAGATTTTCAAATTCAAATAACCTTCTTCAATTAACAATTTTCATCATTCAAATTTGCATATTCTTACAAACTTTCAAGTGTTCTTACAAATCATAAATTTTGTGAAACTTGCCATATACATTTTCATTTAGAAATCATTACAAGTTTCATACATTCATTGTGAACATTTATAATCATTGCTTGAGAATTGTTTCTTTCTTGAAGAAGAAGATCAATCAAAGATTGATAGTGCTCTCCATCTCTTTCAAATAAATCATTGTATTACAAAAAGAAAGTATTCCCTTACTATCCAGGATTGTTGGAAGTAAGTGTTGTGATTTGAAGAGGATTGTTCTTCATTCACATTAGTGTTTGTTTTACCTTAAAGGTGTTAAGAACCTTTGGTCACCCTATAGGTTAGATAGTAAGCATAGGTTGTACAATCATTCTAAACTATAGTGAAATCTCTTTCGTGTTGGAAAGGGGACTGGAGTACTCTCGGATTGTGAGGGGAACCAATATATATCGCCGTGTTCTTTACTTTTCCGCTTTTATCGTTTTCATCACCATAATCAAGAAAAGATAAGATATAGTCAAAAACCTTCAAACACTTAACCACAAATTACTACAAGTATTCTCATAAAACCGAATAAATTTTTATATACCTAATTCACCCCCCCCCCCCCCCCCCCCCCTCTCTTAGGCACTCTTAGACTTACATAATGTATTCAATGCATAATGAAAGAGAAAGTGATAACTTTTGTTGCCTAGAAAGTTAAATGCAAGTAACTGATATATGGAAGCATATATACTATGACTAAAAAGGAAGCATGTAAAGTGAACAGTGAGAATTTTTGGAAATAGCTGCCTACATTTATTTACATTTCGTTATAAGTTATATAGTTGGATACATATAAATTGAATTAAGATAGAACAACTATAGTCTATTTCAATAAACACTTTTTTGTTTGTAGTCTAATGAACTTGTGATAGATTTTATAATGCAACAACCAAAGCTTTTTGATGGCTACAAGTTCTATTTCATTAGAGGTTTCATCCCATCGTACAAAGACTATCTGCAAGACCCTGTGATTGTTGCTGGAGGGATAATTCTTTATGGAAAACTTGTATCAGATGACCAAAATTTAGTGCCACGTCATATGCGTCCACAAGTACATTGCAACAATGTGTATATTTATCATCTTCCAACACATAAAATTTTTCCTCTATAAGTGTTAAGAAGAGCCCATTTGAGAATAATGTCTTATCTATATATGATTTATGTCATTGTATTTTTTATATTCGTTAATTATGGCATTGTAGGTACAAGATAAAGATTCAGGTTTTCCATGGGGGCATCAGTTGTAACTTTTTGTTTTAGAATAGAGAATGTGAACTTCTTCTGGGTTTATCTACTTCGAAACTACATCATACTATGATCAAGGTTTGGTTTCTTATTCCCCACCCCTTAGTATATGCATTTTTGTAGTGTTTTGGTAATCATTGTTGAGATTTGTTGTATAGGCTGGAATTGATGATCCATTGGAATTCCTATTGGCACTGGATCAGTTGTTGAATTTAGAGATGGCATTTAAGGTGAAGTGGCAACCGCGATGGAACAATTGCTCTATTGTGAGTATCCTTAGGGATGGGCCTTTTATCAGGAAGCTTAAGGCTCCATGGGACATAGACGAGGTATAATCTTTTTAGCAGATTTCTGGTATTTTAGGTTGTTTGATTATTTGGGTATTACATAGATTTTCTGACGATGCTTTGTTTGCCAGGATAAGGAAGTTGTTAGCCCCTCCATAACATATGATCCTCTGTAGGTACTTACCCTATTTCAGTTTTTCGTTGTTCACATGTGTGATGCGGTGGGAGAACTGACTTGAGGTTTTACGTTTGTGTTCGCAAATGTTTCGGTTTAGCAAGAGTCGCCACCGACTTTTTATTTATTCAAAGGAAAGGTTAAAAAGCACAGGAAAGACCTTTGAGATGTTTTCTTGGGTTCGGGGGGGTAGATTATGAAAATGGAAGGTGCTAGCACCCTTTTCATCCATGGTTTTCCACGGGCTCTTAGTTACTTGTTTTAGATCACTTGCTTTTGCTTTTCAATTGTTTGAAATGGTGCTTTTGTGCGTGGTTTCGAAAATATTTTGAAAAGAGGCCTTTGGTCTAGGCAACCTTTGTAATAATTCTTGTTTGAATGTATACAAAGGTGTTTGTCTTTTGAAAAATGTTTCAATGTTTGAAAGTTTGTTTTTGGGAAATGTTTTGAAATTGTGTTGTGTGTTTTTGAAAATAGCAAGGATGTTTGCAAGTTTGATCAAGTAACTAGAAGCATCTACCTACCTACTCAAAAGTCTTTCCTACACATTTTTAACCCTTTGACATTGTTGTTTTACCATTGCATTTGGTAAACAACCTTGTGTTTGGATGTTAAACGGGACAGGCGCGGGTCATCGTATTGACCATGATAACAATATTGCTAAGTATCTTAGCAAGTTTTTTGTTTGAGGGACTAGATCATTTTTGTATAGGCAACCAAGATAGCGTCATCGAGGGACTATGATCTTTTTGTTTTTATTTTGTTTTGCCAAGATACCTAGCATGCATACCATGGCCATTTTAAAGGCAACAAGTGGATGAAACCCTAGGGGTGCTTGTGTGCATTGCGTTGTCATTTTCATGCATTTTTGTCTTGTATTAGTCAAGCTATTTGTTTGATTTTTAGATTCTTGCATACAAACCCTAATCTTTCTATCATGCATATTTGAAAGTGATAAAGTGCATAAAAGTAAATCTACGACTATTACAACATTGATATGGGGAGAGGGATACAAGTTTGAATAGGGGGATATTTGCAAGAAAATAAAAGCCCTAATTCAACTATTACACCCAAATTGAATTTATTGTACAAATAATAAATTGAAAAATATTTAAATATGCAAATAAATATTAATATGCAAAAAAATGTTTTTGTATTATTTTTATGTATGTAAAAATAAATTATTTAATGTATCAAAAATAAGAAAATGAGAGATTATTTTTATGAAGGGTGGAAACCCTAATTTGTATTAAGAAAATATATATATATATATTATAATTATTTATTTATGTACAATAAAATAAATAAAAATATATACAAATGTTAAAAAAAATAAAAATGTGTGAGAAAAATATTATTTAAGTGTATAAATAATAAAAATAAAAATATATAGTATTTTTATAATATTTACAAGTTTTTATTTTAAGAAAATAAAAGTATATTATTTAATAATTATTTCTATGTCCAAAAAAAAATAATAAAAAAAATAAAATAAAATGTGAAAATTTATGAAAATATTTTTGGTAATTTTTAATATTAAAAAAAATAAATAAAAGTCAGAAAATAAAAATGAAATAGAAAAATATACAAAAGTAAATTAAATGGGCCAATGGGGTGTAAGCAACAAGCTAAGGGGTGCAAATAGCACGGAATAGCCAGGCCCAGCCCAGAAGGCCTTCATCTTCAACCTCTGATCAAACAAAAACGTGCGCCCTGTTCAAACCTGGAAATCCTACATACGTACTCAAAAGCAAAAATTTGCAACATGAAAGTTATAGAGCATGATCATACGATTCTAACCATATAAAAAACTTAGTCTAACTCTCAAAGACTAGAGAGAATTTCTCTGGCACTAATTTTTAACCTAGTTTTTTCAGAAAGTTCATCATTCAAATTCTCCCAACTCAGTTAACTTAAATGAAATCTATGCATATGTACAACTCAAGGGCAATGAGTACTACATTTTTTATTCACAAATCTAAGCCTAATGTTTCCTAAACAGAGAGATAGAAGTTTGAACTTTACCTGTTTCAGTCAAGCTTGAGTATGGCAATGTAGGGGTTTTCAGTGAGGCCTGAGATGCTTGTGAGCTTGCTTGAAGTTCCTTTGAGCTTTCCCAATGCTTAGCTAGCTTTGAACTTGCTTGAATCTCTATATAGAACTCAACCTGCAAACTCAAAATTCAGAAATGGTGAATTGTGTAAATGGAGTTACAGTGACTTAGGAATGGTTGGGATAGTTTAGGTAGGTTGTATGGAGTGTGTTGGAAGAGGTTTGGGGCAAAATGCACGAGGCAATTGGAAGATGGAAGTGAAACTGCAGAACTTGCCCTGTTTTGCAAGAAAATGTGATGTTTGTGTACAAGGGTGTTTGAGAGGTTGCTAGCTCGTGTTTATGGCTTAGTGTGAGATGCAAAACTTGGTTCAAATGTTTACAAAGCTTGGTTTTATCAGATTGCAAAGATATGTGCTTTTTGCAAGTTGACTTGGTTTTGAAGCAAAAGTGAGAAGTGACCAAGGTTAGGCCTGTACAGGCTAGCTCCAAGCATGCACATAGTTAGTGTGCTTTCCCTGATATTTGTGGATGTTGTTTTCTGCAAAAGACTTGGTGCAATGCTCAAGAGAAACAAAATTGCATAAAGCAACCTTTATCAAAATGGCATTGTTAACTTTTTGCCATTTTTAGATTAATCCTTTGTGTAATCTTCCATTGATCAGAACAATGCCTTAATCCATTGTGTTTGCATTAAATTTTTGAGTGTGGAAGGGTTTAAGGACCTGTAAACAAGTACAAGCAAGGCTGGACAGAAATTGCAACTTGTAGCAACATGAAAAATGCCTTGGATGAAAGTGACATTTTGCCAAATTCAAACCTTCGATTCTCCCTAACCACAAATGATTTTGGAGAGTTCTTGGACATTTTGGAAAGCTTGTAACATTCTCTACAATCCATATTTGAAATGAATTTTGAGATTCCAAATGGAACTAGGTGAAAAATTTCCATGAAGATAGGTTAAAATCCTGCCTAAACTAGGGTAAAATTTCACTAAGTTAAAAGTTTCATGGACCCTTGTTCATAAAATCATAACTTGAGATCCAAGCATATTTTTGGAAAACTTTGTGAATCAAAGTTGTAGATTATTTTGAGGACTTCAACTTTCATGTTGGAAGTTTTCTTTGAATCCAATTTCATCATGGTGTAAAAGTTGGGCAAAGTTGGGAAAAAATAAGAAAATTTCATAACTTCGAAAATTTCTAAGTTATGAAAATTTTCAATCTTAAACCCTAATTTGAAAAATTAGGTTTTTTGATGAACACGTTTCATGTTTTGACACATCTTAATGAAAAATGACCCTTGGTACTTGATTTTGACCAAAAAGTCAAAGTTTGACTTTTCAGTGTACAGTTGATTTTTAATCAATTGACTGGAAAAGTCATCTGTCAATCCAATGCATTTGAGATCTTTTGAACCTTGTGATTAGGTCAAGATGATTCCATTGAATCCTTGAACCCATGATTGAACTCAATTTTCCATTGGCTAGGTTAAAAATCAGAAATTGCCCTTCTGCAGCCAAAACCCTAAAAATGACCATTTTGCCCTTTTGATGATCTGATCAAATTTCTTGAGGAGTTATGGTCCAAACTTGATCAAATGGTTCATATGAGTCTATAATATTGATGTGGGTCAAACATTATGAGGTTTGACTGTAAATTCACCACAGTTGACTTTTTCCTCAATACAGCTAATTTCTAGGTCAACTGTCCAATTGACTGGGCAAAAATTTGATTCAAGGCTTGAAACTTGGTATGAGCAATCTTATGAGTCCAACATGAAGTATGAAAGTCACATTAAGCATTGGAAGTCCAAAAATCCCTGTGCAAACTCAAACCCTAATTTTAGGTCAAAAGTGCAAGGATATGTCTTGAGCAGAGCAAACCCTAATCCTGTCTGGAGTCTAAGGAACCTTGTAAGGGGAAATCTTGATAAAATGAGAGGGAAAATTTTGGGGTACAACAACATGTTATATTATAATTTTTGTTATATGCTTATATTACATATAATGGTTACTGTTATATTGTGCTTAGGTTAAGGAGAGTGTCGATGAGGCCAAAACAGGTGCGCCCGAAGATTGTGTAAAGGAAACGGTAATCGGCGACTCCCTCCCTGTTTCTGCATAATTTTGTTTTGTCTGAATGGTGTGAAATAAAACCTATTGTCTGATTAAATGTGTAACAAGATCTCGAGATCACCTCTAAGCATAACCCGGATCCAACAACGCCTGTTGGTAAAAGAGACTTTCCTGGGGGGGTCAAGTGAATCAACAACATCAGAGGAATTCTGTGATGGACAACTATCTTCTAACAAGCTTAGAAAGAAAATCAAGCTGGAGAATAATGATTAGTTGTGGATGTATTTTGTCGTGTCTCTTCATTTCAGTTGGTTTGACTTTGTGCACAATTAATATCGCTGTTTGTTTTTCATAAGTGTTTGACTTTTCGAATTGGATTTGTAAATTTAGACTTATGTGCTATTAAGTTGTGCTAACTTAATGTTGACACACAATTTCCTGCATTTGTGTGTATCTTTTGAATGATCATGTTTACATAATTTTACATTGAAATTTTACGAATTTATTCCTCTGTTATCACTCCTATGGAGTAGCGCCGTTTAGTCTATTATTTTAAATCTGGATATTCCTACATAACAGTAATGTTGATTTCAGACACGCCGTTGTCCCGACGTATGCAGATAACTCTCTTCAAAGTGGTTTCAAGAAATTAGCATATTTGCATAACACTTCCAGCATCTACATTGCTGGCAAGTACCTGTCATGCGAATCTGTTATAGTTTTTCCCTGTCAAATCAGGACGGTTCCCATCCAAGACGCTTGTGCAGATTTGATTCTGTTGGAAAATACTTACACTCTTTGTAGTTGTCCAGTAGAATTTTGGATAATATGCATACTCCTGCATATCAGTAATGCCAAGTTCTGACATGGCTTTATGCCGACATTTGCAGATAACTCTCTTCAAATTGGTTCAGGAAATCAGTGTATTTGCACAATATTTACAGCATCTGCATTGATGACAAATAACTGGCATCTTAATTTGTTATAGTTTTCCCCTATCAACTCAGGACGGTTCCCATTCAAGACGCTTGTGGAGATTTGCTTCTGTTGGAAAATCCTTACACTCTTTGTACTTGTATGGTAGAATTTGGGATGATTATGTTACTCTAATATTCATGTAAATTATATTTATGACAATTGTGAGTTGTCATAGTTGTAAGTACATCAGATGTTTTCAATTCAAATAATGCATCAGGCCTTCTAAAGTTAACTGAGTTTTATATATCGTCTCCAACTGCAATTTTCTGATCTGAATCCTATATGGCATTTAAACGTGTTTAATATTGATAGAAATGCATAAATTCCATCGTAGATGGTATACATTTTAATTCAATAACATTTGTCACGGGTCTCTGATAGTTGAATGTATTTTAAATCAGTGAAAAAGGTGGTATACTCCTCTATTTACCACTCAATCTGCATACACCTCTAATGTCTATAGCTCTATTGACATATTAATCACATATGCCATCTCTTTGGATCTAACATGTAACTCTATTTTTTCTAAACTTGTAACTCAGATTGATATATGTATGTACTGCCGCCCCTGTTTTTATAAACTTGTAACCCAAATTGAATAACACAATAACATTATCCACTTTTTATTATATATACATATGCAGTACTGTATTGCCACTCATGTTAAATACTGCACACATTAATACTTTTATTAGAGTCAGTTATCAAATTTTAATTGTTAGACGGTGTGGCAAGTGATCGGGAGGGGGAGTGAATAGATCACCTCCTTATTTATCAAGGATTTAAAATCTTTTATCAAAGTTTGTTAAAAGAAGCGGAAAAGTAAGGTCCAGAATCAAATTCCGTCTATTTTGAACCAACTACTAGAAAACTGGACATACGATAAACTTGCTGGATTTTATTAGTATGAAATAGATGAATCTTAAACACAGATTGATTAATGTTTTTAATGCACTTATCACTAGAACAATATTTCACATGAATTAAAACTTGCAAGCAATTTTGTCAAACGGTTGGCGTATGCTTGTTTGATGATAAATAATTGTGATTTGGTGAAAGTATTCGAACCACTATTTTATCATTAAACAGAAAACTGAGCAAGCCAATTGAATCACAAAATTTCGGGAAATGTAAAGAGATAGAGAGAAAGAAAAATAATACACATGCATTTTGGTAAGGAAGTTCTCCACTGTCGTCCTCGCGTGTGGGTACGTCTCCCTCTCAATTCCAAAATTGAAATTGAGAACTCTTATATCAATTTTGCTGAAAGATTGTATACAAGGTTACACTACAAAGACAAAATGAAATCCCTATGATCTTCTTCTTCTTGTAAGAACTTCCACTTGATATGAGCCTATCAAGATTCCCTGCAAGATCCACAATCAATCCTCCGCTTCCACAACCTGTTTGCAAAAATCGCTCTGATTTCCAAACCCCTCGCTACGGCCGAATCTGACTTGTGCGACCGTGACTAACAAACCCTAAAGAACACACCCGTTCTTGAAGGACAAACCCTTTTGTTTTTCCTCGAAGCCCCCTTCTGAATCTTCAACCCAACTGAGATCCCTTGAATGAACAGATGAACGTTATCTCTTGATCTCTTGATCTAATTGAACAAAGATGTTTGACTTTCGTTGTTGTTGTTGTTGAATTAAGATGATTGAGAAGATGATGAAGATGAAGTATCTTTCAGGCTTCTTGTTGCTCAGTAATTGATGCTCACAATTGTAATAATGTGTCACCCATGATTTGCTGCTGAAAATTTACTTATATATGTAACAAAAAATAGTTAGAGACAGGAATTCACATTATGAGTCGATACATGTTAGCATGAGTCGACTCATATTAGTTATACAACACAAAATGAGTCGATGCAAGTTGTTATAAGTCAATGCAAACTGATACTACAATATATTACAAAGCCAACCATTTTACATGAGTTGATACATAACACGTATGTGTCGACACATACTGAATTGAATTTTGATTTTTGAAGATAAAACGTGTTATGTGTCGATGCATAAAAGTTGAAACTTGTTTTCCAGGGACATCAACATATCATGTGTCGATGCATGAAGTTATGTATCGATGCATAAAGGTTGAAAATTGTATTCCAGGAGCATCAACATGTTATGAGTCGATGCATGACATGGATGTGTCGACTCATACTGAAGAAGAATCATTTTTATGATTCTTTGCTTAAGTATGTGTTGATGCAAAGCTCTTTGTGTCGACTCATAACAATATTTTATGTGTAAAACACATTCTTAATTCTTTTGAATGTCTTTACCAAAATTATTTTGTGTATCGTTAAACTTATATATGTTTTAAAATACTGTCTTATCTTATGATTAAATATGTTTGTTTCCTATATTTCTGTTATTATCATTATGTGACAATTAGAATTAATGCACCTATAAGGGAAAATGCTTGACAAAATTTACGATCTTTTATTTTGCGCTTTAAAAGAGGTTTATATGTTTTCAATTTCCAATCATCATTCATTTTCGTTTTCCCTTTTTACCTTGTATTTATAAATATCAATCAAATTTATTTATTCCTTTTTTTGTTGAATGTATTTTTTATTACTCTGTTTACCCTTTAAACCAATATTTATAAAGCTAAATTATTTTGTAAAACTACGTTATATTGTGATGATTTTTTTCCGTACATTAACATAAACATCAACTAATTCTGAAAATGACATATTATCTTTTTCGTTCAATCAATTATTTCAATAAATGAACGTACCTGACTAGTACCAATTCAAACGCACAGATATCCCACTAATTTTTCATGAAAACTAGATTACTCATATTTCAATATGAGTGTAATCAAAGCACATACTATTCATAATGTGAACGGTTTAATTTTGTAAAATAATTACTTTGACTGCATTGACAATAATCTAACCGTTTATCTATGTCCATTGAAATTTCAATCACCCCTTTATTACAAATAATATAATAATAAAATAACAGTAATAAAGTAAAATTTTATTAAAATCATATTTTATATCAAACTAAAATTAAAATTTATAATAAATAACCATGTGTAAATTTTTAAAAAAAAAATCTCTACTCTCCTTCGCTTTAACTTTATATATGTCACAGAAAATTTGCCTCCATATAAAATTCGGTGCGAGAGTAGAGATTTTTATTTATTTAACATATGATTATTTATTAAATTTTAATTTTACTTTGATATAAAATAATTTTTGTAAAATTTTATGTCAAAGTCGAGATGATTTTAGGGATTTTTTTGAAATAACAAAGTATTGAAAAAAATACATAAATAATCACGTTTCAGAGAAAATTACGCAAATAATCATGTTTCAAGAATTCAAAGTATGTTTCAGTCATCTCAAATGACGCATACATTTAAATTTTTAAAGGTGACGCCAAATGAGATGGCGCCTAGGTGCATGTGATTTATCCTAAGCCATCTCAGATGGCGCCTAGGTGCATGTGATTTGCCCTAAGCCATCGTAAATGAAACTTCGATTTTCAATAACAATGAAACAATTACATAATGGGAATAAAAGTTACATATTATTTAGTTGTCTCCCGGGACTCGATAAAGACTCGTGGTTCCACACCCGCGTCCTCGCCTAACTCGTGGTGCATTTCGATGATTTTCCTGTTATGGTTGGGTCGAGGACCCTGTGAAGTCAATCTGTTCAGGATCCATGAAATCAGTCAGATAAGCATATCCAGAAGATCCGCTTTCAAACAGTCGATTACCCCATGCCCACAAAGTTTGATCGTATTAGTGCGGGGTGGGGTTCCATGGGTGATCAATAACATTGATCGTCTGAATAAGGGGGGTAAAAAGGAAAAGAATCTTATGGAGTTTGGTACTCTGATTGTTGAGTGCTATGGTGACGTGATGGTTGATGGTAAGTTGGGTTGGTTGGAGAATATTCTTTAAGTAGGCCTATGTCTGGGCTAAGGTGAGATGATGAGGGGCCCACATCAGAATGGAAGATGTAAGGCCGTTGTTCTTGGTATTGTGATTGTGTGTGGGGCATGTATGTGTATTGGTATTGGTCTTGGGTTTGAGGTTGGGTGATGGTAGATTTGTATCGTTGTTGTGTTTGGTGTTGAGGTTGATGTGTGTTAGATACCTGAACTTAGATACGTCAAAGTTCTCCATACGGTACTTATGTAAACAAAAATGGAATATTTCGTCAACTGTTCTTGGCTTTTCAACCTTGCATCAGAGGGTTTGCATTCTGCAAACCTATTATTCAGATAGATGGAACATGGTTGTATGGAAAACATAAAGGCATGCTACTGATGGCAGTTGCACAAGATGGCAACACCCAATTATCTTCGCTCTAGTCGAGGGAGATACTAGTGGTGGTTAGAGTTTCTTTCTCAAGAATCTCCGAACACACGTGGCTCCGCAACCTGGTATCTGCTTGATCTCTGACAAACATGTTTTTATTGAGAGTGCATACAATAATCCTGCTAATGGTTGACATGACCCCCCTTCTACGCATGTCTACCGCGTTAGACATATCGTACAGAATTTCATGCGGGAGATCAAAGACAAGGATCTTCGAAAAACAGTTATGAACGCGCGGGGTATGCATTAATTGAGCCATCATTCAAACATTATCGTAGTGGGATCATATTGTCAAATTTGGATACGGGTAGGTGTGTTGATAATCTTCCTGTGGAAAAATGGACGAGGTCATACGACAATGGACAATGATAGGGCCACATGACAACAAATCTTGTTGAATCAATGAACGGTGTATTCAAAGGCATATGAAACCTCCCCGTAACCACTTTGGTGAAATCAACATATTTTAGGGTGGCTTCGTTGTTTGAAAAAAGAGATGAAAAATGGTACGCGGTGCTAGAATCGAGACAATCGTGGAGTGAAAGCTACATGAAATTTATTAAGGAAGAGAGTGCCAAAGCCAACACTCATCATGTTATAATATTCGACTAACATAACCACAAGTTCATTGTTAAAGAGACAGTCGACCATAACGAGGGGCTGCCAAGACAAGAGTATAGGGTTCTACTACCATCTCGTTGGTGTAATTGCAGAAAGTTTCAAGCCTTTTGTATGCCTTATTCCCATGTCATCGCATCATGTATGTATGCTCATCAAGATGCATTATTACTTCTATCTCCCGCTTATAAGGCTGAGACCTTGCTCAACGTATACAACAACGATTTTCCAATGTAAGCAAAAGAGGATTATTAGCTTGCGTACAAAGGGGAAATAGTTTGGCACAACGATCAAATGTGAAGGAATACAAAGGGTCGACCCAAAAAAAAGTGTATCACAACAGAAATGGACACGCTTGACAAGCTAGAAAGAAAGTATGGTTTATTCCATCAGGTCGGACACAACCGAAAAAATCATCCCACTCGTGCTACTTGCTCGACAACATAAATATTGTATGCACACTATCTGCACTTTTTAAGATCTAAGCAGAACTTTTTTTTCATTAAGAACATTTGTTACAACAAACAATACGCGAACAAGAAATAAAATGACACCATGATTAAAACAAAAACACATGCACAAAATAAAAATATCAACAATAACACGACAACATATATAAGAAATTACAACGGTCAAAATAATTTCATCGGATCCATGTATCATCACCGTTACACCTCTGTCTGTTTTGACTTCCTCCAACCAACTGTGAGGTTTTCCATTTGCAAGTGAGGTGGCCGTTCTTTTTCTTCAGATTCTTCTAATTTATTTGTCATCTTCGACGTCCTCGTCTAACCATCAGATCAACTCTCTCTTAAGACGCTTCATGGAATGTGTAATACAATGGGATAACTGACTTTATTGGTTTTGCATTTCATCGCAAATGCAGTGGTTAGCAAGAGTCGCCACCAACTTTTCTTTTATCCAACAAAGGAAAGGGTGAAAAGAACAGAAAAGACCTTTTTAAATATTTTTGAGTTCGGGGGGTGGATTATGGAAAGGGAAGGTGTTGGCACCCTTTCCATCCAAAGTTATCTACGTGCTCTTAGTTGCTAGCTCACTTTAAAAATGCTTTTTTGTGTAAGTGTATTTGAAAATATTTTTGAAAAGACGTCTTAGTGCGGCGAACTTTGTAATGATTCTCGTATCGTTGAGAATGCATACAAAGTGTTTTTTGTCCTTGAAAATATTTAGAAAGGAGAGTGTATGTGTGAGAAATTTGTTTTGTGAGCAAACAACTACAAGCTGTCTACCTACTCGAATGGTCTTTGTTATTTTCCTCTTTTCCTTTAGATAGTGGTATCCCACCATTGGTTGGTAGGTAGCCCTATCATTGGATGTTTGAGGGACATGCGAGGGTCATCGTACAATCACGAAGGAAACTCGTAAGATACTTTAGCAACTACCCTAAGGTACCAAGATCATTTACTGAGGCAACATCGAAAGGGTCACCAAGGGACTTATGATCTTGTAACCAAAGGCTCTTTGCTAAAATCTCTTACGTTCGAGAGAAGTGACTGTTTATTCCGAAGGCAGCAAGTGGAGGTACCTTAGAGGTGCGCGTGTGCGAAGTGTGTTGTTTTTCAGTTATTTGTCTTGGATATTAGGTTCTCTAGCATTTGCTTTTAGCTCTTATCATACAATACCTATTAGCATACATCTAACAGTTTAATATATACAAATGCGGAAAATAAAATACGGAATTTAAACTACGCTATTACATCGCTTTGGGATGGGGGGAATACAAACCAAAATGGGGAAGAAAAATTTAAAAGGTCCTAGTTTAAACTATTACATCCCATTGACAGATACATATATTTTGAAAATAATAATACAAAAGAAATAAACTAGCGTGCGACAAGAAAGAAAGACGAAAAAAACCTAAAAATCTAAGTGGTAAAAGGAAATATTTTTGTTGTTGTTTTTTGTTTAGGAAAAATAATAATTAAATTAACGGAAACCTAATTATAATTAGTTAGTTAATAAAAAAAGGTGATTAAATAATTAATCAAAATTAATTTAATTAATAAAAAAACTAAATTTAATAATTTTATGATCTTCTGATTTTATGATTAAAAGAAACTAATTAAAAAAAGAACATGTAAATTAAGCAAAACAAAATAAAAAAAAAATGTAATGGGCTTCGCTATAAGAAAAAAGTTAGGGGGTGCAAATTCATAAATCACCTAAGCCCAGTATCTTAGGCCCAGGCGTTTGCGAAAGGAAATGGGGGGCTATGAAGATCTGAAGTCCCAGGCCCATTAGCAATAGGGTCCAGACGCCCGTTGACCTGCAAAACAAAGGTTAGAAAAAATGGAAATTTTCTCCCTGCCGGGATCGAACCCAGGACCTAGTAGGGGTATGCCTTAAGTGCGTGTGTGTTTCCACTGGGTTAGTGTGTTTCATCTGTTAGTACAATGAATCAATAACATTATAAAATGAAACTGCTAGCTAATTCCACATCAGCACACACGCGTGTCCCAGTGGGACCCTAGATATTTAAATAAACCAATCAGTATAAGAGAGAGGGTGTTATAACTTTGACTGGCCAATCAAATGATTCAACACTGCCACGCCTGCTTTCGATCAATCAATGCCATCGTGGGTGGCTGAAACAACCGTCTTCTCCGACGGGTTGTTTTTCTTAACCTATGAATTTGGAAGATTTATGGCCAACCAAGAGGCCTATCCTACATAAAATCGTGCCCTGTGTTCAAATCTGGGCTTAAATCAAACAAAATAATAGTGTATCATGAGATTCAAAAGCAAATTCAGATCGTGCCCTAACAATGGCACACCTTTGTTTCTGTATTAAACCTTACATGTGACATGTTAAAACAGTTCTAGATAAGAATGTGAACATGGATATATGTCTCAAATTCATTTAAATTACATGAATTAAAAGATTTGGACGTGAGAAGTTTACCCAACTGGTGTGCTGGAAAGAGTAAGTTCTGGCGTGCTTCAGACTTGAGTAGTGACTGATATGGACTCTTGGGAGTCTCAGGAACACGTTTTGATGCTTGGTTTTTATTGAGGATGGCTATAATTGAAGTTACGATTTTTTCAACTTTGAGAAATTTTGTAGTGTTTCTTTGAGGAAGTTATGTGTGATCCTTTTGCTTCTGACTACTGGCATTATATAGAGGGAGGAGAGGAGTAGATATACATGGTAATGAATCAACCACAAAGGCTCTTTTCAAACCAATATCAAACATATTAACTTGTTTCTAAACTTTCCATATCATTGCCATTTCCATTTTGCAATGAACCTGGACATCATGTGTTGGTCTTGCACGAATTATTGGGCCCAAAACTGATCAGAGCAACCCCATATGCTTTAACCCATGTTTTTTTGTGATTTTATTTTATTTATTTTGATTTAAATTAAATAAAATCAAGATAAAAAAAAAATCAAAGCCATGTATACATGGACTTAGAGGTCCTCTAAGGTGTTGTGAATATGTTTGAATAGCAAAAACTAGGCTAATTAGTTCAAAACTTCAATTTTGCTCATTTTGCATTTCATGAATTTCTTCAAAATTTCCAAACTTGTGCAACTCATAACTTGCTTAATTTTAATCTTTTGAAGATGTTCTTTGACTTTTTAGAAATCTCAAGGTGTCCTCTAAAATCTCTATGTTTATCATTTTTGGTTTTGGAGACATTATCTTTATGTAAGTTGCCTTGGAAAAATGTGTCTTTTGTTAACTTTTGAAAATGACCTATAATCTATTAGCTCATATCTTCCAAATGATGCATTTTTTGGACTTGAGAATAAAAGCAAAGTTGTAGAGAATTGAATTTTCTTCAAAATGATATTTGTTTGGGGAAAATTTGATGAAGCATGTGAAAGTTATGCCTGGTCAAAGTTCAGTTGACTTCTCCTAAGGAAACCCTAATTTGACAATTCTTGACTTTTGATGATTTGAGGGTTTTCCTTGGGGAATCATGACCAACCCTTGATCAAATTATGAATATCACTTCAAAATGTTAATGTTGACCAAAAATCTTGAAGTTTGACTGTATGTTGACCATAATTGACTTTTTGATCAATATAGTTGATTTTCAATCATTTGAGCCATTGGCTGAGCAAAACTTTGATGTAGGGATTGAAATTTGTCATGGACCTTGTTGAGGACCTATGATGAACCATTGATACCATTTGATACCTTTGCAACCCAAATTTCCTCAAAGCCCTAATTGTAGACCTTTGGCTTAGGAGGTGAGTTGACTGGTCATCCCTTAAGATTCTTTGAGTATTTGAGGAGCCTCGAAAGAATGTCTTGAGAAAGATGGGATGGAAAATTTTGGAGTACAATAGCTGCCCCTATTCAATTTTCTTAAACCTGAAGATTTAGATTGGCATGTTCGTCATTCATGACTTGAAGGTAGAAGATGATTGAACAGTTAAGTGCCCAGAAATTTGCACTCGCCGGTGCACGAAGTAACAATGTTGGTTGATTATACAGGGAATGGGCTTATAGATTCCATTTGGAGAGGTGACAAAGAGTTGTCGGAGATGGGCTTATAGATGCCATCCAAAAGAACTGTTAACTTCAATTGGAAGAAGTACCAGAATAAATCTTTGGTTGATTTAAACTGAACCAGAGAAAGGTCTACTGGAAAAGCATCAGGATAAATCATTGGTCGATTTAAACTCAACCAACATATATTTGTACTTAACTTTAACTAGATAAGAATCATAATGAATCATTGAGTCAATTTAAACTGAACTAGAGAAAGAGTCCACTGGAAAAGAACCAGGATAAATCATTGGTTGATTTAAATTGAACCAGTAGAGGTTTTTAATTGTCTTTAATTGGATAAGAATCAGAATAAATCATTGAGTCGATTTAAACTAAACCATAGAAATAATCCACTAGAAAATAATCAGGATAAACCATTTGTCGATTTAAACTGAACCAGCAGAGGTCTTTAATTGTTTTTAATTGGAAATGAATCAGAATAAATCATTGAGTCGATTTAAGCTGAACCAGAGAAAGAATCCACCAGAAAAGAATCAGGATAAATCATTGGTCGATTTAAACTCAATCAGTAGAGGTCTTTAATTGTATTTAACTAGATAAGAATCAAAATAAATCATTGAGTCAATTTAAACTGAACCAGAGAAAGAATCCACCGAAAAAGAATCAGGATAAATCATTGGTCGATTTAAATTGAACCAGCAGAGGTTTTTAATTGTCTTTAACTGGATAAGAATCAGAATAAATCATTAAGTCGATTTAAACTGAACCAGAGAAAGAATCCACCGGAAAAGAATCAGGATAAATCATTCGTCAATTTAAACTGAACTAGCAGATGTCTATAATTGTCTTTAACTGGATAAGAATCAAAATAAATCATTGAGTCGATTTAAACTGAACCAGAGAAAGAATCCACTGGAAAAGAATTAGGGTAAATCATTGGTCGATTTAAACTAAACCAGCAGATGTCTATAATTATCTTTAATTGTATAAGAATAAGAATAAATCTTTGAGCGATTTAAGCTGAACCAGAGAAAGGTCTTGATTGTATTCAACTGGATAAGAATCAGAATAAATATTCAAGCGATTTAAACTGAACCAGAAAAAGTATCCATTGGAAAAGAATCATGATAAATCATTGGTCGATTTAAACTGAACCAGAAGATGTCTCTTTGAGAATGACCTTCTGAGATAAATGTTGAAATAGCCCTTCGTCAGATGTAGCCTTTGAGAAGACTTTCAGGTCATATAAGTAGTTGATGATGTTTGTCTGTTGATTGATCTTTCCTGAAAAGGTGAAGAGTTAGTTGTATGCAATGTCATGATGTATGAAATACATTGCGTAATGATGTTATCAAAATAAATGAGATTGTGCTATATGCGATTCATATGCATATGCTATGATATTTGGTAAATGATGCATGAGTGTGACATGTTATTGAAATGCATTTGTAAATTTGAGCAACAACTTTGTCCGGGGAAAATAAATCCCCGACTGTCACTGGGGATGAAGAGTATGGGTATCTTCGATCTTTCGAGGACTTTTTCCGCTGGGGACTCCTGCTTTCTACTTCGAGGAAAATCCGATGGGGAACATTGCTTTCTACTTTGAATAAACTCTACTGAAGCATGTTAATTCCTTCTTTGGGAGAAAAGTTCAAGAACATTGGTTATTCACTGCTCTACTGGGGAGTTTATACCCTGACCAGGGATAGAAGAGATGGATAACCTTCTAGCTCATCTGAGGAGGATAAAGTTGACTAACGTCTGGTCCGATTTTAGATTCAGTAGCAACTCTCTAGGGATAGTGGAAACTTCACTGGGGAGAGGAGTTTTGTCGGCAACTCGTGGCCATCTGAGTAACAAACTCAAGCCGGGGAGATTGAACTTGCTGGAGAAATAAACCCTGTTGATGGAGTAATGCTCTACTGAGGGAAAATTCCTTGTTGAGGAGAAATGAGCTCTACTGGAGAGTATAGACCTGCATGAGGGTTTTGCAATCTCGGAGTAATAAACTCAGCGAAGGAAGAGAACTTCCATGAACTATACTGGTCGGAAATCTGTAAGTTGGTGACACTGCTAGGAAGAAGATCATACTCTTTTATCTGCCAGAGCGATATGTCGGGGAAATTGCGGGCAACGTATGAACTTGTGAAGATTACTCTGTAGGGATAATCTTATGGAAGTGGGTATATGGGGATTTGTGGATGGCTAGAACATTATCCCAACCCCTAGAGTCTTTGGTAAACGCTTATTCCTAGTTTTATGCATTTGTTAACAGTCAATTGTATTCATATGCATATGCTCATTCAATTTTAGACATTGGACATTTGCAAACAAAGCAGAAAAAGTAAAACAAATTTTTACTTTGAAATTGTATTTCATTGATCATTTGCCAGTAAACAGGCGATTTTTGTACAAAGAGACGGAAATCCTAGTAAGAGGAAGTCGTCGAAGAAAAGATTTAAAAAGTGAAAACATATAGCTATATGGGAATAATCTCGTTAAGTACCAACTCTGTTATTGCCCCTATGTATTCAAGCATCTCATCCCTTGCTATAGGAAGAAAGTGAGTGAATTGATCTGTACTGTTTGAACATTGACTTTAGTAATAAAGCTCAATGTAGGTGATCCAATGAGGACATAGTCGTACGCTTCAATCCCTAATTTTTTCCAAGACCTCCCTTTCGGGGTTTCAGTCCACCGGGATACCCCTTTTTGCCCAAGCCACCTTTTCAGGTTTTCGACTTGCCGGGTGTACAGTCTTTACATATATATCCCTGATTTTTGCCTGAACCCTTTTTGTTCGCCGGGATGACCTTATTTTTTCCTAGGCTAATTTTTGTACCCCAAAATTTTCCCTCTCATTTATCTAGAATTTTCTTACAAGATCTCCTTGGGCTCAAAACTGCACTAGGATTTGATCAGCTCAAGACACCTCCTTATGCACTGATGACCAAAATTAGCGTTTGAGTTTGCACAAGGATTTTTTGGACTATAAATACTTGATATGACTTTCATGGACCATTATGGACCCCCAAGATCACTCATGTCAAGTTTCAAGCCTTGGATCACACTTTTGATCAGTCAATTAAACAGTTGACCTAAAAATCAACTATATTGGGGAAAAAGTCAACCATGGCCAATTTATAGTCAAAATTCATAAATTTTGATCCACATCAACATTTTATACTCATATGTATCATTTGATCAAGTTTGGACCATAATTCCTCAAGAAATTTGATCAAACCTTCAAAAGGGCAAAATGGTTAAAATTAGGGGTTTGATTAGGAAAGGGCAATTTCTGTTTTTTTGACCTAGCAAATGATCAATTGGTTTAAGGCATGATTTCAAGAGTCCAAGTTCACCATTTTGACCTAATGACATGATTCAAAACATTACAAGTCCATTGGATTGACAGATGAATTTTGCAGTCAACTGATTAAAAGTCAACTGTATATTGAAAAGTCAAACTTTGACTTTTTGGTCAAATTCAAGTGCCAAAGATCATAATTCATCAAAACATGTCAAAATAGGAAACTTATTCATCAAGAAATCAAGAATTTAAGATTTCATCTTAAAATGTTAAAATTTCTTAACTTAGAAATTTTTCTAAGTATGAAAATTTTCTTATTTTTTCATAACTTTAAGCCAAATTTTCACCATGATGCAAGATGATTCAAGAGAAACTTCCGACATGGAAGTTTTAGATATCCATGAAATATACAACTTTTCCTCACACAACTTCTCCTAAAAGTGCTTGGTTCTCAAGTTATAATTTTGTGAATACATGCTCATGAACTAAAATAGACTTTGTGAAATTTTGCCCTAGTTAGGAAGATTTTTTGACCAAAGTTCATGGCAATTTTTCATATAGTTACAATGGGAGTATTCAAAAGAAATTAAAATATGATTTGAAGATCACATTGCAAGATTTCAAAAATGTCCAAGAACTCCTTGAGATCATTCCCGAGCAAGGAGAATCGAAGGCAAGAAGTTGGTGTTTTGTCACTTGGATTACAAGCCATTTTGTGAAGAACACTTGATCCAGTCTTCAAGCATGATGTACAAATCTTGCTTTGCAGGCTTCAAACTTTCTAATCACTCAATAATTTAATGCTTACACAACTGATAGAGACATTGTCCAAGCATTTGAGCCATTATCCAAGTTGCATTTCCATTTTTGGAAGAAAGTCACCACTTCCATTTTGGAAAAGTGACTTTAATCACAATGTCAACTCTTCTTGAGCCCATACATTGTTGTTTCTGACTCAAAAGCATTCAAAAGCAAGAAGCAACATGCCTACAGCCAGATAACCACCCTTCAAACCCTTTTACTCCACATTGAAACCATGTTTGTCAACTTTGCTTCAAAAACAAGTAACCAAGCCATAACATGTGATTTCAACTTCTGAGTTGTTTCAGGCCTCAAAACCTCTTGCCTATAAGTAAAAAAACTATTTGCAAGATGACACACTATTGTACCCCAAAATTTTCCCTCCCATATTTCTCAATACATTTCAAGTGACATCCTTAAATTGCTCAAGGAAGTCCAAGGGTTGACCAGACAAACTCTCTCATAAGGCAGTCTACCTCAAATTAGGGTTTCATGTTGCATCAAGATACTTGAGTCCAAGGGATCCAAAATGCTCACCATTGTACTAATATGTTCTCAAGATCATCCATGTCAAGTTTCAAGCCTTGCAGAGGAAGTTTGCTCAGTCAATTGCTCAAAGGCCTGGAAATCGACGGTGCTAGGGCAAAAGTCAACTGTGGTCTACATACAGTCAAAATTCAAGATTTTTGGTCAACGTCCTCATTTTGAAGTATTATTCATCATTTGATCAAGTGTTTATCATGATTCATCAAGGATTTCTCACAATTCATCAAAATCCAAAAGTTGCTAAATTAGGGCTTTGTAGGAAAAGTCAACTCAACTTTGACCAAGCATAACTTTCTCATACTTTATCAAGAATGACCCATCCAAATCTCATTTTGAAGAGGATGCAATTCCCTACAATTCATCTTCAGCTCCCAAGTTCAAAATATTAACTCACAAGAAGTTATGAATTTGGACATTATAGGTCATTTTGAAAAGTCAACAAAAACACCTTTTTTTGTCAAAGCTTCATACATGAACATGGAAGACTCAATTGAGATGATACCAAAAGGGTTGCTTATAGGACATCTAAAGCTTTCTAAAAAGTCCAAGAACACATCTCTAGGATCAAAATTGAATGAGTTATGCATTGGTGAAGATGACCTTTTTTGCAAAATTGCCAAAAGTCAAACATGCGTCAAATTGCATTTTTTGTCAAATGGGCCCAACTTTTTGTGTTTGTATTGAGTTTGTAACATGGTCCACGAACCATGATCCTTCCCACTTGCCTTTATTTTATTTTTGTCATTTATTTTTATTTTTATTTCAATTAAATCAAAATAAAATTATGAAAATATCAAAATCATTTAAACCTTGAGATTTTGTGCATATTTCAGATCCATGAATAGCTGACAATGAGACCAAATCGTGCAAGGCTTATTTGTACACAAAAAGATTGAGTTTTGCTTAATTTAGAAATATTTGAATAAGAATCTGTTCTGGACTGGGCCCGGGTTGGCCCAAGAGCAAGAATGAAGGCCCAATCCAAACGGCTCTACAGGGGGCGCGTCGACCAGAAGCTACAGCCGTGCTCGCCACCGCCCGCGAACGCAACGTCCTCGACCACATACAATCTAGCTCGAGTCCAGCTCGAGCACCCTCCTTGTAGGGCAGACTATGACTGTTACACCATCACCTGAACTCCGAAAAGACCGCGTCCTCGTCCGTCCGTACTTCTCGCAGAGCACCCAGGAAGGAGACCACGTGCGGGTCCCCACTACATACCTAGAACCTGACAGTTCCTTTATTGGGCCAATCCTGGTCGGCCCAATGAAGGGACCTTGGCCCAGCGCTGGGGGCTATAAATACCCTCTGTTCCAAGAGGGTCAGGTATTCATTCTCTTACCCATATACACACTTTTTTCCTGCTCGTGCTACCACTCACTTTACCATCGGAGTGCCTTGCAGGTACCCCCCCCCCCCCCATCTCGTTCAACTTCAGCTCGGAGCCAGTCGTGACGGTCCAAGTCTGATCAGGTAAGATCAGTGGCACCGTCTGTGGGAAGCTAGCTTCCCCGTCTTGCAAAAACTCGAAGACCAAAGCTTAACTCAACGATCACCGTCATGACTGACCAAGTTCGTGATGAACAAAACATCCGCGTCGTCGACACCAACAACGGCCTCGCGGATAAAAACGGACACCCTGATAACGCCGGCAACCCCGATCATAACACCATCCCTGTGTCGACCGCCTCCGGTCCCTCAATCCACCGCGATGGAGTTACTGCATCCTCCTCCTCGGTCCCTCCGCCGCTCGAAGAAGACAATGCAGCTCCCACGAACCATTGAACTGCTCAGTTCCAGGAAGTCATTGTCCCCGCCGGGGCAGATGCCACAACCCGAGCGCTGTTCGCGGCGATCAATCAGACGAATTACCTCATCTTCTCCCAAGGGGAAAGGTTGAGGGCACTCGAAGATGATCGAAGACCCCCGAGGAGGCACCGGAGGCCCCAGACTCCACCTCCTCGAGTAACGGAGGTACATTTCCCGTCTCCCCCGCGGAGACACTACAGGGATACCTCTCGAAGCCCGTCACCCCGACCCTCGGGGAAACGGCCGCCTTTGGAGAGGCAACCCATCATTGAAGCCGGGGGACACGACCACGCCCCCACAAGACAAGAAAGAAGACACTCCGGAGACGGGCATGGAAGAATCAACCAACGAGCACCGTGCTCGAGAGATGCCCGGCACGACCAGGACCGTCGTGCCCGACAGTATTACAGGTCCCCATCCCTGTCCTCTGAGCAAAGTGACAAGGACGACCCCCGCGGTCCCCTGTCGCAGGCCATCATGGAGGCACCCATTCCCCCAGGTATGGAGAAACCTCCACATATGAAGGAATACGACGGAGTCACAGACCCGGTCGACCACATAGACGGGTTCTAGGCTATGCTGCACTACCACAACGTCGGGGGACCCATCAAATGCCGGCTGTTCCCCACGACCCTCAGAAAGGCAGCAATGGACTGGTATAAAGGCCTTGCCCCGGGATCAATCACCTCGTGGCGAAACCTGAATAACCAATTCATCAGTTCGTTCACAGCGTCTCGGCGACACCCAAAGACCGAGGCGGCTCTCGAGGCCATCATCCAGAGACAGGATGAAACCTTGAGAGAGTTCATCAATCGCTTCAACCGCGAAGCCATACAGGTCCCCTGCGCGGACCACATGAAGAGATATTTGTTGGAGAGGGGGCTCCTCCCCGACACGGAATTCAGAAAGGTCGTGGGCATCGAGCCACCTAGAACATTCGATTCCCTCCTCGAGAAGGCCCGGGCGTACATGGATTACGAGGAGAGAGAGGCGGCCAACAGAGCCCGAGACCCCAGGACTCACGGTTCCAGCAACAACCCGCGCCAGGAAGCTGCTCCTCCTCGACGAACCGGGGAGAAAAGAAAAGAAGACAGACCCCGAGAAGTCCGAGAGCAAAGAGGACCCTCGGGGCATTTTACCGAGTACACTCCGCTCACAGCTTCCCGCGAGCGCATTTTGGCAGAGTGTGCCAACACGAACTTCAAGGACGGCGACGTCAAACGCCCCCGACCTGCTCCTGCCAAGCCCGGAGCAGATAAGAACAAGTATTGTCAGTACCATAGGAGCCATGGTCATCTGACTGAAGATTGCGTCCACCTCAAGGACGCCATCGAAACCCTCATCAAGGGAGGAAGGATCGCATAATACCGGCGAAACGACGCTCCTCGTCGTGACGCTCGAGAAACAAGAGAACCGGAGGATGACGCCCGACCATCTGATGAGTCGGTCCCTGTCCAGACCTCCTTCTCTGTAACCAGACTCGAGGACTTCAACGTCCCCGAACACCTGCAGGAGCCACTCACAACACACAGCAGGTGGGAATATTTCCCCTCCGCCATGGTCATCAACGGCGGAGGATTCAACGACTTGACTATCAATTCGGCTAAAAGGAAGCTGGATGAGCTGGTCGACGCGGCACCTCCGCAAACAATGACATTTGAAAGGGTAAAGGGTAGGTCGGAACCCATCACCTTCTACCTGGAAGAGCTCCCAGGGGGAGCCCCCAACGCAGTCATCCCCTTGCTGATAAGGGCAAGAATGGCCAACTTCGATGTGCATCACATCCTCGTCGATGAAGGAAGTTCCGTCGACATAATGTACAGCCAATTGTTCCGAACTCTACAGCTGGACGACTCACATCTCTCGCCGTATGTAGGGTCAGACTTACAAGGATTCAACGAATCAACTTCCAAGCCTTGGGGATACGTCGAGCTCATGGTTACCTTCGGCAAAGGCACGGCGACAAGGCAAGTTAAAGTACGCTTCCTCGTCATCGACTGCCCGTCCCTCTATAAATGCATCCTGGGAAGACCAACACTGGAAGAACTGACAGCGTTGCCCTCCACCGTCCACCTAAAGATGAAGTTCTACACCAAAAGGGCATGGGTAGCTACCATCCAAGGCGACCTAGCTGCTGCTCGGAGGTGTTTCAACGCCGCTTCCAAGGGGCGCGACACTGTCGACCTCGGGACAAGGCCCACTAAAAGACCAGCGACGACACGCCAGGAGCCCAACAAGCCAGAGCCCGCCAAGGAGGAAGCCCAGAAAGCTCCTCCAAAGGTCGACTCTATAGCTTTGGACGCTTGCTTCGACCAGGATGAACCTCCCAACGGCGAGCAAATTCCCCTCCGACTAATACCGGACGGGGACTTTGAGCTTGTCCCCCTCGGTGCAGATCCGAGCAAAGGAGTAAAAATTAGCATCGACCTCCCCGACCTGGCCAAGAAGCAAATCAAAGCCTGCTTGCGCGAGAATGCTGACCTGTTCGCCTGAAGTGCCGCAGAGATGCCCGGACTCGACCCTGAGGTCGCCTATCACCGCCTTGCCATAGATCCTGCCGCTAAGGCCGTAGTACAACGTAGGCGTAGGCAGTCTCCGGAGAAAACAAAGGCTGCTGAAAAAGCTGTAAAAGACCTCTTAGAGGCAAATTTTATTTCTGAAGCCCGGTATTCAACCTGGCTGTCGAACGTTGTACTTGTTAAAAAGAATAATGGAAAATGGAGGATGTGTGTTGACTATACTGATCTCAACCGGGATTGCCCGAAAGATGCTTTCCCTTTACCGAACATAGACATGCTGGTCGACAACTCGGCCGGCTACAAAATGCTGTCATTCATGGATGCCTACTCGGGCTATAACCAAATCTCGATGGCCTTGGGCGACAAACATTGCACGGCTTTCATGACCAGCTCGGGCAATTATTACTACAACGTAATGCCCTTTGAACTAAAAAACGTCAGGGAAACTTACCAACGTATGATGAACAGGGTTTTCCACAAGAAGATTGGGGACATGCTCGAGGTTTACATGGACGACATGATCGTCAAATCTCGAGCAGACACCGATCATGCAGCACACCTCAAGGCAGTCTTCGCCCAAGCAAGACAATGTAAAATGAGATTCAACCCCGAAAAATGCACGTTCGGAGTCAAGGCGGGGAAATTCCTCGGATTCTACCTAACAGAATGAGGAATTGAAGCCAACCCCGACAAATGTCAAGCATTCTCCAATCTCCCGACTCCGACATCAAATAAATCAATACAAGTCATGAACGACATGCTCACTGTTTACCTTGGGTTTTGGTAAACAACCGCTGATCCTCCAAATGGTTACTTATTTGGTTACTCGCAGGATCGATCAGATTGATCCTATGGACATAGGTTGATTTTGAAGTTTGATTAAAGTGGATAAGGCTTTAAGTAAAATGTTTCAAGTAAATTGCATAAAGGAAAGGCTTGGTAAAATAAACAAGGCTTTAAAGTAAAGGTTCGACAGGAATTTAAAGGAGAAAAGCAAGTAAAATACTGGAAAGGTAAATGACTTTAATTGATAAAAATTGGTGTTTCACACATACATTTCTCAACAATTCTTTCGCTCACACTGGGTACTTGAATCTAAATGAGTGACTATGTATATGATTGTGAACACCCGCGAGAAACTACATGTCTACTCCTATTTATACTAAAACATTCCAAGTAACCGTCGGGCAGTTACACTGCTTCGAGATCAAGCCACTTGGCACGTTCCCCATGCTCGACGCTCCGGATCCTTGCACGTTTACACGTAGTAACTGCTGGAAACCGTTTTCCCTCCAAAGCTTTGAATTTCAAACTGCTCCACTCTGGACCATCGAACACTTTCATCAAGAAACGTCTTCGACGAAAACTCCTTCGACGTCGAAGGCAATCAGCCTTCTCCCTTGGAAGAAATCTTCTAAGTATTTTGCCCATCTTTCGACGGGCACTTCGACAGGCTTAGCCAGTCGAAAGCATTTTTCAGCTTTTAATGGCTGCCATCAATCAAAACAAAGGGGTCGAATTTAGGAGCCAACAAATTGCCCCCCAAGAATGCCTTATTTCGACTCTGAAAGAAAAAGGCATTCTTTGAAAACGCCATTCGACACCTGTTTTTCCACGTTTAGTCACAAGTTAACTTGTGCACTTTTTTGTTGCTTTTTACCAACTATTGGCAATCCCAAGAAACCATCATTGATTTGATCCTAGGACGTCACTTTCAGTACGGCGTGCAGTACCAAACGTCAGTTCAGAATTTGTCATTATGACAAATCCCAAAAACGAGGACGCACGCTGCGTCTCTCTGTTTATGCAGAAACGGCCAAAACAACAGGATGCTGCCACGCGTCCCACTAATTCCTGCAGCATTAAATGACATTTAATGTCCTCGTTATTGGGAATTTCTCCCACTACTATAAATAGTAGTGAATATCCCATTGTGGGACTTTTTACGCAAACTAGCCCTCAAACTCCCTTGCTTTCATACAAACTTGCTCTCTTTGCAGAAAAATTCTTCCTTTTTCACTTCATCTTCATCTTCAACAATGGCCTCTGCTTCTACTGCCCCCAAGACTAACGCACCATCTGAACAACTTGTTAAACCCAAGGTCTTTGTTACTGCTCCGGTAGTGAACTCTACAGGGAAACGAAGGGTTCCTGAACCTTCTGACATCTCCGTTCGCGATGCTTACTCGCGTCACTTGATGATCCCGGTTGGATACTCCAACCAGATCTTCGCAATGTCTGGCTCTATGAACCCAAGCATCTCTGAAGCTCTGAAGATCAAGAGCTATTTCCCCATCGTCGAGAAACTCAAGCCAGTAGCATGCGCCAAGAAGGACGCAGAAGACAACGAAGACCCTACACGCGAGAAAATCGACCTCCGTTTCTTCAACAGAAGTGTGAGGGTCTTCAGGTCCTGCCCTAATCTGACCTCTGACTATGTTGCTTGGCTAACAAAGTTGGAGAAACATCAAACTCCAGTCTGGAAGGAAATGGGAATCTTTGACCTAGTAATGCTGTCGAAGACAGGCTTAAACTACTCCCCAGAGATGCTTATAGCTTCGCTGTTGTTTTGGGATTACTCTCACTTCACCTTTCACCTTCCATGTGGGATGTTAACCCCCACACTCTTCGACGTAGCGGCCATCACTGGCCTTCGACCAACCGGAGATTACTTCGACCCGGAAGAGATGTCGGAGGACCAAATTGGCTTCTCTGAGACCAAGCCAACATACACCACCTTTATCAACCATTATCACGACAGGTCGACGGATTCAGTGTCGGATGTCGAACACATAGCGTTTCTAGCCTTATGGCTAACTCGCTTTGTGTTTTGCTCGAAATCTCTACAAGTGACCAAAAAGATGGTCACTCTTGCCACCCAACTGCATCACCGCCAAAACATCTGTTTGGCAGAACTAATTCTGGCCAGTCTTTATGACTCAATCAGCAATGGGGTTACTCTCTTGAAACATGTCGAAGATAGGAACAGTTTGCTACTCGCTGGGCCTTTCTGGCTACTTCAACTGTGGCTCAACGCCACTTTCGAATCTTTCTTACCCAAGAAGATTCAGATAAATGAACAAGCCCCAGCGATAGCTAATAGACGTATCGAAGGAATTAGGCTGGCTCTACTGACACCTGTGGAAGATGGGCTGGAGTTCCAACAAACCTTCACTAACTTCGTTCTGATGTTCGCTCGAAGGAAGGAATTTGTTTCAACTATGGCTCCATTTGCTCAACGGAAGGTGGGGCCAGCATGGTTCACAAGGCCACACCCAAAGGAGTCGAGTGGTCCCAACGTCGATGAGCACACTGTACTTTGGGAGGCGTTCCTGACACCCAGGATCACGCCTCTTCGATTTAAGAGTTCTAAGACTCATTTGAGTCTGCTTGCCTATCAACCAAATCTGGTATCTCGCCAGTTTGGTATCATCCAAACCCTGCCTTCTCCCATTTTTCAAAGAGAGAAGTCAATGTTGTACTTCTGCAACGATTATACAGAAGAAGCTGCCATCAAGCATATCGGAAGATATGCCGGTCGAACAATCCTCTCGCTGTTTAACTACCAGCTTAATTTCCTTTTCTCACCATCCTTTGAGGAGTGGTGGAGAAGCTATTATGCTGAGTACTTCTTCGACGAGAAGGACTTCCTGGCAGAGTTGCAGAAGTCTTTTGTCCTTGTGTTGGACAAAGTAAAGAAATGTAAGTTCATGCTCTCACATTACTTTTTATCTTTCTCTTCGACTGTTAGCCTGTTAACTTTCCTTTTCGCTTTCAGTTGTTCGAAAACCCCTAGCCAAGAAGGCTACAGAAGGCCCACAAGGAGGAGTCCCTTCGACAAAACCTCCACCGCCGGCGAAGACTATAGCGCCGGCGAAGACAACAGGCAACCAACAGGGGGAAGGCTCTTCGAGGAGGCCTCCTGCATCGGTAACCAGATTTTCTTCATTTTTCTTCTGGCTTTCGATTTTTTATTTTCGATGTAATTATTCAATCGAATTCCTATTGGTTTTCTAGGCCCCTTCGCCCAAGAAAAGGGCAGCATTGGTGATCGAATCGGGGAGTGATGACGAAAGTGATTCCCCTCCTACTCCCTTAAAGAGGCAAAAGTTAACGAAGGACGCTTCTGTTCCTGCTCCTGCTCCTGAAGGTCGTACCGTCAGAATAAAGGTCGCTGTGAGAAAGCCTAGGCCACCTGCAGTGATCATCGAAGAGCCAACTGAGGAGGAACTGAACGCTCTTCTTACCAAGCCCGTCGAAAGTGACAATTCCAGCCCTGGGGCTGAAGCTAATCCACAGGTAATCTATTGGACCCTTCTCATAACTTAGGCATAGATACCAGTATTCGATTATGTCTCTTTCGACATCTGAAGATTTGTCTTCTTTCTCCTTTTCAGGACACTACTGAAAGTTCCCCACCAAGGACTTCAGAAACTCTAGAATCTGCTGACCTTAGCAGGCCTCGGGAAAAAGATTTGGGCAATGACGAAGCCCACACTGAGAATGAGGCCAATGCTGAAACAGTGGAGAAGACAACAGAAGAACCTATGGTGGAGGAAACACAGCCAGAAACGGTTCCTGTGGTGGACTTGTTGTCAGAAGAGAATCCTGAAGGAAGAGACCAAGGCAATGGCGAAGAGAATCAAGATGCTGTTGACGAAGAGCATCAAGGTGGTACTGGCGAAGAACACCAGGATGACGCTAGCGAAGGGCCACAAAATGACGCTGGCGAAAGACCCCAAGGTGATGTTAACGAAGAACCACAAATCGACGCTAGTACCGCCTCAGTCCAAGTCGAAGAGCAACCAAACGAGGCACTCAGCATTCAACCGCCTCAAGCCCAAGATAATACTGTGGCAAGGGTCACCTTCTCAAAGCACAGGTCAAAAGAGGACTTGGAAATCTTGAAACAAACTGACCCTGTCAGCTACCTCAATGCAATCATCGAGAGTAAGAGTTCTTCCGACACTAGTCAGGAAATTCCTACCCTGTCGGGGAAATCTACTGAAACTTCTCCTCTTGATGATGCGTTGGCGAAGGTTAAGGCCCAGTTCTTCAAGAGAGATTTAATGAAGACTTTAGAGGGGGACCCCACTGCTCCATCATGCTTAAAAGAGGTTTTGAATGCTGTTGACTTCGAAGCTGTAGCCCCAGAAATCTCAGATTTAATCATGGAATTGCATTCTATGATTGATCAAGTCTCAGCGGACTACAGGCGCCAACGAGGTTTTAACAGTCAGCTCGAAGTGCTGCATGGCAAAAGCTCATCCGCGTGGACTGCTGTCTCAGATTCGACTTCTCGAATTGCCGAGTTGTCGAAACAGAAAGCGTCTGCACAGGAAAGGATCGATGCTATTGAGCGAGAGAATGTCTCCTTCCGAGCACAAATTGCAGAGATAGAGGCGAAGATAAACGCAAACACTATACTCCAGGAGGAAATTCTTTCGACCATCCCAGACACTGAGAGCCAGACTGAGATCAAGCAAGGCCTGGAATTTGCTGAGAAGGCCCAAAGCCTCGACGCTCAAATTGCCAAACTAGTGCAAGAAAACTCTTGGTGCAAAAAGAGGTTGGAGCTACAGTATGCCAAGTATCTTCGACTCAAGAATTCTCTTACCTTTTGATTGATTCTCTTTTGTAACCATCTTCTGTAATCGTTTTCGACAACAATTGCCATCTTGGCTGAAATTAATAAAAATTTCCATTTTGGCATTTTTTATGGTTAATTTAGTTTGTTCTTTTATTATTTTATTTTTATCTCTTGAAGTATAGGCTTATATTTTTTCAAATATTTACCATTCACTCTCAAGAGCCTTTTATCACCACTTATCTCTTCGACCTCATAGGCTCCACCAGAAAAAGTTTGGATAACTCTGAAGGGTCCTTCCCATTTGGGTGACCATTTCCCCATGCTTCGATCCCGTCGATCCATGGGAAGAATTACCTTCCAAACTAAATCTTCAGGCAAAAATACCTTAGGTTTTACCTTTCTATTATAAGAGTCTTCTACTCTTTTCTTCTGAAGCCTGAGTAAGTCGAGAGCGTGTAATCTCTCTTCGTCTAAATCCACCAGTTCATCTAACATCATATTCCAATAAACCTCAGAAGGAATATCATAATGCCTCTGAACTCTTGCAGATTGAAGACAAATTTCAGCTGGCAATACTGCATCATGGCCAAAAGTTAGCCTATATGGTGTTGTACCAGTGGCTTCTTTTGGAGACGTTCGACAAGCCCATAAAATTTGGTCTAACGTCTTATGCCAATTCTTTGGTTTCTTCCCAACATGTTTCTTTATCAAGCCAATCACCACTTTGTTAGCTGCTTCGACTTGACCATTCGCCTGTGCATAGTAAGGCGTGGATGTTAGGAGTTTGAAACCTGTTTCCTGAGCAAATTCCTGCATCTTTCGACCAGTGAAAACTGAACCTTGATCAGTTGTTATTGTCTCAGGGATTCCATACCTAAATATAATGTTCTTTTGAACGAATTCAATGACATTTTCTTGGTCTACATTGACTAAAGGGACAGCTTCGATCCACTTAGTAAAATAATCAATGCCTACCAATATGTATTTCTGACTCTTTGATGATGCTGGTCGAATCTCTCCAATCAGATCCAACGCCCATCCTCGAAAGGGCCAAGGCTTCACTATCGAGTGAAGTTCGCTTGCTGGTACATGCTGGATGCCTGTATGAACTTGACACTCTTGGCAACCTTTGGCGAACTCAACACAATCTTTCAGCATAGTGGGCCAATATAGTCCTTGTCGAAACAACAACCATTTCATCTTATGGCCTGCTTGGTGAGCCCCACATGCCCCAGCATGCGTAGTCGAGAGGGCTATGTATGCTTCAGTTTCACTTAAACATTTCAGCAACACCCCTTCAGGCGTTTTCTTGAATAACTCATTACCCATGAGTACAAAACTCAACGCCCTGTATTTTGTTTTTCGTTCTGTCGGAGCTCCTGGATTTTGAAGATAGTCCACAATGGGTTTCCTCCAATCTTGCTCTGACAAATTATCAATGAACGAAATCTCGAAGTTTGAGTGATCAGCATAACCTAACCTCGTCGATTCCAAATCTGATGGTGATAGACAAGTTGCCTTTATCTTTTCTCGAACTTCGATTGCTCTTTGTAATCTCGTTTTTGAAATCTTATACCCTGATGCAATTTGTGCCAAGTCATTGGCTATTTGATTTTCGACTCTGGGTATGTGTCGAATATTGACACTTTCAAATTGTTTCAATAAACGATTTGCTATCACAAAGTACATAATGAGATTCTCTCTTATGCATTTATATTCTTTTGTGACTTGCTTGATGACTAACTCTGAGTCTCCCATTATTTCGACTCGAGTTGCCCCCAATTCCAACAATATCTCAAGGCCAGTAATTAGAGCTTCATACTCAGCCTCATTGTTCGAACAAGAACCTTCGATTTGGTACTTGAATGTTGTTGGAATTTTATCTGGAGAAATAATCAAGACTCCTACTCCTGTTCCATTTTTATGGCTGGAACCATCGAAGTAGAATTTCCAAGGTTCTATCTCCACATAATTAATATCCTCGACTTGAATTGAGTGGTCGACTATGAAGTCTGCAACCACTTGTCCTTTTACTGCCTTAAGAGGCATAAAGGTCAAGGAGTATTCAGTCAATGCTAATGCCCACTTGCCAATTCGACTATGCAAGATAGATTTCGACAACATATATTTGAAAACATCAAAATGAGACGAAACATAAACATCAACCGGTTTTATATATTGCTTGAGTTTTGTACAAGAGAAATACAGACATAGACACAATTTTTCAACTTCGCTATATCTAGTTTCTGCATCATTCAAAACTCGACTGAGATAATAAATGGGTCTTTCGACTCCATCCTCATCCTCTTGGGCTAACATACTTCCCAGAGTTTTGTCAGATGCAGCTATGTACAATCTCATACTCCTATTGCTACAAGGAGGCACCAAAATAGGTGGCTTAGTGAGGTACCCTTTGATTTTGTCAAAGGCTTCTTGTTGCTCTTGCCCCCATTCGAACCCCTCTTTATTCAGTCGAAGTAAGGGTGAAAAGGCCTGAGCTTTCCCACTTAGGTTAGATATAAACCTTCTCAAGAAATTTATCTTGCCTAAGAGAGATTGCAATTCCTTCTTATTCGATGGCGCTTTCGCTTCCAAAATTGCCTTCGTCTTGTTCTGATTGATTTCGATTCCTTTTTTGTGGACAACGAAGCCCAAGAAATCTCCAGCTTTTACACAGAACGCACACTTCAAAGGGTTCATCTTCAGACCATGTTCTCTCATTCTTTCGAATGAGTGTCGAAGGTGGTCAATGTGACTCTTCCTGGAAACAGATTTTATAACAATATCATCAATATAAACTTGCATAAAAGTGTTAATAAAATCATGGAAGATAGTATTCATTGCTCGCTGGTACGTTGCCCCAGCGTTCTTTAGGCCAAAAGGCATCACTACCCATTCGTAAGTGCCTAAGGCCCCAGGGCATCGAAAGGCTGTTTTCGACACATCCTCTTCAGCAATGAATATTTGATTATATCCTGAATAACCATCGAGCATACTCAGGTATTCGTAGCCAGCGGCAGAATCGACTAGCATTTCCGCCACAGGCATAGGATATTCATCTTTGGGGGTGGCAGCATTCAAATCTCTGAAATCTATGCACACCCTTAATGTGCCATTTTTCTTAATTACTGGCACAATATTTGCAATCCATTCGACATACCTTGTAACACGGATGAATTTGCATTTCAGAAGTCTTTCGACCTCCGTTTTGATCTTCGACAATATTTCTGGAGCGAAGCGTCTTGGATTTTGCTTGATTGGCTTCTTTCCAGGTTTGATTGGCAACTGAAGTTCTACCAATCCTCTGTCGAGACCAGGCATTTCGTCATAATCCCATGCAAAACAGTCTTTAAACTCTTTCAGCAATTGGATTACTTCCAACCTAAGTTCTGGATCAATTTTGGCGCTGATGTAAGTTGGCCTATTCTCTGATCCTTCGCCCAAGTTGATTTCTTCTAAAGGGTCTTGTGCTAACATCTTAATGTTGTTCGCCAAGGGATCCTTTTCGAAGCCCAAAGGCTCATCGTCATAGATGGCGTCGAGCCTCTGTTCCTGCATTTCATCTGGCATGATATCAGGAGGTCTTGGATCGAAATCCTTTCCTGGGCCAACAGCAGATAATTGTTGATCATTGGCCTGTGTGGCCATGTACTTTACTTCGGCTTCGAGAGCCGTTATCATCTTGGTTTCGGCCACATAAGCCGAAATTCGCTTCAGAGATTGTGACTCAGTCATTATCACTGAATTCACTTCCCCAACCAGTTGGTTGGATATCAGTTAGCCCACTGAAGTCTATGTGGGACAAGTCTTCTCTGTCCCATTGGAAACCATGCTCAGGATGCAGGTATAGGGAACAAAAGGTGTTTGGCGCTGGCGCCATGTCGAAGTCAGGAGTTGGACATGGCCCTATGTGAGCCAAGTTTTTGTCGAAATCTGTTACACCCAAGTGATTCACTTCGCCAAGGTAGTAACTCTGATCTGCCTCTATGTTTTTGACCATCCCATCTGGACGCCATAGAAGCAGCCTTTGATGCATCGATGAAGGCACAGCACCTACACCATGAATCCACTCACGGCCTAACAAAAGGTTGTAGTTAGGTTTGGCCGATATGACCATGAACATTGTTGGTCGAAGGATCGACCCAACTTTTATGTCTAGTTGGATCACTCCCATGGTGGTCCCAATGCCTCCCTCATAGTTGGACAGGACCATATTGTGAGGTTTGATTTCTTCATCCCTTTTGCCAATCTTCCTTAGCATAGAATGAGGGATAATATTAATAGTGGCCCCACAGTCGACCAATATTTTGTTCACAGTGGTCTCTTCGAGCTTAGCCCTTATGAACAAAGGTTTGAGGTGATTCTTCATCGCCTCTGTAGGTGGCTCGAAGAAGCCATTTTGTTCCTCTGTAGTGCCATTGTCCATGACAAAATAGCACACTGGCCTGTGTTTGGCCATTTCTTGTTCCACCTCCCAGTCACTGGCTTCGACTTCTACTTGTCGATTGAATTCCCTGGGCAGTACTGAAACAATGTTCACCATTATATCCAGAGTATCGTCGGACTCCGCATCATCTTCGTCTTCGACTTCACTTTGGTTAGGCCAAACTAGCCTGTTGGTAACTGGTTCTCTCTCAAGAGGCTTTCTTTGTTTCCTTTGAGGCACATTCGAACTAGTTTCTGCCTTAGGTTCGTTGGCAGCCTCCCTTTCAGCTTTTCGCCTTCTTTGATATCTCCTCCATTGGGATCTCGACATAGGATTCTTTCCCTTGTAGTTGCTGGACACTTGAGCAACCTTGGGTGCAGCCACTTGAGGCTCTTTCTTCTGAATTAAAGAGGAACCTCTTGGCACATCGAAAGAATGCCATTTCTCTTCACTTGGCCTTTTCCGGCCAGATGTTTTGTACCAAGTGTCTACTGGTACATTTGTTGGAGGCCTAAAAGTCAAAGGCCTCTTGTCTTGATTAGAACCCCTTCTGGGATCATGTCGAAGGTCAGCATTCTCCCTTCTCTTGTTCGCTGCTCTCACGCCTTGTATGTGCTCAGCAGCTTTTTTATCAAAGATAGAACTGCATCTTGGACACAGCATCACCTCTGATTTCTTCCTCTGGCATCTTTGTAAAAAATCTGCCAAGTTCTCGTTTTCCCTAGGGAAAGCCGTTTTATTTGCCTGCTCTTGCCTTATGGCTTCTTCTGAAGCTTTAGGGTCAGAAAGTTCAACCATGTTGATATTCATTGTATCCTTATTAGCAAGAGTTAGTTGCTTCATTTGTATCTCCAGATTCTCCGTCTGGCCTTGTACAGTGGCCAAGTGGGAACTGGGCTTCGGTCCAGTTTTTTGTGGTTCAGCAGTCTTCGACTTCGGGTCTTCGACCGCTTTCTGGACAACCTCAATTGTCTTCCTGGATAAATTTCCAGAAAAACTGCCAAAGATTGGCATGTTGATGTGGTCCTTAGATACTTCGACCATGTTAATGCCTGGCTTCTTCGACTGGATCCTGGTTGCCTCTATCATGTTCACCTCAGAGGGTTCTGCATAGTGGGCTTCAGCCTTCAGTGGATTGGAGTCGACAGCCATGGGGGATTTGTCAGCAAATTTTAATCTCCCTTCCTCAATAGCGTCTTGCACAAGATTCCTGAAAAGAAAACATTGAGAAGTTTTATGGCCCAAAAAATTATGATATTTGCAAAAACCTCTCTTCTTTCTTTGATCAAGAGGAGGCACTTTTACCCCAGGGGGTACTATCATTTGGCCATCTTTAACCAGCAAGTCGAATATTTCATCACATTTTGTGATGTCAAAACTATAAGTCTTTTTTGGGAACCTATCGTTGGTCCTGTCTGGACCAATGGGATTTTTCCCATTTGAGGGGACTAATTGTTTACAAGAGTATGGTGGCCCTTGTTTTAGTTCTGCTAAATCGACTTCTCCTTCTTCGACAGCTAAAGTATCGTCGAAGGATTCTAGATCTTCGTCATCCAACTCAACGTACGCTATTCTCTCTCTTTTATGAGTTTTCGTTGCCTTAGCTTTTTCAGCTTTGAGGCGTTCGACTTGTCGAACTCTATCGGCCAGTTGGGCCATGTCTCTTAGGTACTGGGTATCTAGCTTCTTCCTAATGGAATAATCTAGACCGCCTGCGGCCATTTCGACCAACTCATGTTCTGGCACTTGTGTAAAACATCTCGCCTTAAGTAACCTAAACCTATTCAGATATTCGTCTATAGGTTCAGTGAAACGTCTCTTCACACTCGCCAGTTCTTTCAGGCTTATCTTGGTTTGCCCCATATAGAATTGTTCATGGAACAATCTTTCCAACTGGGTCCAATGGTGGATCGAATTGGGGGGTAGAGTTGTAAACCAAGTAAAAGCGTTCTTGGTTAAAGAACTTGGGAAGTATTTGATCCTTAGGTTTTCATTATTTGAAATGTCTCCTGCTTCGATCAAATACCTCACCACATGTTCGACAGTAGATTCTGTCGTGTCCCCAGAGAACTTAGTAAATTTGGGGACTTTGCTCCTAGGAGGTAAATCCGTTTGCAATACGTATTCTGACAATGGAGACGTAAAGTTGGGCCTTCGAAAGCCCATGTTCATCCCATTCTGATTCATGATCCTTTCGATCATGGTTGCCAGATTATTTTCCAAACCCATGTTTTGGTGTTGGATATGCTGAACCACTTCGTCAGCATTTTGGTTTCTGTTAACTAACCTTACCTCTGGGGCTATTACCCTAGGTTCTTCGACAGGTTGTTCTACAGGCTGTTGGGCCTGATTAATGGTGGTTTCTTCCTCTACAAATATCCCCTGATTTCCCCTTATTTGCGCCCTTTGGGGCTGTCGAATAGGTGGGGGTACTCCAAAGAAGTCAGCCAAACGCGTCATTTGTGCTGTAACTTGCTGATTCGATTGAGTAGTATTTTGTATTAGAGGATTTAGCACTGTACTCAAGGTTTGTGCCAACATTTGCACCATATCATGATTGCTTTCGTCCATCTGTTGCCTCAAGACTGCTGTCGAGGCATTTGTAAGGCCATGGGCTACTTGGGACGTTCCTCCTAAGAGTTGGGTCCTATTTCTATTCGCCATGCCTACTCCAGAGCCTTGGAGTGGCGAAGAGGCACTCACGAAAGGGTCTGAATAAGTGGACGCAGCATTCGTCAGGCTTGCCACTTCAGAAGTTGGCATACCATAGAATGGAATAAATCCTGGGGGAACCACAGGCCTTGTGCCTATATTTCCCCTTGGAGGGGGAGTTCCCAAAGGTATTCTGGGGCCTGAAAACGAAGTTATTGGCCCCGTGGTTGTGACTGACACTGCTGGTGTCGAACCAACGTTCGTCGCTTCACTTACGGTCATATTAACCGTTGCTCCCACACTTGGTGGTGGAATTTCGTTGTTGTTTGGCGGATTCGCCATCTCTTCCCTTCTTCTGGCAGTATTGTTATCGTTGGTGTATATTCTACCACTCCTTAATAACATACAACTCGAAAAGATGAGATTATTTTTTCAACAATCAACACACGGTCCCACCAGGTGTGCCAATTTGTTTACCTTGGGTTTTGGTAAACAACCGCTGATCCTCCAAATGGTTACTTATTTGGTTACTCGCAGGATCGATCAGATTGATCCTATGGACATAGGTTGATTTTGAAGTTTGATTAAAGTGGATAAGGCTTTAAGTAAAATGTTTCAAGTAAATTGCATAAAGGAAAGGCTTGGTAAAATAAACAAGGCTTTAAAGTAAAGGTTCGACAGGAATTTAAAGGAGAAAAGCAAGTAAAATACTGGAAAGGTAAATGACTTTAATTGATAAAAATTGGTGTTTCACACATACATTTCTCAACAATTCTTTCGCTCACACTGGGTACTTGAATCTAAATGAGTGACTATGTATATGATTGTGAACACCCGCGAGAAACTACATGTCTACTCCTATTTATACTAAAACATTCCAAGTAACCGTCGGGCAGTTACACTGCTTCGAGATCAAGCCACTTGGCACGTTCCCCATGCTCGACGCTCCGGATCCTTGCACGTTTACACGTAGTAACTGCTGGAAACCGTTTTCCCTCCAAAGCTTTGAATTTCAAACTGCTCCACTCTGGACCATCGAACACTTTCATCAAGAAACGTCTTCGACGAAAACTCCTTCGACGTCGAAGGCAATCAGCCTTCTCCCTTGGAAGAAATCTTCTAAGTATTTTGCCCATCTTTCGACGGGCACTTCGACAGGCTTAGCCAGTCGAAAGCATTTTTCAGCTTTTAATGGCTGCCATCAATCAAAACAAAGGGGTCGAATTTAGGAGCCAACACTCACGTCATTGTCCCGCTTCGTCGCGAGGTCCGCTCAGCACGCCTTCCCCTTCTTCAGACTCCTTCACAAAGAAGCAGCCTTCGAATGGACCGAGGAGTTTGAACGGGCACTGCGCCACCTAAAGCAAAGTATATCTCAACCACCCGTGCTATCTCGACCAGCCGACGGGGAGCCATTATTCCTATACTTGGCCGTCTCAAATGAAGCCGTCAGTGCAGCTCTCATTCGCGAAACCACCGACGGGCAGAAACCCGTTTATTTCACGAGCAAGGCCCTGCAAGGACCCGAGAGCAGGTACCAACAGATAGAAAAAGTAGCTCTAGCCCTCGTCAACGCAGCGAGGAGACTCAGACACTATTTTCTGGCCCACACGGTTATCGTACGAACCGACCAACCAGTGAGACAGCTCTTAGGTCGACCGGACATGGTGGGCCGAATGCTGAAATGGTCCTTAGAGCTCTCCGAATTCGACATTCAATACGAGAGCAGGAAAGCTCTGAAAGCACAAGCCCTGGCCGGCTTTGTCGCGGAAATGACCGCTCACGACCCGCCCGCCGGGAAGGAACACAAATGGACCATCTTCGTCGACGGAGCCTCCAGCTCGTCCGGAAGTGGCGCGGGGATCCTCCTGGAAAACGAGGAAGGCGTAGTGATCAAACACTCGTTAACCCTCTCCTTCCCGATGTCGAATAACCAAATAGAGTATGTTATACCCCAAAATTTGCCCTCCCATATTCTTCAAGAAATTGCCAAGCCAAGTCACAAAATTCCCCAAGGGTTGCACAGTGCAAGGGCCTCCTAAATAGTCAAAATTAGGGTTTTGAGTCTGATCAAGAAAAGGAAGTGTTCAAAGGCTCAATCAAGTCTCATATGCTTACAAACATGGTCAGGTATCCTCATATCAAGTTTCAAGGCATTCAGCTCAAAATTGCACAGTCAAAACCCTAAATTGCACTACAGTCAACTGTAGGGGCAAAATGGTCATTTGACAGTCAAAAGTTCAAATTTTTGGTCAACATATCATTTTGAAGCCACAAACATCATTTGATCAATGCTTGATCATGATTCTCAAAATTTGGCTCAGAAAATCATCAAGATGCAAAAGTTTCCTTATTTGGACAGTTGAAAAAGTCAACTGAAATTGACCAGGGCATAACTTTCACATGGATTATCAGAAAAATACCATCCAAAGCTCATTTTGAAGAGAAAGACATTTCCTACAACTCATCTTCATACTCCAAGTCCAAGAAATGCTCTCAGAAAAAGTTATCAATTTCAACATTATAGGTCATTTTCAAAAGTCAACAAAAAGGGACTTTAAGTCAAAGGCCATAACTTGAGATTGGAAAATCAAAATTACATGGGACCAAAGGCATTGGTTAAAGGACTCAAAGACCTTTCCAAAATGTCCAAGAACATGAGAAAAGCTTAAAAATTGAGCAAGATATGCATTGGAGAAGTTGGGAAATTTTTGTGAAATGGCAAAAGTCAACTATCCTTGAAACTTCAATTTTTGACAAAAGGGCCCACTTTCTTCCACTTGATTCAGCCTTGTCATGCCACACACGTGTCCCATGATTAATTTCAAGATCAAACATTGATTTTTCTATTTTATTTAATTTTTGATAATTTAATTCATTTTAAATCTTTAAAAATTCAAATAAAATTTAAAAATCAATGGAATAGTGTCATTTGAATTGGAATAGCTTCCATATATCATGTGCCAGCTCACAAACTCATGCTAGGGTTAGGTTGTACACCAAGTCTTGGTTTTGCTTAAAAAAGGGAAAGTTTGTTAATGGTGAAAAACCTAAGACTAATTCTCTCATGGGCATGGATCAAGGCCAGCTAATGACCTAATTCCCTTCCCTCATAAGGGCTGAGTCAAAACCTGATGCCCACACACTGAATGCTGCGCAGGAGACACCATTGCCAACTTGAAAAATTGTCCATAAAACTCAAAACTGAAATCATTGCTAGGAGGCGATTAAAGGCTTAATTCCTTTTCCAAAAGCTTCCTTGTGATCTCCTAAACAGATTCCAATCCAAAACATCAACTTAAACGCCAAGAACTGGTATATCGAGCATGAACTGTACATGAAAAATTCCATAATCGTACATCCTATTCTAAGCATTTTTACTGCATTATTTTCATGGAATCATGTTCCTTATGAAGTTCTGAGACTAACCATTATGTTTAATTGAATGTTTATGCTACATACGCGATTATGCCATAATTGGTTTTCTAGGGTTTTCAGAGTTTTGATTTGGGGTTTTTCACCCAAGGAAAAATTAGGACTCCAGGCCACCACCCTTGCAATCATCACGCTTGGACGAAGAAATTCATATATTCGCGCTCAATTTATGGAGCCCTGAATCCTATTCGCTATTTTTTGATATGTCCTCTATAGAAACGGGTTAAAACCGTTGCTCTTTGTTTCTATGTTTCAGAAAATAAAAAAGACAACGAAGAAGAAGGCTCGGTGGCAAGACGTGACTGGCTAGTTTCAAATTTCGCGCGCGTTGGGGCCACTAACGCTCTTTTCTTTTATAATAATTGTTAATCATTATATATTAAAAGTGATTCAAACGCTTCAGTGGTAGACGTTCACCCTTGCAATGTCCAAGACCTGGGTTCGAGTCCCAGGTCTGAATAATTTCAATATTATTTTTCCACATTAATTCCTATGCAGGCACAACATTGTGGATCACCGTACACTCATCATATCAAGCCATCCACGCGTCTGGCACATGCAAATCAAAGGCAGGGATTCAAAGGGCACAATAAACCCTAGTCAACGTTGCCACATGATGTCTGGGAGGGTCAACGACTCTGAATGCTATTGGGCTCAATTTACTGGATCCACACCTCCACTTTAGGGCCTGAACCCCCCCTGGTTTGCAATTTCCTTTTTTATTTATTTTGTTTTCAATTCTTATTTTATTTCTTTTATTATTTTAATTAATAAATTATTTTTACCATATATATAAAAATATCACAAAAAATCAGAAAAGATGACAAATATAATAAATATTTAACTTAATTATTTTCATAAATAAATTGTACATAAATTAACTTAGTATTAATTTAGGTTGCAACTTTAATTCTTTTCATAAAAATATAAAAAATATAGAATTTAGGTTTAATAAATTTTATTCCTTTCAATTTTTCTTTTTTATATTACTTATTTTATTTTCACAATTAAATTGTACATAAATTAGCTTAGGTTTAATTTAGGTTATATTTTAATATTTTCATAACAAGCTTAAAAACCATTAGAATTAGGGTTAGTTATTTTAAATTAATTCTTTTTTCTTTTAAATCTTAAAAAAAACATAAAAATACCAAAAAAAAACAAAAACATCTAATTTTAATTTTAATTCCTCATTAATATTAATTTTTTGCAAAAGGGTCCAACGCCCTCGTTCGTAATTTATTTTATTCGTACATTTGTTTTATTTCGCTTAATTCATTATGTATCTCTCCCAAAGCGTTGTAACTTAAACTTCTCGCACTTTTATTTCTTTTGCTCTATTTACTTTCCGTCAAATCGGGTCCGGTTTAATTTTGGCGATGTGGACCCGCGCCATTTGTAATAGTCTTAGATTTACTTTCCCCGCAACTTTTAACTGTCAACAAAAGCATGAAAGAATGTATGGACTTAAAATAAAATCAAGCGTAGAACACCAATGAACATGACAAGACAAATATCAATGAAAACGATACACGAATCGCACACACCACCCCTAGGGTATGCCTCACTGTTGCCTTGCCTTTCGAAAGGTGATCGTCGAGTAGAGGATGTCTTAGTAAGTCCTCATGATCCGGGAACCTGGCATGAGGGTAGCTTCTAAGGCGTCTTCCTATTGCTCCGGTGATCACCATGTCCCTATAAACTTGAATTGACCCGAACACCTCCAACGGTGGTGCTACCTACCTCTCAATGGTGGGATGGCACTACTTTAAAGGACATTTACACAGACGAATTCCTTAGGGTAGGTAGGTTCTCAAGGATACTTGCTCTAATTTCAAACAAAAATACTTTTCACACCAACACATTCTCGAAAGCTTTCAAAGCAAATTTTTCAAACACTCTTGAGGACCGATACAAGAGTCGAACTGAAATTTTCAAAGAAACTTTTTAAACCCACAGTTGAAAAGCAAACAAACCATTTTTGAAAACACAATGAGCAAGTATCTAAGAGCCCATGGATAACCATGGATAGAAAGGGTGCTAACACCTTCCCTTTCTATAACCTACCTCCCGAACCGAGAGCAATCTCTTTAAGGAATTTTTCTGTGCTTTTGTCCTTCCCATTTGGAGAAAATAAAAGACGGTGGCGACTCTTGCTTCCGCGACATTTCGCGAACCAGCGTTAAACAGTCAGTTCCAGATCCACCGATCACAGAACTGGCGACTCTGCTGGGGAATCTTTTTTAAGTGAGGTGTACCTTAGGGATAGTTCATAACTGTGTTTTCAATTGCTTTGACTTGTGTGCTTTATTATTGTGGGACTGTCTCGGGAGTTCTATAGATCCTAACCCGGATCTGGGGGATACCTTCTTAGAAAGTAGCAACAAGGTTGTGAGGGAACTGTGCGGGGTATACCGACATGGTTGAAGCAGTCTGCTACGTTGATGTGGCACTTTGGTGTGTACCGGTAACCCTTGAGTTCAGTCAAGGAGAGTACGGGGCCTCCATGTGGTGTCATGAAGCATCAACAGACCTTAGGAACCTTAATTGAACCATCTTGGCCTCTTTAGGGTAGTGAGATAACTGACTTTGGTGCAGTCCGAGGTTGGTTGATACTCGATACTACACTCAATTGAGGGTTGCTTTCCTGGAATATTTCGGTTGCCAGTTCAGTGGCTAAATCGAAACGATGAACAATGAAAGCAATCCCGTGATATTGGGAACCTTAGAACCCGGTTACTTTGATTAGGACAGGTTGAACTCACCAACTTCAAGAGGGTACTACCCAGACCCCATGCTGGCCTTAAACCTTAAGGGCTTGTCTTGTGTGCCTTGTGTGCCTTACATGTTTGTCTTTGTACATATCTGTGGTGTGTTTAATCATAGCATCATGACATCATCCAGCATCATATGCATTAACTAACCATTTCAGGGGTTCGAATTTTCATCTTTGTTCTTGTTTTGTAGGACATGGAAACTGTTCGTAGAAAGACAATTCAAATCAGTCTTGTAAGGGTACCTCCTCAGCTTAAGGAGCTTATATCCAGGATTCCCGAGAACTCTTCATTCAGTGAAAGGCATGGAAGCCTCATCAGCTTGGTCAACACCAACATTGAGGAAGATATGATAAAGGTCTTATTCCAGTTCTTTGACCCTCTGCATCACTGTTTTACCTTCTTGGATTATCAGTTGGTACCTACATTGGAGGAGTTCTCCCGGCTCCTGAAGATCCCTATCCTTGATCAGCTACCCTTCAACGGTACAGAAAAGGAACCTAAGCTTGAAGAGATTGCTAAAGCCTTGCACCTACAGTCATCTGACCTCAAGGGACATTGGGAAGTCAGAAGTGGTATTAAAGGGTTCTTAGCCAGGTTTCTGTTTGAAAAGGCCTATGAATGTTGGAACTCCCTTGACTTGCAAGCTTTTGAAGAGGTTGTGGCCCTCCTTGTTTATGGTTTGGTGTTGTTCCCTAACCCAGATCAGCTCATTGATATCAGTGCTGTCCAGATCTTTATGTCCAGGAATCATATACCTACGTTGCTGGGGGACATCCTTCACTCATGTTACACTCGAACCATGAGAAAAAGAGGTGTCCTTATGTGTTGCACTCCTCTCCTGGGAAGGTGGTTTATTTCGCACCTTCCACAATCAGTCCTGAAGAACGAGCGGGGTTTGAGATGGTCACAACGGTTGATGACTCTTACACATGCAGATATACATTGGTGCCCTAGGTCCAGAGAAGATGTCACTATCATTGATCGTTGCGGGGAGTATCCTAATGTTCCTTTACTTGGAATCAGAGGGGGTATTACTTATAGCCCATGCCTGGCTTGGAGACAATTTGGTTATGCTCGGAGGGATGGTCCTCATGACATGTTAATTCCTGACATAGTTTTTGACTTCGACAACGACACTCAAGGACTTCGCCAGAGATTTATCAAAGCCTGGAGGATGCCTAGTAGGATAGACAGCAAGACACTGGGGCACAGGAACTCCATCCCTTTGGAGCCTTACCTCAAGTGGGTACGAGCCCGCTCTCAGAAGTTAGTAATGCCTTATCCTCACATGCTTCCAGTAATCAAAGAGCCTGCCTTGGAAGGAGAAGTGTCTCACGTTATTCAGCACCCTGATATGCCCACATCCTGGGAAGAGATGCAGAAGAGCTGGATCCAGCTTAAGGAAGAGCGGAATTCTCTTGAGACTAGTCTGCGTGCCAGTGAAAAGAAGGTCTTGGAGCTCACCCGCCTGTTGCATGAGGAGAGGAACCTCAACACTTACATAGCTCCAAAGAGGATGCGCAGCATATTTTGGGATTGATTTGATTTTTTGTACTTTTGCCCATGAGGCTTTGATGTATTAAACAATGATTTTCTTAATAATAACGTGTGTTCCTTTTGGTCTACAACAAATTTGAATTTTCGAACTCTTGAATGCATTGCATAAACACATATCATTCATCATGTGCATCACAGGTACTCTTCTTTTCAGGTTGTTTACTGTTCTTCGCTGTTTATTTCAGCATCATGAACCCTGAATCATCAACCGAGGCATCTATCAAGGCTCTTCAGGCACAGAACGCCCAATTTCAGGAGCTGATCAAGGGCTTGGCTCAGGGTCAACAAGAGTTGAAGACCATGCTTCTGAAGAAGACTAAGAAGAAGAGGAGGACTGTGCTATTTAACACCGGGCGCAGACTCGGGAACACCTTACAGGTTGAGGCTGAAAGGACTACTCCATCTGTGGGGGAAGGTAGTCACCAAGAAAGGGAGGTCCCTACTCCTGTGGGCTCTGATACTGAAACAGACTTCAACGACGAACAGTACCCTCCTGTTGAAGACCGGTACAAGCAGCTGGAGGACAGATTAAAGGCTATGGAAGTTCAGCAGGTGCCTGGACTGGATTTCGGAGACTTGGGGTTATCTACTGGGGTGGTGATTCCACACAAGTTCAAGGCACCTGCCTTTGTGAAGTATGACGGGGCTTCCTGTCCCAAGATGCACCTCCGTTCTTATGTAAGGAAGATCCAGCCTTACACAGCAGACAAGAACCTTTGGATCCACTTCTTCCAGGAAAGTCTTTCAGGGACTCACCTCGAATGGTTCTATCAGCTGGATGGAACCAGCATTCGTAACTGGGAGGATCTGGCCACTGCTTTTTACAAGCAGTATCAATATAATTCCGACCTCGCTCCTACGCGTACCCAGCTCCAGGGTATGTCGCTAGGGTCGGGTGAAGGTTTTAAGGAGTACGCCCAGAAATGGAGAGACCTGGCTGGCAGGGTGCAGCCACCATTGACGGACCGGGAGCTGGTAGATATGTTTTTAGGGACCCTATCTGGTCCATTTTTCAATCATCTCATTGGTAATTCCTCTGCTGGGTTTACTGATCTGATCCTGACTGGTGAAAGGATCGAGGCCGGTATAAAATCGGGGAAGATACAGAAGGTTGCCTCCTCCAGTGCTGAAAAGAAACCCTTCAAAAAGGAGACTAGTGCTGTATATAGCTCCCGGAGACCAGAGCAACCTGAACGCCGCCAATCTGTCAGTGCGGTAATGATTGCCAAACCTGCTGCCGCTCCTCGGCCAACTAATCCTCAAAAGTTTGAAAGACCCCGGAGAGAGTTTACCCGGTTAAGCATGACCTTATCACAGATCCTGCCACAGTTGCTATCCACCAATTTAGTGACTGTCAGGGAGGCTCCAAAGTTTCCCAATACTGCATCCCCCAAGTTTAATCCAAATGCTCGCTGTGCTTACCATTCTGATAGCCCGGGGAATAACACAGATGACTGTTGGGCCCTAAAGAATAAGGTTCAAGACCTCATTGATGCAAAGGAAATACAGTTTGAGGCGCCCGAGAGGCCGAATGTTGTAACCGCTCCCATGCCCCAGCATGGAGTGAATGCTGTTGAAGAGGATTTGTATGTAGCTTCGGTGGATGATGTTGCTACTCCACTGCTGACGGTCAAAAGGAACCTGTTGCTAGCCGGTTTATTTCCGGGATGTAGCAAAGGTTGCTCTCTATGTGTTGCTTCCCCTGCTGGTTGTTCTCTGCTGAAGTCAGGCGTCCAAAACCTGATAGATAGTAGAGAGATTTTGTTCAGAAAGACTGTTGTTCCTGCTGCTCCTGTTGAAGAAGTGTCGATCGTTACCATCTTCAACAACCCTTCCAAGGCTCCTTCAAAGAAGCCTGTCCAAATTTTGCCGGTTCACAAGATTGCTCCCATCACCATTACTGTTCCGGGGCATATCCCCTACAAATCTGATAAGGCTGTCCCATGGCACTATGGGGCGGATGTTTATGTTCTGGGTGTGAAACAAGAGTTCAACATTGATGCTGGTGTCTCCAACATCACTGGGCCTGCTAAGGTCACTCGTAGTGGAAGACTGTTCTCGCCGGACATTGCTCCTCCGGTAATTCATAGGCCTTTGGTCTTCACACCTGCCAGGGTGCCTGTTTCTCCCCCTGACCAAGTATCCACCCCTGCTACCGAGTCATCTGATACTCGGGACAAGGGGATTGCTGCTGATGTGCCTGCCAGGACGGAGGCACCGAAGACCATTGTTGAGGCTTCCAGGCAGGAAATGGAAGAAATCCTCAAGATAATAAAGAAAAGTGATTTCAACATTGTAGAACAGCTGGGGCACACCCCCTCTAAAATCTCCATGTTGTCACTGCTGCTGTGTTCAGAGGCCCACGCCAAGGCTCTGATTGCTTTCTTAAAGACAGCCCACGTACCCCAAGAGACGTCTGCTGACCAGTTCACCGACTGTGTGGCCAACCTAACCGCTGATAACGGCCTGGGTTTCTCTGATGCCGATCTGACAGCAAAGGGGAAGAACCATAATGACGCCCTGCATGTCTCCATTGAATGCAGGGGCACTACTCTTGCTCATGTGCTGGTTGACACAGGTTCCTCATTAAACGTGCTGCCCAAGAAGGCTCTGGATAGGCTGGATTGTGAGGGTCTAGAGCTCAAACCAAGTAACATTGTTGTCCGGGCCTTTGACGGGTCCAAAAGAATAGTACATGGTGAGGTGGACATCCCAATCAGGGTTGGGTCACAGGTATTTGATTCAAAATTCTATGTGATGGACATCCATCCGTCCTATTCTTGTTTGCTGGGTCGCCCGTGGATCCACAAGGCTGGAGCTGTGACCTCCACGTTGCATCAGAAGCTCAAGTACCCGGTCAGGGGGAAGATCGTAACGGTGCAAGGGGAAGGGGAGTACATGGTCAGCCACCTCAACTCCTTCAGATATGTAGAAATGGATGGGGAGTTCATTGAAACCCCCTTTCAACATTTTGAGGAAGTGCCACAAACCTTGGCGGCAGCAGAAGCAGTGGATGAAGAGGTTTCTCCTTTGAAGATGGCCTCCTTAAAGGACGCCCGGGCTGTGATCGAAAGAGGTGAATGTGCAAACTGGGGCAAGATCCCTGATCTTACTCCTAAGACTAACAAGTTTGGGCTGGGTTTCACCACAGAAGCTCAGAAAGTAGTGCGCAAGGTGAGAATTGGAAGACCTCCTGTGCTCATCACCCACTCAGAAGTGAATGCTATTGGAGAGGAAGACGAAGTGGAAGAGTCAGAGTTCGATAGCTGGATCTACCCGACGACCGACGGTGGATTGACCAATTGGACTGCTAAAGACTTTACACCCATAACTTTTGTTCCCCAGTAATGAACTTCTTTGTTTTGGATTTGTAATAAACAATAATTTGAAACTATATGGCCCAGTGTCTTACCCGGGGCACAGTGGTTTTGTTTATGAGGGCTTTTGTTTGTCATTGTCATATATCATAAATAAAAGCATTGGACGTTTTTCACATTTCAAATTTTGCGCTCCTTTTCTTTCCTTTCTTTACATATTGCAAAACAACTGTATTTACACACACACTCACTCATACAGGTTTCAATCCACTCTGGATCTCACTGGTAACGACTCTGCTACTGCCAGTTATGACTTCGAAAATCCGATCAACTTAGCCGAAGACGAAGGTGAAGATGATTGCGAGGTGCCTGGTGAACTTGCAAGACTGTTACAACAGGAAGAGAGGGCAATTCAACCCCATGAAGAGCCAGTGGAAATAATAAACTTGGGTACTGAAGAAGACAAGAAAGGGGTAAAGATTGGTGCCAACCTAGAGCTCAGCGTGAAGCAACGGTTGACTCAGATGCTGCATGACTATATGGAGATCTTTGCCTGGTCCTACGAAGATATGCCCGGATTAGATACCGACATTGTGGTCCATCACTTACCAACTAAAGAAGATTGCCCTCCGGTTAAGCAAAAGGTCCGCCGTATGCGTCCAGAGATGTCTGAGAAGATTAAAGCCGAGGTTATGAAGCAGTTTGATGTCGGGTTTCTTGCAGTGACTTCTTACCCTCAGTGGGTTGCTAATGTGGTGCCGGTACCTAAGAAGGACGGCAAGGTCAGAATGTGTGTCGATTACAGGGATCTGAACAGGGCCAGCCCCAAGGATGACTTCCCTCTACCTCACATTGATGTCCTTGTTGATAATACAGCTCAGCATAAAGTGTTCTCTTTTATGGATGGTTTTTCAGGCTACAATCAGATCAAGATGGCTCCTGAAGACATGGAAAAGACTACATTTGTTACTCAGTGGGGCACCTTCTGCTACAAAGTCATGCCTTTTGGACTAAAGAATGCTGGGGCAACCTACCAACGTGCCATGGTTGCTTTATTTCATGACATGATCCATCATGAGATAGAAGTGTATGTTGACGACATGATCGCTAGGTCCCAGACTGAGGAAGAACACCTTGATCATCTGCAGAAACTGTTTGACCGTTTGAAACTGTACAAGCTGAGGTTGAACCCGAACAAGTGCACCTTCGGGGTAAGATCTGGAAAGTTGCTAGGCTTCGTGGTAAGTGACAAGGGAATTCAAGTGGACCCTGCTAAGGTCAAAGCCATTCAAGAGATGCCAGTTCCTAAGACAGAGAAGGAAGTCAGAGGCTTTCTAGGACGTCTGAATTACATTGCTCGGTTCATCTCACACCTAACTGCTACCTGTGAACCAATCTTCAAGCTGCTGAAGAAAGATCAGGTAGTACGTTGGAATGATGAATGTCAGGCTGCTTTTGATAGAATCAAAGAATATCTCCAAGAACCACCCATCCTTATGCCACCAGTTGAAGGGAGACCTTTGATACTTTACCTGACAGTGCTTGATAATTCAATGGGGTGTGCTGGGGCAGCATGACGAGTCTGGCCGAAAAGAGCATGCCATTTATTACCTTAGCAAAAAGTTTACCGACTGTGAGACCCGATACTCACTGCTTGAGAAAACTTGCTGCGCTTTGGTATGGGCTGCTCGCCGGCTGAGACAGTATATGCTGACTCACACTACCTTGTTGATCTCAAAAATGGATCCTATAAAGTACATATTCGAAAAGCCTGCTCTGTCTGGGAGAATTGCAAGATGGCAGATGATCTTGACGGAATACGACATTCAGTACACGACCCAAAAAGCCATCAAGGGAAGTGTATTGGCAGACCACTTAGCACATCAAGCTGTAGATGACTACCAATCAATGAACTTCGAGTTTCCGGATGAAAGCATTATGATAGTAACTGACTGTGAAGTACCTGGACCGGATGAAGGACCTGAACCAGGATCCCGATGGTCTATGCATTTTGACGGAGCATCCAACGCTTTGGGAAATGGTATTGGCGCCATCATCATATCTCCATAAGGTACTCATACTCCACTCACCGCCCGGCTATGTTTCAACTGTACCAACAACATGGCGGAGTATGAGGCGTGTATCATGGGTCTTCAAGCTGCGATCGACCTGAGGATCAAATTTCTGAGTGTCTTCGGAGATTCCGCTCTTGTGATCAATCAGATCAAAGGAGAGTGGGATACGAAACATCCAAACTTGATTCCTTACAGAGAATGTGTGTTGACTCTGATCCCCCACTTCACAGAGATAACATTTGAGCACTTTCCAAGAGAAGAGAATCAGTTGGCGGACGCGTTAGCTACAATGTCTTCAATGTTCAAGGTCAAATGGGATAATGAGGCTCCCCGGATCATCATCTGGAAACTGGATGAACCGGCATACTGTTGTGATCTCGAAACTGAATTGGTGACTGAGAAGCCTTGGTACCACGAAGTGAAGAGATATCTGGAAACTCAGGAATACCCTGAAGGTGCATCTATCAACGATAAGAAATTCCTGAGAAGATTCGCAGCCAAATTTTCCTTAGCAACAACATCTTGTACAAGCGAAACCATGATTCAACCTTACTGCGTTGTGTGGATAAAACTGAAGCAGAAAGAATCATGGAAGAGCTACATGAAGGGACCTTTGGTACGCATTCCAGCGGACATACTATGGCTAAGAAAATCCTACGGGCAGGATACTATTGGTCCACAATGGAAGCTGACTGTTACCAACATTCCAGGACATGCCACAAGTGCCAGATCTATGCAGATAAGGTGCATGTTCCTCCGGTTCCTCTGAATGTTCTGACTGCGCCATGGCCGTTTGCAATGTGGGGCATAGACATGATTGGCGAGATTAAACCTACGACATCCAATGGACATCGCTTCATCCTAGTGGCGATCGATTATTTTACGAAGTGGGTTGAGGCAGCATCCTATGCTACGGTAACCAAGACTGTTGTAGCACGGTTCATTCGGCATAACCTGATCTGTCGGTACGACGTCCCTGAGAGAATTATTACAGACAACGGTACCAATCTAAACAATAAGATGATCGCTGAGCTCTGCGAACAGTTCAAGATACAGCACCACAACTCTTCTCCTTATAAACCGAAGATGAATGGGGCTGTAGAAGCAGCAAATAAGAACCTCAAGAAAATCGTGCAAAAAATGACAGTGACTTATAAAGATTGGCATGAGATGTTACCGTTCGCTCTACATGGGTACCGTACCTCAGCTAGGACGTCAACCAGGGCAACTCCTTTCTCTTTGGTTTATGGTATGGAGGCAGTCTTGCCAATCAAAGTGCAAATACCCTCTCTCCGGATAATGAAGGATGCAAATCTGAACGAAGATGATTGGATCCAGACACGACTTGATCAGCTCAACCTTATTGATGAAAAGAGACTTGCTGCTATCTGTCATGGTCAGACGTATCAGAAACGGATGATCAGGGCATTTAACAAAAAGGTCAGACCACAAGAATATCGAGTCGGGGATCTGGTAATCAAGCGAATCATCCTTCCTCAGAGTGATCCAAGGGGCAAATGGACCCCTACGTACGAAGGGCCATTTGTGGTTAAGCATGTGTTCTCAGGAGGAGCCATGATTCTAACCAATATGGATGGTGACGACCTTCCTCACCCCGCCAATGCAGACATAGTAAAAAAATATTACGCATGAAAAAAAGACCCGCTAGGCTGACATGCCTAGGCAAAAATTAGGGCTTCCTGTCGAACCAAAAGGGTTCAGGCAAAATGAAGGGATGAAAATGGAAAAAATCTGTACACCCGGCAAGTCGAAAACCTGAAAGGGCGGCTTGGGAAAAAATGGATATCCCGGTGGACTGAAAACCCGAAAGGGCGGTCCAGGCAAAAATTAGGGATAAAAGCGTAATGCTATGTCTCATTGATCACTTTGCATCCAGAATCCGGTATCTACATCAAGATCAGACGGCATCGATCAGTCAGCTTCACCTTCAACCAAGGTCATCAAGTGATGAGACGCTCGGAGTTATAAAGGCAATAGCAGAGTTGAAACCCAGTGGATCATTCATTTCACACAGCTGTTTTATTTTCTTTTGTACAAAATTTGTATAAACCCTTTTTGCTTGGTGGCGTTCTCTTATTAGGACGTCAGCCTCTTGTATACAAAATGCCTATTCACAGGCCACTCAAAAATCAATACAAATATACTTTTCAGTTAAAATGTGCCTTTTGTTTTTTCCTTTTCTGTTTTGTTTTGCGAAGAACGTCCAAGGTTCAATTTGTGATATATGCATTGACAATAATTTGCTAGCTCATAAATATTTGCATACGAAACAAAGAATTAATTACAGGGGACATTAGAAACAGGGGCAATAAGGAGTTGTCTAGGCAATCTAATTGTTCTATCCTCCAAAGTACCAAGGTAGGTTCAGCTAAAGAACATAACCAGGCATCTTACATTCCCCAGAGAGTGAGACAGCAAGCAGTATACTCTCCTCAAGCAAAACAGTTATCAACCTTAAGGAAGTTGGGTGTCCTCCCGCAGATCTCAACATTCCCCAGCAGCATATATTCTTAACAAGCATCCCCGGCAGTCTTGGTCTAAAGATTGTTCCCCGGCGGCATACATCAACATTCAAAGGAATCACTTCCCCAGCATATCAAAACTCCCCAGGAGAGTCCAATTAGTTTCCCCAGGAAAGTTGGAATTCATATCTCCCCAAGCAGTAAGCTTATCCCCAGTAAATTCTGGAAGCTTACCCTTCGCAGAGCACGAACGCGTCGTCCGGCTTGATTTAAAGAGTTATTTCCTTAACAAGATATAACTGGGTTATCCTCAGCCAAAAGCCACGGAAAGAGTGTCGTCGACAAAGTCTTCCTATCCCCAGCAAACTATTATCAACACTCAGCAAGGCATCCCTCTTCCCACAGAGTATTGCTTCCCAGCATGGTCGCTAGAGTATCTTTTCTCCCCGCAGAATCCTCCATTTGCCAAGTTTATTCCGCAACGGAGTCATCTTCTCCTATCGGTATTCTTGCAGTTATCATCCCCAGCGGAAGCGAAATCTATTCTTCGACATCAGCCCAGGATATGACTTCCCGGCACCCGCCAAGGATTCACTTTCCTAGACAAAAACATACATAAAACATCACATACATCATTATAGCATGCATAGACGCATCATATCCTACGAATCTCATTTATGTTGAGAACATCATTACTTGATCCATATCATGCATTGCATATGGCTGACTTTTACATTTCAGGAAAGATCCAGTTAAAGTTCTCAAGCTACATTTCAAGACCTAGACCGGTTCAGTTAAATCGACCCTAAGATTTTCCTGATGCTTATCCAGTCAAAGGCCTTCTCTGGTTCAGTCAGATCGACCCTAAGATCTCCCTGATGCTTATCCAGTTGAAGATATTTCAAGACCTTGTCCGGTTCAGTTAAATCGACCCTAAGATTTCCCTGATGCTTATCCAGTTGAAGATATTTCAAGACCTTGTCCGGTTCAGTTAAATCGACCCTAAGATTTTCCTGATGCTTATCCAGTCAAAGGCCTTCTCTGGTTCAGTCAGATCGACCCTAAGATCTCCCTGATGCTTATCCAGTTGAAGATATTTCAAGACCTTGTCCGGTTCAGTTAAATCGACCCTAAGATTTTCCTGATGCTTATCCAGTCAAAGGCCTTCTCTGGTTCAGTCAGATCGACCCTAAGATCTCCCTGATGCTTATCCAGTTGAAGATATTTCAAGACCTTGTCCGGTTCAGTTAAATCGACCCTAAGATTTTCCTGATGCTTATCCAGTCAAAGGCCTTCTCTGGTTCAGTCAGATCGACCCTAAGATCTCCCTGATGCTTATCCAGTTGAAGATATTTCAAGACCTTGTCCGGTTCAGTTAAATCGACCCTAAGATTTTCCTGATGCTTATCCAGTCAAAGGCCTTCTCTGGTTCAGTCAGATCGACCCTAAGATCTCCCTGATGCTTATCCAGTTGAAGATATTTCAAGACCTTGTCCGGTTCAGTTAAATCGACCCTAAGATTTTCCTGATGCTTATCCAGTCAAAGGCCTTCTCTGGTTCAGTCAGATCGACCCTAAGATCTCCCTGATGCTTATCCAGTTGAAGATATTTCAAGACCTTGTCCGGTTCAGTTAAGTCGACCTTAAGATTTTCCTGATTCTTACCCAGTCAAAGGCCTCTCTGGTTCAGTCAGATCGACCCTAAGATCTCCCTGATTCTTATCCCAGTAGAAGACATCCAAGATTTTTTTTCTCAACGAGCGTTGTTGAAGTTAAAGTCACCCAAGATTTTTTTCTCAACGAGCGTTGTTGAAGTTAAAGTCTCCCAAGGTTCTCTTACCATTCATGCTAAGGTAGTAATCGTCCCTGGTTCTTTCATTGCCGTTTGAAGCTCCAGACTCAGCTCCTGTAACCAGTCAGGACACATCTATACCAGGCATCTAAAAATCAGCTCCTGCAACGTGTCAGGTACTCATTTTCTGTTTTGCAGGTATACAGGTTCTCGCCAAGGAATCTCTTACGCAATCAAACATCCAGATGGCATCTATAAGCCCATTCCACCATCACTACCACTATGTGAGCGCAAATTTCCGGGCACTCTAGTGTCCAATCATCTTCTACCCTCGGATTACGAAAGGCACGTCCGCCAATCTGCATCCTCAGGTCTAAGAAGATTGAACAGGGGCAACTGTTATACCCCAAAATTTGCCCTCCCATATTCTTCAAGAAATTGCCAAGCCAAGTCACAAAATTCCCCAAGGGTTGCACAGTGCAAGGGCCTCCTAAACAGTCAAAATTAGGGTTTTGAGTCTGATCAAGAAAAGGAAGTGTTCAAAGGCTCAATCAAGTCTCATATGCTTACAAACATGGTCAAGTATCCTCATATCAAGTTTCAAGGCATTCAGCTCAAAATTGCACAGTCAAAACCCTAAATTGCACTACAGTCAACTGTAGGGGCAAAATGGTCATTTGACAGTCAAAAGTTCAAATTTTTGGTCAACATATCATTTTGAAGCCACAAACATCATTTGATCAATGCTTGATCATGATTCTCAAAATTTGGCTCAGAAAATCATCAAGATGCAAAAGTTTCCTTATTTGGACAGCTGAAAAAGTCAACTGAAATTGACCAGGGCATAACTTTCACATGGATTATCAGAAAAATTCCATCCAAAGCTCATTTTGAAGAGAAAGACATTTCCTACAACTCATCTTCATACTCCAAGTCCAAGAAATGCTCTCACAAAAAGTTATCAATTTCAACATTATAGGTCATTTTCAAAAGTCAACAAAAAGGGACTTTAAGTCAAAGGCCATAACTTGAGATTGGAAAATTAAAATGACATGGGACCAAAGGCATTGGTTAAAGGACTCAAAGACCTTTCCAAAATGTCCAAGAACATGAGAAAAGCTTAAAAATTGAGCAAGATATGCATTGGAGAAGTTGGGAAATTTTTGTGAAATGGCAAAAGTCAACTATCCTTGAAACTTCAATTTTTGACAAAAGGGCCCACTTTCTTCCACTTGATTCAGCCTTGTCATGCCACACACGTGTCCCATGATTAATTTCAAGATCAAACATTGATTTTTCTATTTTATTTAATTTTTGATAATTTAATTCATTTTAAATCTTTAAAAATTCAAATAAAATTTAAAAATCAATGGAATAGTGTCATTTGAATTGGAATAGCATCCATATATCATGTGCCAGCTCACAAACTCATGCTAGGGTTAGGTTGTACACCAAGTCTTGGTTTTTCTTAAAAAAGGGAAAGTTTGTTAATGGTGAAAAACCTAAGACTAATTCTCTCATGGGCATGGATCAAGGCCAGCTAATGACCTAATTCCCTTCCCTCATAAGGGCTGAGTCAAAACCTGATGCCCACACACTGAATGCTGCGCAGGAGACACCATTGCCAACTTGAAAAATTGTCCATAAAACTCAAAACTGAAATCATTGCTAGAAGGCGATTCAAGGCACAAAACCTATTCCAAAAGCTTCCTTGACAATTCCTGAACGTATTCCAATCCCTAACATCAACTCAAACCCCAGGAATTGGTATATAGAACCTTCCCTGGACAGCAAAAAAGTGATGATCGTATTTTCAGTTTTAGACATCCTCATTGCATTTTGATTATATATTCTTGTTCCTTGTGATGTTTTAAAGCTAATCCATACCTTTAATTGCATTTTTCTGTGTTGTATGAGATTATGCCATGGCTGTTATTCTAGGGTTTTCAGGAGGATAAATTAGGGCTTTTGCAATAAGGCAAAATTAAGCCTCCAAACCATGACCATCCAACTCAGTGCAGAGAGACGAAGAAGGAACACTTGTCGCGAACAATTTATGAGCCCTGTAGCGCTATTCGCTATTTTCCCTAAAGCCCTCTAAAACCACGCTCTAAAAACCGTGGCTCAATGTTTTTAGTTTCAGGGGAAACGAGGAAGAAGACCTCGTGGCAAAGCATGATTCGTTGTTTTTAAATTTCGCGCGCTCCAACCACTAATGCTTTCGTTTTTCTTTTTGTTATTTGTTTATTATAATATGTTAACATATGTTTCATAGCTCAGCTGGCAAACGTTGAAGGCAATAACGTCCAAGACCTGGGTTCGAGTCCCAGGTCTGAATAATTTCAATATTATTTTTCCACATTAATTCCTATGCAGGCACAACATTGTGGATCACCGTACACTCATCATATCAAGCCATCCACGCGTCTGGCACATGCAAATCAAAGGCAGGGATTCAAAGGGCACAATAAACCCTAGTCAACGTTGCCACATGATGTCTGGGAGGGTCAACGACTCTGAATGCTATTGGGCTCAATTTACTGGATCCACACCTCCACTTTAGGGCCTGAACCCCCCCTGGTTTGCAATTTCCTTTTTTATTTATTTTGTTTTCAATTCTTATTTTATTTCTTTTATTGTTTTAATTAATAAATTATTTTTACCATATATATAAAAATATCACAAAAAATCAGAAAAGATGACAAATATAATAAATATTTAACTTAATTATTTTCATAAATAAATTGTACATAAATTAACTTAGTATTAATTTAGGTTGCAACTTTAATTCTTTTCATAAAAATATAAAAAATATAGAATTTAGGTTTAATAAATTTTATTCCTTTCAATTTTTCTTTTTTATATTACTTATTTTATTTTCACAATTAAATTGTACATAAATTAGCTTAGGTTTAATTTAGGTTATATTTTAATATTTTCATAACAAGCTTAAAAACCATTAGAATTAGGGTTAGTTATTTTCAATTAATTCTTTTTTCTTTTAAATCTTAAAAAAACATAAAAATACCAAAAAAAAAACAAAAACATCTAATTTTAATTTTAATTCCTCATTAATATTAATTTTTTGCAAAAGGGTCCAACGCCCTCGTTCGTAATTTATTTTATTCGTACATTTGTTTTATTTCGCTTAATTCATTATGTATCTCTCCCAAAGCGTTGTAACTTAAACTTCTCGCACTTTTATTTCTTTTGCTCTATTTACTTTCCGTCAAATCGGGTCCGGTTTAATTTTGGCGATGTGGACCCGCGCCATTTGTAATAGTCTTAGATTTACTTTCCCCGCAACTTTTAACTGTCAACAAAAGCATGAAAGAATGTATGGACTTAAAATAAAATCAAGCGTAGAACACCAATGAACATGACAAGACAAATATCAATGAAAACGATACACGAATCGCACACACCACCCCTAGGGTATGCCTCACTGTTGCCTTGCCTTTCGAAAGGTGATCGTCGAGTAGAGGATGTCTTAGTAAGTCCTCATGATCTGGGAACCTGGCATGAGGGTAGCTTCTAAGGCGTCTTCCTATTGCTCCGGTGATCACCATGTCCCTATAAACTTGAATTGACCCGAACACCTCCAACGGTGGTGCTACCTACCTCTCAATGGTGGGATGGCACTACTTTAAAGGACATTTACACAGACGAATTCCTTAGGGTAGGTAGGTTCTCAAGGATACTTGCTCTAATTTCAAACAAAAATACTTTTCACACCAACACATTCTCGAAAGCTTTCAAAGCAAATTTTTCAAACACTCTTGAGGACCGATACAAGAGTCGAACTGAAACTTTCAAAGAAACTTTTTAAACCCACAGTTGAAAAGCAAACAAACCATTTTTGAAAACACAATGAGCAAGTATCTAAGAGCCCATGGATAACCATGGATAGAAAGGGTGCTAACACCTTCCCTTTCTATAACCTACCTCCCGAACCGAGAGCAATCTCTTTAAGGAATTTTTCTGTGCTTTTGTCCTTTCCATTTGGAGAAAATAAAAGACGGTGGCGACTCTTGCTTCCGCGACATTTCGCGAACCAGCGTTAAACAGTCAGTTCCAGATCCACCGATCACAAAGTACGAGGCCCTGCTCGCAGGACTGAGGCTAGCCGAGGACCTAGGAGCCCGCGAGATACAAATCTTCACAGACTCGCAACTCGTTGCCTCCCAAGTCCAAGGGAGTTACCAAGCCAAAAACGACAGCCTCGTCGAATACTTAAGCTTAGTCAAAAAATACATGACAAAGTTTGAGCGAGCAGAAATATCACATGTCCCACGCGAGTAAAACACAAGGGCAGACATATTGTCCAAACTCGCGAGCACGAGAAAGAAGGGCGGGAACAAATCCGTCATACAAGAATCCCTGTCACGCCCGAGCATCGAAAGGTCCTCAACACTAGTTGAGGTTCACGCCATAGGAGATGCCTCGTCCTGGATGAACCCGGTGTACAATTTTATGACGAAGGGCGAACTCCCCGCGAACCAGGCAGATGCAACCATCACGAAACGACGAGCATGCTCCTACGTGGTACTCGAGCACAAACTATACCACAGGGGATTCTCCATCCCTCTCTTGAAATGCATCGACGAATCCGCAGTCCCCGAGGTGTTGCGGGAGATACACGAAGGGATTAACGCCCAACACATGGGCGGTAAGTCTTTGGCGAGGAAAGCCCTGCGAGCGGGGTACTACTGGCCGACAATGCAACAGGACACCAAGGAACACGTTAAGAAGTGTGACAAGTGCCAGAGACACGGCGACATGCACCTCGCTCCCCCTCACGAGCTGAGCATACTCTCATCCCCGTGGCCCTTCGCGTGGTGGGGGATGGATATCCTCGGACCTTTCGTGCAAGGAACTTACCAAAACAAATTCTTCATTGTGGCCGTGGACTACTTCACGAAATGGATAGAGGCCGAGGCTCTCGCGAAGATCACCTCGCACAACATCCTCCGTTTCTACAAAAGAAACATCCTTGCTAGATTCGGGATCCCGAGAGCACTGGTGACCGACAACGGCACCTAATTCACCGACCACGGATTCCAAGACTTCGTCACCAAACTGGGAACAAAATAACACTTCACCTCAGTCGAGCACCCACAAACCAACGAGCAGGCCGAAGCTGCGAATAGAGTCATCCTCCAGGGACTCAAATGCAGGCTCGGTGAAGCAAAAAGAGGTTGGGTCGAGGAGCTGCACAGTCTCTTGTGGGCATACCGCACCACGCCCCATTCAACGACGGGCGAGACCCCCTTTTGACTAACGTACGGCACTGAGGCCGTCATCCCAGTAGAAATCCGGGAACCCTCCAGGCGGATAGAAAATCCCCTCGACAAAGAAATGAACGACGAGGCCCTCAGGGACGAACTCGACTTAGTCGAGGAAATCCGATCGGAGGCGGCCCTACGCGAGGCCACCCTAAAACAACGAGTGGCCCTGTGCCACAACGACAAGGTCATTAAACGCGAGTTCGAAATCGGCAGCCTGGTGTTACGAAGAAACCAGAAAGACTCCCGCAAAGGGAAATTAGTCGCGAACTGGGAAGGGCCTTATCACCTCCACGACACCACAAGTACATGGACATATTACCTCGAGCAACTAGACGGAGAACCACTACCACGACCCTGGAACGCTGCTAAACTAAAGCAGTACTATAGTTAAAAACCCTTAACACCAAGGACTCTCGCCATCGATGTCGACGTCCGATCAACGGGGAGAAACATCTCGACCACGTAGAAAGGCCAAGGTACATTCCCAATCTATGCCCAAACGACATAACGTCGTTCAGCCAAACAAGCATGAACGACAATGCCCGACGTGGACACCTCAATCGAGCTCCACCGTCGAAGTACCTGTAGGGAAGAACACCCAGCTCGTGATGGGCAGTTCACACCATGGGCAAGCGACCCCGATCCGGGTCATACGCCCGAGTAAGCGGCTTCACTCCGCACGCCCGACGAATCTCGAAGTACGTCGGACCATCCAAAGGGTCGAAAAAGAATCTCTCCTCGAGGTTGTAACTTAGGCGAAATTCACCACAAAATAGAAAGCCGAGCACAAACATGTCCCGAGGAAAAGACTTAGGCAAATTTTCCAACAAAGTGACAGCCAAGCACGGGCGAGACTCGGGGGCATAACTTAGGCAAATTTTATCACAAAATATGAAAACATAGACACGGGCAAATAATCAAGGTCGAAACAAACATTCAGTCAAAAGCTCATAAATAACAGATAGAAATAAACCGACCAAGAAGGCCAGCGATGTTCAGGAATTAAAAGAACGGGCACGCAGGCCCAAAAAGTAAATATACGGGCATGCAGGCCCCAAAAACAACCATCAATAAAAAGGCGCGCAGACCCGACTATAATTTCGCGGCTAGACTTCCCCGGGGCTACCAGCGTCGATGATAGGAGACTCGGGCGGAGGCACGATCTGGCCATCGATAATCTGGGACATGAAGCCCACCCCTTCGGTATTCAGATCGGGATTCAACAAAGTGAGTTGGCTAACCGCGGCTTCAAAGCCATCCGCCAAGGCGCAAACGCATTCCGTCTCAAGGAGTTGAATATGAGCGACCAATTCCGACCGACTCCGCAAGGGAGCTGTCTCCTCCGACTCATCTTCGATGGGGAGCATGGCGGCCTTCAGTTCCTCGACCTCTTTGGCGAGACGCCCGTTGTCGATTTCCAAGCGTTCCCGGTCCTCACGAAAGTAGTCCCTCTCCTCGGCAACCTTCGTCGAGTTCTCTTTCTCCACGGCCAGCAGCCCGAATTGCTCGCAGAACATCTCCTCAGAGCGCTCCAGGGCAGCCTTCAACTTTCGTGAGCTTGCAGTAAGGGCAGCTTTCTCCTGTTCCAACTGTTTGACGCGATCAGTGTCTGCCCCCTCCTCGGCCAGGACAACGACCATCTCAGCCATCTTGACCATCCCAACCATGTTGGCGGCCAGATGCTTTCTCCGACTTTCCTTACTTAGCCGCCTAATAGTATCAGCTTCATCGATGCTTACAGTCAGGGGAAACCCCTCAAAGAAGCCCTCCTCTTTAAAACAGGGAGGCAAGCCAAAGGACCTAACCGCACCAGACTCATCGCCGACCTCCGGCTGGCTCTCTACCCGGTTCCTCTTCCTCAGTATCAGATCAATATGCGGCTCGACATCCTGAGCGTTCGGGGACCCTCCAGAAGTATCACCCGAGCTAGTTGGCGGGCCCATCCTCGTCTCCTGAGGAGCTCGCACCACTCTTTTGTTGACTTACTTATCCTGTGTCAACTTTAGAAGCCTCTCCTTTCGTCCAGCCATATGACCTGCATAAAAGAAACCCGGGTTAGTTACGAGCAAGTAGCAAATGAAGAAATTCGAACAAGACTATAAGACAAAAAAATAACCTAGCAGGTTCGCGGCCTGCCCGTAGGACTGACACTCCACAAGCGCCTTTGTATCTATAGGCCGGGCCTCAAAGGTCGGGTAACCATTTTCGTCGAGAATATCTTTTCCCTCCCTCGTGGCCCACCGGGCAGGGAAGAAACTGTCGACATATTTGCAGAGGGTACCATAGGCCTCCTCATCTTTGGTGCTCATCCCGCCCGCGGGCGTATGGTAATGCCCGGTGCCATGCTCGTAGTGGCGCAAGCTCCAATGCAAGGGAAACTTAGCTACACGCCCCAACATCGGGCGAACCTCATCGTCCAGAAGAGCCTCCCCGTGATCATCGGTCACCATAGTTTCTTCCTCGTATACAGACTCTAGAGCAGTTTTGGTGACCGGCCGCACGATGTACCATTTGTCCTTGAACCCCCGGACAGAATCCATATACATCCTGAACAGCCTCTTCGACTGTTTCAGGGAAACCCAACTGTGCCTACCTCCCCGAGACTGGCGCTGTAAATGGAAGACTCTGAAGAAAAGAGGTATGGTCGCCCCAATCCTTAAAAAGCGACACGTCAGTTCGAATGCCCGAAGAAAAGCAATCGAGTTGGGGTGAAGCTGCGAGGGGGCCAACTCCAAATGACTGAAGACCCCAACCTGAAAATCACTAAAGGGGAGCTTTAGGCCGAGGTCCTTAAACGCGATCTCATACATAGGAAACCCGTACTCAGAGAACTCCGAGCAGATCCGCGCGTTAAGAGACGGTCTGGTGACGACAAAATTTTTCTGAAAGCGGGGCTGACTGCCGCCCTGCTCGATGATAGTATACGCGCTCCAATTGTGCCGACTATAAGCAGAAGCAATCCCTCTGGGCTCGACGCCCACCCACTCTAGCAAAGGATCGTCAATGGTATCGATCAGATTCACATTTTCCTCGGCGCTTTGGTCTTCCACCTCGTTGCGCCCCGAGGAACACGGTTCATCAGCCATTGTTACCTGCAAAGCACAGGAAACCGGTCAATTGGGGAGCAAATCCATACGCTCACCATAACTGACGGGAAGAAGGGCACGACAAGCCGAGTTATACTCCATACACGATTAAAACGTTGAGGATTCGAACAAAAGTCTGGTATCACCTCCCCGACGCCAAGATGCCACGACAAGTCGTCCTACATACTGCCTAAATGGGCCAACATCCCGGCTAGTCACGAGTACGTCGACCTAAGATATGGATATGACGAGCAATATCATGAATCCTAAACCTATAACTATGAGTTTATCGGGCACTATCACGAGTTAGGCGCCCTGAATCATGAAGATCCCGGGCAGTATTGCGAGTCACATGCCTAAACTATACGTTTACCGGGCATAAACATGGATATGCCGGGCAAAAATATGAATGTACCGGGGCTAATCCCAGACGCAGATTTTCTAACATACAAACAATGGAAAAAATCATCTACCACAGAGAAAAAACATGAGGGATGAGACGCTTACTTGAAATCAGGAAAGAGGTACGGCGACGGAGAAGAAAATCGACGGCGGAAAGCACGGCGGTCCTATGAAAATTTGGAAAAACAGCAGCAGCAAAGGCAGAGGAAGGAGGAGAAGCGCGAAGAGGAAAAACATATTATGGGACCCAAGGATCCTATTTATAGTGATGACGTGGAATACGAAATGTCACCCCGGGGAACCACGAACTTCCCCTCCTCGACGCATAGCTCCCCTAGGAAATGATGGCTTTATGTTCAATAGGGTGGCGTCACGGTTTCCAAGGGTTGCCTCGTGTACTCAAGGAACACAGCTCGTCGGGAGTCCTCCGAGCACTCCTCGAAAGGAATTATCTCACGAGCGCGACACATGGGAAGCTCCTCAAGCAACCACGGGGAACCAAATCTCCTGGCTGAGCATGAGGCCCCGTGACAAAGGCGAGCTGAGGTCAAGTCATAACTCCTACTCCAGGAGCCACGACTTGGGGGGCTCCTGTTCTGGACTGGGCCCGGGTTGGCCCAAGAGCATGAATGAAGGCCCAATCCAAACGACTCTACAGGGGGTGCATCGACTAGAAGCTACAGCCGTGCCTGCCACCGCCCGCGAACGCAACGTCCTCGACCACATACAATCCAACTCGAGCACCCTCCTCGTAGGGCAGACTATGACCGTTACACCATCACCTGAACTCCGAAAAGACCGCATCCTCGTCCGTCCGTACTTCTCGCAGAGCACCCAGGAAGGAGACCACGTGCGGGTCCCCACTACACACGTAGAACCTAGCAGTTCCCTTTATTGGGCCAATCCTGGTCAGCCCAATGAAGGGACCTTGGCCCAGCGCTGGGGGCTATAAATACCCTCTGTTCCAAGAGGGTCAAGTATTCATTCTCTTACCCATATACACACTTTTTTCCTGCTCGTGCTACCACTCACTTTAGCATCAGAGTGCCTTGCAGGTACCCCCCCCCCCCCCCATCTCGTTCAACTTCAGCTCGGAGCCAGTCGTGATGGTCCAAGTCTGATCAGGTAAGATCAGAATTAAATCATGATTCAATCACCTTAATTGAAAAAGATTTAGAGCAAATTGGTAAACCTAATTCACTCAAGGCTACATATAGAATGAATCCAGGCCAAAAGCACGGGGGTTAGAGGCGTGAGAGAGCATAGTCAGATTCAAAAAAATCATTAAAAAGTGTGAAAGCATTCTTGCAGTTAGAGGGAAACTGAGGCCATTCCAAGACTACCATTCACATCCTGGACCTTCTCTGAAGCAGATACGATCATTTGCAAGCATCCATAAGGCCAGAAACTCGAACCTCAGACCCACGATTTGCCCTTCAAACTCAAAATTCATTCTTGCAAATTACGCAGCATTAGCATGTTTCAATGACATATATGTGTTTGTTAATGTATTTGCAATGTTTTGGTTATACTCAATTGAATTTTTGACGCACGTACTGAGATCCACCATTGTTAGGGTTTTCTTGCTCGTTTTAGGGTTTTCTCATGCAGGTAAAATTGGCCCAAAAGAGGGGTGCCATGATGCTCACAAGGTCAAGACGAATTGATTTGTACCATTAGTTTTCATTTATGATGCTTGTGTGAGATTTTGGAAATACGCAGGGCTATAGCTATAGACTTTTGTCTGTAGGTAAAAGTCTTGGACTTTTACCAACGGAGGGAGGAAGAAGAAGGGTGGCGTGGCACCCCCTAACTGGCCCATTTGAATTTCGCGCGGTTTTGATGAATTAACTTTTTTTCCAATATAATATTTGTTTATTGTTCTATATACAAATAAGCGCGTTGGTTCAGTTGGTCAGGAGGCATGAGGAAATTGCCAAAGGGCCTGGGTTCGAATCCCAGGTCCCCCATATTATTTCATAATATTTTTTCTTGTATAATCAGACATGTGTACAGGTAAGGGGTCCACCATACACCCTCAATATTCAACTACCAGATCTCCAACTAGCTAGATCCAAGAGCCATCCTCTGAAGGTCTACAATGCACCCTAGTCAACGTGCAACATTGGATCAGAGAAGTCAAACGTGGACCAAGGCTTTTGGGCTTAAATTGCTATGGACACCCCCCTGTTTGCTGGTTACCAGGCCCAATTCTCCCTTTCTTTTCTTTTATATATTTTCTTTTATTTATTTATTTGTTTAAATTATTTTCTAACATAAAAATTAATTCTTTTTTACAAAAAAAAACTCATAAAAAATCAATTTCATCAAATTTAGGTTTTTTTATATATTTTGTCAAAATTAATTTAATTAGTTTAATTTAATTTTAGGGTAACTTTAATCTTTTTTTTTAAAATAACTTAAAATAAATTAGAAAACTAGGGTTTTGTTTAATTTAATTTTTATTTTTCTTAAAATAACCAAAATACAAAAATAGGTCAAAATTAATTAATTTTCTTAATTTAATTTAGTTAGTAATTAGGTTTGTATCTATTTAATTTAAAACCTTATTTTCTCAAAAATAATCAAAAACAACCAAAATATGATTTTTCTTTTAATTAGGTTTAGACGGGGTCAAAACCCTAATTTTTCCTCGTTCTTAATTTATCGCACGCGTTTATTATTTTCGCAATATTAATGTAACTGCTCATGGGATGTAATGGTTTAATTAGGATTTCTCTTTTATTTATCGTTTTACGGGTTTTTGGCTATGTAATTAATCCCCCTCCCCGAAGCCTTGTAATAGCGTAGTTTTATTTCTCGCATTTTAACTTTCGTGAGTATTAACTATTAGATGTATGATAATAGGATTGCATGACAAGACTGTATGTTAATTTTAAACCAGTTAGCAAACCCTAATGTGCAAAGATAAATAACTAAAATTGAATCACTCGCACATGCGCACTCCTAGGGTATACTCTCACTTCGGTTGCCTTCGGTAAACAATCATTAAGTATATGGTGTCTTAGTGGTTGTCCTCTTGTCTAAACAAAGATCAAATGTCTCGTTCGAAAATGTTGCCTCGGAAAGGTTGCCTCGGAAATGTTGTCTCGAATATGATCTTAAGACACTAGGGTTACTACTAAGACGTCCTAACATTGCTTTAGTGATCATACGTACCTTTCGAATTGACCCTTACAACTCCAACGATGGTGCTACCTACTCACTAATAGTGGGATAGCACTGTCTAAAGGAAACAAGAACAGAAACATTCTCTTTTTCGAGTAGGTAGATGCTAGTAGGTACTTGCTCAAAATCAAACTTTTCCACACTTACACTCTTTTCCAAACAATGTTTTCAAAACGACTTCGTAACACTTTTGAAAACAGAAGCAAGGGTTAAAACAAAGTAAAATAAAACTTTTCAAAACACACAAGCACGAAAGCAATTTTTAAAATGATGAGCAAGTACCTAAGAGCCCGTAGAAAACTATGGATAGGAAGGGTGCTAATACATTCCCTTTCTATAATCTACCCCCCGTACTCAAAATCTCAAAAAAGGAATTTTTCTGTGCTTTTTTCCTTTCCAGTTGGATAAAATAAAAGTCGGTGGAGACTTTTGCTTACCGCGACATTTTGCGAACACAAACGCAAAACGTAAACCAGCATTTTCCTAAAATAGTCCGGTTCTGCCACCGTATCACAGAACTGGCGACTCTGCTGGGGAGAATATAAATGGGGTATACCTTAGTGTGATACAGTGGCCAGAACCGGGACGTGTTTCCCTATTTCGTTAAGGAATTTGCTGGTTTGCGTTTGTGTTTGCAAAATGTCGCGGTAAGCAAGAGTCGCCACCAACTTTAATTTTATCCAACAAGGAAAGGAAAAAAGCACAGAAAAATTCCTTTTTCGAGATATTTCTGAGTACGGGGGGTAGATTATAGAAAGGGAAGGTATTAGCACCCTTTCTATTCGTAGTTGTCTACGGGCTCTTAGGTACTTGCTCATAATTTTCAAAATTGTTTTCTTTGTGTTTGTGCGCTTTTAAAAGTTTTTGTTTTGACTTCGATTTAACTTTTGCTTCTGTCTTCAAGAGTGTAATGAAGTGTTTTTGAAAACTTTGTTTATAAAGGAGTGTAAGTGTGAAAAATTTGTTCGGAATGAGCAAGTACTTAAGAACTAATCTACCTACTCGAAAAAAGAATCGTTCTGTATTCGTTTCCTTTAGACAACGCTATCCCACTATTAGTGAGTAGGTATCACCGTCGTTGGAGTTTGAGTGTCAATTCGAAAGGGACGTACGGTCACTAAAGCAATGTTAGGATGTCTTAGTGGTAACCCTAATGTCTTAGATCATTTATCTGAGGCAAAGATATCCGAGGCAACCTTTCCGAGGCAACTTATGATCTTTTAGACAAGAGGGCGACCTCTAAAATAAACTATACTCAATGACCATTTACGAAGGCAACCAAGTGGGGTGTACCCTAGGAGCGCGCATGTGCGAATGTGTTGATTTCAATTATTTTTATCTTTACACATGTTTAGGGTGATCTAACTGTTTTAAATTTAGTCATTCATTCTTGTCATGCAAAACCTATTATCAAACATCTAGTAGTTGAATATTTGCAGAAATTAAAGTAGGAAATTTAAACTAAGCTATTACAAGGCGTCGGGTATTTACATCGCCAAAAACGAACCCTTTGAAATTTAAAAGCGGTAAAAATAAATAAATGTCCTTATTTAATTATTACAAACCGGGAGCAGATACAATAATTGAATAAAAAATAAAGCGTGCGAGAAAATTAAATCGAATGCGAAAACTAGGGTTTTGACCCTCTTAATTAAAAGAAAATGTTTTGTTGTTTTTAATATTTTTTACGAAAAGAAATTAAGTCTTAAAATTAAATGCTAAATTAATTAGTTAATAAATTAATTAATGAAAAATAATTACATGACATATTTTGGATTTTTGGTTATTTTAGGAAAGAAATAAAATAATTAAATTAGTGTTAAAACCTATTGATTCTAATTAATTTTAAATATTTATAAAATCAATTAAAGTTATCTAATATAAATAACCTAATTATTTTAATTAATATTTATTAATGAAAAATAGAATTCTAAATTTATTTGGACATGAAAATATTTTTGTGATTTTTTTGATAAAAAGAAAATTATTTTTGGGTTAGTAAATAAACAAAAATAATTAAATGAAAATATAAACAGAAAAAGAAAGAGAGAGATGGGCCTGAAAGTGGTGTGCCAATAGTAAGAATTTGGCCCATTTGTGTTGATCCATTTCGACTTTCTGCAATTCAGTGCGTTGCATTTGACTGGCCCTTTGGTGCACCCTCAGTAGTAGCCACCAGATCTGGCCATCTGGCGCATGGATGATGAAGGTCCATGGTGGGCGCTTGGCTTGCACATGCATATAATAACCTGAAAATAAATGGGAAAATGACAAATGTTGGAGGCAGGGATCGAACCCCTGACCTCCAGCCTCTAACGCCTTGAAAACCTGTGTGGCAACCACTGGGCTAATTGTTTCTATTTGTTATCATAATACAAAATAATAATAATATAAGAAACAAATAAATTAATGGGATTTTCCGCGTGAAATTCAAACGGGCCAGTAAGGGAGTGACAACGCATCATCTCCTTCCTCTCTGTGGCTAAAACCGGAAATACCTATACCCACGGACAAATGTCCGTTGCTACAAACCAAGCATTCTCAAAACCTTCCACAGGCCATGTAAATGGAATCTAACACCATGGTTAGATTCGTCTCGTCTTCCTGATCATAACCATGCCCATTATGAAAGCTAATTGTTCCTGAAATTGAAAACCATAAAACCAAGTCCGAAACCCTAACAATGGTGGATTTCGTTACAGACCATTAAAATGAAATTGGGTAATGCCAAAAGTTTGCAAATGCTTCATAGGTTAAGAATATGCCATTAATTCTGATCAACAATGCTTAAATTGCAAGATGTGAATTCAAGAACAGAGCAAGGTTATGAACGACTTACAGCGTGTTTAGGGACCGGAACGGGCTTGTTCTTGATAGCTTTAGGTTGTGGAGACTCCCTGGAAGTGATTGGGATCGTCAAGAAGTCTTGAAACTGCCTCTAATGGTGATTTCGAACTCATACTTTTCTTGGTATTTTTTCAGATTTTGTTCTAGCTCTAGCGCCTCTTTCTAACCTTCTTTTTGATCTGCACGCACCCCTTATGTATTAGTGAAGGAATTAGGGTTGTGTTGTACCCCAAAATTTGCCCTCTCATTTTATCAAGATTTTCATCACAAGGTTCCTTAGACTCCAGACAGGATTAGGGTTTGCTCTGCTCAAGACATCTCTTTGCACTGTTGACCTGAAATTAGGGTTTGAGTTTGCACAGGGTTTTTTGGACTTCCAATGCTCAATATGACTTTCATACTTCATGTTGGACTCATAAGATTGCTCACACAAAGTTTCAAGCCTTGAATCAAATTTTTGCCCAGTCAATTGGACAGTTGACCTAGAAATCAGCTGTATTGGGGAAAAAGTCAACTCTGGCCAATTTACAGTCAAACCTCATAATTTTTGACCCACATCAACATTATAGACTTATATGAACCATTTGATCAAGTTTGGACCATAACTCCTCAAGAAATTTGATCAGATCACCAAAAGGGCAAAATGGTCATTTTTAGGGTTTTGACTGCAGAAGGGCAATTTCTGATTTTTGACTTAGCCAATGGCAAATTGGGTTCAAGAATGTATTCAAGGACTCAATGGCATCACCTTGACCTAATTACAAGGTTCAAAAGATCTCAAATGCATTGGATTGACATATGAATTTTCCAATCAACTGATCAAAAATCATTTATACACTGAAAAGTCAAACTTTGACTTTTTGGTCAAAATCAAGTGCCAAGGGTCATTTTTCATCAATATGTGTAAAAACATGAAACTTGTTCACCAAGAAACATAAATTTCAAAATTAGGGTTTAAGATTGAAATTTTTCATAACTTAGAAATTTTCTAAGTTATGAAAATTTCTTATTTTTCCCCAAATTTGCCCAACATTTTCACCATGATGCAATTGGATTCAAAGAAAACTTCCAACATGAAAGTTGTATTCCTCCACAAAATATACAACTTTGATTCACAAAGTTTTCCCAAAATATGCTTGGATCTCAAGTTATTATTTTATGAACAAGGGTCCAAAAACTTTCTAACTTAGTGAAATTTTGCCCTAGTTTAGGCAGGATTTTGACCTATATTCATGGCAATTTTTCACGTAGTTACTGTGATACGGTGGGAGAACTGACTATGGTTTTGCGTTTGTTTTCGCAAATGTTTCGGTTGAGCAAGAGTCGCCACCGACTTTTTATTTTATCCTAAGGAAAGGTTTAAAAAGCACAGCAAAAACCTTTGAGATTTTTCTTGGGTTCGGGGAGTAGATTATAGAAAGGGAAGGTATTAGCACCCTTTCTATCCATGGTTATCCATGGGCTCTTAGTTACTTGCTTAGATCACTTGCCTTTTGTTTTCAATTGTTTGAAATGGTGCTTGTGTGTGTGGGTTTGAAAAATGTTTTGAAAAGAAGCCAATGTGGTGGCAACCTTTGTAATGATCCATGTGGGGATGTATACAAAGATGTATGTCTTTTGAAAAAAGTTTTCATTTGTTTTTGAAAGTTGTTTTGAAAGTGTTGTGAGGTGTGTTTTAGAAAATAGGAAAGTGATTTGTTTTTGCAAGTTTTGATTCAAGTAACTAAGAGTTTATCTACTCCTAAATTTCTCAAAGACTATTGCTATGTTTTAACCCTTTTCATGAGTTTGTTCCACCATTGTATTTGGTGGACAATCTCATGTTAGGATGTGAAAGGGACGGGTGCGGGTCATCGTTTGGACCATAATTGCAATGGTGCCATGTATCTTTGGGCATTTTCTTTAAGGGACTTGATCATTTGTTTGGCAATATTTTGAAAAGTGTTATCGAGGGACTATGATCATTCAATTTGTTTGTTTTGCCCAAAGAGACCTAACATGCAATATGGCCCAATTTTGAAAGGCAACAAGTGGAATACCCTAGGGGGTGCAAGTGTGATTTGTGTTTCCATTTTCATGCTTGTTTGTCTTATATTAGGTCCAACTATTTTGTTCATTTTTTATTCGCATATAAACCCTAATTCTAGCATTGTATATTTAGAAAGCGATAAAGTGCGAAATTTAAACTCCTACGCTATTACAACACAATAATATAGGGAGGGGGGTACAATGTTCAAATGGGGAGGTATTTAGACAAAAAAATTGAATCTAAGCTATTACATCATTTGCTTTGGATATTTACAATATAATTTAATTGCATAAATAAAATAGAAATAGAACAAATATGCAAGAATGCAGAAAAGGTTTTTTTATATGTATGAAAAAAAAGTATTATTTATGTAAAATAAAAAGAAAATAAAAAGATATTATTTTTGGAGTATGTTTATATTTTAGGGTAAAACCCTAATTCTTTTAAATAAAATACATTATTTATTTATTATGTACAAATATTCATTTATATATACAAAAACTAAAATAAAATGAAGTATTTGTCAAAAATGATTTTTTTAGTGTTTAATATTTAATAAAATAAAATATGTATATTTTTAGTATTTTATTCTAAGTATATTAATAAATATATATATTTATGTATTAAGTTCTAAATATGTATTATATGTAAAAAATAATAATATTTAATATTTAATAAAAAAAATAATTTTTCTATAAAATATTTTCCGAAAGTAAAACAAAAATAAAAATGTATAGAAATGCATTTGTACTATTTTTTAGCATTTTAAACAAAAATAATATATATATATATATATATATATATATATATATATATATCTATTTATGTGTAAACTAAAAGATAGTAAAATAAATGCCTAACAAAATCAAAAATGGTGAGAAAAAATATTTTCATATTTTTAATGTCATGAGAAAAAATAAACAAAGTCAATCAAAAAAGAAAAAAGTCAAAAAGTCAAAGAAATAAGCAAATGGGCCTTGGGGGTGTAAAAGCAATTATGTGGTGCAAATAAGAAAAATATTCCAGGCCCAGCCCAGAAGACCTGTCTTCAACCTCCAGCAAACAATGTTTGAAAAATACGCGCGTCTCTTGCTTAAACATCAAGATCCTGATTCTTTGATTTTTAATGAAAACTTTCAACACAAAAAATGTAAAGCATCATCTCACGATTTCATACATATAAAGAACATGATCTAACTCTCAGAAATGAGAGAGAATTTCTTCTCTCCCAATTTTTAACCTAATTTTTGTTCAAAGTTCAGGCATCAAATTCTTGCAACACACATAATATAAATAAAATCTAATTATATGGGCATGTTCAGGGCAATGATTATGACATATTCTCTTCACAAACCTAAAGCTAACAATGCCTAATAAGAGAGATACGAATTCAAAAACTTACCTGTTCAGTTGAAGTTCAATCTGGCAATGTAGGAACTTTCAGTGCAAGGTGATGATTGGAAAAGCTTCCTTGAGGTCCAGGGATGCTATTCCAATGTTTACTTTGTCTTGAAAGCTTCTGAATCGAGCTAGAGAACTTCACCTGCAAGTCAGAAATGTGAAAATGGTGGAACCAGTTAGAGGGATTACAGGTCGTGTTTTTGCTTTTGGTTAGCTTGCATAGATGTTATGGGATGTATGTGAACTGGTTTGGGCAAGAATGCTTGAAGGGATTGAGAGATGATACTCAAACTGCATGCCTTGCCCTGTTTTTGCAGTTTGAGAGTGGTTCTGAGATTGAGGGTGTTTTGAAGGCTAAGGGCTCGTGTATTAGCTTGGTTGTGTTGTGTGGAATGTGTTTGATAAGTTTGTCTAAGTGTTCTTGAGCTGATATGGTAGTTGGTATGTGTTATGGCACTTTTCTTCAACTTTAAGCAACAAATGTCAACTTGTGTTTCTAGGTCAGTAGAGGACCCCTAATGAGCTGCATAAACTCTCCTTGATTAGAGTGATTTGTCCATAATCTTGTGCTAAAGAGATTTGATCTGTACCTTCTTGATTTACCAATTGACATAAAGTATGACTTTTCAAAAATGGCTATTTTGCTTTATCTAAAAATGGATTAAACTTGCATACAATGTCCAAACTCATAGAACAACACCTTGGCACAAAGGATTGGCATTAAATTATGGAGTGTAGATGAGATAAAAGACCTGTAATCTAGCTTAAGGCATGCTGAGTTCAAATTGCAAGGTTATGGACATGTAACTTGGTCATGAACAAAGTGAGTTTTTGCCATATTGCAAAATTCGATTCTCCCTAACCATGAGGTTATTTGAGAAGTTCTTGGACATTTTGGAAAGCTTGGAATGTGTACTACAATCCATCTTTGAAGTGCAATTTTAAATTCCAAGTGGAAGTGTATGGAAAATGGCCTTGAAGTGGGGTAGAAAACCTTGTCAAAATAGGTCAAAAATTCACTAAGTTAAGAATGGTTTAGTGCCCTTATTCAAAAATTTGTAACTTGAGATACAAGCTTCAAATGAGAAAACTTTGTGAATCAAAGTTGTAGACTATGCAACAAGCTACAACTTTCATGTTTTGACTTTTGTTTGAATCCAAATAAATCTTGGTGAAAGAGTGGGGCAAAGTTGGGAAAAAATTAGGGTTTTCCATAACTTAGAAAAATTCTAAGTTATGAAAAATTCCATTTCAAACCCTAATTTGCATTTCTTGGTGAACAAGTTTCATGATTTGGCATGTTTTGATGAAAAATGAATCTTGACTCTTGATTTTGACCAAAAAGTCAAAGTTTGACTTTTCAGTATACAGTCAAAATTGATCAATTGACTGGGAAATTCAACTGTCAATCTTGTGTACTTGGGATCTTTTGAGCTTGTTGAGAATGTCAAGACAATTCCATGGGGTCCTTGAGTCCATATGTGATCTTGGTTTGCCATTGGCTAGGTCAAACAGTCAAAAATTGCCTTTGTGCAGTCAAAACCCTAAAAATGACCATTTTGCCCTTTTGGTGATCTGATCAAATTTCTTGTGGAATTGTGATCCAAACTTGATCAAATAGTCCATGTGAGTTCATAATGTTGATGTGGGTCAATTTTCATGAGATTTGACTGTCAATTGGCCACAGTTGACTTTTTCCCCAATACAGTTGATTTCTAGGTCAACGGTCTAATTGACTGGGCAAAACTTGGAATCAGGACTTGAAACTTGGTATGGGTAAACTTGGGAGTCCAACATGAAACATGAAAGTCATCTTAGGCATTTTAGGTCAAAACATCTTTGTGCAAACACAAACCCTAATTTGGGTCAACAGTGCAAGGAGAAGTCTTGAGCAGAGGAAACCCTAACTGGATCTTGATCTTCAAGGGCCTTGTGATGAGAAAATGTTGAGAAAATGGGAGGGCAAATTTTGGGGTACAACAGTTGCCCCTGTTCAATCTTCTTGAACCTGAAGAGTTAGATTGGCAAGTTTGCCTTTCGTGGCTCGAGGGTAAAAGGAGATTGGACACTAGAGTGCCCGGAAATTTGCACTCGCATGTTGGAGTCTCAACAATGTGATGTCGGGAATGGGCTTACAGATGCCATTTAGAGAGATGGTGGATAGCGAGATGGGCTTATAGATGCCATCTGGAGATGTGACAGAAACTTGTCGGGAATAGGCTTATAGATGCCATTTGGGAGTGTTGATCGCATAAGAGATTCCTTAGCGAGAACTTGCGTATTTGAGAAAGACAGATGTTTTCCTGGCTCGTTACAGGTGTTTAATCTTCAATCTCTTTATGCAGATATGCCCTGGCTAGATACAGGTGTCGAGTCTACAAATGGTTGCTCACAGATGTGCCCTGGCTGGATACAGGAATCGAATCCGGAAATAGTTGTCAACAGATATGCCCTGGCTGGATACAGGAATCGAATCTTCGAACTCTTCAGACGTGCCCTGGCTAGATACAGGAATCGAGTCTGGAAATGTGGTCAACAGATATGCCCTGGCTGGATACAGGAGTCGAATCCGGAAATGTTGTAGTTGATAGATGTGCCCTGGCTGGATACAGGAATCGAATCTTCGAACTCTTCAGACGTGCCCTGGCTAGATACAGGAGTCGAGTCTGGAAACTGATCACTCCCAGATGTGCCCTGGCTAGATACAGGTATCGAATCTGGAATTTGTGACAGTTGAAGGTAGTTGTCTTTAGGATTGTCTTTTTCCCTGAAAAGGCAAAAACATAAGTTGTATGCAATGTCATGATGTATGATATGCATGATGTCATGATGTTCAACATGAGATAGTGTTGTATGCACTTTATCATGTACGTAAGCAAGATGTATGAAATGTGAAATGTTTATGAGTGTATTTTTGTCTTAGGAAAATGAATCCTTGACGATCGGCCGAGGAATTGCTCTGTGGAAGAGATACTTTGCTGAAGTTTGACGAGGGGCCTGCTGAGGACTTCAATGATGGATTCCGCTGGGGATAATGATGATAAACTCCGCTGGGGATGCCAAAAACTCCGCTGGAGATTGAAAGAACCTAGTCGAGGACGATCTTCCATGGCAAATAGCTGAGGATAACCCAGTTATAAGCCCTGGTGAGGAATAACTCTGAATAAAGCTCGGGAGAGACGTCCGTATTCTGCAGGGAACAAGCTTCCAGAATCTACTGGGGATAAGCTTTTAGACCTGCCGAGGAAAGTTGATGACTTCACTGGGGGAAGTATTGCTGAATCTTGCCTTACTCTGCGGGGAGCTGAGATCATTTGGTCACATTCTTCAGTCGAATCTACCTTGGTACCTTGGCAGACAAAGCAACCAGACTGCATCAGGCAACTTCACATTGCCCCTGTTTCTGATGTCACCTGTAATTAATCTTTCGTTTCATATGCAAATATTTATGAATCAGCAATTTAATGTCAAATGCATATATCAAAAATGAACATTGACGTTCTTCGCAAGACAAAACAGAAAAAGGAAAAACAATGGCAATTTGTATGGACATGTGAATTCGTATTGATTTGAATTTTGCCTGTGAATAGGCGTTTTTGTACAAGAGGCCGACATCCTAGTAAGAGGGTGCCGCCGAATAACACAGAATTTACAATTTTGAAAAGAAAACAAAACAACTATGTGAACAATCCCACTGGGTTCCAACTCTGCTATTGCCTTTATGTCTCCAAGCGTCTCATCGCTTTGCTGCCTAGTTGAAGATGAAGCTGATTGGTCGATGCCGAAATCTGAGCCAGATAGTTGATGCCGAATTCCGGATGCAAAGTGATCCAATGAGACATAGTGTTACGCTTTATCCCTAACTTTTGCCTGGACCGCCCTTTCGGGTTTTCAGTCCACCGGGATACCCATTTTTTCCCAAGCCGCCTTTTCAGGTTTTCGACTTGCCGGGTGTACAGATTTTTTTCATTTCATCCCTTATTTTTGCCCGAACCCTTTTGGTTCGCCGGGAAGCCCTAATTTTTGCCTAGGTATGTCAACCTAGCGGGTCTTTTATTCATGCGTAGTATCTTTTCACTATGTCTGCATTGGCGGGGTGAGGAAGGTCGTTACCATCCATGGTGGTCAGGATCATGGCTCCTCCTGAGAACACATGTTTAACCACAAATGGCCCTTCGTAAGTAGGGGTCCATTTTCCCCGGGGATCACTTTGAGGAAGGATGATGCGTTTGATTACCAGGTCCCCAACTTGATACTCCTGTGGTCTGACTTTCTTGTTAAATGCCCTGATCATCCGTTTTTGATACGTCTGACCATGATAGATAGCCGTGTCTCTTTTCGTCAATCAGATTTAATTGATCCAGTCGAGTCTAGATCCAGTCATCTTCACTCAAGTCTGCATCCTTCATTATTCAGAGAGAGGGTATCTGGACTTCAATTGGCAAGACTGCCTCCATGCCATAGACCAAGGAGAAGGGAGTTGCCCCGGTTGACGTCCTTGCTGAGGTACGGTACCCATGAAGAGCGAACGGTAACATCTCGTGCCAATCTTTATAAGTCACTATCATCTTCTGCACAATTTTCTTGATATTTTTGTTAGCTACTTCTACAGCCCCATTCATCTTCGGCCGGTAGGGAGAAGAATTGTGGTGCTGTATCTTGAATTGTTCGCAGAGCTCAGTGATCATCTTATTGTTGAGATTGGTACCATTGTCCGTAATGATTCTCTCCGGGACGTCGTACCGACAGATCAGATTATGCCGGATGAAACGTGCCACAACACTCTTGGTTACTGTTGCGTAGGAAGCTGCCTCAACCCACTTCGTGAAGTAATCGATCGCCACTAAGATGAAACGATGCCCATTGGATGCTGTCGGTCGGATCTCACCGATCATATCGATGCCCCACATTGCAAAAGGCCAAGGTGCCGTCAGGACATTCAAAGGAACTGGAGGAATATGCACCTTGTCAGCATAGATCTGGCATTTGTGACAAGTTCGAGAGTGTTGGTAACAATCGGCTTCCATTGTGGACCAGAAATATCCTGCCCGAAGGATTTTCTTAGCCATGGTGTGTCCGCTGGAATGTGTTCCGAATGTACCTTCATGCAGTTCTATCATGATTTTCTCTGCTTCAACCTTATCCACACAACGTAGCAGAGTTGAATCATGATTCCATTTGTAGAGGACGCCGTTGCTGAGGAAGAATTTTGCCGCAAACCTTCTCATGAACTTCTTGTCATTGACAGATGCACCTTCAGGTATTCCTGAGCTTCCAAGTACCTCTTCACCTCATGATACCAAGGTTTTTTAGTCACCTTTTCAGCCTCAAGTTCGCAGCAGTATGCCGGTTCATCCAACTTCCAGATAATGATCCGGGGAGCCTCATTGTCCCATTTAACTTTGAACATTGAAGACATCGTAGCTAGTGCGTCCGCTAGCTGATTCTCCTCTCTTGGGAAGTGCTCAAAAGTTATTTCTTCAAAGTGGGGAAGCAAGGTTGACACATACTCTTTGTAAGGAATAAGGTTTGGGTGTTTCGTATCCCACTCGCCTTTGATCTGATTGATCACGAGAGCGGAATCTCCGAAGACACTCAGAAACTTGATCCTTAAGTCGATTGCAGCTTGTAAACCCATGATACATGCCTCATATTCTGCCATGTTGTTGGTGCAGTTGAAACATAATCGGGCAGTGAGTGGAGTATGAGTTCCTTTGGGAGATATGATTACAGCGCCGACGCCGTTACCCAAAGCATTAGAGGCTCCGTCAAAATGCATAGACCATCGGGATCCTTCCTCAGGTCCTTCATCCGGTCCAGGTACTTCACAGTCAGTTACCACCATGATGTCTTCGTCCGGAAAATCAAAGTTCAATGATTGGTAATCGTCTACAGGTTGGTGTGCCAAATGATCTGCCAGTACACTTCCTTTAATCGCTTTCTGAGTTGTATACTGGATGTCGTATTCTGTCAAGATCATTTGCCATCTCGCTATTCTTCCAGACAGAGCAGGCTTTTCAAATATATACTTGATGGGATCCATCTTTGAAATCAATAGAGTAGTGTGAGTCAGCATATACTGTCTCAGCCGGCGAGCAGCCCATACTAGAGCGCAACAAGTTTTCTCAAGCAGTGAGTAACGAGACTCACAGTCGGTAAACTTTTTGCTCAAGTAATAAATAGCGTGCTCTTTTCGGCCAGACTCGTCATGCTGCCCCAGCACACACCCCATTGAATTATCAAGTACTGTTAAGTATAATATTAGAGGTCTTCCTTCCACTGGTGGCATAAGAATGGGTGGCTCTTGGAGATATTCCTTTATCCTTTCAAAGGCAGCCTGGCATTCATCGTTCCAGCGTACTACTTGATCTTTCTTCAGTAATTTGAAGATTGGCTCACAAGTAGCAGTCAGATGTGAGATGAATCGGGCAATGTAATTCAGTCGTCCCAGGAAGCCTCTGACTTCTTTCTCTGTCTTAGGAACTGGCATCTCTTGAATGGCTTTAACCTTGGCAGGGTCCACTTAAATACCCTTATCACTTACAATGAAGCCTAGCAATTTTCCGGACCTTACCCCAAAGGTGCATTTGTTGGGATTCAATCTCAGCTTGTATAACTTGAGTCGATCAAACAGCTTCCTCAGATGGTCAAGATGCTCCTCCTCAGTTTGAGACCTTGCTATCATATCATCAACATATACCTCAATCTCATGATGGATCATATCATGAAATAAAGCAACCATGGCGCGTTGGTAGGTTGCCCCAGCATTCTTTAATCCGAATGGCATGACCTTGTAGCAGAAGGTGCCCCACTGAGTCACAAAGGTGGTCTTTTCCATATCTTCCGGAGCCATCTTGATCTGATTATACCCTGAAAAACCATCCATGAAGGAGAACACCTTGTGTTGAGCAGTATTGTCAACGAGGACGTCGATGTGAGGTAAGGGGAAGTCATCCTTGGGGCTTGCCCTGTTCAAATCTCTGTAGTCGACACACATTCTGACTTTACCGTCCTTCTTCGGTACTGGCACCACATTGGCAACCCACTGAGGGTAAGAAGTTACTGCTAGAAACCCGGCGTCGAATTGCTTCATAACTTCAGCCTTGATCTTTTCAGACATCTCTGGGCGCATACGGCGGACCTTTTGCTTTACCGGAGGGCAGTCTTCCTTGGTTGGCAGGTGATGAACTACAATATCGGCATCCAAACCAGGCATATCTTCGTAGGACCAAGCAAATATCTCCATGTAATCTTGTAACATCTGGATCAATCGTTGCTTTACGCTGAGCTCTAGATTGGCACCAATCTTGACCTCTTTCCTATCTGTCTCAGTACCCAGGTTAATTGTTTCCACCGGCTCTTCATGCGGTTGAATAGCCCTCTCTTCCTGGAGTAGCAGTCTTGCAAGCTCACCAGGCACTTCACAATCATCTTCACCTTCGTCTTCAGCCAAGTTGATCGGATTCTCGAAGTCATAACTGGCGGTAGCAGAGCTGTTACCAGTGAGATCCAGAGTGGATTGAAACCTGTATAAGTGAGTGTGTGTAAATATAGCTGTTTTGCAATATATAATACAGAAAGAAAAAGAGCACAAGATTTGAAATGCAACAAACGTCCAATGTTTTGATTGATGATATATGAAAATGTCATACAAAAAGCCCTCACAAATGGAGCTACGATGCCCCGGGTAGGACACCGAGCCAATAAAAGTTTCAACACATTGTTTGTTACAAATTGAAAATCAAAAGAAATAATTACTGCGTGACAAATGTGATAGGTGTAAAATCCTTTGCCGTCCAGTTGCTTGGTCCGTTGCTGGTAGTCGGGTAGATCCAACTGTCAAACTCTGCTTCCTCTACATCCTCCTCAATAGCATTCACCCTTGGACTGGTGATAAACACTGGAGCCTTTCCGATCTTTTCCTTGCGCACATCCCTCTGAGCCTCTGCAGTAAAGCCCAGCCCAAACTTGTCATTCTTTTGAGTGAAGTCAGGAAGCTGACCCCAATTTGCATAATTGCCTTTCTTGATTACGGCCCAGGCATCCTTCAAGAACGCCATTTTCGACGGAAAATCTTCTTCAACCACTGCCTCAGCTGATGCCAACACTGGAGGTACTTCCTCAAAATGCTGAAAGGGGGTTTCAATAAACTCCCCGTCCATCTCGATATATCGGAATGAATTCAAGTGACTCACCATGTATTCCTCCTCACCCTGCATAGTAACAATCTTCCCTTTGACAGGGTATTTGAGCTTTTGGTGTAAAGTGGAAGTCACTGCCCCAGCTTTGTGAATCCAGGGTCGACCCAACAAGCAGGAATAAGATGGACACTACAAGAAAAATGATAGATTGGGACGGTTATTTTGGCTGATTACGACGGTTAAAACCGTCGCAATTTACAATCTACGACGGTAGAAGTACCGTCGCAGAATCGTGCGTCCCCAGCCTATTTCGCGACGGTTGCAAAAACTGTCACACACAACAGATAGCGACGGTTATATACCGTCGTGAATTTGACTTTATTTTTTGTTTTTGTTGTTGTTTGCGACGGTTATTCTACCGCCGTAGGTTAGAAATTGCGGCGGTTTTAACCGTCGTAATCTGATTTATAAATTTCAAATAATATTTTTATTTAAATTATTATTTAGTAAAATAATTTTAAATATAATATTATTTTACTATAATATTTTACTATTATATTTAAATTATTATTTACTTTAATATTTTTTTATTTATAGTATTTTTATTTTATTTTCTATCACTTTTCAACATAATAAAGTTAATTACAATAAAAACATTTAATATCAAATAATCATCAATAATATCAAAAAAATGTGATCAAAGGTAAAAAGAAGTGCAAATTTTACCAATAAACAAGAAAAATTCAAATATCATCAAAGGCCAAATTTCATTTTAATATTTACATTGGTTTGCTACAACTTGAGAGAATTACAAAAAATGTTACAATATTCTACAAAATTCATGAAAGTCCTTAGTGTTAAGTGATTTTGTGTTAAACTTCCATGCTAGGACCATGATCCTTCCTTGACTACCATTTGGTCCAAGCTACGCATACCTAGCAGCCTGCAAGATTCACACAAAACATAGGCAATATCTTAGGGCAAGTTTAAACAAACTTCTAACTTCTAGAAACTTTTCAACTGAGTTATGTATTCAGCTCCTAATTTCTTTCACAATATAAAGGTTTCACATGTCCTTGAACAATATCACAACCGCAAATGCAGCAACATCATCCACATTAGTTTTCATAAGCTCGCAGTGTAACCACAAGTACAATGTAGAAACATCATCCAAATAAATTGTACAAAATTTGAAATGAGTAGAATAATATTTGAAACATTCCGATAACTAAGAGGACCTAAAACTATCAACCCCCACCACCTTGCAACATATCACTACCCTATCAGTTCATGATTCAACAACAATTCTCTGAATCACACAACACCATGTAACTCTCGTACTCATTCTCAATTATCATCATCATTCTTTCAGCTCTCACTCAATTAGTACACACAACAGAAATACAACAAAGAAAAGGAAAATAAGCAGAGCAATTACAATCATACAGAAGAACACACAGAAGCAACAAAGAACATCAAAAAAGAAAAGCAAAGTCTCGATAATTCAAAAAGAAAGAAGAAGGAGAAGATTAGAGAAAGAAACAAGGCCATCACAATTTAAAAGATTACCTTTTGAAGCTGCCAGAATCAGTGAGACCTCGCTGAAATCTGGGTAATCCCACCGGAAAGTTCATAGCCACTTAATTCTGACGAGTCTTTTAACAATCCGTGTACATTTTTTTAGCCTAAGCCATGCCCTCGTCATGAATTGCGCTTCAACTTACTATCTTTATCGCATTTGACCCAATTGGTGCGGTTAGGGTTTGGAGAGGTACCTTCAACTTTTCATCTTATGTAGCTTTAAGAATCTTCTATGAGTCTTCAACGATTTCACTTCTAAAACTTCAACAATTCGTTCTGCACACATCCGAAACTCTTCTCAGAACTTCATCTCTCCAAAACTCACTCTCTAACTGCTTCTCTACACAAAATCATTTTCATCAACAAGTCCGAATCGGCTTCTCAACAACGATAATCAACATCACGCATACTTCATCAAAACTGCATCATCATCATGTTCAATGATTTTCAAATCACACAGAACAATAATTCCATATAACACTGTAGTAAAAACAAGAAGCAAATTCGTGGAAGAGATTTGAAGAAGATGAATTACCAATGAAATGTGAATTCAAAGTGAGAAAGTGAGGTATTCGTACCTAAGTTTCTGAAGAGATTGCTATCTGATTTTCTCACCATCTTCATCAATTTGAAGAGCCTTCGGAGCTGCTCTGACGGGTAATTTCGATTCTCTATTTGTCATTACCTCCGCGTTTAATCGGAATTTTGAGATTTAAAGTAGCAAAAGTGTTTTGTTGTTTCAAACTCTTTTCGATCTAAATTTATGATATGATGAAATGATTGCTAAAGAAAAATCACGGAGGTAATTGAAACCTGAGATTGAAACATTGAGAAGAGCGACCAAATCACGAACGCATTCGAATAGAAGTGGAACCGTGCAGCGAAGCTTTGTCAAAAGAGAAACGTTGAAGCTTGAGACAGTGGATGAATGAAGTTTGTTGATGAAGCCTGAGATGTTATTCACAATACAGTGTTGACATAGTGAGGTCATCGGAATTTGAATCAAGACGACAGAGGATGACGCGAGATCGAGATGGACGAATTGAGCGAGATGAGCAGAGATTGAAAGATTTTGAGGGCGTGTGGAGGCGTTGCGAAGTGGCTCATCATCGATTTGAATAGGCGAAGAGAGAAAGATGGTTGAACTTTGACAGAGTGATGGAGGAGTTGACGAAGGCTCGAAGCGAAGATGATAGACGGAATCGGAGGCATTAACAGAGAGATTCGAGAGAAGAGATCGGAGAAGCGTTTCTGTTGATTGTCGAAGGCAGACTGAAGCTGTGATGAACGGAGCAAGGTGACAGAGACAGCGCCGGAACAGAATAAGCAGTGGTGAGAGCGGCCGCGATTTTGAGAAGGAGAGGAAGTCGTGTTTTAAGAAGAAGATGAAACAACTTCTTAACCCTAGCTCTATTTCATCAAACGAAAAATTTGTTTTTTTCTTTTCTTTTTTATTTTATTATTTGTTTTATTAAATAAAAAAATATGAAATAAAAATAATGCTTAAATTTGAGAAAAGAAGTGAAATCGTAATAAAGAAGAAAAATATAAAGGAAATTGTAATTTAATAAATAAAATTATGAAAATCTTAAAATAATATTGATGGGTGTGAAAATTTATTTTGTTGGTAATTTATTTTATTATTATTATTATTATTATTATTATTATTATTATTATTAATAAAAGAGAAAAAGAAGGGGAAATGAAAGAAAAAAAGTGGGAAAGTAAAAGAATAAAAAAAAGTAGCGATTATGATTGGCTAATGTAGTTACGACAGTTCACCTAATTGTCGCGGATGTGAAAAGAGGGCGGTTTTTTGGTAACTGTCGCAATTATGTTACTCATAATGCTTGAAAATCTACGACGGTTGAGCCTAACCGTCGTGACAACTGTCGCAATTCAGGAATAAGGACGGTTTTGTGGGAACTGTCGCAATTTATGTGTCGTAAATCTCTTTTTTTCTTGTAGTGGGACGAATATCCATTACATAGAATGTTGAGTTGAAAACTTGGGAACCCACACGAATAGGGATGTCTACTTCACCGTGCACCATCCTCTTAGAACCGTCGAAGGCTCTAATAATGATGTTGCTAGGTTTCAGCTCCAGGCCCTCACAATCCAAGCGATCCAATGCTTTCTTGGGCAAAACATTCAGGGAAGAACCGGTATCCACCAACACGTGTGCGAGAGTAGTGCCCCTGCACTCTATAGAGACGTGCAGGGCATCATTGTGATTTTTCCCTTTGGCGGTAAGGTCAACATCTGAGAACCCCAAGCCATTGTCAGCCATCAAATTAGCCACACAGTCGGTGAATTGATCCGCGGAGGTCTCTTGCGGCACATGGGCCGTTTTCAGAAATGAAATCAGGGCTTTTGCATGGGCCTCTGAGCATAACAGTAGTGATAACATAGAGATTTTAGAGGGCGTATGCCCCAACTGTTCAACAACATTAAAGTCACTCTTTTTGATAATTTTAAGGATTTCCTCCATTTCTTGTTGGGAGGCTTCCACAGCAGTCTTCTTTGTTGGTGCCTCCGTCCTGGCAGGCGAATCAGTAGCAACTTCTTTGCCTCGAGTATCAGAAGACTCGGCGGCAGTAGTAGACACAGGAACTTGAATTGGGACATGCACACTTGCGGGTGTGATGGTGATAGGTTTTCGGATAACTGGCGGTGCAATGTCAGGCGAGAAGAGCCTACCACTGCGGGTAATCTTGGCGGGACCAGTGATGTTACTGATACTGGTATTGGTGTTGAACTCCTGCTTCACCCCAAGCACATACACGTCGGCTCCATAATTCCATGGAACAGCTTTATCAGACTCATACGGGAGAGGCCCCGGGACAGTAATAGTGATGGGTGCAACAGACATAATTCGGACTGGTTTCTTTACGGGAGCTTTGGCAGGATTGTAGATTGTGACAACAAATATTTCTTCAATGGGAACAAACGGAACAACAGTTTTCTTGAACAGAATTTCCTTGCTATCCATCAGGCTTTGGATGCCTGATTTCAGCAGTGGACAACCGGTAAGGATAACAGCACACAGGAGGCAACCCTTACTACAACCCGGAAACAAACCGGCTAGTAGTAAGTTCCTCTTAACAGTCAAAAGAGGGGTAACAACTTCATTCACCGAAACAACATACAATTCTTCCTCAATGGCATTTACTCTATGCTGGGGCATAGGAGCAGTTACAACATTTGGTCTTTCAGGCGCTTCAAACTGAATTTCCTTTGCGTCGATAAGATCTTGCACTTTGTTTCTCAAGGCCCAGCAATCATCAGTAGTGTGCCCGGGACTATCAGAATGATAAGCACACCGGGCATTTGGGTTATACTTAGGAGACGCAGTATTCACAACTTTAGGAGCTTCTTTGGTGGTAACCAAATTGGTTGATAGCAGTTGGGGTAAAATTTGAGATAAGGTCATACTCAGCCGAGTATACTGCCTCTTGGGCCTTTCACTTCTTTGTTGATTGTACTGCTGAGGAGCAGCAGCAGGTTTTGAAATGACCAAAGCATTGACGGCTTGGCAACTTTCGGGCTTGACTTGTCTTCTAGGACCATAGACGGCACTTGCTTCTTTCTTAAAAGGCCTCTTCTCAGTACTTGTAGCAACACCCTTCTGAATCTTTCCTGACTTGATGCCAGCTTCTATTCTTTCGCCCGTTAAGATCAAATCGGTAAACCCCGCGGAAGAGTTACCAATCAGATGATTGAAAAATGGCCCAGATAGGGTCCCTAGAAACATATCAACAAGTTCACGATCGGTTAAAGGAGGCTGCACCCTGCCAGCCAAATCCCTCCATTTTTGTGCGTATTCTTTGAATCCTTCGCCTGTTCCTATCGACATACCCTGAAGTTGGGTACGAGTAGGGGCAAGGTCAGAATTGTATTGGTATTGTTTGTAGAAAGCGGTGGCCAAATCTTCCCAATTCCGGACACTGGTTCCTTCTAGCTGATAAAACCATTCCAACTGAGCTCCAGAAAGGCTGTCTTGAAAGAAATGAATCCAGAGGTTTTTATCTGCCGTATAGGGTTGAATCTTTCTCACGTAGGACCTGAGATGCATTTTGGGGCAGGACAACCCATCATACCTTACAAACACTGGCACTTTGAATTTTGGGGGAATCACAATCCCGGCAACCAAACCCAAGTCTTCAAAATCCAAACCCGGTACTCTTTGTAATTCCATGGCGGCTAATCTGTCTTCTAACCCTTTGTATTTATCATCAGCTGGAGGGTATTGCTGGTCAGAATAATCTTCATCCTCTTCAACCTCTTCTTCTTCCGCATCAGACTCGGAAGGCACCGCAGCTCCATCTCTTTTACTGGTCCCTTCATCAGAAGTAGGAGGAAATTCAAGCACTCTCCGAGCTTCTCCGTCAAATCTTCTCCCCAAAGTAGCCACCCCGAGCCTCTTTTTCTTCTTCTTCACCGGGTCCTTATTCCCCAGCAAGGTCTTGAGATCCTCCTGACCTTTAGCCAAGGTTGTCAGGAGTTGCTGGAACTGTGCATTCTGAGCTTGTAGGTCTTTGACTGTTTGCTCGAGATCCATCCTACTTTAATAAACAGCAGACAGATAAGGAAACCTGGAATGAGACCTGCTTATGCACATGATGAATGGTATGCTTATGTATGCAATGCATTCAAGGATTTAGGACATTCAAAATTGTTTTAGACAAATAAGAACGCACATCATATTATAAGAAGAAATTTGTTAGTACATAAATGCCCCATGGGCCAAATATTACAAAATAAACTTCTTAAGGCAAAAAGACATTGCGCATCCTTTTGGGTGCGATGTAGGTATTGAGGGCCTCTTGCTCGTGGAGTCGGCGGGTAAGCTCTAGAACCTTCTTTTCACTGGCGTAGTAGCTAGCTTCAAAAGTATTTCGTTCCTCCTTGAGCTGAATCCAGCTTTTCTGCATTCCTCCCACGATGTAGGCATGTCTGGATGTAGGATGGTGTAGGGAACCTCTCCTTCATTGACGGGCTCTTTAATCACTGGGAGCACATGGGGATAAGGCATCATTAGACTTTGGGCTCGGGCTCGTACCCACTTGAGATAGGGCTCAAGAGGGATGGAGTTCTTGTGTCCCAGAGTCTTGCTATCAACCTTGTTGAGTTTTCCCCAAGCTCTGATGAATCTTTGGCGAAGTCCTTGCGCATCATTGTCGAAGTCAAAAACTAGGTCAGGAATCAACATATCATGAGGGCCATCCCTCCGTGCATATCCAAATTGCCTCAAAGCTAGGCAAGGGTTGTAGGTGATACCTCCTCTTATTCCAAGTAAAGGAACATTAGGAAATTCTCCGCAACGATCGACAATGATGACATTTTCTCTGGACCGAGAACACCAATGTACATCAGAATGAGTAAGAGTCATCAACTGTTGGGACCACCTTGTACCTTGATCATTCTTCAAGACAGATTGTGGAAGGTGCGAAATAAACCACCTTGCAAGGATAGGAGTACAGCACATGAGAACACCCCTCTTTCTCATTGTTCGTGTGTAAAATGAGTGAAGGATGTCCCCAAGCAATGTTGGTATTGGATTTCTGGACAAGAAGATTTTGACAGCGTTGACATCTACCAATTGGTCAGGATTTGGGAACAAGACCAACCCATAGATAAGGAGTGCCACAATCTCTTCAAAGGCTTGTAGGTCCAATGAGTTCCAACATTCTTGTGCCTTCTCAAACAAGAATTTTGCTAAGAATCCTTTGACGCCGCTTCTGGTTTCCCAATGCCCCTTGATGTCGGATGGTTGTAGATGTAATGCTCGAGCAACATCTTCCGGCTTTGGTTCCTTTTCCGTACCGTTGAAGGGTAGTTGATTAAGGATAGGAATTCTCAGGAGTTGAGAAAACTCTTCCAAAGTGGGTACCAACTCATAATCAGGGAAAGTGAAACAGTGGTGAAGAGGGTCAAAGAATTGGAATAGCACTTTCATCATGTCTTCTTCAATGTTGGTGTTGACTAGGCTGAGCAGTCTACCATGTCTTTCACTGAAGGATGAATTTTCCGGAATTCTTGAAGTGATCTCCTTGAGTTGAGGAGAGATTCTTACAAGGTTGACTTGAATGGTATTTCTGCGAGGAATTTCCATGTCCTACAAAACAAGAACAAAGATGAAGATCCAAAACCCTTGAAATGGTTAAAGAATGTATATGATGCTTTATGATGTTTATGATGTATGCACAAAACATATGTACAAGCAAAACACACCAAACCCTAGTTTCAGGCTTGCATGGGGTTTCATAGGTAAGTACCCTCTTGAGTGTAGTTGGCTTAAAAACCTGTCCTATAAATAGTAACCGGGTTCTAAGGAGCTCAATATCCTTGGATTGTTTTCAATGTTCATTGTTTTGGTTTAGCCACTTAACTAGAGACCAAAATATTCCAAGAAAACAACCCTCAATGAGTGTAGTATCGAGTATCTACCAACTTCGGACTGCACCAAAGCCGGTCATCTCACTACCCCTAATAAAAGGCCAAGATGGTCAAGTAAGGTTCTAGGTCATTAGTGCTTAGTGACATCACTCAGCGGCCCCGTACTCTCCTTGATTGAACTCAAGGGTTACCGGTACTCACAAATATGTCGCACTAATATAGCTATTGCTTCGACCGTGTCGGTATACCCCGCACAGTTTCCACAACGTATTGCTATCTATGAATGTTTCCCAAAATCCGGGTGTAGGATTGCAAACCCAAACAAATAGAGCCAAAGTATAAAGCAAACAATTCAAACAATTAGTCATGCAAGAGGGTGATCTAAGCCCTAAGGTTACTCCACTTTTAAAATTATCCCCAGCAGAGTCGCCAGTTCTGTGATACGGTGGGAGAACTGACTATGGTTTTGCGTTTGTTTTCGCAAATGTTTTGGTTGAGAAAGAGTCGCCACCGACTTTTTATTTTATCCTAAGGAAAGGTTTAAAAAGCACAACAAAAACCTTTGAAATTTTTCTTGGGTTCGGGGAGTAGATTATAGAAAGGAAAGGTATTAGCACCCTTTCTATCCATGGTTATCCATGGGCTCTTAGTTACTTGCTTAGATCACTTGCCTTTTGTTTTCAATTGTTTGAAATGGTGCTTGTGTGTGTGGGTTTGAAAAATGTTTTGAAAAGAAGCCAATGTGGTGGCAACCTTTGTAATGATCCATGTGGGGATGTATACAAAGATGTATGTCTTTTGAAAAAAGTTTTCATTTGTTTTTGAAAGTTGTTTTGAAAGTGTTGTGAGGTGTGTTTTAGAAAATAGGCAAGTGATTTGTTTTTGCAAGTTTTGATTCAAGTAACTAAGAGTTTATCTACTCCTAAATTTCTCAAAGACTATTGCTATGTTTTAACCCTTTTCATGAGTTTGTTCCACCATTGTATTTGGTGGACAATCTCATGTTAGGATGTGAAAGAGACGGGCGCGGGTCATCGTTTGGACCATAATTGCAATGGTGCCACGTATCTTTGGGCATTTTCTTTAAGGGACTTGATCATTTGTTTGGCAATATTTTGAAAAGTGTTATCGAGGGACTATGATCATTCAATTTGTTTGTTTTGCCCAAAGAGACCTAACATGATATATGGCCCAATTTTGAAAGGCAACAAGTGGAATACCCTAGGGGGTGCAAGTGTGATTTGTGTGTCCATTTTTATGCTTGTTTGTCTTATATTAGGTCCAACTATTTTGTTCATTTTTTATTCGCATATAAACCCTAATTCTAGCATTGTATATTTAGAAAGCGATAAAGTGCGAAATTTAAACTCCTACGCTATTACAACACAATAATATAGGGAGGGGGGTACAATGTTCAAATGGGGAGGTATTTAGACAAAAAAATTGAATCTAAGCTATTACATCATTTGCTTTGGATATTTACAATATAATTTAATTGCATAAATAAAATAGAAATAGAACAAATATGCAAGAATGCAAAAAAGGTTTTTTTATATGTATGAAAAAAAAGTATTATTTATGTAAAATAAAAAGAAAATAAAAAGATATTATTTTTGGAGTATGTTTATATTTTAGGGTAAAACCCTAATTCTTTTAAATAAAATACATTATTTATTTATTATGTACAAATATTCATTTATATATACAAAAACTAAAATAAAATGAAGTATTTGTCAAAAATGATTTTTTTAGTGTTTAATATTTAATAAAATAAAATATGTATATTTTTAGTATTTTATTCTAAGTATATTAATAAATATATATATTTATGTATTAAGTTCTAAATATGTATTATATGTAAAAAATAATAATATTTAATATTTAATAAAAAAAATAATTTTTCTATAAAATATTTTCAGAAAGTAAAACAAAAACAAAAATGTATAGAAATGCATTTGTACTATTTGTTAGCATTTTAAACAAAAAATATATATATATCTATTTATGTGTAAACTAAAAGATAGTAAAATAAATGCCTAACAAAATCAAAAATGGTGAGAAAAAATATTTTCATATTTTTAATGTCATGAGAAAAAATAAACAAAGTCAATCAAAAAAGAAAAAAGTCAAAAAGTCAAAGAAATAAGCAAATGGGCCTTGGGGGTGTAAAAGCAATTATGTGGTGCAAATAAGAAAAATATTCCAGGCCCAGCCCAGAAGACCTGTCTTCAACCTCCAGCAAACAATGTTTGAAAAATACGCGCGCCTCTTGCTTCAACATCAAGATCCAGATTCTTTGATTTTTAATGAAAACTTTCAACACAAAAAATGTAAAGCATCATCTCACGATTTCATACATATAAAGAACATGATCTAACTCTCAGAAATGAGAGAGAATTTCTTCTCTCCCAATTTTTAACCTAATTTTTGTTCAAAGTTCAGGCATCAAATTCTTGCAACACACATAATATAAATAAAATCTAATTATATGGGCATGTTCAGGGCAATGATTATGACATATTCTCTTCACAAACCTAAAGCTAACAATGCCTAATAAGAGAGATACGAATTCAAAAACATACCTGTTCAGTTGAAGTTCAATCTGGCAATGTAGGAACTTTCAGTACAAGGTGATGATTGGAAAAGCTTCCTTGAGGTCCAGGGATGCTATTCCAATGTTTACTTTGTCTTGAAAGCTTCTGAATCGAGCTAGAGAACTTCACCTGCAAGTCAGAAATGTGAAAATGGTGGAACCAGTTAGAGGGATTACAGGTCGTGTTTTTGCTTTTGGTTAGCTTGCATAGATGTTAGGGGATGTATGTGAACTGGTTTGGGCAAGAATGCTTGAAGGGATTGAGAGATGATACTCAAACTGCAGGTCTTGCCCTGTTTTTGCAGTTTGAGAGTGGTTCTGAGATTGAGGGTGTTTTGAAGGCTAAGGGCTCATGTATTAGCTTGGTTGTGTTGTGTGGAATGTGTTTGATAAGTTTGTCTAAGTGTTCTTGAGCTGATATGGTAGTTGGTATGTGTTATGGCACTTTTGTTCAACTTTAAGCAACAAATGTCAACTTGTGTTTCTAGGTCAGTAGAGGACCCCTAATGAGCTGCATAAACTCTCCTTGATCAGAGTGATTTGTCCATAATCTTGTGCTAAAGAGATTTGATCTGTACCTTCTTGATTTACCAATTGACATAAAGTATAACTTTTCAAAAATGGCTATTTTGCTTTATCTAAAAATGGATTAAACTTGCATACAATGTCCAAACTCATAGAACAACACCTTGGCACAAAGGATTGGAATTAAATTATGGAGTGTAGATGAGATAAAAGACCTGTAATCTAGCTTAAGGCATGCTGAGTTCAAATTGCAAGGTTATGGACATGTAACTTGGTCATGAACAAAGTGAGTTTTTGCCATATTGCAAAATTCGATTCTCCCTAACCATGAGGTTGTTTGAGAAGTTCTTGGACATTTTGGAAATCTTGGAATGTGTACTACAATCCATATTTGAAGTGCAATTTGAAATTCCAAGTGGAAGTGTATGGAAAATGGCCTTGAAGTGGGGTAGAAAACCTTGTCAAAATAGGTAAAAAATTCACTAAGTTAAGAATGGTTTAGTGCCCTTATTCAAAAATTTGTAACTTGAGATACAAGCTTCAAATGAGAAAACTTTGTGAATCAAAGTTGTAGACTATGCAACAAGCTACAACTTTCATGTTTTGACTTTTGTTTGAATCCAAATAAATCTTGGTGAAAGAGTGGGGCAAAGTTGGGAAAAAATTAGGGTTTTCCATAACTTAGAAAAATTCTAAGTTATGAAAAATTCCATTTCAAACCCTAATTTGCATTTCTTGGTTTCTTGGTGAACAAGTTTCATGATTTGGCATGTTTTGATGAAAAATGAATCTTGACTCTTGATTTTGACCAAAAAGTCAAAGTTTGACTTTTCAGTATACAGTCAAAATTGATCAATTGACTGGGAAATTCAACTGTCAATCTTGTGTACTTGGGATCTTTTGAGCTTGTTGAGAATGTCAAGACAATTCCATGGGGTCCTTGAGTCCATATGTGATCTTGGTTTGCCATTGGCTAGGTCAAACAGTCAAAAATTGCCTTTGTGCAGTCAAAACCCTAAAAATGACCATTTTGCCCTTTTGGTGATCTGATCAAATTTCTTGTGGAATTGTGATCCAAACTTGATCAAATAGTCCATGTGAGTTCATAATGTTGATGTGGCTCAATTTTCATGAGATTTGACTGTCAATTGGCCACAGTTGACTTTTTCCCCAATACAGTTGATTTCTAGGTCAACGGTCTAATTGACTGGGCAAAACTTGGAATCAGGACTTGAAACTTGGTATGGGTAAACTTGGGAGTCCAACATGAAGCATGAAAGTCATCTTAGGCATTTTAGGTCAAAACATCTTTGTGCAAACACAAACCCTAATTTGGGTCAACAGTGCAAGGAGAAGTCTTGAGCAGAGGAAACCCTAACTGGATCTTGATCTTCAAGGGCCTTGTGATGAGAAAATGTTGAGAAAATGGGAGGGCAAATTTTGGGGTACAACAGTTACCATTGTAATCTCAAAATGAATTTCAAATATGGATTGTAAAGCATGTTACAAGCTTTCCAAAATATCCAATAACTCTCCAAAATCATTTATGGTTAGGGAGAATCGAAGGTTTGAATTTGGAAAAATATCACTTTGGTCCATGGCATTTTTCACTATGCTACAAGTTGCAAATTCTATCCAGCCTTGCTTGTACTTGTTTACAGGTATATAAACCCTTCCACACTCAAAAATTGAATGCAAACTCAATGGATTAAGGCATGGTTCTGATCAATGAAGCATTATACAAAGGATTAATCTAAAAATGGCAAAAAGTTAACAATGCCATTTTGATAAAGTTAGCTTTATGTCAATTTGTTTCTCTTGAGCATTGCACCAAGTCTTTTGAAACAAACAACATCCACAAATATCAGGGAAAGTAAAACAACTTGGTGCATGCTTGAAGCTAGCCTGTACAGGCCTGACCTTGGTCACTTTACACTTTTCTTCAAAACCAAGTCAACTTGCAAAAAGGACATAACTTAGCAATATGATATAACCAAGTGTTGTAACCATTTCAAACAAGTTTTGAATATCACACTAAGTCAGAAGCACGAGCTAGCAAGTCCTCAAGCCTTCCAAAACACCAAAACCACATTTTCTTGCAAAACAGGGCAGGTTCTGCATTTTGACTTCCATCTTCCAATTGCCTCGTGCGTTTTGCCCCAAACCTCTTCCAACACACTCCATACAACCTACCTAAGCTATCCCAACCATTCCCAAGTGACTGTAACTCCATTTACACACTTCACCATTTTTGAATTCTGACTGTGCAGGTTGACTTCTATAAGCTTATTCAGGCAAGTTCAAAGCTAGCTAAGCATTGGGAAAGCTCCAAGGAACTTCAAGCAAGCTCACAAGCATCTCAGGCCTCACTGAAAACCCATACATTGCCATACTCGAGCTTGACTGAAATAGGTAAAGTTCAAACTTCTATCTCTCTATTTAGGAAACATTAGGCTTAGGTTTATGAATAAAAAATGTAGTACTCATTGCCCTTAAGCTGTACATATGCATAGATTTCATTTAAGTTAACTGAGTTGGGAGAATTTGATTGATGAACTTTCTGAAAAAACTAGGTTAGAAATTAGGGCCAGAGAAATTCTCTCTGGTCTTTGAGAGTTAGATTAAGTTTTTTATATGGTTAGAATCGTATGATCATGCTCTATAACTTTCATGTTGCAAGTTTTTGTTTTTAAGCACAAATGCAGGATTTCCAGTTTTGAATACCAGGCGCGCGTTTTTCTTGTCACAAGGTTGAAGATGAAGGCCATCTGGGTTGGGCCTGGCCATTCCATGCTATTTGCACCCCTGGGCTTGCTGTTTACACCCCCTTGGCCCATTGTTTTTATATTTTCATATTTTTTCATTTCTTTTTAGTTTCTGACTTTTATTTATTTTTCTAAATATTAAAAATTACCAAAAACATTTTCTAAAATTTTCATGTTGTATTTTATTATTTTTATTATTTTTTCTAGCATAAAAATAGTTTCTTAAATAATATACTTTTATTTTCTTAAAATAAAAACTTGTAAATGTTATAAAAATATTAAATATTTTTATTTTTATTATTTTTTAAACTTAAATAATATTGTCATACATATTTTATTTTATTTTAAACATTTTTGTATATATTTTATTTTATTTTCTTGTACATAAATAAATAATTATGATATATATATATTTTTCTTAAACCAAAAGTTAGGGTTTTACCCTTAAAAATAATCTCTTATTTTCTTATTATTTTTGATACATTAAATAGTTTATTTTTACATACATAAAAATAATACAAAAACATTTTGCATATTTATATTTATTTGCATATTTAAATATTGTCTATTTATTAATTTGCACAATTAATTCAATATGGTTGTAATAGTTGAATTAGGGCTTTTATTTTCTTGCAAATACCCCCTATTCAAACTTGTACCCCCTCCCCATAATCAATGTTGTAATAGTCAAAGATTTATTTTTACGCACTTTATTGTTTTCAAATATGCCATGATAGAAAGATTAGGGTTTGTATGCAAAAATCCAAAAATAAAACAAATAGCTAGACCTAATACAAGACAAAATGCTTGAAAAATGACAATACAATGCACACAAGCACCCCTAGGGTTTCATCCACTTGTTGCCTTAAAAATGGCCATGGTATGCATGCTAGGTATCTTGGCAAACAAAAAACAAAAACAAAAGATTATAGTCCCTCGATGACGCTATCTTGGTTGCCTATACAAAAATGATCTAGTCCCTAAAAAAAACTTGCTAAGATACTTAGCACTATTGCTATCATGGTCAATACGATGATCCACGCCTGTCCCGTTTAACATCCAAACACAAGGTTGTTTACCAAATGTAATGGTAAAACAACAATGTCAAAGGGTTAAAAATGTGTAGGAAAGATCTTTGAGTAGGTAGGTAGATGCTCCTAGTTACTTGATCAAAACTTGCAAAACATCCTTACTATTTTCAAACACACATCACAACACAATTTCAAAACATTTCCCAAAACAAACTTTCAAAACATTGAAACATTTTTCAAAAGACAAAACACCTTTGTATACATTCAAACAAGAATCATTACAAAGGTTGCCACAACGATGACCTCTTTTAAAAATACTTTCAAAACCACACACAAAAGCACCATTTCAAACAATTGAAAAGCAAAAGCAAAGTGATCTAAAACAAGTAACTAAGAGCCCATGGAAAACCATGGATGAAAAGGGTGCTAGCACTTTCCCTTTTCATAATCTACCCCCTGAACCCAAGAAAACATCTTAAAGGCCTTTCCTGTGCTTTTTGACCTTTCCTTTGGATAAATAAAAAGTTATTGGCGACTCTTGCTAAACTGAAACATTTGTGAACACAAACGCAAAACCTCAAGTCAGTTCTCCCACCGCATCACAAAACTGGCGACTCTGCTGGGGAATTATCTAAAAGTGGGGTTACCTTAGGGTTTTAGATCACCTTTACATGCTTATCTTGCTTGACTTGTATGCTTTACATTTGGTTCTATTGTTTGGGTTTGAAATCCTCTACCCGGATTTGGGAAACATTCACAGGTAAATAGCAATACGTTGTTGAAACTGTGCGGGGTATACCGACATGGTTGAGCAATAGCTATATTAGTGCGACATATTTGTGGGTACCGGTAGCCTTTGAGTTAATCAAAGAGAATACGGGGCCGCTGAGTGATGTCATAAAGCACTAATGGACTTTTAGAACCTTTACTTGACCATCTTGGCCTTTTTAGGGGTAGTGAGATGACTGGCTTTGGTGCAGTCCAAAGTTGGTAGATACTCGATATTACACTCATTGAGGGTTGTTTTCTTGGAATATTTCGGTCGCCAGTCAAGTGGCTAAACTGAAACAATGAACACAGAAAATAATCCAGTGATATAAAGGCTCCTTAGAACCCGGTTACTATTTATATGACAGGTTGAGCCAACTAAACTTCAAGAGGGTACTTACCTATGAAACCCCATGCAAGCCTGAAACTAGGATCTTGTGTGACTTGTTTGTACATATATACTTGTGCATAACATCATAAAATCATGAAGCATCATATGCATCCACTAACCATTTCAAGGATTTGGATCTTCATCTTTGTTCCTGTTTTGTATGTAATGGATTCGCTTCGCAGAAAACTATCCAAGTCAACCTTGTGAGAATTCCTCCTCAACTCAAGGAGTTTGCTTCAAAGATTCCAGAGTATTCTCCATTCACCGAGAGGCATGGTCGTCTTCTCAACTTAGTCAACACCAACACTGAGGAAGACATGGTGAAATTTCTCTTCCAGATCTTTGACCCCCTACACCACTGCTTCACATTTCCTGATTACCAGTTAGTGCCTACTTTGGAGGAATTTTCTCAACTCCTGAGGATTCCTATTCTCCATCAACTACCCTACAACGGTACAGAAAGAGATCCAAGGCCTGAAGATGTTGCTCAAGCCCTACACTTGTAACCATCTGATATCATAGGTCATTGGGAAACCAGAAGTGGTGTCAAGGGTTTCTTGTCAAAGTTTCTGTTTGAGAAGGCCCAACGCTGCTGGAATTCTTTGGACTTACAAGCTTTTGAGGAGATTGTGGCTCTTCTCATCTATGGGTTGGTCTTGTTCACAAACCCTGACCAACTTATAGATGTCAGTGCTGTCAAAATTTTCATGGCTCGCAATCCGGTGCCTACATTGCTTGGGGATATCCTCCACTCATTTCACACTCGAACAATAAGGAAAAGAGGTCTTCTCATATGCTATACTCCTCTACTGGAAAGATGGTTTATTTCTCATCTTCCCCAATTAGTCTTGAAAAATGAGCAAGGTTTTAGGTGGTCACAACAATTGATGACTCTTACACATTCAGATGTTCATTGGTGTTCTCGATCCCGAGAAAATGTTATCATCATTGACCGTTGTGGGGAATTCCCTAATGTCCCACTACTAGGCATTAGGGGAGGCATTACCTACAACCCTTGCTTGGATCTGAGACAGTTTGGGTATGCCCGAAGGGATGGCCCATATGACATGCTGATTCTAGACTTGGTTTTTGACTTCGACAACGACGAGCAAGGACTTCGACAAAGGTTCATCCAAGCTTGGAGAATGCCCAACAAAGTGGACAGTAAGACCTTGGGACAGAAGAATTCCATCCCCCTTGAGCCTTACCTCAAGTGGGTACGAACCCGCGCCCAAAGTCTTATGATGCCTTACCCCTACATTCTGCCTGTGATCAAAGAGCCTGTTATGGAAGGAGAGGTTCCATACACCCTCCTACATCCTGACATGCCAACATCACTTGAAGATTTACAAAGGAGTTGGATACAGCTCAAGGGAGAGCATGATACTTTTGAAGCATAATTCTACGCCAGTGAGAAGAAGGTTTTGGAACTTACTCGCCAACTTCACGAAGAGAAGACTCTCAATACCTACATCGCACCAAAGAGGATGCGCAACATCTTTTTATATTAGAATTTTGTATTATTTTGCCCATGGGGCATTGATGTACTAACAAATTCTTCTTATTAATATGACGTGTGTTCTTTTTTTTGTTTACAACAAATTTGAATTTCTGAATCCTTGAATGCATTACATGAATACATCTCATTCATCATATGCATAAGCAGGTCTTCACACCAGGTTTCCTTATCTCTCTGCTGTTTATTTAAGCAAGATGGATATAGAGCAGACGATCAAAGACTTACAAGCGCAGAATTCACAGTTCCAGCAACTACTCATGACCTTGGCTAAGGGTCAGGAGGATCTCAAAACTTTGCTAGAAAAGGAAAAGGAGAAAAAGAAAAAGAAAAGAGTTGGTGTGGCTACTCTGGGTAGAAGATTTGAAGGCCAAGCTAGAAGAGTCCTTGATTTCCCCTCAACATCTGATGAAGGGGCAGGAAAGGGAGCTGCAATGCCAACTGAGTCTGAGGAAGAGGAAGAAGAGGATGGAGATTATTCTGAGCAGCAGTATCCACCTGCGGATGACAAATACAAGAATCTGGAGGAGCGTCTGGCTGCCATGGAGGTACAGAGGGTGCCTGGGATGGACTTTGAAGATCTAGGGCTGGTCTCTGGGATCGTGATTCCCCCCAAGTTTAAGGTGCCTATATTTTCTAAATACGATGGTTTGTCTTGTCCAAATATGCATCTACAGTCTTACGTCAGAAAAATCCAACCGCATTCTTCTGATAAGGATATGTGGGTCCATTTCTTCCAAGACAGTCTTTCAGGGACGCAGTTAGATTGGTTCTACCAGCTAGAGAGATATGATGTACACAACTGGGAGGATTTGGCTGCTGCCTTCTACAAACAATATCAATATAATACGGACTTAGCACCAACCCGTACTCAATTACAGAGTATGGGCATGGTCTCGAATGAAGGTTTCAAAGAGTATGCCCAAAAATGGAGAGACTTGGCTGGAAGGGTGCATCCACCATTGTCTGAGAGGGAGCTTGTTGATATGTTCTTGGGTACACTGTTAGGTCCCTTTTTCAATCACCTGATTGGAAGTTCGTCTGTGGGGTTCACCGAGTTGATTCTGACCGGTGAGAGAGTTAAAGCTGGAATCAAGAGCGGGAAAATTCAAAAGGAGGCATCTGCTTCCACTGCCATCAAAAGACCTTTCCAGCAAAGAAAGAGGTATCAGCTGTCTACTCTCAAAGAAGTCAAGGAAGAGTTGAGCGCCGGCTAGCGGTGGGGGCTGTAATGATTCAGAAGTCTGCAGTTGATCAGCCTAGAAACAATCAACCAAGAACCAACCAAGCAAGGGTGGAAAGGCCTGCGCGGCAATACACCCGGATAAACATGACTCCCGCTCAGGTTTTACCCCATCTCTTGAAGTTAAACCTTGTCAGTTTGAGGGAGGCTCCTAAAAACCCTAACACTTCGTCACCGCACTACCATCCCAATTCCAAGTGTGCTTATCATTCAGACAGCCTGGGGCACGACACCAACAATTGTTGGGCCCTGAGGAATAAGATCCAGGATTTGATAGATGCTAAAGAAGTTGAATTCGACGCCCCTGAAAAGCCTAATGTGATCTCTGCTCCGATGCCAAAGCATGGCCACAATGCCCATGCTGTTGAAGAAGACCTTTTTGTTGCTACTGTTGATGATTTGATGACTCCGTTACTGATAATTAAGTTGAATCTGTTGAAGGCTGGGATTTTCCCAGGCTGTGAAGAAGATTGCTACCTTTGTTCATCCTTACCAACTGACTGTCCATTGTTGAAGTTAGGCATCCAACGCCTAATGGATAATCAAGAAATCCTTTTTGAAAAGACTCTTGTTACTCTGACTCCTGTCAATGTTGTTTCGATAATTACCATATCCGCCAATCTTTCCAAGGTCTCCAAAAGACCTGTTAAGATTACATCCGATCCAAAGATTGTACCTTTGAAGATAACTATGTTGGGGCCCATCTCGTACAAGTCCAACAAGTCAATACTGTGGAACTATGGGGGGGAGATCTTTTACCACGATGTTAAACAAATTGAATCGACTGAAGAGAGTTCTCATGAAGAGACTTCCGACATTGGAAACATTGATGGAACGAGTAAAATCACCCGCAACAGAAGAATTTTCTCTCCGGAGATTGCGCCACCAAAGGCAATCTTCGGACCCTCAGCCGCTCCTAAGGTTACTCCTGCACCGATCAACATATCTGCGAGAACTCCAGTTATTGAAGAGGTTGTAACTCTTGTGGTTGTCCCCTATGTTGTTGCTGATGATAGAGGGAAAGGGATCCAAGAAGAGCCTGTCATGACGAGGGCTCAGCCGCTGATCATCCCATAAACCACTCAGAAAGAAATGGAAGAGATTTTGAAAATAATCAAGAAGAGCGATTATAATGTTGTGGAGCAACTGGGGCAAACCCCCTCAAAAATCTCTATGATGGCCTTACTGCTTTGCTCAGAAGCTCATGCCAAAGCTTTGATCAAATTCTTGAAGACGACCCATGTGCCCCAGGAAACCTCCGCGGACCAGTTCCAGGAATGTGTAGCTAGCCTAACAGCAGACAATGGTCTAGGATTCTCCGACGTTGATCTAACAATCAAAGGGAGAAAGCATAATGACGCCCTGCATGTCTCGGTGGAATACAGAGGGACTACTCTGGCACACGTTCTGGTAGACACTGGTTCTTCGCTGAATTTCCTACCAAAGAAGGAATTGGATAGACTAGATTGTGAAGGTCTAACTTTGAAGCCCAACAACATCATTGTCAGAGCCTTTGATGGTTCTAAATGGATGGTCCACAGGGAGGTGGACATCCCGATTAAAGTGGGTACTGAAACCTTCAACTCCATATTCTATGTCATGGACATCCGTCCCTCCTATTCTTGCTTGTTGGGAAGACCCTGGATTCATCATGCTGGAGCTGTTACTTCAACTCTGCATCAGAAGCTCAAGTACCCTGTCCAGGGGAAAATTGTGAAAGTTCACGGTGAAGAGGAATACATGATAAGCCATCTTAATTCTTTCCGCTATGTAGAATTGGATGGTGAATTCATCGAAACCCCCTTTCAGCATTTTGAAGAGGTAGCTCAGGAGATTGCGGCAGTACCTTCTGTACCCATGATTACCCGACCTCCGCCTCGAATGTTGTCACTCAAAGATGAAAAGGTTGTGATTGAAGAAGGAGGAAGCACAATCTGGGGGAAACTTCCAGACTTCCCCTTTAAATCTGATAAATTCGGCTTGGGTTTCACTGCTTCTGCTCAAAAGGATGTGCGTCGCTCCCGGGATGGAGGACCACCAGTGAAGATCACCCATCATGGAGTCAATGCTTTGGAGGATGGTGAAGAGGAGAGCAACCTTGAAGACTGGATTTTCCCTACCGTTGAAGGAGGATTATGCAATTGGGAGGCAAAGGATTTTGTTCCCATTACTTTCATGAATCAGTAATTTATCTTTCGAACATTTCTGTTGGTTTGTAATAATTCCTAAATAATTCGTACACTTTTAACCTTGTGCCTTACCCGAGGTACATAGGTCCATTTGTAAGGGTTTGATTTTTCATCTTCATATGCCATTTTAATGAATCATGGACGTTTTCACATATAAACTTTTGTGTTCATTTTATTTCTTTTTGCATTCTATTTGTTTAAAGGTGATTATCTCTTACACACACCCACACTCACAAATGCAGGTACCCACCCATTCTGGATTCCATGGGTAACAATTCTGCTATGGCCTTCAATGACTCTGAAGATTTGGTCTACCATGTCGAATACGAAGGTGATGAAGACTGTGAAGTGCCTGGAAAATTGGCTAGACTGCTACAACAGGAAGAAAGGGCTATTCTACCTCATGAGGAGTTGTTAGAGACAATCAACTTGGGTACAGAGGAAGACAAAAAAGAAGTTAGAGTGGGTGACAACTTAGAGCCAAGTGTCAAGGAGTGCTTAGTTCAGCTGTTGAATGAATATGTTGAGATCTTCGCCTGGTCTTATGAAGACATGCCGAGACTTGATACAGATATTGTGGTTCACCGTCTCCCTACAAGAGAAGACTGTCCACCAATTAAACAAAAAGTCCACCGGATGAGGCCCGATATGTATGAAAAGATCAAAGCTGAAGTGATGAAGCAGTTTAATGTTGGCTTTCTTGCTGTTACATCTTATCCATAATGGGTCGCTAACATTGTGCCTGTGCCTAAGAAGGACGGCAAAGTCAGGATGTGCATGGATTACAGAGACTTAAACAGGGCTAGCCCTAAAGATGACTTTCCACTACCGTACATTGATATCTTGGTTGACAATACAGCTCAGCACAAGGTATTTTCTTTCATGGATGGATTTTCAGGTTACAACCAGATCAAAATGGCCCATGAAGACATGGAGAAAACTACTTTTGTTACACAGTGGGGTACGTTCTGTTATAAAGCGAGGCCATTCGGACTAAAGAATGTCGGGGAAACCTATCAACGCGCCATGGTGGCTTTATTTCATGACATGATACATCATGAGATAGAGGTCTACATAGACGACATGATAGCCCGTTCACAGACAGAAGAAGAACACCTCGACCATCTGTAAAACCTATTTGTCAGATTGAAGGAGTACAAGCTCAGACTGAACCCTAACAAGTGCACTTTCGGAGTCAGGTCCGGTAAACTTTTGGGTTTCATCGTCAGTAACAAAGGCATCAAGGTTGATCCTGCCAAAGTCAAAGCTATACAAGAAATGCCTGCCCCTCGCACTGAGAAGGAGGTCAGAGGTTTCTTGGGACGCCTAAACTACATTGCAAGGTTCATTTCTCACCTAACATCTACCTGTGAGCCAATCTTTAAGCTGTTGAAGAAAGATCAGGTGGTTAAATGGAATGATGACTGTCAAGTAGCTTTCGATAAAATCAAGGGTTATTTGCTAGAACCTCCTATCTTGATGCCTTCCGTCGAAGGAAGACCGCTTATCATGTATTGACTGTCCTGGAGAATTCAATGGGGTGCGTATTGGGCCAACATGACGAGTCTGGCCAAAAAGAGCATGCCATTTATTACCTTAGAAAAAAGTTTACCGACTGTGAGACCCGATACTCACTGCTCGAGAAAACTTGTTGCGCTTTGGTATGGGCTGCTCGCCGGCTAAGGCAGTATATGTTGACTCATACCACCTTGCTGATCTCTAAGATGGATCCGATCAAGTACATCTTTGAAAAGCCTGCTTTATCTGGAAGAATCGTTAGATGGCAGATGATCCTCACCGAGTATGATATACAGTACACGACCCAAAAAGCCATAAAGGGGAGTGTGCTAGCCGATCATCTGGCCCATCAAGCTGTCGAAGATTACCAGTCTATGAGGTTCGACTTCCCCGATGAGGATATCATGACATTGAGCAACATTGAAGAAAACAGACCGTGTGACGGACCTGAACAAGGATCCCAATGGACCCTGTACTTTGATGGTGCCTCCAATGCACTTGGCAACGGTATCGACGCGGTACTTATCTCTCCAGAAGGTTTCCATACACCTTTCACCGCCAGACTCTGCTTCAGCTGCACCAACAACATGGCCGAGTATGAAGCTTGTATCTTTGGTCTCAAGGCTGCAGATGACTTGGGAATCAAATCCTTGATTGTGTTTGGGGACTCGGCTTTGGTTATCAGTCAAATCAAAGGAGAGTGGGATACTAAACATCCTAACCTCATCCCTTACAAAGAACATGTCCTGACATTGCTACCTCATTTCGAGCAGATTACCTTCGAGCACTTCCCGCGAGAAGAAAATCAACTAGCAGATGCTCTAGCTACAATGCCATCCATGTTTAAACTTAACTGGGATAATGAGGCTCCCTAAATCACCATTGAGCGGATGGACGAACCTGCACATTGTCACGAGATTAATACCGAAGAAGTAGTGGACCGATCATGGTTTCATGACGTCAAAAGGTATCTCGAAGCACAAGAATACCCTGAAGGAGCTTTAGTCAACGACAAAAAGTTCTTAAGGAGATTCTCATCTAAGTTCTTCTTGAGCAATGGTATCTGTGATACGGTGGGAGAACTGACTTGAGGTTTTGCGTTTGTGTTTGCAAATGTTTCGGTTTAGCAAGAGTCGCCACTGACTTTTTATTTTATCCTAAGGAAAGGTTAAAAAGCACAGGAAAAACCTTTGAGATGTTTTCTTGGGTTCGGGGAGTAGATTATAGAAAGGGAAGGTATTAGCACCCTTTCTATCCATGGTTATCCATGGGCTCTTAGTTACTTGCTTAGATCACTTGCCTTTGCTTTTCAATTGTTTGAAATGGTGCTTTGTGTGTGTGGTTTTTGAAAATGTTTTGAAAAAGATGCCTTGTCTAGGCAACCGTTGTAACAATTCTTTACTCGAATGTTTTACAAAGGTGTTTGTCTTTTTGAAAAGATGTTTCAATGTTTTTTGAAAGTTGTTTTGAATGTTGTGTGGTGGAGTGTGTTTTGAAAGTAGGCAAGTGTGTTTTGCAAGTTTGATCAAGTAACTAAGAGTTGTCTACCCCTAAATTTACTCAAAGATCTTTCTCATGTTTTAACCCTTTTAACAGTGTTGTTTCACCATTGTATTTGGTGAACAACCTTGTGTTAGGATGTTAACGGGACGGGCGCGGGTCATCGTTTAGACCATGAATGCAATAGTGCCAAGTGTCTTTGGCAATTTTCTTTAAGGGACTTGATCATTTTTAGGCAACTTGAGAAAGCGTCATCGAGGGACTATGATCATTTGATTTGTTTTGTTTTGCCAAAGACACTCAACATGCAACATGGCCCATTTTTGAAGGCAACAAGTGGAGTAACCCTAAGGGTGCAAGTGTGCTTGGTGTTGTCCACTTTTATGCTTTTTGTCTTTGAATTAGGTCAAGCTATTTGTTATTTTTGATTTGCATACAAACCCTAGGTCTATCATGGCATAATTTGAAAGCTTTTAAATGCGGGAATTTAAAGTCCTAAATTATTACAACATAATTATGGGGATGGGGGTACAAATGTTTGAATGGGGGGATATTTTAGCAAGAAATTAAATCTAAAACTATTACATCCATATTGAATATACAAATTATTTAATTGTACAATAATTAAATAAATACAATAAATATGCAAAATGTATTATGCACAAAAATGATTTTTTTATATATGTGAAAGTATTTTCAATGTGAAATATAAACAAAAATAAAAAGGTCAATTTTTGGATATTTTTGTTATTTAGGGCAAAACCCTAATTTTTGAATAAATAGCAATTATTTATTAATTATATACAATATTTATATATTTATTTATACAAAAAATAAATAAAATGGAAGTATATTGTAAAAAAGTATTTTTTTAGTGTTATATATTAATAAAAATAAAATGTATTGTTTTCATACTTTTGTCCTAAATATTCTAATGACTATATACAAGTATTTATATTATATATTTTAATATACTAAATATATACAAGAATAAAATATTAATTATTTACAAAAATGGTATATTTTAGAAAATGTTTTCAAAATGTAAAAAAAAAAATAATGACTGAAAATATATATATTTTTGTATTATTTTTTAATATTTTAAATAAAAAGTATTACATTTATTTATATACATATGCTAAATGAAACAAATAAATACCAAATAAATGCAAAAATGTGAGAAAAATATTTTTAGTGTTTTTTCATGTTTGAATAAAAATATAGAATCAGAAACAAAAAGAAAAATGCAAAAATAATGAATATTTCACATAATGGGCCAGGGGGGTGTAAGTTAAAAAAGAGTGTGCAAAGAGTAAAAACAACCCAGGCCCAGCCCAATCACCACCTTCTTTAACCTCCAGCCATTCTGTTTGAATTTCGCGCGCCTCCTTGCTCAAACAACAAACTCCTGATTCTTTGACTTTTACACAAAACTCATAACACAAACATTGTAGAGCATCAAATCACGAGTTCAAATATGTAAAAAAACTTAACCTAACTCTAAGAAACCAGGGAGAATTTCTTCATCCCCAATTTCTGACCTAATTTTTCTTCAATGTTCATGGCCAAAATTCTCACAGCATACTCAATATAAATGAAAAGTAAATACATGGATGGCTTCAGGGCTATGAGGAGAACATGTTTCATTCACAAACCTAAGCCTAAATCTTCCTATATTGAGAGATAGAAGTTCATGTTTTTACCTGTTTCAACTTGAGTCGTGTAAAACAATGGAGGTATCTTCAATGGAGTTTGAGCTTTGGTACAACTTGCCTGAAGTCCAAGGATGCTTCTCCAACACCTACCTTGCTTTGAACCACTATGAATCGTGCTATGGAAGTTCACCTGCACAATTGAAAAATGAAAATGGCAACAGGGGTTAGGGATGTTACAGTTTGTATCTAGGGCTTGGGATAGCTTCAATGGATGGTAGGGAGTGTGTTTGAACAAGCTTTGGCCAAAACGCACGAGCAAACTGAGTTGTGCAATTCAATCTGCAGGGATGCCCTGTTTCTTGCAGAAAAATAGTGTTTTGATGAATGAGGAGGTTTGAGGGGTGGTTGATTCGTGTTTTAGGTTAGTTAGGGAGTGTGAAAGATGTTTACAAAGTTTGCTTAGGTTGGTGTTTACAGGAATGAGAGCTTGGAGTCAGTTTGCAAGTTTTCTTCTAATGTAAGCAAAGAGATGTCAACTTGTGATATAGGCCTGTACCAAGTTCTCAAGCATGCTGCATACTTTGTTCTTGATCAGTGGGATTTGCCTTGTGCCTCAAATATCTGGCTTGTACCTCTTGGATATGGTATTTGACATAAAGTGTATCTTTATCAAAATGGCAAATGTGCCTTTTCTATTTAAGGGATAATTTCATGTGTAATGACCAAATGCACAAAATAATGCTTGAACACAATGGTTTGGCATTTAATTATTGAGTGTGAAGAGGGTTAGAGGCCTGCAAGCTTGCATAAACCATGCTGAGTTGAAAATGCAAAGTGTTATGAGCAAGTTTTGGCCATGAACAAAAGTGACTTTTGCCCATCTTTGCAAATTCGATTCTCCTTAACCACAAGGGTGTTTGAGAAGTTCTTGGACAATTTGGAAAGCTTGGAATGTGTAATACAATACATCTTTGTAATGAAAATTGAAACTCCAAGTGGAACCATGTGAAAAATGGCCAAGAAGTTGGACAAAAATCCTGCCTAGAATAGGTCAAAATTTCTCTAAGTTAAAAATGTTTTGCACCCTTATTCCAAAAATCATAACGTGAGCTACAAGCTTCTTTTGAGAAAACTTTGTGAATCAAAGTTGTAGATGTTGCAATGTACTACAACTTTCATGTTTTGAGTTTTGTTTGAATCCATTTGCATCTTGGTGAAACAATGGGACAAAGTTAGGAAAAAATAAGGAAATTTTATAACTTAGAAAAAATTCTAAGTTATGAAATTTCTTTATTTTAAAACCTAATTTGCAATTTTGGGTTTCTTGATGAACAAGTTTCATAATTTGACATGTCTTGATGAAAAATGAATCTTGGCACTTGATTTTGACCAAAAAGTCAAAGTTTGACTTTTCAGTATACAGTTAAATTTTGATCAGTTGACTGGAAAATTCATCTGTCAATCCTGTGCATTTGAGATTTTTTGAACTTGTTGAATGTGTCAAGACAATGCCATTGATTCCTTGAGTCCATATGTGAACTTGGTTTGCCATTGGTTAAGTCAAACAGTAAAAAATTGCCTTTGTGCAGTCAAAACCCTAAAAATGACCATTTTGCCCTTTTGGTGATTTGATCAAATTTCTTGTGAAATTGTGATCCAAACTTGACCAAATGGTTCATATGAGTTCATTATGTTGACGTGGGTAAAAAATTATGAAGTTTGACTGTCAATTGGCCACAATTGACTTTTTCCCTAATACAACTGATTTCTAGGTCAACTGTCCAATTGACTGGGCAAAGATTGGAATCAAGGCTTGAAACTTGGTATGGATAAACTTGTGAGTCCAACATGAAGCATGAAAGTCACTTTGGGCATTTTAGGTCAAAACATCTTTGTGCAAACTCAAACCCTAATTTGGGTCAACAGTGCAAGGAGGAGTCTTGAGCAGAGCAAACCCTAACTTGATCTTGAACTCCAAGGGTCTTGTGATGAGAAAATGTTGATGAAATGAGAGGGAAAATTTTGGGGTACAACAGTTGCCCCTGTTCAATCTTCTTGCACCTGAAGAGTTAGATTGGCAATTTTGCCTTTCGCGTCTCGAAGGTAAAAGGAGATTGGACACTAGAGTGCCCTTAAATTTGCACTCGTCAAAACATAGGTGCGAGAATGGGCTTAGAGATGCCATTTGGAGATGGGCTTAAAGATGCAATCTGGAGGGGTGAAAGAATCTTGTCGGGGATGGGCTTAAAGATGCCATCTGGAATGAGTATCAGAAAGGTGTCCATGTTTTGGAATATCTCTGAACTAGGGGGTCTTGAATAAGCAATGGATTGACATCCGTGTTTGGAGAATCCGTAAACTGTTTTCAGAAATCTTGGATCTGAACAAGCGATAGGTTAACATCCGTGTCTGGAGAACCCGTAAACTGTTTTCAGAGGTATTGGATCTGAACAAGCGATAGGTTAATATCCATGTCTGGAGAACCCGTAAACTGTTTTCAGAGGTCTTGAAGTTGAATAAGCAATAGATCAACATCCATGTTGGGAAGCGTCCGTAAACTGTTTTCAAAAGTTGCATCTGAACAAGCGATAGATTAACATCCGTGTCTGGAGAATTCGTAAACTGTTTTCAGAAGTCTTGAATCTGAACAAGCGATAGGTTAACATCCGTGTCTTGAGAACCCGTAAACTGTTTTCAGAGGTCTTGAAGTTGAATAAACAATAGATCAGCATCCATGTTGGGAAGCGTCCGTAAACTGTTTTCAAAAGTTTCATCTGAACAAGCGATATATTAACATCCGTGTCTGGAGAATCCGTAAACTGTTTTTAGAAGTCTTGAAGTTGAATAAGCAATAGATCAGCATCCATGTTGGGAAGCGTCCGTAAACTGTTTTCAAAAGTTGCATCTGAATAAGTGATAGATTAACATCCGTGTCTGGAGAATTCGTAAACTGTTTTCAGAAGTCTTGAAGTTGAATAAGCAATAAATCAGCATCCATGTTGGGAAGCGTCCGTAAACTGTTTTCAAAAGTTGCATCTGAACAAGCGATAGATTAACATCCGTGTCTGGAGAATCCGTAAACTGTTTTCAGAAGTCTTGAATCTGAACAAGCGATAGGTTAACATCCGTGTCTGGAGAACCCGTAAACTGTTTTCAGAGGTCTTGAAATGGAGAAGGAACCGGTGTAGGGTTGCCTGATGAGTCCGTGTAGAACTGTATTTGAATAATTGTTAATGATAGCCTTTTATTCTTATCCTGAAAAGGACAAAATGTTAGCTAAACACAAGGTTATGTTGCATGAAATGTATGATGCAATATATGTTATATCGATGTTTATGATATGAATGTAATGAATGCGCATGCAAGCTGATGAGTTGTCTTGCTGAGGATAGATGAATCCTGGATAGCCAGAGATAATAGAATCTTGATTGCTGCTAGGGGAAGTGAGTCCTTGACTGCTACAGGGGATTGCAAGAATTTTTGATTGCTGAGGATGAGGCATCCTTGTTGACTGCTGACTGCTTGGGGAACAAGATCTTCAATTGTTGAGGGATCTTAGGACCACTGCTGGGGATACTAAAACTTAACTCTGAGGGGAATTAAGTTCTGGAAGGATTTCTGGCTGGGGAAATCAATTTTGAGAAAGCTTTTGTTCTGCTGAGGGTCCTGAAGTTTAACTCGGTTTGGGGAATTAAGTCCTGGATTTTGACATTGTTGAGGAATTTGGAGTTTAATTCTGCTAGGGATTCCTTCTGAAAGGGCATCAAGATATCTACCTGTACCTTCAACCTATCAGCAATCATCTTTCTTGATTTGTAAGGAAAATGATTATGTTCAAATGCATATGCCTATTTAACAAAACATTGGACGTTTCTCAAATAAAACATAAGTGCAAAAGAGAAAAAGGAAGACAAAGCAAACTTATGTATTTGTATTAACTTTCTATGAGTATCTTTGTACAAAGGAGACAGGCATCCTAGTAAGAGGATGTCGTCGTAAAAATTGAAAATTTTATACAAAAGAAAGATGGCTATGTGTAACAATTCCATGGGATTCCATTCTGCTATAGCCTTCACAACTCTGAATATCTGCCCATTCAATGCTTCGTCCGCCGATGACTGGATTGATCAGAAGCTTGGAGCTGGTTGATGAAGAGATTGTTCTTTAAAGTGATCCGACGAGACATAGTCATACGCTTTAATTCCCTAACTTTTGCCTGAATCGCCCTTTCGGGTTTTCGATCCACCGGGAAACCCTTTTTTGCTCAAGCCGCCCTTTCGGGTTTTCAACTTGCCGGGTGTGCAGATTTTTTGTTTTATCCCTAATTTTTGCCTGAACCGCCCTTTCGGGTTTTCGGTTCACTGGGATGCCCATTTTTGCCCAAGCCGCCCTTTCGGGTTTTCGACTTGTCGGGTTTGTTTCATGCGTAGTATCTTTTGACTATGTCTGCGTTTGCAGGGTGTGGCAAATCGTCGCCGTCCATGGTGGTCAGAATCATTGCACCACCAGAAAATATGCTCTTGATCACAAATGGTCCTTCGTAAGTAGGAGTCCATTTGCCCCTGGGATCACTTTACGGCAAGATAATCCGCTTGATTACGAGATCTCCGACTTGGTAAACTTGACATATGACTTTTTTGTTGAAAGCCTTGATCATCCGTTTTTGGTACGTCTGACCATGGCAAACAGCAGTGAGTCGCTTCTCGTCGATCAAATTGAGTTGATCAAGTCGGGTCTGAATCCAATCGTCTTCATTCAAACCAGCATCCTTCATAATCCTTAAAGAAGGAATCTGAACTTCCATGGGCAGGACAACTTCCATGCCATATACCAAAGAAAATGGGGTTGCCCCTGTCGAAGTACGTGCCGTCGTACGGTATCCATGCAGAGCAAACGGTAATATCTCATGCCAGTGTTTATAGGTCACTGTCATTTTCTGAATGATCTTCTTGATGTTTTTGTTCGCAGCTTCAACAACACCGTTCATCTTCGGCCGATAGGGAGATGAATTGTGATGATAAATCTTGAACTGTTCGCATAGAGCGGTGATCATAGTATTATTCAGATTTGTACCGTTGTCTGTGATGATCCTGTCGGGGACACCATACCGGCATATGAGGTTTTGCTTGATGAAGCGGGAAACCACATTTTTTGTAACAGAGGCGAAGGAAGCTGCTTCGTCCCATTTGGTAAAATAGTCAATGGCGACCAGGATGAAGCGATGTCCGTTGGATGCCGTGGGCTTGATCTCTCCAATCATGTCAATCCCCCACATTGAGAATGGCCAAGGAGTTGTCAGAACATTGAGAGGAACAAGAGGAATATGAACCTTGTCAGCATAGACTTGACATTTCTAGCAAGTACGGGAATGTTGATGGCAATCAGCTTCCATAGTAGACCAGTAATAGCCTGCCCTTAGACTCTTCTTAGCCATCGTATGTCCGCTCAAGTGGGTGCCAAATGTACCGCTGTGTATCTCAGTCATGATCAACTCTGCTTCAGCTTTGTCTACACATCGGAGTAAAACACAATCATGGTTGCGTTTATAGAGGATGTCGTTGCTCAGGAAGAACTTGGAAGCAAATTTCCTTAGGAACTTCTTGTCGTTTACGGAAGCTCCTTCGGGATATTCTCTAGTCTGGAGATACCTTTTGATTTCGTGAAACTAGGGTTGTTCCACTACTTCTTCGGTATTAATCTCATGACAATGCGCAGGTTCATCCATTCGCTCGATGGTGATTTGGGGAGCCTCGTTATCCCAGTTGAGTTTGAACATGGAAGACATTGTAGCCAGAGCATCTGCTAGCTGATTCTCTTCTCGCGGGAAATGCTCAAAGGTGATCTTCTCGAAATGAGGCAGCAATATCAAAACATGTTCTTTGTATGGGATAAGATTAGGATCTTTGGTGTCCCACTCTCCTTTGATTTGACTGATAACCAAAGTCGAGTCCCCAAATACGATCAAAGATTTGATCCCCAAGTCTATAGCAGCCTTGAGACCAAAGATGCAAGCTTCATATTCAGCCATGTTGTTGGTACAGCTGAAGCAAAGTCGGGCCGTGAAAGGTGTGTGGCAACCTTCCGGGGAAATGAGTACCGCACCGATACCGTTTCCAAGTGCATTTGAAGCACAATCAAAGTACAGGGTCCATCGGGATCCTTTTTCAGGTCCATCATACGGTTCGTTACCTTTAATGTTGTCCAAATTCATGATGTCCTCGTCCGGGAAGTCGAATCTCATGGATTGATAATCTTCGATAGCTTGATGAGCTAGATGGTCAGCTAGTACACCCCCCTTTATAGCTTTTTGGGTAGTATACTGGATGTCATACTCAGTCAGGATCATCTACCATCTAGCGATTCTCCCAGATAAAGCAGGCTTCTCGAAGATATACTTGATAGGATCCATTTTGGAAATCAACAAAGTGGTATGAGTCAACATATACTGCCTTAGTCGGCGAGCAACCCATACCAAAGTGCAACAAGTTTTCTCGAGTAGTGAGTAGCGAATCTCACAGTCGGTAAACTTTTTGCTAAGGTAATAAATGGCATGCTCTTTTCGACCAGACTCGTCATGCTGGCCCAGTACGCACCCCATTGAGTTGTCCAAAATGGCCAGGTACATGATCAGCGGCCTTCCTTCGACGGGTGGCATCAGAATAGGAGGTTCTAGCAAATACTCCTTGATCTTATCAAAAGCAGCTTGGCAATCGTTGTTCCATTCGACTACCTGATCTTTCTTCAATAGTTTGAAAATTGGCTCACAGGTAGACGTCAGATGAGAGATGAATCTGGCAATATAGTTCAAGCGCCCCAAGAACCCTCTAACCTCCTTTTCAGTATGGGGGCCGGCATTTCTTGTATAGCTTTCACTTTTGCTGGATCGACCTCAATGCCTTTGTTGTTGACAATAAATCCTAGAAGTTTACCAGACCTAACTCCAAAAGTGCACTTACTTGGATTCAGCCTGAGTTTGTACTCCTTCAACCTGGCAAACAGCTTTTGCAAATGTTCAAGGTGCTCCTCCTCTGTTTGTGATCGAGCTATCATGTCGTCTACGTAAACTTCGATCTCATGATGTATCATATCATGAAACAGAGCTACAATGGCGCGTTGATAAGTTGCCCCTGCGTTCTTCAGTCCGAACGGCATCACCTTGTAGCAGAAGGTACCCCATTGTGTAACAAAGGTTGTTTTCTCCATGTCCTCGGGGGCCATTTTGATCTGGTTGTAGCCCGAGAATTCGTCCATGAAGGAAAACACCTTGTGCTGAGCCGTGTTGTCAATCAAAATGACGATATGCGGTAGCGGAAAATCATCTTTAGGGCTGGCCCTATTCAAGTCTCGGTAGTCCACACACATTCTGACCTTGCCATCTTTTTTAGGTACTGGCACGATGTTAGCAACCCATTATGGATAGGATGTAACAACCAGAAAGCCAGCGTTGAATTTCTTCATTACTTCCGCTTTAATCTTTTCAGACATGTCGGGCCTCATTCGGAGGACTTTTTGCTTGATCGGTGGACAATCCTCTCTTGTAGGGAGATGGTGAACCACAATGTCTGTATCTAAACCCGGCATGTCTTCATAAGACCAGGCGAAGATTTCAACGTATTCATTCAACAGCTGTATTAAGCGCTCCTTGACATTTGGTTCCAGATTGGCACCCACTCGTACTTCCTTCCGGTCTTCCTCTGTTCCTAAGTTGACTGTTTCCAACAACTCTTCATGAGGCAAGATGGCCCTCTCTTCTTGTTGTAAAAGTCTAGCTAACTCTCCTGGTACTTCACAATCTTCGTCATCTTCATACTCAGCCTGATTGACCAAATCTTCAGAGTTGTTGAAGGACATAGCAAAATAGTCACCCATAGAATCCAGAGTGGATGGATACCTGCATTTGTGAGTGTGGGTGTGTGTAAGGGATAGCCATCCTTAAACAAACAAAAATGCAAAAGGAAAGAAAATGAACACAGTAGTTTTCATATGAAAAACGTCCAACGATTCATTAAACATGGCATATGAATATGAAGAGAATCAAAACCCTTACAAATGGACCTACATGCCCCGGGCAAGGCATGAGGTGAAAAAGTAGTGTGCAGATTGTTTAAAAGTAATTATTACAGACCAACAGAAAATGTTCGAAAGATAAGTTACTGATTAATGAAAGTAATAGGGACGAAGTCTTTCGCCTCCCAGTTGTGCAGTCCCCCTTCAATGGTTGGGAAGATCCAATCTTCGATGTTGGCCTCTTCGTCTTCGTCTTCCAAAGCATTGATTCCATGAGGAGAAATCTTGATGGGTGTCTTTTCAATTTTTGAGCGACGCATAGCTTTTTGCCCCGCAGCGGTGAATCCCAACCCAAACTTGTCTGTTTTGTGAGGAAAGTCAGGCAACTGACCCCATGTTGAGCTCTTTCCCTCCTTCATTGCAGCCTGTGCGTCTTTCAGAGATGCCATCCTGGCCACCTGCTTGGGTACCTCAGCTACGGCCTTTGCTACTGCAACCTCGGGAGCAATTTCCTCGAAGTGTTGGAATGGTGTCTCAATGAATTCTCCCTCCACTTCCACATACCGAAAGGAGTTCAGGTGACTGATCATATATTCCTCTTCACCGTGTACAGTTATGATTTTTCCTTTGACCGGGTATTTCAGCATCTAATGTAGGGAGGAAGTGATTGCGCCAGCATTATGTATCCATGGTCTCCCTAGCAAGCAAGAGTATGACGGACGGATGTCCATCACATAGAAAGTTGAGTGGAATACTTCAGTTCCTACCTTGATAGGGATGTCGACCTCCCCATGCACCATTATTTTAGACCCGTCAAATGCCCTGACAATGATATTACTTGGTTTCATCTCCAAGCCTTCACAATCCAATCGATCCAAAGCTTTCTTAGGCAGCACATTTAGAGAAGAACCAGTGTCGACCAAGACATGGGCGAGAGTAGTTCCTCGGCATTCAACTGACACATGCAATGCGTCATTGTGCTTTCTTCCCTTCGGAGTCAGGTCAGCATCAGAGAAACCTAGGCCGTTGTCGGCGGTAAGGCTGGCTACACAATCCTGAAATTGATCGGCTGAGGTTTCCTGGGGCACATGGGCTGTCTTCAAAAACCTTATCAAGGCCTTGGCATGAGCCTCCGAACAAAGCAGCAATGCTAACATGGAGATCTTCAAGGGGGTTTTCCCCAGTTTCTCCACCACGTCATAATCACTCTTCTTAATTATTTTCAGAATCTCCTCCATTTCTTTCTTAGAGGTTTCGGGGATGAGCAATGGCTGAGCCCTCGTCCTGACGAGCTCATCTTGGATCCCTTCCCCCTTATCAGCAGAAGTAGGAGGGACAACCACAGGAGTAACAGCTTCTTCAATTAACGGAGTTCTTGCAGAAAGTTTTGTCGGTGCAGGAGTAACATTGGCAGCAGCTGAGGGTCCAAAGATTGCCTTTGGAGGGGCAATCTCTGGAGAGAAAATTCTCCCACTTCGGGTAATCTTACTCGTACCGGCAATGTTTCCAATGTCGGCATCTTCTTCGTCAGAGCTCTCTTCAGTTATCTCAACTTGTTTAACACCATGGTAATAGATTTCTCCACCATAATTCCATGGTATTGATTTGTCAGATTTGTAGGGGACTAGCCCAGGCATGGTTATTTTCAGAGGTGCAATCTTTGGAACTGATGTAATCTTAACAGGCTTTTTAGGGACCTTGGAAAGATTGGTGGAAATGGTGATTATTGAAACATCCTTGATAGGGGTTGGAGTAGCAGGAATCTTTTCGAAAAGAATTTATTGGCTGTCCATTAGGCCTTGGATGCCTATCTTCAGCAATGGACAGTCAATTGGTAGGGAGGAACAACAGTAGCAGTCTTCTTTACATCCTGGGAAAATCCCAGCTTTCAACAGATTCAACTTGATTGTTAGTAGTGGAGTTACCAGATCATCAACAGTAGCCACATACAGATCTTCTTCAATAGCATGGACATTGCGACCATGCTTCGGCATTGGAGCAGATATTACGTTTGGCTTCTCTGGAGCATCAAACTCAACCTCTTTGCATCTATCAAGTCTTGAATTTTATGCTTAAGCGCCCAACAATCGTTGGTGTCATGCCCGATGCTGTCAGAATGATAGGCACATTTAGCATTGGGGTGATAATGCGGGGAAGTTGTATTCACATTTTTGGTGCCTCTTTGATAGTGGCGAGATTTAGCTTCAACAAATGGGGAAGAACTTGTGCAGGCGTCATGTTGATGCGGGTGAACTGCCGTTGTGGCCGTTCTACCCGTTGCTGGTTAGGGCTGGACTGATTGTTACGAGGCTGATCATTTGACGAATTTTGTATCATCACAGCCCCTACAGTCGGCCGGCGCTCCGTTCTTCCCAATCTTTTCTGAGAGTATATAACAGTTGCTTCCTTCTTGGCCAGAAATGATTTCTTAACAGTTGTGGATGCAGAGGCATCCCTTTGAATCTTCCCACTCTTAATACCAGCTTCCACCCGTTCTCCAGTCAGAATCAATTCAGTAAACCCTGCGGAAGAGCTCCCGATCAAATGGTTGAAGAATGGTCCAGATAGGGTCCCCAAGAACATATCAACTAGTTCCCTATCAGAAAGAGGTGGCTGCACTCTTCCGGCCAAGTCGCGCCATTTCTGGGCGTATTCTTTGAACCCCTCATTTGAGGCCATCCCCATACTCTGTAGCTGAGTACGGGTTGGCGCCAAGTCAGCGTTATATTGGTACTGGCGATAAAAGGCAGCTGCCAAGTCTTCCCAGTTATGCACTTCTGACCTCTCAAGCTGGTAAAACCAGTCTAGCTGTGTACCGGACAAACTGTCCTGAAAGAAGTGTACCCAAAGATTTCTGTCGGATGTATGAGGTTGAATTCTTTTGACATATGACCTTAGGTGCATCTTTGGGCAAGACAGCCCGTCATATTTTGCAAAAATAGGCACCTTAAACTTTGGAGGGATCAAAATCCTAGCAATCAATCCCAATTCTTCAAAATCTAGCCTGGGCACTCTTTGCAGCTCCATAGCTGTCAGTCTATCCTCTAGGTTTTTGTATTTGTCGTCCACTGGCGGGTATTGCTGCTCTGAGTAGTCTTCATCTTCCTCAACCTCTTCCTCTTCGGCCTCGAACTCAGAAGGTATTGCAGCCCCTTTTCCCTTACCGGTCCCCTCATCAGATATGGAGGGGAATTCAAGAACTCTCCTTGCTTCATTCTCAAATCTTCTTCCCAGCGTAGCTACCCCAACTCTTTTCTTCTTCCTTTTTCCTTTTTCTTGCTCTTTGTTCCCCAACAGTGCTTTTAGATCCTCCTGACCCTTTGCCAAGGTCATAAGGAGCTGTTGAAACTGTGAGTTTTGTGACTGCAGATCTTTGACAGTCTGTTCGAGATCCATCTTACTGAAATAAACAGCAGAAAGATAAGGAAACCTAGTGTGAAGACCTGCTTATGCATATGATGAATGATATGTTTATTCATGCAATGCATTCAAGGATTTAGAAATTCAAAATTATTGCAAACAAAAAGAACACACGTCATATTAATAAGAAGAAATTTTGTCAGTACATAAATGCCCCATGGGCCAAATATTACAAAAACTTCTTAAGGTAAAAAGACGTTGCGCATCCTCTTTGGTGCGATGTAAGTGTTGAGGGTCTCCTCCTCGTGAAGTCGGCAGGTAAGCTCCAAAACCTTCTTCTCATTGGCATAGAAGCTGGCTTCAAAAGTATTCTGTTTCTCCTTGAGTTAGATCCAACTCTTTTGCATTTCCTCCCATGATGTAGGCATGTCAGGATGTAGGATGGTGTAAGGAACCTCTCCTTCCTTAACAGGCTCTTTAATCAAAGGGAGAACATGAGGGTAAGGCATCATAAGACTCTGGGCTCGGGTTCTTACCCACTTGAGATAAGGCTCAAGAGGGATGGAGTTCTTGTGCCCCAGTGTCTTTCTATCTACCTTGTTAGGCATCCTCCAAGCTCTGATGAATCTTTGGCGAAGTCCTTGCGCATCGTTGTCGAGGTCAAAAACAAGGTCAGGAATCAGCATGTCATGAGGGCCATCCCTCCGTGCATATCCAAATTGTCTCAAAGCTAGACAAGGGTTGTAGGTAATGCCCCCTCTAATGCTAAGTAATGGAACATTAGGGAACTCACCACAACGATCGACAATGATGACATTTTCTCTGGATCAAGAACACCAATGTACATCAGAGTGTGTGAGGGTCATCAACTGTTGTGACCACCTTAAGCCTTGGTCATTCTTCAAAACAGATTGTGGAAGGTGAGAAATAAACCACCTTGCAAGGAGATGAGTACAACACATGAGAACACCTCTCTTTCTCATTGTTCGTGTGTAAAATGAGTGGAGGATGTCCCCAAGCAATGTAGGTATGGGATTCCTGGATAGGAAAATCTTGACAGCATTGACATCTATAAGTTGGTCAGGATTTGGGAACAAGACCAACCCATAAATGAGGAGTGCCACAATCTCTTCAAAGGCTTGTAGATCCAAGGAGTTCCAACACTCCTGTGCCTTCTCAAACAAGAATTTTGCCAAGAAGCCTTTGACACCACTTCTAGTCTCCCAATGCCCCTTGATGTCAGATGGTTGCAAGTGTAGTGCTTGAGCAACATCTTCAGGCTTTGGTTCTTTTTCCGTACCGTTGTAGGGTAGTTGATTAAGAATAGGAATTCTCAGGAGTTGAGAGAATTCCCCCAAAGTGGGCACCAATTGGTAGTCGGGGAATGTGAAACAGTGGTGAAGGGGGTCAAAGAACTGGAACAACACTTTCACCATGTCTTCTTCAATGCTGGTGTTGACTAGGTTGAGCAGTCTACCATGTCTTTCACTGAAGAGAGAGCTTTCTGGAATTCTGGATGTGAGCTCCTTGAGTTGAGGAGGGATTCTCACAAGGTTGACTTGGATGGTTTTCCTGCGAAGAATTTCCATGACCTACAAAACAAGAACAAAGATGAAGATCCAAACCCTTGAAATGGTTAGTGGATGCATATGATGCTTTATGATGTTCATGATGTATGCACAAACATATGTACAAGCAAGTCACATAAAACCCTAGTTTCAGGCTTGCATGGGGCTTCATAGGTAAGTACCCTCTTGAGTGAAGTTGGCTTAAAAACCTGTCCTATAAATAGTAATCGGGTTCTAAGGAGCTCAATATCATTGGATTGTTTTCTATGTTCATTGTTTTGGTTTAGCCACTTAACTAGCGACCAAAATATTCCAAGAAAACAACCCTCAATGAGTGTAGTATCGAGTATCTACCAACTTCGGACTGCACCAAAGCCGGTCATCTCACTACCCCAAATAAAAGGCCAAGATGGTCAAGTAAGGTTCTAGGTCATTAGTATTTTGTGACATCACTCAGCAGCCCCGTACTCTCCTTGATTGAACTCAAGGGTTATCGGTACTCACAAATATGTCGCACTAATATAGCTATTTCTTCAACCGTGTCGGTATACCCCACACAGTTTCCACAACGTATTGCTATCTATGAATGTTTCCCAAATCCGGATGTAGGATTTCAAGCCCAAACAAGAGAACCAAAATATAAAGCAATCAAAGCAAACAATTAGTCATGCAAAAAGGGTGATCTAAGCCCTAAGGTTACTCCACTTTTAATTTTCAGTCCCCAGCAGAGTCGCCAGTTCTGTGATACGGTGGGAGAACTGACTTGAGGTTTTGCGTTTGTGTTCACAAATGTTTCGGTTTAGCAAGAGTCGCCACCGACTTTTTATTTTATCCTAAGGAAAGGTTAAAAAGCACAGGAAAAACCTTTGAGATGTTTTCTTGGGTTCGGGGAGTAGATTATAGAAAGGGAAGGTATTAGCACCCTTTCTATCCATGGTTATCCATGGGCTCTTAGTTACTTGCTTAGATCACTTGCCTTTGCTTTTCAATTGTTTGAAATGGTTCTTTGTGTGTGTGGTTTTTGAAAATGTTTTGAAAAAGATGCCTTGTCTAGGCAACCGTTGTAAGAATTCTTTACTCGAATGTTTTACAAAGGTGTTTGTCTTTTTGAAAAGATGTTTCAATGTTTTTTAAAAGTTGTTTTGAATGTTGTGTGGTGGAGTGTGTTTTGAAAGTAGGCAAGTGTGTTTTTCAAGTTTGATCAAGTAACTAAGAGTTGTCTACCCCTAAATTTACTCAAAGATCTTTCTCATGTTTTAACCCTTTTAACAGTGTTGTTTCACCATTGTATTTGGTGAACAACCTTGTGTTAGGATGTTAACGGGACGGGCGTGGGTCATCGTTTAGACCATGAATGCAATAGTGCCAAGTGTCTTTGGCAATTTTCTTTAAGGGACTTGATCATTTTTAGGCAACTTGAGAAAGCGTCATCGAGGGACTATGATCATTTGATTTGTTTTGTTTTGCCAAAGACACTCAACATGCAACATGGCCCATTTTTGAAGGCAACAAGTGGAGTAACCCTAAGGGTGCAAGTGTGCTTGGTGTTGTCCATTTTCATGCTTTTTGTCTTTGAATTAGGTCAAGCTATTTATTATTTTTGATTTGCATACAAACCCTAGGTCTATCATGGCATAATTTGAAAGCTTTTAAATGCGGGAATTTAAAGTCCTAAATTATTACAACATAATTATGGGGATGGGGGTACAAATGTTTGAATGGGGGGATATTTTAGCAAGAAATTAAATCTAAAACTATTACATTCATATTGAATATACAAATTATTTAATTGTACAATAATTAAATAAATACAATAAATATGCAAAATGTATTATGCACAAAAATGATTTTTTTTATATATGTGAAAGTATTTTCAATGTGAAATATAAACAAAAATAAAAAGGTCAATTTTTGGATATTTTTGTTATTTAGGGCAAAACCCTAATTTTTGAATAAATAGCAATTATTTATTAATTATATACAATATTTATATATTTATTTATACAAAAAATAAATAAAATGGAAGTATATTGTAAAAAAGTATTTTTAGTGTTATATATTAATAAAAATAAAATGTATTATTTTCATACTTTTGTCCTAAATATTCTAATGAATATATACAAGTATTTATATTATATATTTTAATATACTAAATATATACAAGAATAAAATATTAATTATTTACAAAAATAGTATATTTTAGAAAATGTTTTCAAAATGTAAAAAAAAAATAATGACTGAAAATATATATATTTTTGTATTATTTTTTAATATTTTAAATAAAAAGTATTACATTTATTTATATACATATGCTAAATGAAACAAATAAATACCAAATAAATGCAAAAATGTGAGAAAAAATATTTTTAGTGTTTTTTCATGTTTGAATAAAAATATAGAATCAGAAACAAAAAGAAAAATGCAAAAATAATGAATATTTCACACAATGGGCCAGGGGGGTGTAAGTTAAAAAAGAGTGTGCAAAGAGTAAAAACAACTCAGGCCCAGCCCAAGTCACCACCTTCTTCAACCTCCAGCCATTCTGTTTGAATTTCGCGCGCCTCCTTGCTCAAACAACAAACTCCTGATTCTTTGACTTTTACACAAAACTCATAACACAAACATTGTAGAGCATCAAATCACGAGTTCAAATATGTAAAAAAACTTAACCTAACTCTAAGAAACCAGGGAGAATTTCTTCATCCCCAATTTCTGACCTAATTTTTCTTCAATGTTCATGGCCAAAATTCTCACAGCATACTCAATATAAATGAAAAGTAAATACATGGATGGCTTCAGGGCTATGAGGAGAACATGTTTCATTCACAAACCTAAGCCTAAATCTTCCTATATTGAGAGATAGAAGTTCATGTTTTTACCTGTTTCAGCTTGAGACGTGTACAACAATGAAGGTATCTTCAATGGAGTTTGAGCTTTGGTACAGCTTGCCTGAAGTCCAAGGATGCTTCTCCAACACCTAGCTTGCTTTGAACCACTATGAATCGTGCTATGGAAGTTCACCTGCACAACTGAAAAATGAAAATGGTAACAGGGGTTAGGGATGTTACAGTTTGTATCTAGGGCTTGGGATAGCTTCAATGGATGGTAGGGAGTGTGTTTGAACAAGCTTTGGCCAAAATGCACGAGCAAACTAAGTTGTGCAACTCAATCTGCAGGGATGCCCTGTTTCTTGCAGAAAAATGGTGTTTTGATGAATGAGGAGGTTTGAGGGGTGGTTGATTCATGTTTTAGGTTAGTTAGGGAGTGTGAAAGATGTTTGCAAAGTTTGCTTAGGTTGGTGTTTACAGGAATGAGAGCTTGGAGTCAGTTTGCAAGTTTTCTTCTAATGTAAGCAAAGAGATGTCAACTTGTGATATAGGCATGTACCAAGTTCTCAAGCATGCTTCATACTTTGTTCTTGATCAGTGGGATTTGCCTTGTGCCTCAAAGATCTGGCTTGTACCTCTTGGATATGGTATTTGACATAAAGTGTATCTTTATCAAAATGGCAAATGTGCTTTTTCTATTTAAGGGATAATTTCATGTATAATGACCAAATGCACAAAATAATGCTTGAACACAATGGTTTGGCATTTAATTATTGAGTGTGAAGAGGGTTAGAGGCCTGCAAGCTTGCATAAACCATGCTGAGTTGAAAATGCAAAGTGTTATGAGCAAGTTTTGGCCATGAACAAAAGTGACTTTTGCCCATCTTTGCAAATTCGATTCACCCTAACCACAAGGGTGTTTGAGAAGTTCTTGGACAATTTGGAAAGCTTGGAATGTGTACTACAATACATATTTGTAATGAAAATTGAAACTCCAAGTGGAACCATGTGAAAAATGGCCAAGAAGTTGGACAAAAATCCTGCCTAGAATAGGTCAAAATTTCTCTAAGTTAAAAATGTTTTGCACCCTTATTCCAAAAATCATAACTTGAGCTACAAGCTTCTTTTGAGAAAACTTTGTGAATCAAAGTTGTAGATGTTGCAATGTACTACAACTTTCATGTTTTGAGTTTTGTTTGAATCCATTTGCATCTTGGTGAAAAAATGGGACAAAGTTAGAAAAAAATAAGGAAATTTTATAACTTAGAAAAAATTCTAAGTTATGAAATTTCTTTATTTTAAAACCTAATTTGCAATTTTGGGTTTCTTGATGAACAAGTTTCATAATTTGACATGTCTTGATGAAAAATGAATCTTGGCACTTGATTTTGACCAAAAAGTCAAAGTTTGACTTTTCAGTATACAGTCAAATTTTGATCAGTTGACTGGAAAATTCATCTGTCAATCCTGTGCATTTGAGATTTTTTGAACTTATTGAATGTGTCAAGACAATTCCATTGAGTCCTTGAGTCCATATGTGAACTTGGTTTGCCATTGGTTAGGTTAAACAGTCAAAAATTGCCATTGTGCAGTCAAAACCCTAAAAATGACCATTTTGCCCTTTTGGTGATTTGATCAAATTTCTTGTGGAATTGTGATCCAAACTTGACCAAATGGTTCATATGATTTGATTATGTTGATGTGGGTCAAAAATTATGAAGTTTGACTGTCAATTGGCCACAATTGACTTTTTCCCTAATACAGCTGATTTCTAGGTCAACTGTCCAATTGACTGGGCAAAGATTGGAATCAAGGCTTGAAACTTGGTATGGATAAACTTGTGAGTCAAACATGAAGCATGAAAGTCACTTTGGGCATTTTAGGTCAAAACATCTTTGTGCAAACTCAAACCCTAATTTGGGTCAACAGTGCAAGGAGGAGTCTTGAGCAGAGCAAACCCTAACTTGATCTTGAACTCCAAGGGTCTTGTGATGAGAAAATGTTGATGAAATAAGAGGGCAAATTTTGGGGTACAACAATATCCTATACAAGCGCAATCATGATTGCATTCTACTCTGATGTGTGGACAAGGTTGAAGCTGAGCAGATCATGGCTGAACTGCATAATGGTACCTTTGGCACTCACTCAAGCGGACATACGATGGCTAAGAAGATTCTACGGGCAGGCTATTACTGGTCTACCATGGAAGCTGACTGCCATCGACATTCCCGAACATGCCACAAATGTCAAATCTACGCTGATAAGGTACATATACTTCCAGTTCCTCTCAATGTCTTAACAGCTCCTTGGCCATTCGCTATATGGGGAATCAACATGATTGGAGAGATCAAGCCTACAACATCCAATGGACACCGTTTCATCCTGGTAGCCATTGATTACTTTACCAAGTGGGTTGAAGCAGCTTCCTTCGCCTCCGTTACAAAGAATGTGGTTGCCCGTTTCATCAAGCAGAACCTTATTTGCCAGTATGGTATCCCCGACAGGATCATCACCGACAACAGTACAAACTTGAACAACACTATGATCACCGCTCTGTGTGAGCAGTTCCAGATTCAAAATAACAATTCATCTCCCTATCGGCCAAAGATGAACGGTGTTGTCGAAGATGCAAATAAAAATATCAAGAAGATCATACAAAAGATGACAGTCACCTACAAGGACTGGCATAAAATGTTACCGTTTGCTCTGCACGGGTACCGTACCACGGCACGAACATCAACTGGGGCAACACCTTTTTCTTTGGTATATGGCATGGAAGCTGTTTTACCTATCGAGGTTCAGATTCCCTCCTTGAGAATCATGAAGGATGATGGCTTGAGTGAAGACGATTGGATTCAGACCCGGCTTGATCAACTTAACTTGATCGACGAGAAGCGACTTACTGCTGTTTGCCATGGTCAGGCGTATCAGAAGCGGATGATCAAGGCATTCAACAAGAAAGTCAGACACCAGACATATCAAGTCGGGGACCTTGTAATCAAGCGAATCATCTTTCCGCAAAGTGATCCCAGGGGCAAATGGACTCCTACTTACGAAGGGCCATTTGTGATCAAAAACTTCTTTTCTGGTGGGGCAATGATCTTAACCACCATGGACGGCGACGACCTGCTGCACCCTGCGAATGCAGACATAGTCAAAAGATACTACGCATAAATGACCCAGCAAGTTGAAAACCCGAAAGGGAGGTTCAGGCAAAAATTAGGGATAAAGAAAAAAATCTGTATACCCGGCAAGTTGAAAACTCGAAAGGGCGACTTGGGCAAAAAAGGGTTTCCCGGTGGACTGAAAACCCGAAAGGGCGGTCCAGGCAAAAGTTAGGGAATTAAAGCGTATGACTATGTCTCGTCGGATCACTTTAAGGACAATCTCTTCACCAAATAAGCTCCAGGTTTCTGATCAATCCAATCATCGTTGGATGAAGCAACGAATGGACAAGATATCCAGAGTTACGAGGGCTATAGCAGAATGGGAACCCCATGGAATTTTTACACATAGCCACCTTTCTTTGTATAAAATTTTCTCATTTTTTATGACAACATTCTCTTACTAGGATGTCTGTCTCCTTTGTACAAAATACTTACACAAAGTTAATACAAAGATAATTCAAAGTGAATAAAACTATTTGCCTTTTCTTCTTTTTTACACTTGTGTTTTATTTGAAAACGTCCAATGGTTTATTAAATGAGCATATGCATTTGAATATAATCACCGTTTACAAATAAACGAAATGTGAAAGAACAATTACTGACAGGTTGAAAGTATGGGAAAACGTATTTAGGCTATTCAGAGAGAAACCTCCTGCGACACGTCATCTAGGTCCCTAACGGAGCTAAAGCCTTGAAATACATATCCCCAGCGGAATTAAATTTCAAAATCCTCGCCAGAGTCGAAACTTCAAACTCCCAATCCCCAGCGGAGTTATATTTCAAATCTTTAATTCTCACCAGGGTTAGGTCTTCAAAATCCCAATCCCTAGCAGAATAAAAACCTTGGGTCATATAATCCCCAGTAAAGATGAAACCTTCTTCCCCAGCGAAGTCAAATTTCCAAATATCAATCTACAGCGAAAACCATTCAGCTTTCCCCAGATTCCCTAACAAGTTGTCTTAAAATCTGAGAATCAACCAGATAACTGTTAACTTTTATCCCCAACCTCCGGATACTTCCCCAGTAGATGGGCATACAACCCCAACTCCTGAACTTTTTCCAAACAGGAATAAGCCTTTTCCCCCAGAGTCCTGATCTCCCCGGAAGAGTAGCTACTCTCCAGCAGTATAGCTATTCCCCATAGAGTTTTTATTCCCCAACATAATGAAGATTTTCATTCTTAACTCCCTAGTTTGAAGTCCCCAAGGGTTCAAATTTTTCCTAGCAGATTGAAGATTCTCACTCCTGATTCCCCCAGTGAAGTTGCCAGAGTCTTCATAACTCCCTAGCTTGGGTTTTCCAGAATTTTTAATCCCCTACAGATCGAAGATTCTCATTCTCACCTCTCCAGTGAAGCCCCCAAGGAATTCAATTTCCCCAGAAGATTGAAGTTTCTCATTCTTGATTCTCTGCCGAAGCCATCAAGGTTTTCCTTATTCCCTAGCAGATCAAGTTTTTCCTTTGATTGATCCCCAGTAGAGGTCATCAGAAGTTTCCTTATTCCTCAGCCGAGTAAGGATTCCCATTGTGTAATCTCCATCCATAGTCATCAAAGATCTCTGGATTCCCCAAGCAGGTTTCTCAAGCGGACTTGAAGGATCCCTATATCCCCAGGAAAGTCTTGAAGGATTCTCACATCCATAGAAGTTGTCAAAGTTTTTGATAATCCCCACAAGTCTCCAAGGATTTTCTATCCCCAGCAGTGGTCCAAGGATTTCTCATCCTCAACAATCAAAGAGCTTGAATCTCCAACAGCGGTCAAGGATTTATTTTCCCCGACAACAGTCAAGGATTTTATTATCTCCAGCTATCAAGGATTTATTTTCCTCAGCAAGACAGCTAATCAACTTACATGCGCATACATTACATTCATATATCATAAACATTGATAAAACATATATTGCATCATACATTTCATGCAACATAACTTTGTGTTTCATCTAACATTTTACCCTTTTCAGGATAAGATTAACAAGCTACCAATATACAATCATGAAAACAACTTAGAGATGCTCCAGACAAGGATGCTTTTCCATCGCTTATTCAAAATTAAAGCTCAGAAAATAGCTTAAGGATGCTCCAGACACTGATGCTATTCTATTTGCTTATTCAAAGAGTTCAGAAAACATCTTAGGGATGCTCCAGATGCGGATGCTATTCTATTGCTTATTCAAATTCAAAATTCAGAAAACAGCTCAGGGATGCTCCAGATGCGAATGCTATTCTATTGCTTATTCAAATTCAAAATTCAGAAAATAGCTTAGAGACTCTCCAGACACGGATGCTATTCTATTGCTTATTCAGTTTCAAAGATCAGAAAAAAGCTTAGAGATGCTCCAGATACGGATTCTATTCTATTGCTTATTCAGATTCAAACCTCAGAAAATAGCTCAGAGATGCTCCAAACACGGATGCTATTCTGTCTCTTATTCAAATACAAGATTCAGATACGCCCCAAACACGGTTGCCATTCTGTCACTTATTCTGAATTTTTCCCCCAAGCCCAGAGATGCTCCAGACACGGATGCTATTCTGTCGCAAATTCAACCCCAGTTATGGCTCGGATACGCTCCAGAAACGGCAGCTATATCCTTGCTCGTACAGATTTAGTCTCCAGATTGAGTCTAGATACGTTCCAGACACGGATACCATTCTTACACTCATTCTTCTAACTTACAACATACAATTCAACAAACATTCTTAGATGGCATCTTTAAGCCCATCTCCAACAAGATTCTATCACATCTCCAAATGGCATCTTTAAGGCCATTCCCTCAACCACATTTTGACGAGTGCAAATTTACGGGCACTCTAGTGTCCAATCATCTTTTACCTTCGAGTCACGAAAGGCAAACTCGCCAATCTAACTCTTCGGGTTCAAGAAGATTGAACAGGGGAAGCTGTTGTACCCCAAAATTTTCCCTCTCATTTTATCAAGATTTTCATCACAAGGTTCCTTAGACTCCAGACAAGATTTGGGTTTGCTCTGCTCAAGACATCTCTTTGCACTGTTGACCTGAAATTAGGGTTTGAGTTTGCACAGGGATTTTTGGACTTCCAATTCTCAATATGACTTTCATACTCCATGTTGGACTCATAATATTTCTCATACCAAGTTTCAAGCCTTGAATCAAATTTTTGCCCAATCAATTGGACAGTTGACCTAGAAATCAGCTGTATTAGGGAAAAAGTCAACTGTGGCCAATTTACAGTCAAACCTCATAAATTTTGACCCACATCAACATTATAGACTCATATGAACCATTTGATCAAATTTGGACCACAACTCCTCAAGAAATTTGATCAGATCACCAAAAGGGCAAAATGGTCATTTTTAGGGTTTTGACTGCAAAAGGGCAATTTCTGATTTTTGACTTAGCCAATGGCAAATTGGGTTCAAGCATGGATTCAAGGACTCAATGGCATCATCTTGACCTAATCATAAGGTTCAAAAGAGCTCAAATGCATTGGATTGACAGATGAATTTTCCAATCAACTGATCAAAAATCAATTGTACACTAAAAAGTCAAACTTTGACTTTTTGGTCAAAATCAAGTGCCAAGGGTCATTTTTCATGAAGATGTATAAAAACATGAAACTTGTTCACCAAGAAACATAAATTTCAAAATTAGGGTTTAAGATTGAAATTTTTCATAGCTTAGAAATTTTCTAAGTTATGAAAATTTCTTATTTTTTCCCAACTTTGCCCAATATTTTCACCATGATGCAATTGGATTCAAAGAAAACTTCCAACATGAAAGTTGTAGTCCTCCACAAAATTTACAACTTTTATTCACAAAGTTTTCCTAAAATATGCTTGTATATCAAGTTATGATTTTATGAACAAGGGTCCAAAAACTTTCTAACTTAGTGAAATTTTGCCCTAGTTTAGGCAGGATTTTGACCTATCTTCATGGAAATTTTTCACATAGTTCCCATTGGAATCTCAAAATGCATTTCCAAATATGGATTATAGAGCATGTTACAATCTTTCCAAAATTTCCAAGAACTCTCCAAATTAATTTATGGTTAGGGATAATCGAAGGTTTGAATTTGGCAAAATATCACTCTGGTCCATGGCATTTTTCACTATGCTGCAAGTTGCAAATTCTATCCAGCCTTGCTTGTACTTGTTTACAGGTATCTAAACCATTCCACACTCAAAAATTGAATGCAAACTCAATGGATTAAGGCATGGTTCTAATCAATGAAGCATTATACAAAGGATTAATCTAAAAATGGCAAAAAGTTAACAATGGCATTTTGATAAAGTTGGCTTTATGTCAATTTGTTTCTCTTGAGCATTGCACCAACTCTTTTGCAACAAACAACATCCACAAATATCATGGAAAGTACAACAACTTTGTGCATGCTTGAAGCTAGCCTGTACAGGCCTGGCCTTGGTCACTTCACACTTTTCTTCAAAACCAAGTCAACTTGCAAAAAGGACATAACTTGGCAATCTGATATAACCAAGTGTTGTAACCATTTCAAACAAGTTTTGCATATCACACTAAGTCAGAAGCATGATCTAGCAAGTCCTCAAGCCTTCCAAAACACCAAAACCACATTTTCTTGTAAAACAGGGCATATTCTGCATTTTGACTTCCATCTTCCAATTGCCTCGTGCGTTTTGCCCCAAACCTCTTCCAACACACTCCATATAACCTACCTAAGCCATCCCAACCATTCCCAAGTGACTGTAACTCCATTTACACACTTCACCATTTTTGAATTCTGACTGTGCAGGTTGACTTCTATAAGCTTATTCAGGTAAGTTCAAAGCTAGCTAAGCATTGGGAAAGCTCCAAGGAACTTCAAGCAAGCTCACAAGCATCTCAGGCCTCACTGAAAACCCCTACATTGCCATACTCGAGCTTGACTGAAACAGGTAAAGTTCAAACTTCTATCTCTCTATTTAGGAAACATTAGGCTTAGGTTTATGAATAAAAAATGTAGTACTCATTGCCCTTAAGCTGTACATATGCATAGATTTCATTTAAGTTAATTGAGTTGGGAGAGTTTGATTGATGAACTTTCTGAAAAAACTAGGTTAGAAATTAGGGCCATAGAAATTCTCTCTAGTCTTTGAGAGTTAGATTAAGTTTTTTATATGGTTAGAATCGTATGATCATGCTTTATAACTTTCATGTTGCAAGTTTTTATTTTTAAGCACAAATGTAGGATTTCCTGTTTTGAATACCAAGCGCGCGTTTTTCTTGTCACAAGGTTGAAGATGAAGGCCATCTGGGCTGGGCCTGGCCATTCCATGCTATTTGCACCCCTGGGCTTGCTGTTCACACCCCCTTGGCCCATTGTTTTTATATTTTCATATTTTTTCATTTCTTTTTAGTTTCTGACTTTTATTTATTTTTCTAAATATTAAAAATTACCAAAAACATTCTCTAAAATTTTTATATTGTATTTTATTATTTTTATCATTTTTTCTAGCATAAAAATAGTTTCTTAAATAATATACTTTTATTTTCTTAAAATAAAAACTTGTAAATGTTATAAAAATATTAAATTTTTTTATTTTTATTATTTTTTACACTTAAATAATATTGTCATACATATTTTATTCTTTTTTTAAACATTTTTGTATATATTTTATTTTATTTTCTTGTACATAAATAAATAATTATGATATATATATTTTTCTTAAAACAAAAATTAGGGTTTTACCCTTCTCAAAAATAATCTCTTATTTTCTTATTATTTTTGATACATTAAATAGTTTATTTTTACATACATAAAAATAATACAAAAACATTTTGCATATTTATATTTATTTGCATGTTTTAAATATTGTCTATTTATTAATTTGCACAATTAATTCAATATGGTTGTAATAGTTGAATTAGGGCTTTTATTTTCTTGCAAATGTCCCCCTATTCAAACTTGTATCCCCCTCCCCATAATCAATGTTGTAATAGTCGTGGATTTATTTTTACGCACTTTATTGCTTTCAAATATGCCATGATAGAAAGATTAGGGTTTGTATGCAAAAATCCAAAAATCAAATAAATAGCTAGACCTAATACAAGAAAAAATGCATGAAAAATGACAACACAATGCACACAAGCACCCCTAGGGTTTCATCCACTCGTTCCCTTAAAAATGGCCATGGTATGCATGCTAGGTATCTTGGCAAACAAAAAACAAAAACAAAAGATCATAGTCCCTCGATGACTCTATCTTGGTTGCCTATACAAAAATGATATAGTCCCTCAAAAAAAACTTGCTAAGATACTTAACACTATTGCTATCATGGTCAATACGATGATCCGCGCCTGTCCCGTTTAACATCCAAACACAAGGTTGTTTACCAAATTCAATGGTAAAACAACAATGTCAAAGGGTTAAAAATATGTAGGAAAGATCTTTGAGTAGGTAGGTAGATGCTCCTAGTTACTTGATCAAAACTTGCAAAACATCCTTGCTATTTTCAAACACACATCACAACACAATTTCAAAACATTTCCCAAAACAAACTTTCAAAACATTGAAACATTTTTCAAAAGACAAAACACCTTTGTATACATTCAAACAAGAATCATTACAAAGGTTGCCACAACGATGGCCTCTTTTCAAAATACTTTCAAAACCACACACAAAAGCACCATTTCAAACAATTGAAAAGCAAAAGCAAAGTGATCTAAAACAAGTAACTAAGAGCCCATGGAAAACCATGGATGAAAAGGGTGCTAGCACCTTCCCTTTTCATAATCTACCCCTCGAACCCAAGAAAACATCTTAAAGGTCTTTCCTGTGCTTTTTGACCTTTCCTTTGGATAAATAAAAAGTCGGTGGCGACTCTTGCTAAACCGAAACATTTGCAAACACAAACGCAAAACCTCAAGTCAGTTCTCCCACCGCATCTTAGGTTGTTAAACTGATAAAAATCCTTCTCTTTCAATGCTTTGGATATTGATTTGATTTGCTTTGAAAACCTTCCAAATTTGGCTTCTTTTCAATCTTTTTGTGCACTCTAACGCTTGGCATGAATTTGAATGATGATAGCTGTATAATGAAGCCTGAAATAATCACAAGATCCTTTGTTATCAATATTTAGGATTTTATTTGATTTATTATGATTTGATTTAAATTAATTCAAATAAAAATCAAATAAATAATAAAAATAAGATATGGACAAGTGGAAAGGGCTAGAGCACGTGGGCTATGTTGCCAACTTAAAACAAGTGAAAAAGATTGGGCCCATTTGGCAAAATTTGAAGTTTTAGGCATAGTTGACTTTTGGTAGTTTTAGAAAAAAGGTCAACTTCACAAATGCATAACTTCCTCAATTTTGACTCTTTTGAGGTGTTCTTGGACTTTTTAGAAAGCTTGATATGTTCTATAATCAACACTTTTGGTCTCATATAATTTTGATATTCCATGCTTAAGTATTAAGCTTTGACAAAAAGGGTGTTTTTGTTGACTTTTCAAAATGACCTATAATGTCCAAATTCATAAATTCTTGTGAGTTCATATTTTGAACTTGGGAGATGAATATGGATTGTATGTAATTGCATCCTATTCAAAATGAGCTTTGGATGGGTCATTTCTGATAAAGTATGCGAAAGTTATGCTTGGTCAAAGTTGAGTTGACTTTTCCTACAAAACCCTAACTTAGCAACTTTTGAGTCTTGATGAATTATGAGCAATCCTTGATGAATCATAATCAACCCTTGATCAAATGATGAAATATACTCTAAAATAAGGATGTTTGACCAAAAATCTTGAAGTTTGACTGTATATAGGTCACAGTTGACTTTTGCCCTAGCATAGTCGATTTTTGGACCTTTGAGCAATTGACTGAGCAAACATCCTCTGCAAGGCTTGAAAGTTGACATGGATGATCTTGAGAACATATTAGGACAATTTTGAGAATTTGGGGCCACTTGGACTTAAGTATCTTGATGCAACATGAAACCCTAATTTGGGGTAGTCTGCCTTAGGAGAGAGCTTGTCTGGTCAACCCTTGGACTACCTTGAGCAACTTGGGGATCTTTCTTGCAATTATTTGAGAAATATGGGAGGGAAAATTTTGGGGTACAACAGCTTCCCCTGTTCAATCTTCTTAAACCTGAGGATGTAGATTGGCTTTCGTGTCTGTGATACGGTGGGAGAACTGACTAGTGTTTTGCGTTCGTATTCGCACTTGTGCGGTTGAGCAAGAGTCGCCACCGACTTTTTATTTTATCCTAAAGGAAAGGTTAAAAAAGCACAGCAAAAACCTTTTGAGATATTTCGTGGGTTCGGGGGGTAGATTATGAAAAGGGAAGGTATTAGCACCCTTTTCATCCATGGTTATCCATGGGCTCTTAGTTACTTGGTTTTTAGATCACTTGCCTTGTTTTTCGGTTGCTTTGAAAATGGTGTGTGTGTGGGTGCTTTTTGAAAATGTTTTGGAAAAAGATGCCTTGTCTTAGGCAACTAATGTATTTGACTCGTGATTGAGTGTTTTACAAAAGTGTGGATCTTTTCGAAAAGATGTTTTCAAATGTTTTTTTTTTAGAGTTTGTTTGAAAGTGTTGTGGATTGTGGTTTTTGAAAAGAAGGCAAGTGTTTTTGCAAGTTTGATCTCAAGTAACTAAGAGTTTTGTCTACCCTATTGTACTCAAAGGTTTTTTGTTATGTTTTAACCCCTTTTAACAATTTTGTTCCACCATTGAATTTGGTGGACAATCTTGCGTTTAGGAAGTTTATTAGGGACGGGCGCGGGTCATCGTATGGACCATGAATGCAATGGTGCCAAGTGTCTTTGGCAATTTGCTTTGAAGGGACTATGATCATTCCGTTTAGTCAACACTTTGAGACTTATGATCATTTGATTTTGTTTTGCCAAAGATACTCGGCGTGCAAGCATGGCCCATTTTGGAAGGCAACATGTGAGATTACCCTAGGGGGTGCAAGTGTGATTGTGTATTGATTACATGTATTTGTCTTGTATTAGGTTATCTAGCGTTTGATTTTATGTACATGCAAACCCTAGGTCTAACCATGGTATAATTGGAAAACTGTAAATTGCGGAATGTAAAATCTACGCTATTACAAAGTAGTATCCGGGAGTGGGGGTACAAGTGTATGAATGGGGATGAGACTTATAGTATCCAATAAGTTACAACCAAATCGAATGTGCGATCAAACGTAAATATCGAATATACAAATATAAGATAAACAAATGTGTATAGGGCAATGTGAATGTATTTGTGTAAGTGTAAGTGTAAGTGTGTATATGTATTGTGTAATTTATTTACAGGTGCGAAATGTGAGATTGAAGCGTATTAGGATTTTTGACCTAAATATGTATTTTAATGAATCTTTGATTTGCATGCTTTTAATATGTATAAAAAGAAAAATGTTTTAACTTAAATGTTCAAGTTTTAATTAAATTGTATCTTTATTTGTTTATATACAAAAAGTATTTTAATCAAATGTTTGTGAATTTTAATATTATAGAAAAAATGTATTTCTATTATTATGTACAAATATGTATGTTAATTAAAAAGTTTTCAATTTTAATTATATAAAAAAAAGTGTATAATATGTACAAAATGTTTTAAGAATTTTAAATTATGCAAGAAAATGTATGTTTATTTTAGTATGTGCAAAATATATTTTTATTAAAAGAGTAAACAAAATAAAAAGAAAGTATTTTCAATTTAATATATGACAAAATGTATTTTAATTATGTGCTTAAAGAAGAGATACATATTTTTACCAAATGGATTATATTAATTAAGAGTGTATTAAAACTATATTAGGTTAGAAAATTAGTATATTGTTTATATAAAAAAGGTTATCAATATTTTGTAAAGAAAAGAATCATTTAATGGGCTTTTGGGGGGTGCAGAATGGGCAAGGCCCAAGTTAAACTGGAAACAAATTTAGGGTTAGGTTTTGTTAGTTCAGTTTGGGGAAAGAATTAGGTTTAGGCGAGGCAGCGGCGGCGTTCGCGTGTTCAACGTTCTCTTCCTCGTTCATCCTGCTTCTTGGTCATGGTTACTGAGTTTATCTTTATGCATGTCCCGGTACTTCCTTCCGTTCGAGGCCACCGGCGCCACCCATCTTCCTCCTCTTCACACTAGCTCCAACGGCAAAATGAAAGGTATGACTTTATTCAACGTATTAGGGGGCCTCGTGTTTTGTATGTTTAGTTCTCTACTTATTAATTCGGATCTATGTGTTTTTTTGTTGATTATGCGAAGAGGAAAGGAACTGTACCTTTCTGAGGAGACGGAGGAGTGACGGTGGTGGAGGCGCCCAGGACGGCCGGAATGAGCGGAGGGAGCGTGACGAATCTTTGCTTCTGGCGACCCTGGTATCTTTTATCTTTTCGCCATTTTCTAGGGTTTAATGATGACTTTAACTGAAAAATCCTACCTTGAATTTGCCCTCTTCTTCTTCTTCTTCAACACTGTGTATTTATTGCCTTTGAGCATTTGTATGCCTTTGTATCGTTGCCTAGCCTATGATGAAGCTTGCTTCTGAGGCCCTTGATGCTTTTGAATTGTTGCCTTGTGTTACCTTGAACTTGCCTCTCCTGTATGTTTGCTTGCCTAGAACTTTTGCTTACGTTGCCTCGAATATTTTGCCTTGGGATTATTGAGCTTGCCCCATGATGTGTATACTGAGGGCTAGGGGTTTGGACACTGAGTTGCTTGGATTGAAGGGTTTTTGTGTTGGGTGGACTGGTCTTGCAGGGCATATGCTGGTTTTACAAAATGGTAAAGCTTAGGCAAGTTCACCTAGGCTTCAAAAATGCTTAGCAGGTTTTGCTTCAGTATGTGGTATGTATATTTTCATTTTGACAGTATGTGGTGTTTTTGGTAATGGTCAGGCTTGAGATTTGGCAATAGGCATGGTGATTCTGGTTATGGTTTTGGTGCTGGTATGAGGTTTGAGATGTGTTTGATGGTTGTTCAGGTTTTAGATTATGTTAGTAGATTGGTATGGTTTTGGTTATATGGTTATGAGGCTTTAACAGCAGGTAAGCTTGCAGCAGGTTTTGTGTTGATATGGCCTTTACTGATGCAGGTTTGAGGTTTTTGCTTCAGTTGCTCTTGTATGTTTTATGAGGGTTGTGTGTTTTTTTTTAACAGGGTTCTAGGCAGGTGGTGAGTTATGTGCTTGTTTTGTTGTGAGGCCTCTCCCCTTGAACTTGGTAGCAGGTTCACAGTTTTATATATTTTTCCCTATCCTGCCTCTAGCCTAAAACCTGCATCTGCTTACTTTATCTCCCTTTTTCTCTCCAAAGTACAGTTAAGAATTTAATATGATTTTTGTTGTACTTGTTCTGAAGGGGCCCTTGGGAAATGATGATTTAAGATTGCTTGCATATAGGATTTTTCTGCATCTTTATCCTTCTTTTGACAGCCTTGTGTGCTGACTTTGCATTGATATCTTTTTCAACTCCTTCTTTGACAGCTTGTGCACTTTTGACAGCAATTGTACTTCTTGCTTTTTCTTTGATATCTTTTGAGTAGATTTTGTATTTTGACAGGAAGTGGGAATTGGATTTTTCAGTTCAGTTTGAATTTGAAGTTGGAGATTTTATGCAGTTTGAACTTTGGAATTTATGCATTTGACATTTTTAAAAATTATGCATTTTGACATTTGCATTCATGAATAAAAATCTTCCCTCTCTGTGAACCGGGAGAAATCCCGTGATTTGCAGAGAGGGTCAACTGATCCCAGTCAGTGGCCTCTAATGATGAGCAAATTTTAACTGTCCTTTTTATTCAACTGCTTTCTGACTTTTCTTCTTCTTTTTGCAGATAAAAAATGGAGCACCGGAGCGGAGTGAAGAATGAAGAATATTAGAAATAGGATAGTTTTTATTTTATTTAATATTTAAATTAATGTAAATTATTGTTTGTAATTTAAATTATAAACAACATTTGTACAAATAATTCAAATATCAATAAAATCTAAATTACCCAATTAATTCTAATTCTCTTTATCGTTTATTTATTTATTTAACACTCTCTGAATTAAAACAATTGAAAAATAAATTTCAATCATTCAATTTTAGAATAATAAATAACTTAAATAAAACAATATTGATCAATTAGCCCTGTCTTTTCCAATATCCAAAATAAAGCAGTAGTTAACCCAAATAGACTGATCAAACGCATTCCTTATTCACTGATTTGCCATAAACACTGTAAATCCAATACTGCACATATCTTTTGACTGGTGAATTCAAACCAATTGCCTCCTCTTACTGATTAAATTATGAACAATGCAAATTCAACCCGAATCTCGGAATAAACCGCAAAGTACTGTGGAATTTCAACCTTTCGGAGAATATGCCCATAAAACCCTTAATTCTTGATTAAATGCCAAATAACATTCGTCTGATCAAAATTGAACCAAAATCAACCAAAACCCTAAGCCAACTGTATGAAACAATCCAGAGCTCTGAAAATCAGTAAAAACCCTAATTTTGCTTGACTGTCAAGAAAAGTCCGTTTGTCCGATTCTTGAGTCAGTTTGAAAAAGTCAGGAAATGTCTGAAGCTGAGATTGCTTGGGGAAAAATGCGAGGGCAAATTTTGGGGTACAACAGTTGCCCCTGTTCAATCTTCTTTGACCTGAAGATTTAGATTGGCAAGTTTGCCTTTCGCGACTTGAAGGTAAAAGAAGATTGGACACTAAAGTGCCCAGAAAATTTGCACTCGTCGATGTGACGGTGGAGGTGAATGGGCTTAAAGATGCCATTTGGTGATGGGCTTAAAGATGCCATCTGGTGCGAGAGAATTTTTGTCGGGGGATGGGCTTAGAGATGCCATCTGGGAATGGGCTTACAGATGCCATTCGGCGACTGCTGGTAGGAGGATGGGCTTATAGATGCCATATGGTGATGTTGAACTGTATGTCAATGGTGAGTGGACAAGTATCAGAAGGGCATCCATGTTTTGGAACATCTCTGAATTAGGGGTCTGAACAAGCAACAGATTGACGTCCATGTCTGGAGAATCTGTAAACTATCTGAGATTGAACAAGCAATAGAGCAGCATCCGTTGTTGGGACGTGTCCGTACACTATTTTCGAAAATTGAGAAGAGTCTGAATCAGTTGGTAGATTGACATCCGTTGTAGGGAGGAATCTGTAAACTGTTTCAGAAGTTGAGCAGAGTCTGAACAAGTCGGTAGATTGACATCCGTTGTAGGGAAGAATCCGTAAACTGTTTCAGAAGTCTTGAAGTTGAAGAGGAACCGGTGTAAGGTTTCTGCTGATGCGTCTGAATGAATCTGGAATAAGTATCAGAATGTCACCGTGTCCGGGTCACATCTGAACTATTTCTGGATGAATCTTGGGAGTTGATCTGTGTTTGTCGACTGATCTTACCTGAAAAGGCAAAGGGTTAGTTGTATGCAATGTTATGATGCATGATGCAATGTACGTGACATCAATGTTTATGACATGAATGCGATGAATGCGTATGTAAGCTGATGAGTTAATCTTGCCGGGGATACATGAATCCGAGATGGCTGAAGATAAAAGCATCTTGATTGCTGCCGGGGAGATAATTCCTTGGCTGTCGCTGGGGAAGAGAATTCCTGATGACCTCTACTGGGGAGCTCCAAACTAGTAGACTCATGCTGAGGTGGTCAGATTTGAGAATCGTCGGCTTGATGGGAAGTAACCCTGGCGACTTCACTGGGGAACTCAAGGTTTGTCCTCCCAAAACTCTGTGGGGAGAAGGTTCAATGGTCTGGCTCCGCTGGGGATACTGAAGCTTAAACTCTGAGGGGAATTGAATTCCGGAGGATTCTCTGGTTGGGGATTTGCAAAGATAAGTTACTGTTGGGGTATTTTGATGAACTCCGCTGGGGATAGGAGGAATTTTGGCGAGCGCGATCTTCCGTGGTTGTTAGCTTGAGGAGAATCTGAGCAAGCGATAGGTTAACATCCGTTTACTTGGAGAACCCGTGAACTATTTTCAGAAATCTTGAAGTTGAATCAGCAATAGCCGCATCCGTTGTTGGGAAGCGTCCGTAAACTGTTTTCAATGGTTGAGAAGAGTCTGAACAAGTCGGTAGATTAACATCCGTTGTTGGGAAGAATCCGTGAACTTGTTTCAGGAGTCTTGAAGAGGAACTGGTGTAGGGCTTCCTGATGATGAGCTTGTGTAAAACTGCATCGGGTTTTGAACACTTTTGACATTCGAATGCCCCAAGTGGTGATGTAGATAAATTCCTGGCTTATTACAGGCGTTGGTCTACAATTGGTCGTTCACAGATGTTTCCTGGGTTGTTGCAGGTGTTGATCTGGAATTCTTCAGACATGCCCTGGCTGGATACAGGAGTCGAATCTGGAAAGGTGATAGTTGATAGATATGCCCTGGCTGGATACAGGAATCGAATCTTCAAACTCTTCAGACGTGCCTTGGCTAGATACAGGAATCGAGTCTGGAAATGTGATAATTGACAGATATGCCCTGGCTGGATACAGGAGTCGAATCTGGAAAGGTGATAGTTGATAGATATGCCCTGGCTGGATACAGGAATCGAATCTTCAAACTCTTCAGACATGCCTTGGCTAGATACAGGAATCGAGTCTGGAAATGTGATAATTGACAGATATGCCCTGGCTGGATACAGGAGTCGAATCTGGAAAGGTGATAGTTGATAGATATGCCCTGGCTGGATACAGGAATCGAATCTTCAAACTCTTCAGACGTGCCCTGGCTAGATACAGGAATCGTGTCTGGAAATAATGATTGACAGATATGCCCTGGCTGGATACAGGAATCGAATCTGGAAATGTTGTAATTGATTTGTTGAACACTTTTGACATTCGAATGCCCCAAGTGGTGATGAAGGAATCTTGAATCAGATTACCCTGCATATTGAGAGATTTCTTGAAATCTTGACTGGACTGCCCCAGGTTAACTGTACTTTGAAAGATCTGTTGGACCTTGACTGGACTGCCCCAGGTTAATTGAACTTTGAAAGATCTGTTGGACCTTGACTGGACTGCCCCAGGTTAATTGAACTTTGAAAGATCTGTTGGACCTTGACTGGACTGCCCCAGGTTAATTGAACTTTGAAAGATCTGTTGGACCTTGACTGGACTTCCCCAGGTTAATTGAACTTTGAAAGATCTGTTGGACCTTGACTGGACTGCCCCAGGTTAATTGGATTTTGACATGTCATGCCCCTTGTTGATAGGGGATTTGATGGAAGTGTTACCCTCTTGAAGTGATTTTGACTTACTGAGAGAGTTTTCGTTCCTCCGAACAATCGCTGTATGAATTTCTTCGCTGTCAAACAAAAGGGTCAAATGCAGACAGTGATATTCGAATAATGCAAAGTTTATGTTTGTCTTTGAAGTTTTGAAAAAATGCGTTTTTTAGCAGAAAACTTTTCGTAAGACAAGTTAACACAAGATTTAGAGCAAAGCCCTACAGGAGTCAGGATACCTTTTGTAACAGTATGCTTTCGAACTAACCCATGCTTCAATTAGGACTTTTAAAGGGTTGTAACGTGGCCTGGTTCACGGTTTAAGAAACAAAGGATAAAGGCTCAAAGTATATTTGTACCCACCCGCTCTTCGTGATGTTCTTCAACCTAAAATCAGTTAATTGTGCGTCACACTCTATTTTGAGTTTGGAACGACTTTTGGGCGATGGTTCACCGGTTGAATTTTTGGGAGACAGTCATCATCTCCTCTTTCTTTTTCAACACTTTTCATGTTGTTGACGGTTTTGTAATGACCTCACTATTTTGATTTTGATTTGTTATCCCTAACTTTTGCCTGACCGTTACCGTTTTCCGGGATTACTGTCAGCGGGATGCCCCAGCTTTCTTAAGCCTCCTTTATAGGTTTTGGCTCAGTGGGCTTTTCTCTTTTGAGAGATTGACTGTCTATGTGATAGGGAACCACCCCGGTCTTTTGATTCCAAAGGAACGCTTTCTTTTTTGACGTCGTTCGTTGTATTACGAACTGAGAGTTTGCGACTTCAATGCGCATTTTTTTTGAATTAACTGAGATACTACCCTGCCCCGGGTTTATATCAAAGGTTTTGATTGTATCAGAACAGGAAACTCCTACTTCTTTGGCTCGAAGGGGTTGACTAGGGATTAACTTCCTTATAACTCCAGTGTTTGGGAATTGAAAGAAATGCCTGTACATCATCAGCAAGGTCTGTTCAAAAGCATATTGTATAAGATCACGGTATTGTTTCGTCATCCTCCCTCTAAAGGCTTACAGCTTTTTATCAAGAGTCAAATATCATAAAGAAAAGCATAAGAGTAGTGAAACGAATGGATGAATTCAAGACAAACATATGCAATGCATTAATGAAAACAAAGTTTAACATCAACAGATAATTGTTTGACAGCAAAAGAAATTACAACTTTGAGAGTTCAAAAAGAAGCAAAGGTCTTTCAGCTTGAGCTTCGTCACTTCAGGTGGAGAACCCTTTAACGGAAGATCCTCATCTCGCCGTCTGGCATGAATTCCAGCACCCCAATGTCGATCAGATCTTGAATCTTGTTCTTCAAGGCCCAACAGTCGTTGGTGCCGTGTCCCGGGTTGTGGGAATGGTAAACACAGAATGCGTCGGGGTTAAAGTGAGGAGATGAGATATTGGGCTTCTGAGGAGGATCCTTTACGGTAAGCAAATTGACCTCCAACAGGCGCTTCAGTATGAAGAATGATGGTATTTCAGTCTCCGTAAACTGTCTTCCCGACTTTTCTTGTTTACGCCGATTGCCCCGTTGACGCTGGCGAGGTTGTTGATGGGTTTGTGACCCTGAAGCTAGCAAAGGAGCTTTCCCCTTGTCTTCTTGAGTGGAGGGAGGCTGAGTGGTGACTTGCTCTTCGACCTCAGATGTTTGCCCCAGTTGGTTGTTTGGAAGCAGTTGGCGGACAAGAACTCTGAGTTCCTCTTGTCTTTGAGATAGGTCTTGGATGAGAGCCATCTGGCCCACCAACTGTCCCATCACTTGAGTCCTCAGTGTTGTCAGATCAAACTGCAGCTCCGCAATCTGATCACTCCTGGCATTGTTGGAATTCCCCAAGCCCTTGGTGAGGAGAGCTTTCATTTCCTCTTGCCCCAGAGACAAGTTCAAGAACATCTCCTGCAGCTGAGCAGTCTGGTCTTGGATGTCTTTGACAGACCTTTCTAGAGCCATCTCTTGCTGAAATAAACAGCAGGAGAGTAAGGAAACCTGAAAAAAGGAAAGATTGTCAAAATGAAATGCATGATATGTGGATGCATGCTTTCAAGGATCTCTTGGGGTAAACACAAGAAAATGTTAGAGGTTGAACTCTACTCTTGGATTGGAGGTCTCTGCACCGGTGGACGTCCTTCCACGAGAATCAAGCTCACCATGTCGAGTGGGTCATAGCCACTGATTCAAGTTGTTGCACTTGATCTTTGATTGGAGAACTTTGTATCGGCGGATGTCTTTCCACTAGAATCAAGCTCACCATGTCGAGTGGGTCATAGCCACTGGTTCAAGTTGTTGCACTTGAACTTTGACCGGATTGGTTAGAGGAGAAACCTCTTTGCCCCTTGATAGATGTCTGGTTCAACGTAACCCTGCATCAACAGAACCCTCGAGATCCTTGAAATGGTCATTGAAAATGCTAAAATGCTATGGTATGATGTCATGATGTTATGTACATGTATGTGAAAAGCAGGCAAGTGTATATACAGGCAAACATATTCACACAAAGCACACAAGGCCTTAGGTTTAGGCTTGCATGAGGTTCAGGTACTACCCTCTTTCAGTTTGTTGGTTAAAACCTGTCTTATCAAAAGTAACCGGGTTCTAAGGGTCCCAATATCACTGGATTGCTTTCATTGTTCATCGTTTTGATTTAGCCACTTAACTGGCGACCGAAATATTCCAGGAAAGCAACCCTCAATTGAGTGTAGCATCGAGCATCAACCAACCTCGGACTGCACCAAAGTCAGTTATCTCACTACCCTAAAGAGGCCAAGATGGTTCAATTAAGGTTCCTAAGGTCAGTTGATGCTTCGCGACACCGCGTGGCGGCCCCGTACTCTCCTTGACTGGACTCAAGGGTTACCGGTACACACCAAAGTGCCACATCAACGTAGCAGACTGCTTCAACCATGTCGGTATACCCCGCACAGTTCCCTCACAGCCTTGTTGCTACCTAAAAGGGTATTCCCCAGATCCGGGTTAGGATCTATGAAACTCCGATACAAAGCCCACAAATGTAAAAGCAAACAAAACAATCAATTGAAAAAAAAAGTGATCTAAACCCTAAGGTAACCCCACTTTAAAATTTTCCCCAGCAGAGTTGCCAGTTCTGTGATACGGTGGGAGAACTGACTAGTGTTTTGCGTTCGTATTCGCACTTGTGCGGTTGAGCAAGAGTTGCCACCGACTTTTTATTTTATCCTAAAGGAAAGGTTAAAAAAGCACAGCAAAAACCTTTTGAGATATTTCGTGGGTTCGGGGGGTAGATTATGAAAAGGGAAGGTATTAGCACCCTTTTCATCCATGGTTATCCATGGGCTCTTAGTTACTTGGTTTTTAGATCACTTGCCTTGTTTTTCGGTTGCTTTGAAAATGGTGTGTGTGTGGGTGCTTTTTGAAAATGTTTTGGAAAAAGATGCCTTGTCTTAGGCAACTAATGTATTTGACTCGTGATTGAGTGTTTTACAAAAGTGTGGATCTTTTCGAAAAGATGTTTTCAAATGTTTTTTTTTTGAGAGTTTGTTTGAAAGTGTTGTGGATTGTGGTTTTTGAAAAGAAGGCAAGTGTTTTTGCAAGTTTGATCTCAAGTAACTAAGAGTTTTGTCTACCCTATTGTACTCAAAGGTTTTTTGTTATGTTTTAACCCCTTTTAACAATTTTGTTCCACCATTGAATTTGGTGGACAATCTTGCGTTTAGGAAGTTTATTAGGGACGGGCGCGGGTCATCGTATGGACCATGAATGCAATGGTGCCAAGTGTCTTTGGAAATTTGCTTTGAAGGGACTATGATCATTCCGTTTAGGCAACACTTTGAGACTTATGATCATTTGATTTTGTTTTGCCAAAGATACTCGGCGTGCAAGCATGGCCCATTTTGGAAGGCAACATGTGAGATTACCCTAGGGGGTGCAAGTGTGATTGTGTATTGATTATATGTATTTGTCTTGTATTAGGTTATCTAGCGTTTGATTTTATGTACATGCAAACCCTAGGTCTAACCATGGTATAATTGGAAAACTGTAAATTGCGGAATGTAAAATCTACGCTATTACAAAGTAGTATCCGGGAGTGGGGGTACAAGTGTATGAATGGGGATGAGACTTATAGTATCCAATAAGTTACAACCAAATCGAATGTGCGATCAAACGTAAATATCGAATATACAAATATAAGAAAAACAAATGTGTATAGGGCAATGTGAATGTATTTGTGTAAGTGTAAGTGTAAGTGTGTATATGTATTGTGTAATTTATTTACAGGTGCGAAATGTGAGATTGAAGCGTATTAGGATTTTTGACCTAAATATGTATTTTAATGAATCTTTGATTTGCATGCTTTTAATATGTATAAAAAGAAAAATGTTTTAACTTAAATGTTCAAGTTTTAATTAAATTGTATCTTTATTTGTTTATATACAAAAAGTATTTTAATCAAATGTTTGTGAATTTTAATATTAGAGAAAAAATGTATTTCTATTATTATGTACAAATATGTATGTTAATTAAAAAGTTTTCAATTTTAATCATATAAAAAAAAGTGTATAATATGTACAAAATGTTTTAAGAATTTTAAATTATGCAAGAAAATGTATGTTTATTTTAGTATGTGCAAAATATATTTTTATTAAAAGAGTAAACAAAATAAAAAGAAAGTATTTTCAATTTAATATATGACAAAATGTATTTTAATTATGTGCTTAAAGAAGAGATACATATTTTTACCAAATGGATTATATTAATTAAGAGTGTATTAAAACTATATTAGGTTAGAAAATTAGTATATTGTTTATATAAAAAAGGTTATCAATATTTTGTAAAGAAAAGAATCATTTAATGGGCTTTTGGGGGGTGCAGAATGGGCAAGGCCCAAGTTAAACTGGAAACAAATTTAGGGTTAGGTTTTGTTAGTTCAGTTTGGGGAAAGAATTAGGTTTAGGCGAGGCAGCGGCGGCGTTCGCGTGTTCAACATTCTCTTCCTCGTTCATCCTGCTTCTTGGTCATGGTTACTGAGTTTATCTTTATGCATGTCCCGGTACTTCCTTCCGTTTGAGGCCACCGGCGCCACCCATCTTCCTCCTCTTCACACTAGCTCCAACGGCAAAATGAAAGGTATGACTTTATTCAACGTATTAGGGGGCCTCCTGTTTTGTATGTTTAGTTCTCTGCTTATTAATTCGGATCTATGTGTTTTTTTGTTGATTATGCGAAGAGGAAAGGAACTGTACCTTTCTGAGGAGACGGAGGAGTGACGATGGTGGAGGCGCCCAGGACGGCCGGAATGAGCGGAGGGAGCGTGACGAATCTTTGCTTCTGGCGACCCTGGTATCTTTTATCTTTTCGCCATTTTCTAGGGTTTGATGATGACTTTAACTGAAAAATCCTACCTTGAATTTGCCCTCTTCTTCTTCTTCTTCAACACTGTGTATTTATTGCCTTTGAGCATTTGTATGCCTTTGTATCGTTGCCTAGCCTATGATGAAGCTTGCTTCTGAGGCCCTTGATGCTTTTGAATTGTTGCCTGAGTTTGAAATGTGATGCTTTTGATATTTGTTGCCCAGTGATGTATATTTACTGAGGGCCTAGGTTGCCTTGAACTTGCCTCTTCTTCTCTTGTTGCCCTGTGTTACCTTGAACTTGCCTCTCCTGTATGTTTGCTTGCCTAGAACTTTTGCTTACGTTGCCTCGAATATTTTGCCTTGGGATTATTGAGCTTGCCCCATGATGTGTATACTGAGGGCTAGGGGTTTGGACACTGAGTTGCTTGGATTGAAGGGTTTTTGTGTTGGGTGGACTGGTCTTGCAGGGCATATGCTGGTTTTACAAAATGGTAAAGCTTAGGCAAGTTCACCTAGGCTTCAAAAATGCTTAGCAGGTTTTGCTTCAGTATGTGGTATGTATATTTTCATTTTGACAGTATGTGGTGTTTTTGGTAATGGTCAGGCTTGAGATTTGGCAATAGGCATGGTGATTCTGGTTATGGTTTTGGTGCTGGTATGAGGTTTGAGATGTGTTTGATGGTTGTTCAGGTTTTAGATTATGTTAGTAGATTGGTATGGTTTTGGTTATATGGTTATGAGGCTTTAACAGCAGGTAAGCTTGCAGCAGGTTTTGTGTTGATATGGCCTTTACTGATGCAGGTTTGAGGTTTTTGCTTCAGTTGCTCTTGTATGTTTTATGAGGGTTGTGTGTTTTTTTTAACAGGGTTCTAGGCAGGTGGTGAGTTATGTGCTTGTTTTGTTGTGAGGCCTCTCCCCTTGAACTTGGTAGCAGGTTCACAGTTTTGTATATTTTTCCCTATCCTGTCTCTAGCCTAAAACCTGCATCTGCTTACTTTATCTCCCTTTTTCTCTCCAAAGTACAGTTAAGAATTTAATATGATTTTTGTTGTACTTTGTTCTGAAGGGGCCCTTGGGAAATGATGATTTAAGATTGCTTGCATATAGGATTTTTCTGCATCTTTATCCTTCTTTTGACAGCCTTGTGTGCTGACTTTGCATTGATATCTTTTTCAACTCCTTCTTTGACAGCTTGTGCACTTTTGACAGCAATTGTACTTCTTGCTTTTTCTTTGATATCTTTTGAGTAGATTTTGTATTTTGACAGGAAGTGGGAATTGGATTTTTCAGTTCAGTTTGAATTTGAAGTTGGAGATTTTATGCAGTTTGAACTTTGGAATTTATGCATTTGACATTTTTAAAAATTATGCATTTTGACATTTGCATTCATGAATAAAAATCTTCCCTCTCTGTGAACCGGGAGAAATCCCGTGATTTGCAGAGAGGGTCAACTGATCCCAGTCAGTGGCCTCTAATGATGAGCAAATTTTAACTGTCCTTTTTATTCAACTGCTTTCTGACTTTTCTTCTTCTTTTTGCAGATAAAAAATGGAGCACCGGAGCGGAGTGAAGAATGAAGAATATTAGAAATAGGATAGTTTTTATTTTATTTAATATTTAAATTAATGTAAATTATTGTTTGTAATTTAAATTATAAACAACATTTGTACAAATAATTCAAATATCAATAAAATCTAAATTACCCAATTAATTCTAATTCTCTTTATCGTTTATTTATTTATTTAACACTCTCTGAATTAAAACAATTGAAAAATAAATTTCAATCATTCAATTTTAGAATAATAAATAACTTAAATAAAACAATATTGATCAATTAGCCCTGTCTTTTCCAATATCCAAAATAAAGCAGTAGTTAACCCAAATAGACTGATCAAACGCATTCCTTCTTCACTGATTTGCCATAAACACTGTAAATCCAATACTGCACATATCTTTTGACTGGTGAATTCAAACCAATTGCCTCCTCTTACTGATTAAATTATGAACAATGCAAATTCAACCCGAATCTCGGAATAAACCGCAAAGTACTGTGGAATTTCAACCTTTCGGAGAATATGCCCATAAAACCCTTAATTCTTGATTAAATGCCAAATAACATTCGTCTGATCAAAATTGAACCAAAATCAACCAAAACCCTAAGCCAACTGTATGAAACAATCCAGAGCTCTGAAAATCAGTAAAAACCCTAATTTTGCTTGACTGTCAAGAAAAGTCCGTTTGTCCGATTCTTGAGTCAGTTTGAAAAAGTCAGGAAATGTCTGAAGCTGAGATTGCTTGGGGAAAAATGCGAGGGCAAATTTTGGGGTACAACAGTGTCTTTTGTGATTCGATGGTGGAAGAGGATTGAACACTAGAGTGCCCAGAAATTTGCACTCACATAAAGTGGTAATTGTCTTGTGATGTCGGGAATGGGCTTACAGATGCCATTTGGAGATTGCTGACGAGGAGATGGGCTTAAAGATGCCATCCTAAGAAGTTTCGATCGTATAAGAGATTCCTTAGAGAGATCTTGTATATCTGTTATTGAGGAAGATCCCGCTGGGGAAGGCTGATCTTTGTTGAGAGAAGTAGAATTTTAGGAGCTTCGTCATCCGTCATTCTGCTGGTGAGTCGTCTCTGCTGAGTTTTAGGAACTCGTCCGTAATTCAACTGAGGAAACATCTATGAGATTTAGGAACTCGCCCGTAATTCAACTGAAGAACATATCTGCTGAGATTTAGGAACTTGCCCGTAATTCAACTGAGAAAACATCTCCGCTAAGATTTAGGAACCCGTTCGTAATTCAACTGAGAAAATATCTCCGCTGAGATTTAGGAACCCGTCCGTAATTAAACTAGGAACATCTTTGTTGAGATTTAGGAACTCGCCCGTAATTCAACTGAGAAAACATCTCCGCTGAGATTTAGGAACCTGTCTGTAATTCAACTGATGAACGTTTGTGCTGAGATTTAGGAACTTGCCCGTAATTCAACTGAGAAAACATCTCCGCTGAGATTTAGGAACCCGTCCGTAATTCAACTGAGGAACATCTTTGTCGAGATTTAGGAACTCGCCCGTAATTCAACTGAGAAAACATCTCTGCTGAGATTTAGGAACCTGTCCGTAGTTCAACTAATGAACGTTTATGCTGAGATTTAGGAACCCGTCCATAATTCAACTGAGAAAACATCTCCGCTGAGATTTTGGAACCCGTGCATAATTCAACTGAGGAACATCTTTGTCGAGATTTAGGAACTCACCCGTAATTCAACTGAGAAAACATCTCTGCTGAGATTTAGGAACCTGTCCGTAATTCAACTGATGAACGTTTATGCTGAGATTTAGGAACCCATCCGTAATTCAACTGAGAAAACATCTCCGCTGAGATTTAGGAACCCGTCCGTAATTCAAATGAGGAACATCTTTGTCGAGATTTAGGAACTCGCCTGTAATTCAACTGCGAAAACATCTCCACTGAGATTTAGGAACCTGTCTGTAATTCAACTGATGAACATTTGTGATGAGATTTAAGAACTTGCCCGTAATTCAACTGAGAAAACATCTCCGCCGAGATTTAGGAACCCGTCCGGAATTCAACTGAGGAACATCTTTGTCGAGATTTAGGAACTCGCCCGTAATTCAACTGAGAAAACATCTCTGCTGAGATTTAGGAACCTATCCGTAATTCAACTGATGAACGTTTATGCTGAGATTTAGGAACTTGCCCGTAATTCAACTGAGAAAACATCTCCGCTGAGATTTAGGAACCCGTCTGTAATTCAACTGAGGAACATCTTTGTCGAGATTTAGGAACTCGCCCGTAATTCAACTGAGAAAACATCTTCGCTGAGATTTAGGAACTTGTCTGTAATTCAACTAATGAACGTTTGTGCTGAGATTTAGGAACTTGCCCGTAATTCAACTAAGAAAACATCTCCGCTGAGATTTAGGAACTCGTTCGTAATTCAACTGAGGAACATCTTTGTCGAGATTTAGGAACTCTCCCATAATTGAACTGAGAAAACATCTCTGCTGAGATTTAGGAACCTGTCCATAATTCAACTGATGAACGTTTATGCTGAGATTTAGGAACTTGCCCGTGATTCAACTGAGAAAACATCTCTGCTGAGATTTAGGAACCCGTCCATAATTCAACTGAGGAACATCTTTGTCGAGATTTAGGAACTCGCCCGTAATTCAACTGAGAAAACATCTCCGCTGAGATTTAGGAACCTGTCCGTAATTCAACTGATGAACGTTTGTGCTGATATTTAGGAACTTGCCCGTAATTCAACTGAAGAACATCTTCGCTGAGATTTCGGAACTCTCCCGTAATTCAACTAAGGAACATCTTTGTCGAGATTTAGGAACTCGCCCGTAATTCAACTGAGAAAACATCTCTGCTGAGATTTAGGAACTTGTCCGTAATTCAACTGGAGCAAAAGCTTTGTCGCTTGAATTTTATGAGAATCTTTCCTGAAAGGTAAAGGTTATTGTATGTATTGCATGATATGTATCAAGCGATGATGTTCTCAAAATAAATGAGATTGTGCTGTATGATGCGTATGCATGTCATGATGTATGAAAATGTGATGTTTTGAGTTGGGGAGAATTAACACCACTATCTTTCTTCTTACCCTGCGGGGAGTGTAGATGTTACTGGGATGCGGGCTGAGGATATGACGATGGCTTTGCATCGAGATTTTTATGACCCTGCATCTGCGGGAGAAGGTGCCTGCGGAGGCCTTGTGGATCGAGTGTTATCCCAACCTATGAGGTGCTTGGTAACTGTCGATCGGAACGATAAGTCTTCTAAGTAACGAGATGACGGGACATAGTCGTAAGTTTTAATCCCTAACTTTTACCTGGATTGTCTCTTCAGATTTTCAGTCCACCGGGATACCCTTTTTTTACCCAAGCCTCCTTTTTAGGTTTTCGACTTGCCGGGTGTACAAATTTTTCTCTTTATCCCTAATTTTTGCCCGAACCATTTTGGTTCGTTGGGATGCCCTTATTTTTCCTAGGTGTGTCAACCTAGCGGGTCTTTGTTCATGCGCAGTATTTTTTGACTATGTCCACGCTTTCGGGGTGTAGGGAGTTGTCACTGTCGGTAGTGTTGTGTTTCTATACTACCAGAAGATGTTCATTTGATCATGCAAGATTCGTTGTTGGAATTCATGTCCAATGCCCCAAGTGATTCATATGGAGATTTGCCCCTGGCTATTTGGCAAATTTGAGAGATTCCTTGAATCTTGACTTGACTTCCCCAGATGATGGACAATGATCACGCCGTTCCCCTTGGTTGGAAGCATTTTTCCACTTGAGGTGATCACTCTTGTTGGAGGAGGTTTTTGTTCACTAGATATTCGTCATGCAAATTTCTCTGCTGTTGAACAAATAATCATATGCAAACAATGTTATTTTAAGAATGCAAAGCTTATGTCTGTCTTGAAGTTTGGAAATTCATTTTTTAGTAAAACAAGTTTTTTTTTGTAATAGTGTGATGTCAACTCAGGATTTACAGCAAGTCTTACAGGAGTCATGATACCTTTTTGTAACAGTACACTTTCGAACTAACCCATGCTTCAGCTAGGACTTTTAAGGGTTATAACGTGGCCTAGTTCATGGCTCAAAAAACAAAGGATAAAGGCTCAAATTTTATTTGCACCCACCCGTTCTTCGTGATGTTCTTCGATCCTAAACTCAGCTAATTGTGCATTTAGATCCCGTTTGAGTCTTTGCTCTGATATTCCAGTGATGGTTCGGATACTGAGTTTATTTTGAACAGGAAGTCATTTTTGTTGAGAGTTTGTAGGATCTCTTTCTTTTTGATTTTATTATCCGTGTCTTTTGCCTGAACTGTTTCTTTTGTGATTACAGTCAGCGTGATACCCCAATTTTTCTTAAGTCTCCTTCATAGGTTTTGACTTAATGGGCTTTTATTTTGAGAGATAATGACTGCCTGTCTTGACGATTATACGGAACCATCACCGTCTTTTGTTTTGGAAGGACCTCTTTGATTCCATTCATTGTGAACCTGGATTAACTGAGAAAACTACCCTGCCCCAGGTTGTGATTAAGGGTTTTAATTTGTGTGAACATAAAAACTCTAACTTCTTTGGCTCAAAGGGGTTGACGAGGGATTATCTTCCTTATAACTCCACTGTTTAGGATTTGAAACAATGCATGTACATCGTCAGCGGGGTCTGTTCAAAAGCATACTGTAGAGATTTTGATATCATTTTCGTCATCGTCCCTCTAAAGGCTTACAATTTTTTAGTCGAGAGTTGATTATCACAAAAAATGAAAGAAATTTGAATATAGTGAATACGAATGGATTGATTCAAAACAGACATATACAATGCATTTATAAAGTAACAAAGTTTGACATGAATAAATGTTTGAACAATCAAAAGAAAATTACAAATTGAAAATTCTAATGAACAAAAAGTCTTCTCGTCTGGTCTTGTCATTTCAGAGGACGTGCCTTGGAAGGATGGTAGAAGAACTTAGCCTGACCACCTTGTGTAAACTCCAGCACTCCTTTATCAATCAAGTCCTGAATTTTATTTTTCAATGCCCAACAGTCATCAGTATCATGCCCCGGACTGTTGGAATGGTATGCACACCTAGCATCGGGATTGTACCTTGGGGAGGATATGTGGGGATTTTGAGGAGGGTCCCTTAACGTCACCAGATTCAATCTCAACAAGTGTTGTAAAGCTTGAGACAGCGGCATGTTGAGCTCAGTGAACTGCCTTTTGGGCGTATCTGGCTTACTCTGATTAACCTGTTGCTTTTGACGAGGTTGTTGTTGGACCCTTGAGGTAGTAGCAACTTGGAGAGGTCCATTCTTTACCAACCCAAACCCTTGTCTTCTTGAAGGTTGATCAATAACTTGGTCCCCGGCCTTGACTGTTTGCTTCATACTTTTGTATCTGTCTTGATGAAGCTGGTTGATAATGGTTCTCAGCTCTTCTTGTTCCCGGGCTAAGCCTTGGATAAGAGCCACCTGCCCCAGCATTTGGGTTCTTATTGCATCTACCTCAGCTTGTAATTGTTCCAGCCGTTCATCCTTATTGTCTTCAGGACTTTTCTTGACCAAGTCCACAACTAGGAGTGTTTTCAACTCTCCCTGCCCCTTTGATAGGTTTAGGAATATTTCCATGAACTGAGTTTCTTAAGGATCTTTGTTGTCTTGTTGGAGAGCCATTGCTGAAATAAACAGCGAGAACATGAGAGACCTGTACTGGGAGACCTGTTATGCAATGATATGTATGATATATGTATGCAATGTTTTCAAGGATCTCGCGGGGTAAACAAGAAACTGTTAGAATTTGATTGCAGCTTGATTGAAGAAACTTCGTGTTTGTTGAGAGTCCTTCTTCAAGAGTCAAGCTCACCATATCGAGTGGGTCATAGCCATCGACTCAAATTATCATGTTTTGATCTCTAGATGACATTGGCTAGAGGAAAATAAATCCCCTTTTCCCCTTGCTAGACGTTTGATTTACCATAACCTGCATCACAAACCTTTGAGATCCTTGAAATGGTTAAGGAAATGTTAAGGCATGATGTTATGATGTGTATGTTATGCGTTTAAGCAAAAGTACAAGGTAATGTAAACAAGTAAATCCGGCAAGAAATCCAAGGTATTGGATAAGGACTGTAAACAAAACCTGCAAGGAACTCAACTTGTTAGATAACAAACATGTGCAAGTAGTTCAAGTTGAAAGCACACAAGTCACACAATAGCCCTTAAATTTCAGACCATTAGGAAGTAGTGAGATAGCCAACCTCGGTGTAAAGCTGAGAACTGGTTGATACTCAATGCTACACTCATTGAGACCATACTCTCGAGATAGTTCCGGGTGCAAGACAAGATTGTGTGAGCTGAAACCATGAACGACAGAGGATGGTCAGTGATATTGAGATCCTCTAGAACCCGATTACTTTTCTAGGACAGGTTGAACTTACTTAACTTCAAGAGGCTATTACCTTTGACCTCATGAAAGCCTAAACCTAAGGCTGTTTGTGTGACTTGTGTGCTTTCAGCTTGAACTACTTGCACAATTTTATTATCTGACAACATGGGTTCCTTGCAGATTTTGTTTACAGTCCGTATCCAATAACTTGGATTTCTTACCGGATTTACTTGCTTACATCACCTCACACTTTTTCTTAAATGCATAGCATACACATCATAACATCACGCCTTAACATTTCCTTAACCATTTCAAGGATCTCAAGGGTTTGTGATGCAGGTTATGGTAAATCAAACGTCTAGCAAGGGGCAAAGGGGATTTATTTTCCTCTAGCCAATGCCGTCTAGAGATCAAAACACGATAACTTGAGTCTGTGGCTATGACCCATTCGATATGGTGAGCTTGACTCTTGAAGAAGGACTCTTAACGACACGAAGTTTCTTCAATCAAGCTGCAATCAAATTCTAACATTTTCTTGTTTACCCCGCGAGATCCTTGAAAACATTGCATACATATATCATACATATCATTGCATAACAGGTCTTCCAGTACATGTCTCTCATGTTCTCGCTGTTTATTTCAGCAATGGCTCTCAAACAAGACAACATAGATCTTCAAACTCAAGAAGCTCAGTTCAGGGACATATTCCTAAACCTATCCAAGGGGCAGGAAGAGTTGAAAACACTCCTCGTTAGGAATTTGGTCAAGAAAAGTCCTGAAGACAATAAGGACGAACAGTTGGAACAACTGCAAGCCGAGGTAGATGCAATAAGAACCCAGATGTTGGGGCAGATGGCTCTTATCCAAGACCTAGCCCGGGGACAAGAAGAGTTGAGAACCATCATCAACCAACTTCATCAAGACGGATACAACAGTATGAAGCAAACAGTCGAGGACGGGGACCAAGTCATTGAGCAACCTCCAAGAAGACAAAAGGTTGGTTTGGTGAAGAGTGGACCTTTCTAAATTGCTACTACATCACGGGTCCAATAACAACCTCGCTAAAAACAACGGGTTGATCAAAGTAAGCCGGATATGCCCAAAAGGCAATTTACCAAAATCAAAATGTCATTGGCTCAAGCATTGCAATGCCTGTTGAAGGCCAAGTTGGTTATATTAAGGGACTCTCCTCAGAATCCCAACATAGCCTCCCCAAGGTACAATCCTGGTGCAAGGTGTGCATACCATTCCAACAGCCCTCGACATGACACCAACATCTGTTGGGCATTGAGAAATAAAATTCAAGACCTGATTGATGAAGGAGCGCTAGAATTTGCACAAGACGGTCAGGCTGAGTTCTTCTGCCATCCCTCCAAAGCATACCATTTGAAGTGACAAGTTTTAACAAGAGGGAATTTCGGTCATTAGAATTTTCAATTTGTAATTCTCTTTTGATTGTTTGAACATTTATTCATATCAAACCTCGTTATTTCATCAATACATTGCACATGTTTGTCTTGAATAAATTCATTCGTATTCACTATTTCAAAAATGTGTTCTTATTTCCTTTTATGATATTCAACTATCGATTAAAAACTCTAATCCTTAGAGGGAGGATGACGAAAATGATACCACAATCTCGACAATATGCTTTTGAATAGACTCCACTGACGATGTACAAGCGTTGTTTCAAATCCTAAACAGTGGAGTTATAAGGAAGATAATCCATAGTCAACCCCTTCGAGCCAAAGAAGTAGGAGTTTTCTTTTCACACAAATTAAAACCCTTAATCATAACCTGGGGCAGGGTAGTTTCTCAGTTAATTCAAATGCGCGTTCAGTCGCAATATTCTACTTCATACATAATGAATGGCATCAAAGACATCCTTCTGAAACAAAGGACAGTGATGGTTCCTTATAATCATCAAGGCAGGCAGTCATTATCTCTCAAAATAAAAGCCCATTAAGTCAAAACCTATGAAGGAGACTTAAGAAAGAACTGGGGCATCCCGCTGACTGTAATCACAAAAAGAAACAGTTCAGGCAAAAGACAGGGATAATAAAACCAAAAAAAAAGTTACTACAAATCCTCGGCAAAAAAAAAGATTACAAAATGACTGCCTTTTTTAAGTAAACTTTCGGTATCCGAACCATCACCGGAACATCAAGGGCAATATTCCAAGACTCAAACGGGATCTAAATGCACAATTAACTGAGTATAGGTCTGAAGAACATCAAGAAGAGCGAGTTGGGTACTGTAGCGGTAGAAATGTTCAAGACTAAGCCATTGGATTGACTAGACTTTATACAAATCAAAATAAAAACCGCCACCGCGCTTTATTGTTTCCAAAGGAATGGGAAAAGAGCGAATAACCCAAAAAGGGGGAAAGATTCAAGGTAAGGGGGTTGGTTATGCAAAGCGAATGTAGTAGCACCCTAAACATCTACGGTACTCCACAGGAACCTCTTTGAAAAATCTGTATATTTTGGCCATAAAAATGTGTTATATAAAAAATGGATGGTGGAGGTGAGAAAAGAAATATTTTTATGATTTTTGCACTCGCCGTGGTTGCGAACCTTTATTGCCTATGTACCACCTTTCGTGCAATAGGGGATCAGGGTACACGTAGTTCCCCTTTTTAAAAATTTGAAACACAAGTGTGTTGGTTAATTTTATGAGATAAGACATCATCGTCATTGTCTGTGTGGAAAACATACTTACTACCCACAATCAAGAGAAAGGAGAATTTGCATCATCTCAAAATGGAGGATATGGCTTGGATTTTAAAATCAACAATGCCTCACTCAACACTCAAGTGCAAAATATCTCTCTTCACTACATATTATAGAAGTATAGTTGTTTGCATCACTACAAGGATCGACAAGAGTCTAATATTTTAAGAAAATTTTAAAGATAAAAGCCAAAGTGGCAAAATGGTTTAAAATGAGATTGATTGAATTTTAGTCTTCTCACAAAAATATCAAGGTATTATTAAATTGATTGAAATTTATTTATGAAAATGTTTTGAAAATGCATGGACCTAAGTCCAAGTTTATTATGAAAGCGTTTCAAGTTTAGAAATAAGAAAAGTTTTTAAAAGGAGGGAGAAGATTTTTGAAATTAAAGAAGATAGGAGGAGATGAATAGACTATCCTAAAGCATAAGGTAAAAGCTAAGGATAAGGACCATCTAACCAACAAGAAGCCAATACTTGACATTATGAGTCACTATAGAATTCCCATTTTTTGGATTGAAACCAAGAAAGCAAAGATACTAGACCTCTTGAGAGAACCAAACTTCAAGTGTTTTAAGTCTTCGGAAAAATCGGGCAGAGTAACGGCTGTATACGGGTGAATTCCAAATTACAAACAAAGTATGTAATCACAACCTGCACACAAAACAAACAAACAACCCAATGTCTTGAGGTAAACCTCAAGAACTCCAGACAAAATATCAAATAAAGTCACAAAGTCTCCAAGATAGGCCAAGGTCTCTAATCCTAAGTCCAAGAAGTCCAATGCTCCATAATGCCAAGGATAGTAACCAAATATTCCAAGTATCATTAAAGATTTTTATGGTTCATATTGATTATTAGGTGTCTTTAAAAGGAAAATAAAAGCTCAAGTGAGCAACATAAAAATGGCATAAGAAAATAAATGCTCAAGTGAGAAAAAATGAAAATGACATGAAATGTAAATGCTTAAAGTAAATAGTAAATAAAACATAAAAACTAATAGAGCATAAGATAAAGTCAATTGTTAGAAATTAGTGGTTAGTTGGATGACCATCTTGAAACTTGCATTTGGAACTCATTAGAGGATTGGTAGAACCAAAGCCTCCACACAACAAGTTGCATTTGCTTTTTGTCAAGTATATCATCCATTTTGGAATCCTCAAAAGTAACATTTAATAATCAACGATGTTTAAGTGATCCGCGTTGACCAAAGGTGTTGTAGATCCATTAGAGGATTAGTAGAACCAAAGCCTCCACACAATGAATCTCAAGGTTATTTGATCAAAGAGATCAAATTAACATACTTGGGCTTGCAATCATAAGTTTGGACCACAAATGATCATTTATTCGAATCGGGACAAAATTTAGCTCTATGTTAAGTAATCATAAGTAGACTTATGTAGAAGTCGCACCTATTTTGAGGTCGGTCAATAGCAATCTATGTACTTCATGTTTGGATAAATGATATAGAGATCACCATACCTTAACATGTAGCACAATTAAAAAAGAAAGGGATAAGATGAAGAGGGAGGAGAATGATAAGCTAATTTGGATCACCATTTGAAAATTCTTTCATCTTTAAATTCAACCACTCCTCTAGATGGATTAAAGCACTAAACATATCATTAATCCAAAGCACCAAAAATGAATTAAATAATTCATTCTTAGGTAGATTTGAATTGATGAACATTTATCCAACTTCATCTACATCACAAATTCCATTGAGTTTAAAAACAAATTAAACATTTAAAATTGCAATCCAAGTTATCCATCAAAGAGAATAAGCAGAAAAATATTTGAGTCAAAACAGCCCCAAAATAAGGCAGAAAAAGTATTTTTGGCACTGTTACAATCAATTGTGTTTAGACAGCAACCTATTGCATCAATGCAGTTTTTTATCAAATCAATTTTCTGTGACAATCAATTGCAATATTACAACAATTGATTGCAACCTATTAAAAATCAATAGAAAACAACATTTTAAAGATCAAATTCTTGTTCCACCTTTTCATCAAACACCTTATGATCATGGATCCAATTGAGCATGAAAATGCCATCAAATTATGAGAAAATAGCACCAATGGAATCATAAAACAGTGCTCAATGAATCAAAACCATAAATCTACAAGAGATCACATTGTGAAAGATGATGATCCAACTTACCAAAGGTAGAATTAGAGAATTATCAAACAACTTCTAGAATTTGCAGCAATTCGACCACAAGAATCAATTACCAAAGCTTGGATGTAAAGAATTGATGGAGAAAAAGTGTTTGGATGAAGGTTTAGCTCAAAGATTAGTAAGCTTCAATGCAAAGCTTACTAACTTTTTGAAAATGGAGCTTTGAGTGAATTTGGTAGATGGAGAGAATTGAGAGATTTTTTAGCAAGGTGGATTTGGCTATCAAAAGCTTGTGATTTGAATGAAATGAGGTCTCTATTTATAGAGTTTAGGATTGGAATTAGTGGTAATTTGGTAATTGATTCTTGGAGCTAAATTTGAATTAATGATATAATTTTCAAATTATGCAGAAAAATTAGAGCCAAAATGATAACAGTTTGAAATTGCTGGCTTTTTCAAAGAAACACGTGCATTTTGCTATTATGAGTCGATACATGGGTGGTATGCATCGATACATCCTAGATGTATAACACAGCATGTGTCGATACATGCCTCTATGTGTAGATACATACTGTTATTTCAACACATTACAGAATCACACAAACTGCATGAGTCGACACATAACACGTATGTGTCGACACATGCTAGTTATACACACAGGATGAGTCGATACATACATGCATGTGTCGACACATGCTAGTTATACACAACTGAATGAGTCGATGCATACCTTTATGGGTCGATGCATGTTGTCTTTCGACACAATCCTCTCTGGGTTGATGCAAGCTGCCCTCGACACAATACTGAATCCATCAATTTTCATGAGTTCGACACAAGCCTTCATGGTCCATACAAGCTGCCTTTCGACACAAGTCCATGTGGATTGATACAAGCTGTCTTTCGACACAGTACAAAACTGATTGCTTTTCCTGGAAAACCTTATTTGTCGGATGCTTTGACTCGGTACCTACAAAACACAATTTTGCAAAGACAAAGACAAATATTTTTTGTATTTTGATTAGAAGTTAGTCAACAACACATATATAAAATACACAACCAAGGTGCTTGGAAATTCCTAAAGAGAAAACTTAAAGATAGGAGATAGAAAAAACCAACCCTAATGTGACCTTGTTATGATCAAGTTGACATGATATGATAGGGGAATCTTAGGAGCAAAAATTGGGGTACCACAACTTCCCTTATTTAAGTGTCTTCTATCCGGAGATACGAAGGTTAAAAATCTTCGTGTCGTCGCGATTGAAGATACTTAAATATAAAACCAGCCCTATTTTTGTCTCTAAGATGCCATGCAATGCTTATGATTATGAGTTCATATGAAAAGAACAAAAGAGACGCAAAGTATCATTGGGGATGCCACAAAAATGAGGAAACAAAGGAGCAACCCGACCAGGAAAATAAATCACTGGTGGACCAAAATAATTGAATCAGAGAGGAGGATAACAAGCATCGATATATAACCGTGAACTACCAACTCAACAGATGAAGGTAGAAAAGTAATAAGATACCGGCTCACAGATGACGGTAAACTACCAACTCAAAAGTTAAAGGTAGAATAGAAAATATATCATGCCATCGCCGTTCACTGACGATGAACTATCACCGTTCACTGATGATAGCAAAAAGATAAGAAACACTGACGTTCACTGCCAATGCAATACCAATGATCACTGAAGGTAGATTTCAAAATATCATGCCATCGCCGTTCACTGACGATAAACTATCAACGTTCATTGATGATAGCTGTTGTACCCCAAAATTTGCCCTCCCATATTCTTCAAAATTTTCTAAGTCAAAGCTTCAAAATCTCTCCAAGAGTTGCACAGTTCAAGGGCCTCCTAACCGTCAAAAATTAGGGTTTTGGTTCTGACAAAGTAAATGAAGTTTCCAAGGGTCCAATCAAGTCCCACATGCCTATAAACATGGTCAAGCATCCTCATACAAAGTTTCAAGACTTACAGCACAAAATTGCACAATCAAAAACCCTAATTGCACTACAGTCAACTGTAGGGGCAAAATGGTCATTTGACAGTCAAAAGTTCAAATTTTTGGTCAACATCTCATTTTGAAGCCACAAACATCATTTGATCAAGGCTTGATCATGATTCTCAAAGCTTGGCTCAAAAATCACCAAGATGCAAAAGTTTCCTTATTTGGATAGTTGAAAAAGTCAACTGTAACTTGACCAGGGCATAACTTTCACATGGATTATCAGAAAAATTCCATCCAAAGCTCATTTTGAAGATAAAGACATTTCCTACAACTCCTCTTCATACTTCAAGTCCAAGAAATTCTCTCACAAAAAGTTACCAATTTCAACATTATAGGTCATTTTCAAAAGTCAACAAAAAGGGACTTTAAGTCAAAGGCCATAACTTGAGATTGGTAAATCAAAATGACATGGGACCAAAGAAATTGGTTAGAGGACTAAAAGAACTTTCCAAAATGTCCACGAACATGAGCAAAGCTTAAAAATTGAGCAAGTTATGCCTTGTGGAAGTTGGGAAATTTTTGGATATTTTGAAAAGTCAACATTGCTTCAAATGACCTAAAAATGCTAATGGGCCTCTTTTTCTTCCACAATTCATCATCCAAGGCATGTACACGACCATTTGGCCCAAAGGGAAGTTTTTTACCATTTTTATTTATTTATTTGGATTTTTAATCATTAATAATTCATTTAATTAAAATAAATAGGTGAAAAATACTAAACCTAATCTTTTGAATCTTTTTGTGCATAAAATAATCTCAATATTTCGTGCAAATCAGGTTAGGAAAGAATCAAAGGTGATTGGATATGATTGAGGCCAAAATAGCATGAAAAAGATTTGGAAAATTATGGCTTGAAAATCAAATATCCTTTTCATTAATTCATGGATTTTTGATCAATTTCTTTGACCTAAATCATTGATACATACATATACATGCTAACCCTATTCAGAATAGATGCCCAGCTGCGCCATAGACCAAAAAGAAAACTTGAGTTTTTTTGCAAAAAAGTGGGAAACTGAAAACTAGGTTCTAAGGTGATTCAAGCCACAATACTTATTCCATTGTGTTCCTGAGGCTTCAAGGAATATATACAGATCAAAATCATCGTCCCTAACACAGGAAATAGGTAGAACGATCTTGGCCGGTTCAAGCTTTTTTTCAGATTCTTAAAACATAATTCATGCATTATTTGTAAATTCTAATATTGGATTTGTATTCATTATATCATTCTGAAGCTAACAGTGTACTTTGATTGCATTTTTATCACCCATACGCGATTTCGCCATTGATGGATATTAGGGTTCTTCAGCTTTCGAATTAGGGGTTTTTGAATATGGTAAAATTGGGACATGCCAATACCATGAATGAATTCAGTGTGCCTGGACGAAAATAAATCAACCCTTGCGCCTAATTTATGTGCTACCATGGCTTAATCGCTATTATCAAAAGTTGCACATTTTAAGGGGGTTCAAAACCCCCGCTAACCATCTTTGTTTTTTCAGGAAAATGTAAACCACGAAGAAGATGATGAAGTGGAAGGCAACGATTGGTCTGTTTAAATTTTCGCGCTAACTTTCCCACTAACCATTATTTTTGTGTTATATTATTTATTAGGTATTACATAATCAGAAGCGTGTGAATGGCCTAGTGGTGGAGAGCGTTAGTGGTAATCTCTGGGACCTGGGTTCGAACCCCAGGTCCCCACCCCTTTCCATGTTATTTTCCTTTTAACGCTTATGTGCAGTTTCCACGCTAGCATCCATTGTACACCCACAAAATCAAGCCATACACGTGCCTGCTAGGATGGATCAAAGGGTCACGATCGAAGGAACATGGTGGACCTGAGTCAACACACCCACACGCGTCCTGAAAAGGTCAAAAGGGCTTGATATGAATGGGCCTGAAATACTGGACTCTACCCTCCAATTGGGGACAGACCCCCCTAGAGTTTGTTTCTTTTACTCTTTTTATATTTTTCTTTTCTTTATTTTAATTAATTTCTTTTAATTCTTTATAATTGTTATTCACAATAATATAAAAAAACACAAAAAAATCAGAAAGGACAAAATTAAAATATATTTATTTAATCAATATTTTTTTGTAAATAAAATTCATTAATTAACTTAGTTTTAAATCTAGGATTAAATCTTAATGTTTTTTTTCAATAAAACCTAAAATTGGTAGAATTAGGGTTTCAAGCATTTTTCATCCTTTTTTATTAATTCTTAATTAGTTATTTTTATAAATCAAGTTGCAATTAATTAATTAGGCTTAATTTTAGATAATTGTCATATTTTCTTAATAAATAAAAAAATTGTAGAATTAGGTTTTTAATTTCATTAAATTCTCATAAATACAAAAACCCAAAAAAATAATTTCTTTTTTTTCTTTAATTTAATTAATTTGCTAATAATTTAATTTCGTTAAAAGGGGTCCAACGCCCTCGTTTTTTTAAGTTTAATTCAATTCGCGTGTTTATTTCTTTTTCTTTTAATATTTATGTACCTCTCCCAAAGCCATGTAAATTCAATCTTTCGCACTTTACTTTTACTTTAATTCTTTATTTTTCTGTCAAATCGGGTCCTGGAAATTTTGGCGATGTGGACCCGCGCCTTTGTAATAGTTTAGGAATTTTATCTTTCCGCAATTTTTTAACTGTTAATAATGACATGCAAGAATGAATGATAAAATAAAAACAAACGCATAGATCACTTTGACAAAAGACAAAATAACTGAACATGACACACAAATCACACACCACCCCTAGGGTACGCCTCACTGTTGCCTTGCCTCGAAAGGTGATCGTCGAGTAGAGGATGTCTTAGTAAGTCCTCATGATCCTGGAACCTGGCATGAGGGTAGCTTCTAAGGTGTCTTCCCATTGCTCTGGTGATCACCATGTCCCGAACCTTGAATTGACCCGAACACCTCCAACGGTGGTGCTACCTACCTCTCAATGGTGGGATGGCACTACTTTAAAAGACATCTACACAGACGAATTCCTTAGGGTAGGTAGACGACTCTAGATACTTGATCTAAATTTCAAAACAAATCAAAAATACTTTTCACACCGACACCTTTTCAAAAAGCTTTCGAAAGCAATTTTTTCAAACACTCTTGAGGATTGATACAAGAGTCGAACTGAAAATTTTCAAAGAAACTTTTTAAAACCCACAGTTGAAAAGCAAACAAACCATTTTTGAAAACACAATGAGCAAGTATCTAAGAGCCCATGGATAACCATGGATAGAAAGGGTGCTAACACCTTCCCTTTCTATAACCTACCTCCCGAACCGAGAGCAATCTCTTTAAGGAATTTTTCTGTGCTTTTGTCCTTTCCATTTGGAGAAAATAAAAGACGGTGGCGACTCTTGCTTCCGCGACATTTCGCGAACCAGCGTTAAACAGTCAGTTCCAGATCCACCGGTCACAGAACTGGCGACTCTGCTGGGGACTTAACTTAAAGTGAGGTGTACCTTAGGGTTAGTTCATAACTCTGTTTTCAATTGCTTTCCTTGTTTGCTTTAAATTGTGGGACTGTCTTGGGAGTTCTATAGATCCTAACCCGGATCTGGGGATACCTTCTTAGAAAGTAGCAACAAGGCTGTGAGGGAACTGTGCGGGGTATACCGACATGGTTGAAACAGTCTGCTACGTTGATGTGGCACTTTGGTGTGTACCGGTAACCCTTGAGTTCAGTCAAGGAGAGTACGGGGCCTCCACGTGGTGTCGTGAAGCATCAATAGACCTTAGGAACCTTAATTGAACTATCTTGGCCTCTTTAGGGTAGTGAGATAACTGACTTTGGTGCAGTCCAAGGTTGGTTGATACTCGATACTACACTCAATTGAGGGTTGCTTTCCTGGAATATTTTGGTCGCCAGTTCAGTGGCTAAATCGAAACGATGAACAATGAAAGAAATCCAGTGATATTGGGACCCTGAGAACCCGGTTACTTCTAATAGGACAGGTTGAGCCCACCAACTTCAAGAGGGTAATACCCAGACCCCATGCTGGCCTAAACTCTAAGGGTTTCTCTTGTGTGACTTGTGTGCCTTCGTACTTGACTATTTGCATGCTTGTTGTCTGACACTTGAGCTTCTTGCAGGTTTTGTTTGTAGTCCTTAATTAGGACTCATAACAAGGTCTACCGAGCTACTTGCAGGTTTTGTTTTAGTCCTTAATTGGGACCCATGACAGGGCTTACTAAGTTTCTTGCAGGTTTTGTGTTTAGTCCTTAATTGGGACTCATAACAGGGTGTACTAAATTTCTTACAGGTTTTGTTTATAGTCCTTAATTGGGACTCATAACAGGGTTTACCTACATTACCCCATGCATAGCATAACATCATACCATTGCATACATCCTAACCCATTTCAAGGATCTCAAGGGCTTGTGATGCAGGTCATGATAAACCAACATGTCTAGCAAGGGGCAAAGGGGATTTATTTTCCCCTAGCCAGGGTTGTCAGGGGCTATGACCCACTGGATATGGTGAGCCTTTGACCCTTGAAGAAGAATTCTCAATAACATGGGTTTCCTTCAATCAAGCTACCGGACCCAAATTCTAACCAATTTTCTTGTTTACCCTACGAGGTCCTTGAAAACATTGCATGCATATCATACATATCATCGCATAACAGGTACCCTTCCTCTGTAGGTTGCTTACCTTCTTCGCTGTTTATTTCAGCCGATCGTCATGAATCCTGAATCATCCAATGAGCAGACTATCAAGGCCCTCCAGGCTCAGAATGCCCAGTTCCAAGAGCTGATCATGAATTTGGCCCAGGGGCAACAAGATCTGAAGACTCTGCTCCTGAAAAAGAAGAAGAAGAGGACTGTTTTGTTCAGCCCTAGACGTAGACCTGGGAATACACTGCAGATTGAAACCGAGAGGACTACTCCATCTGTGAGGGAAGGCAGTCACCATGAGAGAGAGGTGCCTAGTCCAGTGGTCTCCGACAACGAGACAGATTTCAACGACGAACAATACCCTCCTGCTGAGGACCGGTACAAACAGCTAGAGGACAGGCTGAATGCCATGGAAATCCAACAAGTGCCTGGGCTGGACTTCGGAGACTTGGGTCTAACTTCTGGTGTGGTGATCCCACACAAATTCAAAGCACCCTCTTTTGCTAAGTACGATGGGGCATCCTGTCCCAGGCTGCATCTCAGGTCTTATGTGCGGAAGATTCAACCGTATACTGTGGACAAGAACTTGTGGATCCACTTCTTCCAGGAGAGTCTTTCAGGGACTCATCTCGAATGGTTCTATCAGCTGGACGGAACCAAGATTCGTAACTGGGAGGAGTTGGCTACTGCTTTCTATAAGCAGTATCAGTATAATGCCGACCTCGCTCCTACGCGTACCCAACTCCAGGGTATGTCATTAAGCTCGGGAGAAGGTTTTAAAGAATATGCGCAGAAGTGGAGGGACCTTGTTGGGAGGGTACAACCACCTCTGACTGACCGCGAGCTCGTCGACATGTTCTTAGGGACCCTGTCTGGTCCATTCTTCAACCATCTGATTGGGAACTCTTCTGCTGGGTTTACAGATCTGATCTTGACTGGGGAGAGGATCGAAGCTGGTATCAAGGCTGGGAAGATACAAAAGGATGCTTCATCGAGCACCGATAAAAAACCTTTTAAGAAGGAATCCAATGCCGTCTATGGTTCAAGGAGACAGAATAGACCAGAACGCCGCCAAGCTGCCAATGTAGTGGTGATCTCAAAACCTGCTGGTGCTCTTCAACATCACAACCAACAAAAGAGCGAGAGAAGGCAGTTCACTCGGCTCAGCATGACCTTATCCCAGATATTGCCACAGTTGCTGGAGACCAAGCTGGTAACTCTAAAAGAAGCTCCGAAGAATCAAAATACAACGTCACCGAAGTATAACCCCAATGCCTGCTACGCTTATCACTCTGACAGCCCGGGGCATACTACAGATGATTGTTGGAGCTTGAAAAATAAGATCCAAGACTTGATTGACGCAAAGGAGATTGAGTTCGAGGCGCCCGAGGCTCCCAACGTGATCACTGCTCCCATGCCAAAACATGGCTAGGATAGAAAGCACTTTTTTGTTCATTTGAATGCAAGTTGTAATTTTCTTTTGTTCAAACATTTACTCATGTTAAACATTGTTATTTCATTAATGCATCGCATATGTCTGTTTTGAAGCAATATATTCGTATTCACTATACGCAAATTATTTTCATATTTTTTCTGATGATCAACTCTTGGTTAATGATTCTAAGCCTCTTGAGGGAGGATGACGAAAACGATACCACGATTACAATATGCTTTTGAACAGACCCGGCTGATGAGGTACAGGCATTGTTTCAATCCCTAAACACTGGAGTTATAAGGATGATAACCCCTCGTCAACCCCTCTGAGCCAAAGAAGTAGGAGTTTTTCTTTTCGAAATTTAAAACCCTTAATCATAACCTGGGGCAGGGTAGTCTCTCAGTTGATCCAAGTGCATAACGAATGGCACCAAAGAGGTCCTTACAAAAAAGAAAGACAGTGATGGTTCCGAACAATCGTAAAGACAGGCAGTCATTATCAAAAAATTCATAAATGAAAAGCCCAAAAAGTCAAAACCTATAAAGGAGACTTACAAACTGGGGCATCTCGCTGACTGTAATCATGAAAGAAACAGTTCAGGCAAAAAAAATAGGGATAATAAAATCAAAAAGAAAGAGGTCATACAAACCCTCAACAAAAAGAAAGTGACTGTCTGTTCAAAATAAACTGTCAATGTCCAAACCATCATTGGAATATCAGAGCAAAGACTCAAACAAGGTCTAACGTATGATCAACGGAGTTTAGGTTTGGAGAACATCATGAAGAGCGGGTGGGTACAAATAAAATTTGAGCCTTTATCCTTTGTTTCTTAAACCATGAACCAAACCACGTTATAACCCTTAAAAGTCCTAGCTGAAGCATGGGTTAGTTCGAAAGCATACTGTTACAAAAGGTATCCTGACTCCTTAAGGCCTACGGTAAATACGGAGTTGACATCACATTTTACAAACATTCACTTGTTTTATGAAAAAGAATGCATTTTCAAAATCTTCAAGACAGACATAAGCTTTGCATTTTTGATATAACATTGTTTACATATGACTTTTTGTTTGAACAGCAGGGAAATTCGCACGATGAATACCCAGTGAACGAAAGCACTTCCAATCAAGGGGCATGGCATGACTATTGTCCATCATCTGGGGCAGTTAAGTCAAGATTCGGAGAATCTCTCAAAGGCCAAATAGCCTGGGGCAAATCTCCGCCTGAGTCACTTGGGGCATTCCAACAACGAATCTTGCCCGATCAAACACCTTCTGGTGGCGTGACAAAACACTTCTAACAGGGGCAACTCCCTACTTTCTGAGAACGGACATAGTCGAAAAAATACTACGCATAATCAAAGACCCGCTAGGTTGACACACCTAGGCAAAAATAAGGGCTTCCCGGCGAACCAAAAGGGTTCGGGCAAAATGAAGGGATGAAATGAAAAAATCTGTACACCCGGCAAGTCGAAAACCTGAAAAGGCGGCTTGGGCAAAAATGGGTATCCCGGTGGACTGAAAACCCGAAAGGGTGGTCCAGGCAAAAGTTAGGGATCAAAGCGTACGACTATGTCCTGCCATCTTGTCACCTGCCTACCAGAAGAAGGTTTGTCCATCAACAGCTATCAGCATCTCACAGGTCTTCCTCTCCCACCTCAGAAACAGGGGCAGTGATGAGTTGTCCAAACAATCTAATCGCTCTATCCACCAAGGTATCAAGGTGAGTTCAGCTAAAGAACATAACCAAATATCTTAACCCCCCAGAGAGTGAGCCAGCAAGTCAGTGCACTCTCCCCAAGCGAAGCTATAGTATCAAACTTAAGGAAGTTGGGTGTCCTCCAGCAGATCTCAACATTCCCCAGCACATCATTCTTAAACAAGCATCCCCGGTAGTCTTGGTCTAAAAGATTGTTCCCTGGCGGTATATCAAACATTCAGCAGGGCCACTTCCCAATACATCTCAGAAACTTCCCCAGGAGAGTCCAATCCAACTTCCCCAGGAGAGTCCAAGCCAGTTTCCTCAGGAAAGTTGGAATCCATCTCCCCAAGCAGTAAGCTTATCCCCAGTAGATTCTGGAAGCTTATCCTCGCAGAACACGAACGCGTCCCCCGGATTTATTCAAAGAGTTATTTCCTTACTAGGATATAACTGGGTTATCCTCAGCCAAAAGCCACGGAAAGAGCGTCCTCGACGGAGTCTTCTTATCCCCAGCGAAGTCTATCAGCACTTCCAACACAACAAGGGTATCCCCAGCAGGTTATTATCAAACAGCTCAACAGAGTATCTCTCCCCCCACAGAGTATTACTTCCCAGCAAGATTGTTAGAGTGCTTTTCTCCCCGCAGAGTTATCCATTCTCCAAGTTTATCCCCAACGGAGTTATCTCCTCCTACCAGTATTCTTGCAACTATCACCCAGCGGAAGCAAAATCTATTCTTCAACGTCAGCCCAGGAGTGACTTCCCGGCACCCGTCAAGGATTTACTTTCCTAGACGAAAACATACATTCCTAAACATCACATACATCATTATAGCATGCATATACGCATCATATCTTATAAATCTCACTTATGTTGAGAACATCATTGCTTGATCCATATCATGCATTGCATAGGACTAACTTTTACCTGTCAGGAAAAGAGTCAGTTAAGCTCTCAGCTATGTTCAAGACCTAGACCGGTTCAGTTAAATCGACTCCAAAGATTTCTCTGTTTCTTATCCAGTCAAAGGCCTTCTCTGGTTCAGTCAGATCGACCCTAAGATCTCCCTGTTGCTTATCCAGTTGAAGACATTTCAAGACCTAAACCGGTTCAGCTAAATCGACTCCAAAGATTTTTCTGTTTCTTATCCAGTCCAAGGCCTTCTCTAGTCCAGTTAAATCGACCCCAAACAGATTTTCCTGATAAAGACTCAGTAGAAGATTCTCTCAATGATTGCTATTGAGGTTGTAGTCGCCTATGGTTCTCTCCCCGATACTGCGGAGGTGGTAATCCCAGATTTCGCTCAACGATTGCTGTTGAAGTGAAGTTATCCAAGATTCTCTCAATGATTGCTGTTGAGGTTGTAGTCGCCTATGGTTCTCTCCCCGATACTGCGGAGGTGGTAATCCCAGATTTCGCTCAATGATTGCTGTTGAAGTGAAGTTATCCAAGATTCTCTCAATGATTGCTGTTGAGGTTGTAGTCGCCTATGGTTCTCTCCCCGATACTGCGGAGGTGGTAATCCCAGATTTCGCTCAATGATTGCTGTTGAAGTGAAGTTATCCAAGATTCTCTCAATGATTGCTGTTGAGGTTGTAGTCGCCTATGGTTCTCTCCCCGATACTACGGATGTGGTAATCCCAGATTTCGCTCAACGATTGCTGTTGAAGTGAAGTTATCCAAGATTCTCTCAATGATTGCTGTTGAGGTCGTAGTCGCCTATGGTTCTCTCCCCGATACTGCGAAGGTGGTAATCCCAGATTTCGCTCAATGATTACTGTTGAAGTGAAGTTATCCAAGATTCTCTCAATGATTGCTATTGAGGTTGTAGTCGCCTATGGTTCTCTCCCCGATCCTGCGGAGGTGGTAATCCCAAGATTTTCTCAACGATTGCTGTTGAGGTTAAAGTCATCCAAGGTTCTCTCACCGTTCCTGCTGAGGTAGTAACCATCCCTGGTTCATTCATCACCGTTTGAAGCTCCAGATTCAGCTCCTGTAACCAGCCAGGACACATCTATACAAAGCATCTGAAAAACCAGCTCCTGCAACATGTCAGGTAATCATTTTTCTTTTTTGCAGGTATGCAAGTTCTCGCTAAGGAAACTCTTACGCGATCAACATCCAGATGGCATCTACAAGCCCATCCATCTTCCATCATCTCTTAGCATGGCATCTATAAGCCCATCATCCTATCCATCAACCTCCAAATGGCAGCTATAAGCTCATTCCCATCATCACACTGCTACTATGTGAGCGCAAATTTCTGGGCACTTTAGTGTTCAATCATCTTCTACCTTCGGATTATGAAAGGCACGTCAGCCAATATGCATCCTCAAGTCTAAGAAGATTGAACAGGGGCAACTGTTGTACCCCAAAATTTTCCCTCCCATATTCTTCAAAATTTGCCAAGTCAAAGCTTCAAAATCTCTCCAAGAGTTGCACAGTTCAAAGGCCTCCTAACAGTCAAAAATTAGGGTTTTGGTTCTGACAAAGTAAATGAAGTTTCCAAGGGTCCAATCAAGTCCCACATGCCTATAAACATGGTCAAGCATCCTCATACAAAGTTTCAAGACTTACAGCACAAAATTGCACAGTCAAAAACCCTAATTGCACTACAGTCAACTGTAGGGGCAAAATGGTCATTTGATAGTCAAAAGTTCAAATTTTTGGTCAACATCTCATTTTGAAGCCACAAAAATCATTTGATCAAGGCTTGATCATGATTCTCAAAGCTTGGCTCAAAAATCACCAAGATGCAAAAGTTTCCTTATTTGGATAGTTGAAAAAGTCAACTGTAACTTGACCAGGGCATAACTTTCACATGGATTATCAAAAAAATTCCATCTAAATCTCATTTTGAAGATAAAGACATTTCCTACAACTCCTCTTCATACTTCAAGTCCAAGAAATGCTTTCACAAAGAGTTACCAATTTCAACATTATAGGTCATTTTCAAAAGTCAACAAAAAGGGACTTTAAGGCAAAGGCCATAACTTGAGATTGGTAAATCAAAATGACATGGGACCAAATAAATTGGTTAGAGGACTCAAAGACCTTTCCAGAATGTCCAAGAACATGAGCAAAGCTTAAGAATTGAGCAAGTTATGCCTTGTGGAAGTTGGGAAATGTTTGGATATTTTGAAAAGTCAACATTCCTTCAAATGACCTAAAAATGCTAATGGGCCTCTTTTTCTTCCACAATTCATCATCCAAGGCATGTACACGACCATTTGGCCCAAAGGGAAGTTTTTTACCATTTTTATTTATTTATTTGGATTTTTAATCATTAATAATTCATTTAATTAAAATAAATAGGTGAAAAATACTAAACCTAATCTTTTGAATCTTTTTGTGCATAAAATAATCTCAATATTTCGTGCAAATCAGGTTAGGAAAGAATCAAAGGTGATTGGATATGATTGAGGCCAAAATAGCATGAAAAAGATTTGGAAAATTATGGCTTGAAAATCAAATATCCTTTTCATTAATTCATGGATTTTTGATCAATTTCTTTGACCTAAATCATTGATACATACATATACATGCTAACCCTATTCAGAATAGACGCCCAGCTGCGCCATAGACCAAAAAGAAAACTTGAGTTTTTTTTGCAAAAAAGTGGGAAACTGAAAACTAGGTTCTAAGGTGATTCAAGCCACAATACTTATTCCATTGTGTTCCTGAGGCTTCAAGGAATATATACAGATCAAAATCATCGTCCCTAACACAGGAAATAGGTAGAACGATCTTGGCCGGTTCAAGCTTTTTTTCAGATTCTTGAAACATAATTCATGCATTATTTGTAAATTCTAATATTGGATTTGTATTCATTATATCATTCTAAAGCTAACAGTGTACTTTGATTGCATTTTTATCACCCATACGCGATTTCGCCATTGATGGATATTAGGGTTCTTCAGCTTTCGAATTAGGGGTTTTTGAATATGGTAAAATTGGGACATGCCAATACCATGAATGAATTCAGTGTGCCTGGACGAAAATAAATCAACCCTCGCGCCTAATTTATGTGCTACTATGGCTTAATCGCTATTATCAAAAGTTGCACATTTTAAGGGGGTTCAAAACCCCCGCTAACCATCTTTGTTTTTTCAGGAAAATGTAAACCACGAAGAAGATGATGAAGTGGAAGGCAACGATTGGTCTGTTTAAATTTTCGCGCTAACTTTCCCACTAACCATTGTTTTTGTGTTATATTATTTATTAGGTATTACATAATCAGAAGCGTGTGAATGGCCTAGTGGTGGAGAGCGTTAGTGGTAATCCCTGGGACCTGGGTTCGAACCCCAGGTCCCCACCCCTTTCCACGTTATTTTCCTTTTAACGCTTATGTGCAGTTTCCACGCTAGCGTCCATTGTACACCCACAAAATCAAGCCATACACGTGCCTGCTAGGATGGATCAAAGGGTCACGATTGAAGGAACATGGTGGACCTGAGTCAACACACCCACACGCGTCCTGAAAAGGTCAAAAGGGCTTGATATGAATGGGCCTGAAATACTGGACTCTACCCTCCAATTGGGGACAGACCCCCCTAGAGTTTGTTTCTTTTACTCTTTTTATATTTTTCTTTTCTTTATTTTAATTAATTTCTTTTAATTCTTTATAATTGTTATTCACAATAATATAAAAAAACACAAAAAAATCAGAAAGGACAAAATTAAAATATATTTATTTAATCAATATTTTTTTGTAAATAAAATTCATTAATTAACTTAGTTTTAAATCTAGGATTAAATCTTAATGTTTTTTTTCAATAAAACCTAAAATTGGTAGAATTAGAGTTTCAAGCATTTTTCATCCTTTTTTTATTAATTCTTAATTAGTTATTTTTATAAATCAAGTTGCAATTAATTAATTAGGCTTAATTTTAGATAATTGTCATATTTTCTTAATAAATAAAAAAATTGTAGAATTAGGTTTTTAATTTCATTAAATTCTCATAAATACAAAAACCCAAAAAAATAATTTCTTTTTTTTTCTTTAATTTAATTAATTTGCTAATAATTTAATTTCGTTAAAAGGGGTCCAACGCCCTCGTTTTTTTAAGTTTAATTCAATTCACGTGTTTATTTCTTTTTCTTTTAATATTTATGTACCTCTCCCAAAGCCATGTAAATTCAATCTTTCGCACTTTACTTTTACTTTAATTCTTTATTTTTCTGTCAAATCGGGTCCTGGAAATTTTGGCGATGTGGACCCGCGCCTTTGTAATAGTTTAGGAATTTTATCTTTCCGCAATTTTTTAACTGTTAATAATGACATGCAAGAATGAATGATAAAATAAAAACAAACGCATAGATCACTTTGACAAAAGACAAAATAACTGAACATGACACACAAATCACACACCACCCCTAGGGTACGCCTCACTGTTGCCTTGCCTCGAAAGGTGATCGTCGAGTAGAGGATGTCTTAGTAAGTCCTCATGATCCTGGAACCTGGCATGAGGGTAGCTTCTAAGGTGTCTTCCCATTGCTCTGGTGATCACCATGTCCCGAACCTCGAATTGACCCGAACACCTCCAACGGTGGTGCTACCTACCTCTCAATGGTGGGATGGCACTACTTTAAAAGACATCTACACAGACGAATTCCTTAGGGTAGGTAGACGGCTCTAGATACTTGCTCTAAATTTCAAAACAAATCAAAAATACTTTTCACACCGACACCTTTTCAAAAAGCTTTCGAAAGCAATTTTTTCAAACACTCTTGAGGACTGATACAAGAGTCGAACTGAAAATTTTCAAAGAAACTTTTTAAAACCCACAGTTGAAAAGCAAACAAACCATTTTTGAAAACACAATGAGCAAGTATCTAAGAGCCCATGGATAACCATGGATAGAAAGGGTGCTAACACCTTCCCTTTCTATAACCTACCTCCCGAACCGAGAGCAATCTCTTTAAGGAATTTTTCTGTGCTTTTGTCCTTTCCATTTGGAGAAAATAAAAGACGGTGGCGACTCTTGCTTCCGCGACATTTCGCGAACCAGCGTTAAACAGTCAGTTCCAGATCCACCGATCACAATAGCAAAAAGATAAGAAACACCGACATTCACTGCCGATGTACTACCAACGTTTAATGAAGGTAGATTTGAAAATATCACACCACCGCCGTTCACTGACGATGAACTATCACCGTTCACTAATGATAGCAAAAAGATAAGAAACACAGACGTTCACTGCCGATGTACTACCAACGTTCACTGAAGGTAGATTTGAAAATATCACACCACCGCCATTCACTGACGATGAACTATCACTGTTTATTGATGATAGCAAAAAGATAAGAAACACCGACGTTCACTGCTGACGTACTACCAACATTCACTAAAGGTAGAATTGAAAATATCATACCACCGCTGTTCACTGACGATGAACTATCATCGTTCACTGATGATAGCAAAAAGATAAGAAACACCGACGTTCACTGCCGATGTACTACCAACGTTCACTGAAGGTAGAATTGAAAATATCATACCACCGCCGTTCACTGACGATGAACTATCACCGTTCACTGATGATAGCAAAAAGATAAGAAACACCGACGCTCACTGCCGATGTACTACCAACGTTTACTAAAGGTAGATTTGAAAATATCACTCCACCGCCGTTCACTGACGATGAACTATCAATGTTCACTGATGATAGCAAAAAGATAAGAAACACCGACGTTCATTGTCGGTGTACTACCAACATTCACCGAAGGTAGATTTAAAAATATCATACCACCACCATTCACTGACGATGAACTATCACCGTTCACTGGTGATAGCAAAAAGATAAGAAACACCGACGTTCACTGCCAACGTACTACCAACATTCACTGAAGGTAGAATTGGAAATATCATACCACCGCCGTTCACTGACGATGAACTATCAATGTTCACTGATGATAGCAAAAAGATAAGAAACACCGACATTCACTGCCGATGCACTACCAACATTCACTAAGGTAGATTTGAAAATATCATACCACCGCCGTTCACTAACGATGAACTACCACCGTTCACTGATGATAGCAAAAAGATAAGAAACACCGACGTTCATTGTCGATGTACTACCAACATTCACTGAAGGTAGAATTGAAAATATCATACCACCACCGTTCACTGACGATGAACTATCATTGTTCACTGATGATAGCAAAAAGATAAGAGACACCGACGTTCACTGCCAATACACTACCAACATTCACTGAAGGTAGATTTGAAAATATCATACCACCGCCGTTCACTGATGATGAACTACCACCGTTCACTGATGATAGCAAAAAGATAAGAAACACCGAAGTTCACTGCCGATGTACTACCAACGTTCACTGAAGGTAGATTTGAAAATATCATGTTTTCTCCAACAATCTGGGGTTCCACCCAGAACGGGTCTCAACTTCTTCCTTAACCAAGGAAATCTGCCTGGAAAGGGTAAAATGTAATCTGTCTCAAATAAAGAGACTTCCACTTATTATCAAGGGGAATTGCAAAGCGAAATGACTTTCTTAGGATAGAAATATGGTTTCCTGGGGAAAGAGATATGACTTCCTGCGGAAAGAGATATAACATCCTGGGGACGAAGATATGACTTCCTGCTGAGGAGATAAAGTCTTCTCGTGCAAAATAAATGCACAAAACAAAACTCAAAGTTCTCAGAAATCCAAAGTAAATAATATCGTCATGCGACCACGAATCCAATTTAGAAATAAACTGGAGCAAGACGGCCAACGAAGATACATCCTTTGAGAAATAAACTCAAGAGGGAAAACCATATCCATCTAAGCAAGGAGCGCTGCAGGAAGGTTAGAACACAATGTCAATAAAAAATGATTTGTAGCAATGCATAATGCATGTATGAATGAATGAGTGATATTGTGCATATACTGGTAAAAGGATACATAATCAGCACAAAAAAATAAAATAAAAAACCGTCTCAGGTACCAACAAAATTGGGCTAAACTTTAACCAGAAAGATCAATCCAAGAAAGGTAAAAGCAACTGCGGAAACCAAACCTATTGCCTGTCTTAACTTCACTGAGGAGAAACGTAATCTGGATGTAGCTAAATCAAACAGATACCGGGATAGAATATCCTTCTTCCGATTTCATTGGAGAAATCAGTTTTTCAAAAGCAACATATCTACTGGAGATTACAAGACCATCCTCAAATACAATAGACTAATGCTGAGACAATCAAACCTTACTGGGGAAACCAAACCCTACTTCCCTGGAGAAAAAACTACGGATTGAAAACTTTCATCATGAATACTCATTCCAACAAGAAATGCCCTGGGATAACCTTCCCGGGGAATTAAGAAGTCAACATTAATACCAATACTGCAGAGAGAGCGACATAATCCAGAAGTAAACGAATCATAACGATAAAACAATACAGATATAGGGATATAACATCCTTCTCCAGGCTTCACTGGGGAATAACACACAGACTTCAATGGGGAAACAAAAGTTTTCACGGTTCGTACTTCTACTGGATATTGCAACACTGATCTTGAATAAGATAGATGGAAACCAAATTGTCAAAACATTCACTGGGGAATTCAGGCCCACTTTGAAGGAAGAAAAACATACGGACTTCACTAAGGGGAAGACAATGCTTCATCATCGAGACATCTACTGGGGACTTCATGCTGACTTCAATGGGGAGGCCAAAACCACATCATCAAGGGGAAACCAAGATATGTTCTTCACTAGAGGAAACGGAGATACGTTCTTCACTGGAGAAACCGGAGATACGTTCTTCACTAGAGAAACCAGAAATACGTTCTTCGAGAGTAATTATTGCACCAACTTCTTTGGGGAGAAGGGACTTCTATCAAATAAACGAGGCCTTCACTGGGGAATATTGGATTGAGTCTTCATATCATACAAAACTATTCCAACAAAAGATGCCCTGATATAGTCTTCCTGGGAAATCAAGAAGTGAACACTAATGCCAATACTGCAGGAAGAGAGACATCTCAACACACCAAGGGAATAAAACCTTTCATCATATGAGGGAAAACTTCGCTGGGGAATTTGGGACGGAGGCTTCTGACCATGCAAACCCAAAATCAAAAGCGAAACAAGACTTGGCCGGGGATAATAGGATCACAAACCTAATATTGTACCTTGCACCCACTGGTATCGTCTTCTACTATCTGAGAAACACACAGAGATGGCACACATACCAACAAGATAACTTGAGAAAAACCTTCACGAAGGAAGTAAATCTTCTTAAAATAACCGGAGTTTTTTCATTCCTGGGATCGCCATTTTTGTTGTCATTGTTTCATCATAAATCCCAAAGTAAATTGAATTGTGAAGATCTCCCCTTTTTTTTGAAAAGTCAATTTTGCTTTTTAATCTTTTTGTTTTAAAAATTATTATCAGTAATAAATGGAGTCTTTACAAGCTAAATAAAAATAAGAACACAAAGAATTGGGCAAAATCTCGAATTTCATTAATAGAATGGTAGTCTGCGAATGGCGAGACTCCATGGATGATTACAAAGTTTGGAAAATGGTAATATATAATGGAAAAGATATATTGAGATACAATGACCACCATTCCCCCTAACAACTTTTGAAATCCTGAGCAGCAGCTTTTGTTGAAGTATGGTGAGGATCCGAGAAGATTGTTGCTTCAACAATCAAGTCTTGTCTGACGTAGTTACTTGCCAAGAAAATCCCTAACTTTTGCCTAAGCTGCCCTTGCGGGTTTTCAACTTAGCGGGAAATTTATTCTGTTTATGTCTCTAATTTTTTCCTAGACTACCCTTTCGGGTTTTCAACTTAGCAAGCTGTTATTTTATTTCTTTAGGCAAAGTATTACTTGACTGCATCAGCATTCATGGGACGTGGGAACTCCTCGCCATCCATAGTTTCAAGAATTAATGCACCACCAGAGAAGGCTTTCTTGACAACATACGGGCCTTCAAAATTGGGAGTCCACTTGCCCCTAGAATCAGTGTTAAAAGACATGATCTTCCTGAGCACGAGGTCGCCTTCTCTGAATTCACGAGGTTTGACCTTTTTATCAAATGCCTTCTTCATTCTTTTCTGATATAACTGCCCATGACACAAAGCTGTCATTCTCTTCTCTTCAATCAAATTCAATTGGTCAAACCTGTTCTGGACCCATTCAGCCTCTGTCAACTTGGTTTCCATTATCGCATGCAACGAGGGAATCTCTACCTCAACAGGGAGTACTGCTTCCATTCCATATACCAGGGAGAATGGGGTTGCTCCTGTTGAAGTGCAGACAGATGTTCGATATCCATGCAGAGAAAAAGGGAGCATTTCATGCCAATCCTTATAAGTAACAACCATTTTCTAGATAATTCTCTTGATATTCTTATTAGCAGCTTCAACAGCCCCATTCTACTATGGCCTGTATGGAGACGAATTGTGATGAACAATCTTGAATTCTTCACACAGTTCTGTCATCAACTTGTTGTTCAAATTCGAGCCATTGTCAGTGATGATTCTACTCGGCACACCATACCGGCATATGAGAATGTTTTTGATGAAACGCACAACCACCTGTTTGGTAACATTGGCATATGAAGCAGCCTCTACCCATTTGGTAAAGTAGTCAATTGCTACCAAGATGAAACGGTGTCCATTCGAAGCTTTGGGTTCTATCATCCCGATCATGTCAATACCCCACATAGAGAAAGGCCACGGGGAGGAAATCACATTGAGAAGTGTTGGAGGCACATGGATCTTATCCGCATAAATCTGGCATTTATGGCACTTCTTTGCAAATTTGTAACAATCAGATTCCATTGTCAATCAATAGTAACCTGCCCTTAGCATCTTTTTAGCCATTGAATGTCCATTAGCATGAGTTCCAAATGAACCTTCATGAATCTCATGCATCAACATGTCTGCTTCGTGTCTATCCATGCATCTGAGCAAGACCATGTCATAATTTCTCTTGTATAACACATTTTCACTGAGGAAGAAACTGCCTGCCAATCTTCTCAGTGTCTTTCTATCTTTCCTCGACGCACCAACCGGGTATTCCTGAGTCTGGAGAAAATGTTGGATGTCATAATACCAAGGTTTTTCATCTGTTACCTCCTCTGTTGCAAACACATGAGCAGGCCTATCCAGCCATCGAATTGTAATTCAGGGTATATCATTCCAAGTATTCACTTGGTACATGGAAACCAGAGTTTCCAGAGCATCCGCCATTTCATTTTCATCTCTAGGAATGTGATGGAATTCAACTTCATTGAAGAAGGGTAGTAATCTTCTAGCATAATATTTGTAAGGGATTAAGCCAGGGTGACGAGTATCCCATTCTCCTTTAATCTGATTTATTACCAAAGCTGAATCGCCATACACATCTAGAATTTTGATTCTGAGATCAATAGCTTCCTCAAGACCCATGATGCAAGCCTCATATTCCGCCATATTATTAGTGCAATCAAATGTTAACCTAGCAGTAAAAGGAATGTGCGATCCCTGAGGAGTAACGATCACAACACCAATTCCTTTACCATAAGCATTCACCGCTCCATCGAATACCATAATCCAACGATATTCAGGGTCAGGGCCTTCCTCAGGCAATGGTTCATCATAATCTTTCACTTTCAGGAACATCACATCCTCATCGAGGAATTCATATTCTGCAAACTGATGATCTTCCACCGGCTGGTGAGCAAGGTAATCGGCTAACACACTACTTTTGATGGCTTTTTGAGTGCGGTACTCGATATCATATTCAGATAACAACATCTGCCAGCGGGCAATTCTCCCGGTAAGAGCAGGCTTCTCAAAAATATACTTGATTGGATCCATTTTGGAGATCAACCAAGTGGTATGATTCAACATATACTGCCGCAAACGCTTTGCCTCCCAGGCCAAAGTACAACACGTTTTTTCTAGCGTGGAATACCGCGACTCACAATCAGTGAACTTTTTGCTGAGATAATAAATGGCGAACTCTTTCTTCCATGTTTCATCCTGTTGTCCCAGAATACAACCCATGGATTTATCTAACACTGTTAGATACATAATCAACGGTCTTCCTTCTACATGAGGCAGCAAGATAGGAGGTTCAAGCAGATACTCTTTAATACTCTCAAATTCCCTTTGGAAATCATCCGTCCATACACAAACTTGATCTTTCTTTAACAACTTAAAGATCGGTTCACACTTTGCAGTCATGTGGGAAATGAATATGGAAATATAATTCAAACGCCCGAGGAAACCCCTGACTTGCTTTTTAGTTCTTGGTGCTGGCATTTCTTGAATTTCTTTGACTTTATCAGGGTCAACTTCAATTCCTTTCTGACTAACGATAAAACCCAATAATTTCCCCGATCTAACTCCGAAGGTGCATATTTTTGGATTCAAGCGGAGACGATACTTCCTCAAACGCTGAAACAACTTCAACAAATCTTTTATATGCCCTTCTTCAGTTTGGGATTTGGAAATCATATCATCAACATATACTTCGATTTCCTTGTGCATCAGATCATGGAATAGGGTTGTTATAGCCCTCTGGTACGTTGCACCAGCGTTCTTCAACCCGAAGGGCATCACTCTGTAACAGAATGTTCCCCAGGGTGTGATAAACGTTGTTTTTTCCATGTCCTCTGGAGCCATTCTTATTTGATTATACCCGGAAAATCCGTCCATGAACGAGAATACCTTGAATTTTGCTGTGCTGTCCACTAACATGCCAATGTGAGGTAATGGAAAATCATCTTTCGGACTAGCTTTATTTAGATCTCTGTAATCTACGCACATGCGGACTTTTCCGTCTTTTTTCGGTACTGGGACAATATTGGCAATCCATTGAGGATACACTAACGTCACAAGAAAACCAGCATTAATCTGCTTTAGGACCTCCTCTTTGATCTTTACTGCCATATCTGGGTGGGTTCTTCTCAACTTTTGTTTAACTGGCGGATACTCTGGCTTCAACGGAAAATGATGCTCGACAATGTCTGTATCTAGACCAGGCATATCTTGATAAGACCAAGCAAAAATATCCACATACTCTTTTAACAGCTCAATCAACCCGTTCTTTACATCAGGATGCAACGATGCTCCGATCTTAACCTCCTTCAGATCTTCTTCTGATCCTAAATTAATCACTTCCAAAGGCTCCTTATAGGACTGAATGGTATTTTCCTCGTGCTCAAGCAACCGTGAGACCTCTTCTGGAATCTCACCATAATCTTCTTCTTCAGCCCCAAACACAGGACAATCAAAGTTAGGAGATGGTGCAGGGTCATTGTATTCAACGGGTTTTTTAATTAATCTGCACATATGATTTACGATTGCTTTTAGAAACTGACACATATAGCAAGTGATCATGCAGATTAATTTTCAGTTATTATTTATTTTGAAAGGGTTTTTTATTTGATTACCATTTCCCAAGAAAAAGTAGAAAATAAATACATATTTTTGGAAGCAAAGACAACTTTTATTAATGATCTTAAAAATCAAAGCAAACAGATAAGCCCATACAATACTTTCACCTTGGGCAGAGTGAAATCTTTTCAAAAGAAAGAAACAGATTAACAAAACAAATTACTTTGAAATATGTATGCAAGAAGGAACATCAATGGTGACCCAGTTCTGAACTCGGACTCCATGCGTCACATAATTCGGTACTTCCTGCTCTGCTTCATCCTCTTCAACAACATTAATTCCAGAACCAATTGGATGGAGGTAGCCTCCGCTGCGGAAAACATCATGATAACTGCTCACAGAAGACTTTGACTTCAAACGTTCGCCTTTTCCATTCTTTGAAGAGAAACCCAAACCAGTTCTGTTTTTGTTCACAGGTGGATCCACAAGTCGTCCCCAAACTGTATTATGACCATTGCGCACAACCTGTTGCGCATCCTTCAGCGAAACCACAGAATTCTCATTCCTCCTTATGTTGTCAATAGATAGGGCTTAGAACTGGGTTTCAACAGCAGCCTCATCCGCTTCTACAATACTGAAAGAGGATAGATGGGATATCAACAACGCCTGCTCCCCATTTATGATCACCACCTTCCCTTCGCGCACAAACTTTAACTTTTGATGCAGAGTTGAAGTGACAACCCCTTCTTCGTGTATCCATGGCCGTCCAAGCAAACAACTATATGCGGGAATAATGTCCATTACCTGGAAGGTTATCAAGAACAAATGTGGTCCTATATGGATAGGCAAGTCCACTTCACTGATGACAGATTTCCTCGACCCATCGAAAGCCTTCACAATGATACCACTCGGGCGCATAGGTGCTCCTTGATACTTTAACTTCATGAGGGTACTCCTCGGTATAACATTCAACGCGGATCCATTATCAATTAGCACATTGGACAATGAATCATTCTTGCAGTTCATAGATATATGGAGGGCCAGGTTGTGATTCCTCCCTTCATCTGGTAACTCATCATCACAGAAACTCAAATTGTTACATGACGTAATGTTTCCAATTACACTGCTGAATTGATATAACGGCATGTCATTCTCCACAAAAGCTTGGTCTAGTACTCTCATAAGTGATTCTCTATGAGCAGAGGAATTCATCAATAAAGCTAGAATAGATATCTTTGAAGGAGTCTGTAATAGCTAATCTACAATTTTGTAGTAGCTCATCTTAATTATCTTCAAGATATCATCCACTTCTTTCTCTAATGTAGCTCCACTAGTCTCTCCTGCAGCCTTCTTAGGCTCATCGTTCTCAGCAATTTTCTTTCCAGTAACAACATCTCTTCGAATAACCGGCACAAACACACGACCGCTACGGGTCACCCTGCTATTATCATCTATATTTCCAACATCTGGCATTGGCTGGATGGGAACCTCCACCCCGTCTTCTAAGATTGTAGCGTTGTATTTGTAAGGCACAACCTTATCTGATTCATAGGGAACATGACCTGGTAGACTAATTACCAATGGGGTAACAACTGGTTTGCTATGGTACACCACCTCAAGATGAGTGGGTGCACCAAAACAAGGTACAATGACATTCACCCCTTCCTCAACACAATCAGCCATCAAAAAGTCATTTCCGACAAACAAATCTTCGTCTGAAGAGAAATACTCATCTGCGGAGGCATACTCTTCCTCTGACTCTTCTTCCGTCAAACAAACTTCAACCATATCAATCTCGTGATAATCATCTCTCTGACCTGTGATCTTGATAGTTCCATTATCTAACAGCAATTGAACACCTTCCCTCACAATTGAACACCCTCGGGGATTTCGACAACAAACTACGCAAGACCCATATTGGTGTTCCACCTGACCAGCAGTTCGGAAAAAGGTAGCATGCAACTGCACTAGATCCTCATTCAAATGATCCACATCAAAAATTATGAATTCACCCGGACATCCAGAAACCATATTCACTTTCTCTTCATATTCTTCCCTAGGCCTGATTATATGGATTAAACCTTCATCCATCATCTCCTGTAAATCAACCTTTATCTTCTCGCAACCTTGTATATCTGTACTAAAAATAGCACAACCGGCGTGGTCATGCGTATAATAACTGAATTCACAGAGGTCTGCGTGCATCTTCACCAAATCTCCTCTAATCAGATTAATATCAAAAATTAGAAAGTCGCCTGGACACCTGGCCACCATATTTACAGCATTCACTCCCCTGTGCTTGGGTAGAGGGTTGTCTTTCACATTAGGTCCCACGTCTTTGAAAGATAAAATTCCAGACTTCACCAACCTTTGCACTTCAATCCTCAACGGATAATAATTCTCAACACTATGCCCTGGTGCTCCTTGATGAAAGGCACACGTCTGGTCTGCTTTGTAATACCAAGGAAATGGTGATGGTACGGCTGGAGGTGCTCGTGTTTGGACCAACTTCTTCTGAATCAATGCTGGTAGTAGCTCTGCATAGCTCATGGGAATAGGATCGTAGTTCTCCCTTCTCTGATTATACCCTTGATTCCCCTGCTGGGACGGTCTTTGATAAGCAATGGTATTCAGAGCGACATTCATAACAGGAGTAACTGAGGCGAGTTGCTGATGACGCTGATAATTCTTTCTAGGAGCTTTTACCCTTCTCTCTTGCATAACAGCATTTGTATCCCCCTCTTTCTTCTTGGTAAACCCATAAGATTGCTTCTTCACACTTCCAGATCCTTCACCCTTTATCAAACGACCTTCTCTTACTGCCTCTTCTAGGCGGACACCCATTCCTACCATCTCTGTAAAATCACTTGGGGAACTTGCTACCATTCTTTCGTAGTAGAAAGCACTCAGCGTATTCAGAAAATTTTTAATCATTTCCTTTTCTTCCATGGGAGGAATCACTTGTGTAGCTACTTCGCACTATCTCTGTGTATACTCTTTGAATGATTCTCTGTCTTTCTGAACCATGGCCCTAAGCTGGTCACGGTCAGGCGCCATGTCCACATTGTACTTGTATTGTTTAATGAATGCTTCTCCCAAATCATTAAAAGTATGGATGTTAGCACTGTCTAAACTCATGTACCATTTCAACATTGCGCCGGTCAGACTATCCTGAAAAAAGTGAATCAGCAGACGCTGATCATTGGTGTGGGTAGACATTCTCCTCACGTACATTACCAAGTGAGCACGAGGGCAAGTGTTTCCCTTGTACTTCTCAAATTCCGGGACCTTGAACTTAGCAAGTATCTTTACATTCGGGACCAAACACATCTCATTCACATTCTGCCCAAATAACTCTTTTCCCCTAAGAGCCTTCATCTCTCTTTTCATTATATCAAACTATTCTTGGAAATCATCCATTCTATCATAAAGACCCAAGTATTCACTCAGCGAAGGGAAATGGCGACACATATCTTCATTAACAAACGGAACCAAATTCCCTGAAGGAGGTGCAGCATGAACAATATGCACCACAGGAGGTGCTGGAGTAACAACATTCAGAACCACTGGAGAATCTTGAGGGCCAAGATTGAAACCTTCAGGTGCAAAATTCTCTGGCATTCCCCACGGATAACCCTGAGGCATATGGTTTTGAACAACAGCCGGAGTAACGGATAGAGGAACAGTAGGAACTTCAGCATTTGCCCTTGTTGGTTGAGGTTGAACACTCGGTGGCTGATTTTGAGTAACCACCAGAGCTTCCATCAGAGCAGTCAAGTTGGCCAAGCCAACCTTCAAAGCGGAAACTTCTTCGCGCAGCTCACAATTCTCCTGTTCTAAGTTGTCCATCTTCTTTTTGAAATTAGCCCGAGTGTTGTAGTGATGAGTCAGCTTGCTGAGTGAAGTAAAGAAGCTGGGTAAGACACCTGGATATGCAAAACAAATGCAAGAAATATGTGCAATATGATGCATGATATGCAATGCACATGATTTTATTTTTACTTTATCATTTAATATTTCAAGGGATTTAAGATTTATAGACATATTGCAAACATCAAAATAATAACGCATTTGAAATACTGAAAATTTTATTATAATAACTTCAAAATGGATTACAAGTTTCAATGATCCCAAGTACAAGATGAAAGTACAATCTAAAATCCTGAGAAAAGGAACTAATGGAGATCAATCTGTACACTGGCGCTTCCCTGTGAGCCTGGCAATCTGAGCCCTCAACCTCTGGTTTTCTTCCACATGTCTGATGGAAATCTCCTTCCAATCACCTGAAGCAGGAAGTGAGTAATCAGCACCTGTTTGAGGCTTAGGAGAAAATAAATCCCCTTGTCTCTCCATAGACTCCACCGCTTGACTCTCAAGGATCTCAATCAAATCGTCTTTCTACTTCAGGTCTGCTCTATAGGAACTCTCTAAAGTTTGGAACTTGTTCTTCCAAGCATCCCTTTCCTATTGCATCCTAACCAAAGAAAGCTGCAGCTCTTCTAGATCATCTAACAAAGGAGGAGTGGTCTTCACAAACAAATCAGACATGGGTGTCTCCCGAGTATACGACATCTTCAACTGAATGGCTCTCGATCGGACCCACTAAAGATATGGCTCCAAAGAAACAGCACCTCTAGATCCCAAATCCTTCATACTCTTCTTATGAATGTGACGCTAGGCCTTCGCAATCTGCTCCTTAGCTTCCCTATGGTCTTCTCCTTCTTTCAGAAAGAAACTACTCAAATGAATACTATTCGGTTTATCCCTCATCGGGTAACCAACCTGCCGCCGTGCAAGAACAGGGTTATAATTAATCCCTCCCTTTGTGCCAAGAAGAGGCACATTGGGGAAACTACCACAACTGTCAATAATCTCCACATCCTGGTAAGCTCGATGATACCAATCAATATCCGAGTGAGTAAGTGCCATGATCTTAGGAGCCCAACGAGGTTCCTTCTTGACATCCCAAAAAGCATCAGACTGAGGCATATGAGAGATAAACCACCGATACAACAAAGGTGTGCAATAGATAATCATTCCCCCATGATAGGAACTCCGAAGATGAACCGAGTAATAAGCATCACCCAACAGTGTAGGAACCGGGTTTCCAATCATGAAAATCCTGATAGCGTTAATGTCGACAAACTTGTCCACATTAGGAAATAAGAATAATCCATAGGCTAGTAAAGCAAAGATGGCCTCAAAAGCAACCGTACTCTTCATCCTGGCAAAGTAACGAGCTTTCTCCAATAAGAATGAGTTGGTAATCCTCTAATCCCTCCTTTGGTAGTCATATGGGCTTCCACCTCAGACTTCCCTAGATGAATCAAAGCAGCAATCTCATGTGGTTTTGGCTCACCCTCCAAACCAGTAAAAGGAACACGATCGGTAACAGGTAAATCCAATAGATAAGAATACTCCTCCAGTGTTGGCATCAACTAATAATCGGGAAAAGTAAAGCAGTGATACACCGGATCATAGAACTGGACCAAAGTCGAGAGAAAACCCTCCTTCATCTTCAGCTTCATGAGAGGAATAATGGATCCATACTTCTTCCGAAAGTCTACAGAACACTCGATCTCGGGAATTAGACTAATCAACTCATCTATCTTAGGATCCTTGAAACTGTATTTCCCGGTCTTTCTCTTTCCAGAATCCATGGTTAACAGTACCTGAGATATTCACAAATAGTCAACCTTTAAATCCCTTGAAATATTGTTTTCTTCAAAAGATGCTTATGAGTGCATGGATGCATGATGCAATAATCACACACAAGATCACACATATAGGGTTCATAGGTTCAACGTCACGAGCATGAGGCCGAAGGTACTACCCATAAGGTATTGGTCTAAAAAGTTATCACCTGTCGAACAAGGTTCTAGAGGTTCCCAGAGTCTACATCCTTCCTTCGGATATTACCAACTTCCCGATTAACTCGGTAATTAGTAATATTCTCAAGAAAGACTCATCCGAGCGTAGTATCGCGTGACAACTCCTTCCGGATTACCCCGTCATAGCTTCCGCACTACACCTAAAAGGCCAAGATGGGTTAGGTAATCTACGGTCCTTAGCTTCAGCAGGCTCCCAGGTCGAAAGCAGTACGTCTTCCCGATTACTCGGTAAACGACACTACATTCAAAGAGGCCTCCACTGAGTGGGGGATCTCATGCCTCCTTTTTTGGGATTACTCTCTCAATGTTAACATGACTATACCGCCCGTCCTATCTTAAAGTTTGCCCAAGTCCGAGTATAGGACTTATGAGTAATCACCAAGCACCCTGTAAACCAGGAAAATCCAGACAAACATATATACTAAATATAACACATATATAGATATAAACAAAGATAGGCTCAACCCACTTAGGGATGGACCAGAAAGAGGTCAATCTTTCCCCAATGAAGTCGCCATTTTTTCTGTAGCGGTAGAAATGTTCAAGACTAAGCCATTGGATTGACTAGAATTTATACAAATCAAAATAAAAATCACCACCGCACTTTATTGTTTCCAAAGGAATGGGAAAAGAGCGAATAACCCAAAAAGGGGGAAAGATTCAAGGTAAGGGGGTTGGTTATGCAAAGGGAATGTATTAGCACCCTAAACATCTACGGTACTCCGCAGGAACCTCTTTGAAAAATCTGTATATTTTGGCCATAAAAATATGTTATATAAAAAATGGATGGTGGAGGTGAGAAAAGAAATATTTTTATGATTTTTGCACCCGCCGTGGTTGCGGACCTTTAGTGCCTACGTACCACCTTTCGTGCAATAGGGGATCAGGGTACACGTAGTTCTTCTTTTTAAAAGTTTGAAACACAAGTGTGTTGGTTAATTTTATGAGATAAGACATCATCGTCATTGTCCGTGTGGAAAACATACTTACTACCCACAATCATGAGAAAAGAGAATTTGCATCATCTCAAAGTGGAGGATATGGCTTGGATTTTAAAATCAACAATGCCTCACTCAACACCCAAGTGGAAAATATCTCTCTTCACTACATATTGTAGAAGTATAGTAGTTTGCATCACTACAAGGATTGACAAGAGTCTAATCTTTTAAGAAAAGTTTAAAGATAAAAGCCAAAGTGGCAAAATGGTTTGAAATGAGATTGATTGAATTTTAGTCTTCTCACAAAAATATCAAGGTATTATTAAATTGATTGAAATTTATTTATGAAAATGTTTTGAAAATGCATGGACCTAAGTCCAAGTTTATTATGAAAGTGTTTCAAGTTTAGAAATAAGAAAAGTTTTTAAAAGGAGGGAGAAGATATTTGAAATTAAAGAAGATAGGAGGAGATGAAGAGACTATCCTAAAGCATAAGGTAAAAGCTAAGGATAAGGACCATCTAACCAACAAGAATCCAATACTTGACATTATGAGTCACTATAGAATTCCCATTTTTTGGATTGAAACCAAGAAAGCAAAGATACTAGACCTCTTGAGAGAACCAAACTTCAAGTGTTTTAAGTCTTCGGAAAAATTGGGCAGAGTAACGGTTGTATACGGGTGAATTCCAAATTAAAAACAAAGTATGTAATCACAATAACCCGCACACAAAACAAACAAACAACCCAATGTCTTGAGGTAAACCTCAAGAACTCCAGACAAAATATCAAATAAAGTCACAAAGTCTCCAAGATAGGCCAAGGTCTCTAATCCTAAGTCCAAGAAGTCCAATTCTACATAATGCCAAGGATAGTAACCAAATATTCCAAGTATCATTAAAGATTTTTATGGTTCATGTTGATTATTAGGTGTCTTTAAAAGGAAAAGAAAAGCTCAAGTGAGCAACATAAAAATGGCATAAGAAAATAAATGCTCAAGTGAGCAAAAATGAAAATGACATGAAATGTAAATGCTTAAAGTAAATAGTACATAAAACATAAAAACTAATAGAGCATAAGATAAAGTCAATTGTTAGAAATTAGTGGTTAGTTGGATGACCATCTTGAAACTTGCATTTGGAACTCATTAGAGGATTGGTAGAACCAAAGCCTCCACACAACAAGTTGCATTTGCTTTTTGTCAAGTATATCATCCATTTTGGAATCCTCAAAAGTAACATTTAATAATCAATGATGTTTAAGTGATCCGCGTTGACCAAAGGTGTCGTAGATCCATTAGAGGATTAGTAGAACCAAAGCCTCCACACAATGAATCTCAAGGTTATTTGATCAAAGAGATCAAATTAACATACTTGGGCTTGCAATCATAAGTTTGGACCATGAATGATCATTTATTCGAATCGGAAAAAAATTTAGCGCTATGTTAAGTAATCGTAAGTGGACTTATGTAGAAGTCGCACCTATTTTGAGGTCGGTCAATAGCAATCTATGTACTTCATGTTTGGATAAATGATATAGAGATCACCATCACTTAACATGTAGCACAATTAAAAAAGAAATGGATAAGATGAAGAGGGAGGAGAATGATAAGCTAATTTGGATCACCATTTGAAAATTCTTTCATCTTTAAATTCAACCACTCCTCTAGATGGATTAAAGCACTAAACATATCATTAATCCAAAGCACCAAAAGTGAATTAAATAATTCATTCTTAGGTAGATTTGAATTGATGAACATTTATCCAACTTCATCTACATCACAAAGTCCATTGAGTTTAAAAACAAATTAAACATTTAAAATTGCAATCCAAGTTATCCATCAAAGAGAATAAGCAGAAAAATATTTGAGTCAAAACAGCCCCAAAATAAGGCAGAAAAAGTATTTTTGGCACTGTTACAATCAATTGTGTTTAGACAGCAACCTATTGCATCAATGCAGTTTTTTATCAAATCAATTTTCTGTGACAATCAATTGCAATATTACAACAATTGATTGCAACCTATTAAAAATCAGTAGAAAACAACATTTTAAAGATCAAATTCTTGTTCCAACTTTTCATCAAACACCTTATGATCATGGATCCAATTGAGCATGAAAATGCCATCAAATTATGAGAAAATAGCACCAATGGAATCATAAAACAGTGCTCAATGAATCAAAACCATAAATCCACAAGAGATCACATTGTGAAAGATGGTGATCCAACTTACCAAAGGTAGAATTAGAGAATTATCAAACAACTTCCAGAATTTGCTGCAATTCGACCACAAGAATCAATTACCAAAGCTTGGATGTAAAGAATTGATGGAGAAATTGTTTGGATGAAGGTTTAGCTCAAAGATTAGTAAGCTTCAATGCAAAGCTTACTAACTTTTTGAAAATGGAGCTTTGAGTGAATTTGGTAGATGGAGAGAATTGAGAGATTTTTTAGCAAGGTGGATTTGGCTATCAAAAGCTTATGATTTGAATGAAATGAGGTCTCTATTTATATAGTTTAGGATTGGGATTAGTGGTAATTGATTCTTGGATCTAAATTTTAATTAATGATATAATTTTCAAATTATGCAGAAAAATTGGAGCCAAAATGATAACAGTTTGAAATTGCTGGCTTTTTCAAAGAAACACGTGCATTTTGCTATTATGAGTTGATACATGGGTGGTATGCATCGATACATCCTAGCTGTATAACACAACATGTGTCGATACATGCCTCTATGTGTCGATACATACTGTTATTTCAACACATTACAGAATCACACAAACTGCATGAGTCGACACATAACACGTATGTGTCGACACATACTAGTTACACAAACAGGATGAGTCGATACATACATGCATGTGTCGACACATGCTAGTTATACACACAGGATGAGTCGATACATACATGCATGTGTCGACACATGCTAGTTATACACAACTGAATGAGTCGATGCATACCTTTATGGGTCAATGCATGCTGTCTTTCGACACAATCCTCTCTGGGTTGATGCAAGTTTCCCTTGACACAATACTGAATCCATCAATTTTCATGAGTTCGACACAAGCCTTCATGGATCCATACAAGCTGCCTTTCGAAATTAGCCCATGTGGATTGATACAAGCTGCCTTTCGACACAGTACAAAACTGATTGCTTTGCCTGGAAAACCTTGTTTGTCGGATGCTTTGACTCGGTACCTACAAAACACAATTTTGCAAAGACAAAGACAAATATTTTTTGTATTTTGATTAGAAGTTAGTCAACAACACATATACAAAATACACAACCAAGGTGCTTGGAAATTCCTCAAGAGCAAACTTAAAGATAGGAGATAGAAAAAACCAACCCTAATGTGACCTTGTTATGATCAAGTTGACATGATATGATAGGGGAATCTTAGGGGCAAAAATTGGGGTACAACAGGTACAAATAAAATTTGAGCCTTTATCCTTTGTTTCTTGAACCGTGAACCAGGCCACGTTATAACCCTTAAAAGTCCTAGCTGAAGCATGGGTTAGTTTAAGAGTATACTGTTACAAAGGCATCCTGACTCCTGTAGGCTTTGTTACGAATCCTGAGTTGATATCACATTCTTGCAAATTTCATTTTACTACACAAAACATATTTTCAAAAAAATTTCAAGACAGACATGATTTTTGCATTCTTTAAATGGCATTGTTTGCATATGACTAATTGTTTGACAGCAGAGAAATCCGCACAATGGATATTCAATGAACAAACATCCTCTCAATGGACATAATCACCTTAGCGAGAAAGGCACTTCCAATAACAGGTCTTCCATAAGCAAGGGGCAGGACATGATGTCTAAATACACCTGGGGAAGTCTCTCCAAAAGTGCCAAATAACTAGGTGCAAATCTCCATCTGAATCGCTTGGGGAATTACGCACGCATTCCAGAAACGAATCATGTTCCATCAAGAAAACATTTTTGACAGTACTACAACATAACAGACAGTGACAACTCTCTACATCCTGAATGCATGGACATAGTCGGAAAATACTATGCATAACAAAGACCCGCTAGGTTGACATACCTAGGCAAAAATAAGGGCATCCCGGCGAACCAAAAGGGTTCGGGAAAAAATTAGGGATAAAAAATGAAAAAGATATGTACACCCGGCAAGCCGAAAACCTGAAAAGGAAGCTTGGGAAAAAAAGGGTATCCCGGTGGATTGAAAATCTGAAAAGACAGTCCAGGAAAAAGTTAGGGATTAAAGCGTACGACAATGTCCCATCTCCTGTCTATCAGTGGAAGACTTATACCTTGATCAGCATTCAACAAGAGCACCAGAATCGATACAGTTCAGATACGCTCCAGATACGGATGCCATTCTGATACTCATTCAGATTTAGCTTTCAGATACAGTTCAGATACGCTCCAGATATGGATTCCATTCTGATACTCATTCAGATTCAGCTTTCAAATACAGTTCAAATACGCTCTAGATACGGATGCCATTCTAATACTCATTCAGATTCAGCTTTCAGATACAGTTCATATATTCTCCAGATACGGATGCCATTCTGATACTCATTCAGATTCAGCTTTCAGATACAGTTCAGATACGCTCCAGATACGGATGCCATTCTGATACTCATTTAGATTCAGCTTTCAGATACAATCTAGATACGCTCCAGATACGGATGCCATTCTGATACTCATTCAAATTCATCTTTCGGATACAGTTCAGATACGCTCCAGATACGGATGCCATTCTGATACTCATTCTGATTCAGCTTTCAGATACAATCCAGATACAGATGCCATTCTGATACTCATTCAGATTCAGCTTTCAGATACAGTTCAGATATGCCCCAAATACGGATGCCATTCTGATACTCATTCAGATTCAGATTTCCGATACAGTTCAGATACGATCCAGAGACGGATGCCATTCTGATACTCATTCAGATTCAGATTTCTGATACAGTTCAGATACGATCCAGAGACGGATGCCATTCTGAAACTCATTCAACACATATTTCAAGTACAGTTCAGATATGATCCAGAGACGGATGTCATCCTGACATTCATTAAATACATGTTCAAGTACAATCACGACATAGATCCATCCACAAAATCTCCGCATGTACTTTTTCCAACATGGTACAAGGGGAAGAGACAGTTGGAGGCAAAGTCACTATCACATACAAGCCAGCGAAACCCATACTCCCCACAGAGCCAAGACAACCAAGATCTGACCTCCGTACCCCAAGCAGGAATTCCTATCCCAGCAGGTTCCTTCAGAAAGTTGATATCTACATTCCCCAACCGAGTTTTATAACCATGAACAGGTTATAAAGCCATCTCCCGAGCAGAGTTTATTTCTCTGACAGTGGAAGCTCAATCTCCAACAAAGCTCTTCTCTCCAGCAATGAAAGTTTATCCCCACCTGAGTTTATTTCTCCAAATCAACAGATCTTCCAACAGAGTATCCCTCTTCCCCATAGAGTCAGTCTCCCACAAGGTTATTCTCAAACAGAGTCTCTCCCGGAGGATTGTTCTCTAGCAGAACGGACGCAAGTCTCCAGCTAATCATCTTCGATCATTATCCCCAACAAGAACTAAGAACTCAACTCTTTGTACTCTCCAACAGCAGTCCAGGATTTATTCTCCGCAACTGGAGAATATCACAATGGCATTACATATCCATACATCATTTTGTTGTACCCCAAAATTTTCCCTCCCATATTTCTCAAAACATTTCAAGAAAGATCCTCAAGTTGCTCAAGGAAGTCCAAGGGTTGACCAGACAAGCTCTCTCCTAAGGCAATCTACCTCAAATTAGGGTTTCATGTTGCATCAAGATACTTGAGTCCAAGGGATCCCAAATGCTCACTATTGTCCTAATATTTTCTCAAGATCATCCATGTCAATTTTCAAGCCCTACAGAGAAAGTTTGCTCAGTCAATTGCTCAAAGGCCTGAAAATCGACTATGCTAGGGCAAAAGTCAACTGTGGCCCACATACAGTCAAACTTCAAGATTTTTGGTCAACATCATCATTTTGAAGTATATTTCATCATTTTATAAAGGGTCTATCATGATTCATCAAGGTTTGCTCATAATTCATCAAGAACCAAAAGTTGCTAAATTAGGGTTTTGCAGGAAAAGTCAACTCAACTTTGACCAAGCATAACTTTCTCATACTTTATGATAAATGACCCATCCAAAGCTAATTTTGTAGAGGATGTAATTATCTACAATCCATCTTCAGCTCCCAAGTTCAAAATATGCACTCACAAGAAGTTATGAATTTGGACATTATAGGTCATTTTGAAAAGTCAACAAAAACACCTTTTTTGTCAAAGCTTCATACACGAACATGGAGTGCCAAATTGAGATGAGACCAAAAGGGTTGCTTATAGGATATCTCAAGCTTTCTAAAAAGTCCAATAACACCTTCAAAGATTCAAAATTGAGGAAGTTATACATTGGTGAAGTTGACCTTTTTTGCAAAATTGTCAAAAGTCAACTATGCCTCAAATTGCAATTTTTGCTAAATGGGCCTAACTTTTTGCCCTTGTTTTGAGTTGGTAGCATGGTCCACGAGTCCTAGCTCCTCCCACTTGTCTTTATCTCATTTTTTATTATTTATTTTGATTTTGATTTGAATTAAATCAATTTAAATAAAAACAAATCATGAAAAATCCAAATCATTGAAATCTCAAGATATTGTGCATGTTTCAGGTTCTATATCCAGTTGGCAAGTGATTGAATTCGTGCAAGGCCTTTGTGTGCACAAAAAGATTGAGTTTGACCTATTTTTAGAAAGATTTTCAAGTGAATCAAATCCAAATCAAAAGCTATAATAGAGAAAGATTGAGATCATGTTTGCAACCCTAATTCAATCATTGATATATATTGAACAATTGCAGACCTAAGAGACAAGCTTTGGAGGCGTGAGAAGGCAGGAACAAACTTGAAAAAAACAAAGAAAAGTGGTAATTCGTTTTTCTATTTCCATACATTTTCAAGACCCTCTAGCCATATCATTCGCTTCCTGGGATCACAAGCAAGCCATACCAATTAAGAACAGGCACTTTCAGGCGCTAAAACCCACTGTAAGTCAGCCACGATTTTGGTTTGTTCTTGAAATCGAATTGCATGATTCTGATACTTATAGCATGAAATAATCATATATTCTTGCTCCTTGAATCATTTGCAAACTATCCATAACATTTAATTGCGTTTTCATGGACTGTATTAGAGTTTGCCATTGTTAGGGTTTTTTGCTTCAATTTGGGATCTTTGTGTATAGGTGAAATTGGGTCATGAAAGGGGCACCGTCACGCTCAGAAGGTCCAGAAGAATCAATTCATGGCCTTAGATTTTATTTATCTTGCTTGTGTTGGATTTTGAGAATTGCAGGATCTGTAGCTATGGACATATGTCCGTAGGTAAAAGTCTGTGACTTTTACCAACGGAGAGAGGAAGAAGATGACATACGTGGCTCCATCTCATTCGTGCATTTGAATCCTCGCGCGTGTTTTACAGCTAGTGTCATTTTATTCTTTTTATTATTTTTGTTTCATTGAATAATCAATTGAACCAAATGGCCCAGTGGTGTCCAGGTAAGCGCTAAGGCACTGGAGGGCTTGAGGTCAGGGGTTCGACCCCTGCCTCCAACATTTGCATTTTTCTTAAATTTTCTCTACAGATTCCATGCTCCACAAGGCCAAGAGACTACCATGTGACCTCAGGATCCAACCATTAGATCTCCTGGAAGCCAGATCTGAAGGCCATCAATGAAGGAGCATCATAGGCCATGGTCAATGCATCACAGGAAATCTGGGCAAGTCAACGTGGACCAACCTGTTTTAGGCCCAGAATTTGCTATCTACACCTCCCAATTATTCACAACCAGGCCCAAATTTCCTCTCTTTTCTTTTTATATTTTTCTTTATTAACTTATTTATTTATTTATTTTTTTACTCACAAATCAATTTTTCTTTTTAAAAATCATAAAAATAATGTTTTTCATCCAATTAGATTTAGGATATTTATTTTTTATCAAAAAATTAATTAATTCAATTAGGTTATTTAACTTTAGGTAACTTTAATTATTTTGTAAATAAATTAAAAAAACAATTAGAAAATTAGGGTTTTAGTTTAATTTAATTCTTATTTTCTTTTTCTTAAAAAAATAACCAAAAACACAAAAATAGGTTAAATTTAATTATTTTCTTTAATTTAATTTAATTACTAATTAATTTTGTATTTAATTTAAAAACCTAATTCCTTTTCTTAAAAATAATTAAAAACAACAAAAAATATTTTTTTTCTTTTTATTAGGCTAGACGGGGTCAAAACCCTAGTTCTCTCTCGTTCTAAATTTCATCGCGCGTGCTTTATTATTGTTTCTACCATATTGATGTAATTGCTCACAAGTTGTAATAGATTAATTAGGACCTTTTACTTTCATTTATCGTTTTTTTACGGGTTTGTTTTTGGCTATGTAAATACCTGAAGCCTTGTAATAGTGTAATTTACTTTCCGCACTTTAAATTCCGTAAAATATTAACTGTTAGATGTATGATATTAGGGTTGCATGACAAGAATGTATATAAACTTTAAAATGGTTAGCAAACCCTAAATGTGCAAAGATAATAACTTGAAATTGAATCACTCGCACATGCGCACTCCTAGGGTATACTCTCACTTCGGTTGCCTTCGGTAAACGATCATTAAGTATATGATGCTTTAGTGGTCTCTCTCTTGTCTAAACAAAGATCAAAGTCCCGTTCGGAAAAGTTGCCTCAGAATGGTTGCCTCGGAATTGTTGCCTCAAATAATTGATCTAAGACATTAGGGTTATTACTAAGACGTCCTAACATTGCTTTAGTGATCATACGTCCCTTTTGAATTGACCCTTTAAACTCCAATGACGGTGCTACCTACTCACTAATAGTGGGATAGCACTGTCTAAAGGAAACAAACATAGAACAATTCTCTTTTTTTGAGTAGGTAGATTAGTTCTTAAGTACTTGCTCCAACAAACAAACTTTTTCACACTTACACTCCTTTCAAACAAAGTTTTCAAAACGATTTCGTAACACTCTTGAAGACAGAAGCAAGGGTTAAATCGAAGTAAAACAAAAACTTTTCAAATCACAAACACATAAGCAATTTTGAAAATGATGAGCAAGTACCTAAGAGCCCGTGGAAAACCACGGATAGAAAGGGTGCTAATACCTTCCCTTTCTATAATCTACCCCCGTACTCAAAATCTCGAAAAAAGGAATTTTTCTGTGCTTTTTTCCTTTCGTGTTGGATAAAATAAAAGTCGGTGGCGACTCTTGCTTACCGCGACATTTTGTGAATACAAACGCAAAACGCAAACCAACATTTTCCTAAAACAATTCCGGTTCTGGCCACCGTATCACACATGGCATGCGCATATACATCATACAACATAATCTCATTTATTTTGAGAACAACATTACTCAATACATTTCATACATCATGACATTGCATACAACTAACTCTTTACCTTTCAGGGAAAGACGCAATCAAATTCTCACAAGTTTTCTTTAGTTCAGTCAAATCAATGCTAATATTTTTGTTCCAGTTCAAGTTATGAAGCCCGAATTCGACCGGATAATATCTTGATTTCTCTAAATACTACGAAGCCTGGAATCGACCAGATAGTGGTATATCTCAAGTTCAAGCTATGAAGCCCAGCAATCGACCAGAAAATAGTTGAATCCCCAGCAAGTTACTGTGAAGCCTGAAAATCGACCAGATAGCAGTACAAGACACCATGAAGCCTGGAATCGACCAGATAGTGGTGTATCATAAACACAAGTTGTGAAGCCCAGAAATCAACCAGAAAATAGTTTAACTACTCAACAAGGTATTGTGAAGCTTGGAAATCGACCAGATAGCAATACAAGATACCATGAAGCCTGGACTCGACCAAATAATGGTATAAGACACCGTGAAGCCTGGATTACGACCAGATAGCGGCAAAGGGTACTGAAGCCTGGGACACGACCAGATAACAGTATAAGACACCGCGAAGCTTGGATTTTGACCAAATAGCAGTTTACCTGGCCAATTACTAAGAAGCCTGGAATCGGCCGGATATTAGTATTGCCTTAAATTAAAGTGGAAGCCCGAATGCGACCGAATAACCACTTAATTTATTCTGAAGCCTGGATCACGACCAGATAAGAAGTGAGAAATTTTGAATCCTGGAAAACGACCAGATAGCAAGTTTAATCTCATCCCCCAGTAAGTCATTGTGAAGCCTGGAGCACGACCACATAGCAATCGATTTTATTTTCCTCCGCAAATCACTGTGAAGCCTGGAGCACGACCAGATAGCAGTACATTTTCACCTCTTCGACTAAGAGATGATTCCCCAGTAGAATAACGGATGGTTGAAGCTCCTAAAATTCTACTTCTACCAAGACAGAGATCAGCACCCCCCAGCGTAGTCTTCCTCGACAACAGGTATACGGGCTCTCGCAAGGGAATCTGTTATGCGATCGACACTTCTTCTAATGGCATCTATAAGCCCATTCCTGACATTGCAAGACCAGTACCACTTCAAGCGAGTGCAAATTTTTGGGCACTCTAATGTTTAATCATCTTCTACCTTCAGATCACGAAAGGAAGACAAGCCAATCTACATCCTTAGGTCTAAGAAGATTGAACAGGGGCAGCTGTTGTACCCCAAAATTTGCCCTCCCATATTTCTCAATACATTTCAAGTGAGGTCCTCAAATTTCTCAAGGAAGTCCAAGGGTTGACCAGACAAACTCTCTCCTAAGGCAGTCTACCTCAAATTAGGGTTTCATTTTGCATCAAGATGCTTGAGTCCAAAGGATCCCAAATGCTCACCATTGTCCTAATATGTTCTCAAGATCATCCATGTCAAGTTTCAAGCCCTGCAGAGAAAGTTTGCTCAGTTAATTGCTTAAAGGCCTGAAAATCGACTATGTTAGGGCAAAAGTCAACTGTGGCTCACATGCAGTCAAACTTCAAGATTTTTGGTCAACATTCTCATTTTGAAGTATTATTCATCATTTGATCAAGGTTTGATCATGATTCCTCAAGTATTACTCACAATTCATCAAAACCCAAAAGTTGCTAAATTAGGGTTTTGTAGGAAAAACCAACTCAACTTTGACCAAGCATAACTTTCTCATACTTTATCAAAAATGACCCATCCAAAGCTCATTTTTAATAGGATGCAATTCCATACAATCCATATTCATTTCCCAAGGTCAAAATATGCACTCATAATAAGATATAAATTTGGACATTATAGGTCATTTTGGAAAGTCAACAAAAACACCTTTTATGTCAAAGCTTCATACATGAACATGGAAGACTCAATTGAGATTAGAAAAAAAATGGTTGCTTAGAGGAAATCTTGAGCTTTTTAAAAAGTCCAAGAACACCCTCATAGGGTTAAAATTGAGAGAGATATGCATTGTCAAAGTTGGACAATTTTTGAAAAAATGCATGAAGTAAATATTGACCAAACTTGGATTTTTTCCAAATGGGCCTATCTTTTCAAGTTTAAAACTCATTCCTAACATGGTCCATGACCTATAAGCCCACCCATACATTTTCTACTATTTATGCTATTTATTTTGATATTTTATTCATTAAAATTCATAATTAAATAAATAAAGAATAGAAATAATGTCAATTTTGATGTGAATCCATTTTGGGCAAGTTTTATGCTGGTTTATGTCAATTGATTTCGTTCAATAACCCTTCAAATATGTCCATGTTCATCCACATGTGAAAATGGCATAAAATAATCAAATATGGCATTTTTTTTCAAATTTTGATCATGGTCTTAAAACACAACATTATGAGGGAGATTCTTTCCATGCTTTCTTGTCTCCTCATTCTCCTCTATAAATATAGAGCCATACAAGCTTGAAAGGGAAGAAATTCCTCTCTAAAAAGATCTCAAAAAGCTCTTCAAAAAACTCTCAAAAAGCTCTCCAGAAATCAAAGAATTGGTGCAAGTCATATCTCGAGGTTCCGGTCTCTCTCAATTGACATCAAGCCTCAAACCATCCTCTTGAAGTCCTCATGAGTCTTACAAGGCCCAAGAGAAATCCATCACACGCCTAGCACGCCCCCATTTGACAACACCGGTTTGGTAAAATTTTAAACTTTGAATCTCTAATTTTAATCACATTTTATGGTATGCTAACGTTTGTTTGAGTTTATATAGAATAGTTATGGATGGTTGAATCATAGGTTCCACGCAAGAATCAAAAAACACCATAGTTAGAGCATGAAACTTTCAAAGATTCGGGCCTAGGGATTTCTGATGATTGCAACCTGTTGTACCCCAAAATTTGCCCTCTCATTTTATCAAAATTTCCCCTCACAAGACTCTTTGAACTCCAGACAGGATTAGGGTTTTGCTCTACTCAAGACATCTCCTTGCACTGATGACCTAAATTAGGGTTTGAATTTGCACAAGGGTTTTTAGACTTCCAATGCTCAAAGTGACTTTCATACTTCATGTTGGACCTATAAGATTGCCTCTACCAAGTTTCAAGCCTTGAATCAAAATTTTACCCAGTCAATTGGACAGTTGACCTAGAAATCAGCTGTATTGGGGAAAAAGTCAATTGTGGCCAATTTACAGTCAAACCTCACAATCTTTGACCCACATCAACATTATAAACTCATATGAATCATTCGATCAAGTTTGGACCACAACTCCTCAAGAAATTTGATCAGATCATCAAAAGGGCAAAATGGTCATTTTTAGGGTTTTGACTGTACAAGGGCAATTTCTGATTTTTAACCTAGCCAATGGCAAATTGGGCTCAAACATGGATTCAAGGTCCCAATGGCATCATCTAGACCTATTTACAAGGTTCAAAAGATCTCAATTGCATTGGATTGACAGATGAACTTTTCAGTCAACTGATCAAAATTTGACTGTACACTGAAAAGTCAAACTTTGACGTTTTGGTCAAAATCAAGTGCCAAGGGTCATTTTTCATCAATATGTGTCAAAACATGAAACTTGTTCATCAAGAAACCCAATTTTGCAAATTAGGGTTTAAGTTTGAAAAATTTCATTATTTAGAATTTTTCTAAGTTATGAAATTTTCTTAATTTTTTCCAACTTTGCACAACATTTTCACCATGATGCAATTGGATTCAAACAAAACTTCCAACATGAAAGTTGTAGTCCTCCACAAAATATATAACTTTGATTCACAAAGTTTTCTCGAAAGAAGCTTGGATATCAAGTTATGATTTTTGGAATAAGGGTCCATGAAACTTTTAACTTAGTGAAATTTCGCCCTAGTTTAGGCAGGATTTTGACCTATCTTCATGGCAATTTTTCTCATAGTTCCACTTATAATATCAAAGTGCATTTCAAATATGGGTTGTAGATCATGTTACAAGCTTTCCAAAATGTCCAAGAACTCTCCAAAATCATTTGTGGTTATGGAGAATCGAAGGCTTGAAGTTGGCAAAAACTCACTTTTGATCCATGGCATGTTCATATTGATACAAGTTGCAAACTCTAATCAACCTTGTTTGTACTTGATTACAGGTCCCAAAACCCTTCCATACTCAATAATTAAATGTAAATCCATTGGTCTAAGGCTTTGTTTTGGTCATTAGAGGATTATACATTAGATTAATCCAAAAATAGTAAAAGGTAACTTTGCCATTTTTGTCAAAATCTTGATTTATGTCAAATAGAATCCTTGAGCCTTGAACAAGATCTTGTACTACACATAATATCCACCAACTTGAGGGGCAAAGAGAACAAAGTACCAGCTGATAGATAGCCTATACAGGTCTGTCTTGCATCATTGCTTGCTTTTGGCTTAAAATACAAGAAACCTGTCAAATACACTACAACTTGAACATCTGTTGAAACCAACTTTGGCAAGCATTTGAGACAAGTTTCACACATCCCTTTGAGCCAGAAACACGAGCCTTTGAGCCCTCAAACCTTCCATAGCACAAAATCACCTTCCATTTGCAAAACAGGGCACTCCCTGCAGTTTGACTTCTATAGCAAAAACCCCTCGTGCATTTTGCCTCAAACTTGTTCAAACACATTCCACATAACCTATCCAAGCTATACCAACTATTGAAGAGTAACTGTAACTCCCTTTTACAAGGTTTACCATTTCTGTTTTCAGCTTGTGCAGGTTGAGTTCTACAAGCTTGTTCAAGCACATTCAAGGCAACCTAGGCATTGGATAAGGTCAGGGGAAGTTCAAGCAAGCTCTCAAACATCTCAGGCCTCATTGAAAAGCTCCACATTGCCATACACGATCTCAACTAAAACAGGTTTTTGCCAACTTCCTATCTCTCTATTTAGGAATCATTAGGCTTAGGTTTATGAATAAAAAATGTAATATTCATGGCCATGAAGCTGTACATATGCTCAGTTTTCATTTAAGTTAAGCGTGTTAAGAGAATTTGATTCATGAACTTCCTGAAAAAATTAGGTTAGGATTTAGGGCCAGAGAAATTCTCTCAGGTCTTTGAGAGTTAGAATGAGTTATTTACATGGTTGGATTCGTCTTGAAAAATGCTACAACTTTGATGTTATGAGTTTTTGTATTAGAGCACGTATGCAGGATCTGGAAATTTGTACAGGGCACGCGCATTTTTGGACAAAAGGTTGAAGATGAAGTTTGAAACTGGGTTGGGCCTGTGTTTCTCACTTTTTGCACCCCATGCCTTGCTGATTGCACCCCTCTGGCCCATTTCTTCATATTTTTATATTTTTGTATTTATTTTTCATTTCTGATTTTATTTTATTATTTTCCAAACATAAAAAATACCAAAAATATTTTTATAAATTTTCACATTTATTTTTGTATTTTATTTTATTTTTTCTAACATGAAAAAATTATCAAATAGTATATATTTTTTATTTTACTTAATGAGAATTTGAAAATAAAACATAAAAAATATTATACCTTTATTTTTTTATCATTTATACTTAAATAATATTTTCTTAAATATATTTTTATTTTGTATATATTTTATTTTATTTTATCATATATGAATAAAACAATTAATATATATTTACTTTCTTAAAAGAAACTAGGGTTTTTACCCTCATTAAAAATAATATTTTTTTAAATATATATTCATTTTGTGACATTTGTATATATTTCATTCATTCTCATTTTTTTATAATTAATATATATATATATATATATATATATATATATACTTTCTTAAAAGAAAATTAGGGTTTTACCCTTAATAAATAAAACATAATAATCTTTTATTTCTTTTTATATATACATTAAATATTTTTTACATACATAAAAATAAACAAAAAAACATCTTTTGCATATTCATAATATTTTGCATATTTATTTAATTTGTTTATTTAAATATTGTTCATTTATTATTTGTACCAATTATTCAATTTGGATGTAATAGTAAATATTAGGATTTTAATTTCTTGCAAAATAATCCCCATTCAAAAATTGTACCCCCCTCCCCATATCAAATGTTGTAATAGTGTAGATTTATTTCGCGCACTTTATGCTTACAAATATGCCATGTTAGAGATTAGGGTTTGTATGCAAAAATCCAAAATCAAAATAAATAGTTAGACCTAATACAAGACAAAAAGCATGTAAAACAATAACACAATGCACACTTGCACCCCTAGGGTTTCATCCACTTGCTGCCTTTAAAATGGCCATGTTACGCATGTTGAGTATCTTGGCAAAACAAAAAAAAAAAACAAAAAGATCATAGTCCCTCGATGACGCTATCTTGGTTGCCTATACAAAATGATCTAGTCCCTCAAAAATTTGCTAAAGATACTTGGCAATATTGCTATCATGGTCAATACGATGACCCGCGCCTATCCCGTTTAACATCCTAATACAAGGTTGTTTACCAAATGCAATGGTAAAACAACACTTTCAAAAGGGTTAAAAATGTGTAGGAAATACCTTTGAGTAAAATAGGGTAGACAAATCTTAGTTACTTGATCAAAACTTGCAAAACATCCTTGCTATTTTCAAACACACCTCACAACACAATTTCAAAACATTTCCCAAAACAAACTTTCAAAACATTGAAACATCTTTTCAAAAGACAATACACCTTTCTATATATTCAAACAAGAATCATTACAAAGGATGCCACAACGATGGCCTCTTTTCAAAATATTTTCAAAACCACACACAAAGCACCATTTCAAACAATTGGAAAAGCAAAGCAAGTGATCTAAACAAGTAACTAAGAGGCCATGGATAACCATGGATGAAAAGGGTGCTTGCACCTTCCCTTTTCATAATCTACCCCCCGAACCCAATAAAACATCTCAAAGGTCTTTCCTGTGCTTTTTGACCTTTCCTTTGGATAAAATAAAAAGTCGGTGGCGACTCTTACTAACCGCGACATTTGCAAACACAAACGCAAAACCTCAAGTCAGTTCTCCCACCGCATCACAGAACTGGCGACTCTGCTGGGGAATTACTAAAAGTGGGGTTACCTTAGGGTTTAGATCACCTTTGCATGCTTATCTTGTTTGCTTTGATTGCTTTACATTTGGTTCTATTGTTTGGGTTTGAAATCCTCTACCCGGATTTGGGAAACATTCATAGGTAAATAGCAATACGCTGTGGAAACTGTGTGGGGTATACCGACATGGTTGAAGCAATAGCTATATTAGTGCAACATATTTGTGGGTACCGGTAGCCTTTGAGACAATCAAAGAGAATACGGGGCCGCTGAGTGATGTCATGAAGCACTAATAAACTTTTAGAACCTTTACTTGACCATCTTGGCCTTATTAGGGGTAGTGAGATGACCGGCTTTGGTGCAGCCCGAAGTTGGTAGATACTCGATACTACACTCATTGAGGGTTGTTTTCTTGGAATATTTCGGTCGCCAGTTAAGTGGCTAAACTGAAACAATGAACACAGAAAATAATCCAGTGAAATTGAGCTCCTTAGAACCCGGTTACTATTTATAGGATAGGTTGAGCCAACTAAACTTCAAGAGGGTACTTACCTATGAAACCCCATGCAAGCCTGAAACTAGGATCTTGTGTGATTTGCTTGTACATATACTTGTGCATACATCATGAACATCATAAAGCATCATATGCATCCACTAACCATTTCAAGGGTTTGGATCTTCATCTTTGTTCCTGTTTTGTAGGTTATGGAATCTCTTCGCAGGAAAACAATTCAAGTCAACCTTGTGAGAATCCATCCTCAACTCAAGGAGCTTACTTCCAAGATTCCAGAGAATTCTCCTTTCAGTGAAAGACATGGTAGACTTCACAACTTGGTCAACTCCAACATTAAAGAAGACATGGTGAAAGTTCTCTTCCAATTCTTTGACCCCCTACACCATTGCTTTACATTTCCTGATTACCAACTAGTACCTACTTTAGAGGATTTTCTCAACTCCTGAGGATTCCTATTCTCCATCAACTACCCTACAATGGTACGGAAAGAGAACCAAAGCCTGAAGATGTTGCTCAAGCCCTACACTTGCAACCATCTGATATAAAAGGTCATTGGGAAACCAGAAGTGGTGTCAAGGGTTTCTTGGAAAAGTTTCTGTTTGAGAAGGCACAAGACTGCTGGAATTCTCTAGATCTGCAAGCTTTCGAAGAGATTGTAGCACTTCTCATCTATGGGTTGGTCTTGTTCCCAAACCCTGATCAACTTATAGATGTGAATGCTGTCAAGATTTTCATATCTCGAAATCCTGTACCTACATTGCTTGGGGACATCCTCCACTCATTTTACACACGAACAATGAGGAAAAGAGGTGTTCTCATGTGTTGTACTCCTCTTCTAGCAAGGTGGTTTATTTCTCACCTTCCCCAATCTGTCTTGAAGAATGAGCAAGGCTTGAGGTGGTCACAACGATTAATGGCTCTTACACATTCTGATGTTCATTGGTGTTCTCGGTCTAGAGAAAATGTCATCATCATTGATTGTTGTGGGGAATTCCCTAATGTTCCACTACTTGGCATTATGGGAGGCATTACCTACAACCCCTGTTTAGCTCGGAGACAATTTGGGTATGCCTGAAGGGATGGCCCTCATGACATGCTGATTCTATACGTGGTTTTTGACTTCGACAATGATGCTCAAGGACTTCGACAAAGGTTTATCCGAGCTTGGAGGATGCCCAACAAAGTGGATAGTAAGACACAGGGACACAAGAATTCCATGCCCCTTGAGCCTTACCTCAAGTGGGTACGAACCCGCACCCAGAGTCTTATGATGCCTTACCCCTACATTCTGCCTATGATCAAAGAGCCTGTTATGGAAGGAGAGGTTCCATACACCCTCCTACATCCTGACATGCCAACATCATTGGAAGAATTGCAAAAGAGTTGGATACAGCTCAAGGAAGAACGAAATACTTTTGAAGCCAGCTTCTACGCCAGTGAGAAGAAGGTTTTGGAACTTACTCGTCGACTTCACGAAGAGCAGAATCTCAACACCTACATCGCACCAAAGAGGATGTGCAACATCTTTTTACATTAAGAATTTTGTAATGTTTTGCCCATGGGGAATTTATGTACTAACAAATTTCTTCTTATTAATATGATGTGTGTTCTTTTTGTTTGCAACAACTTTGAACTTCTGAATCCTTGAAGGCATTACATCAATACACATCATTCATCATATGCATAAACAGGTCTTCATACCAGGTTTCCTTATCTCTCTGCTGTTTATTTCAGCAAGATGGATATAGAGCAGACGATCAAAGATCTACAAGCACAGAATTCGCAGTTCCAACAACTCCTCATGACCTTGGCAAAGGGTCAAAAGGACCTTAAAGCACTGTTAGAGAAGGAAAAGGAAAAAGAAAAGGAGAAAAATAAAAAGAAAAGAATTGGTGTGGCCACTATGGGAAGAAGATTTGAGAACCAAGCTAGAAGAGTCCTGGATTTCCCCTCGACGTCTGATGAAGGGGTTGGAAAAGGAAAGGGAGCTGCAGTGCCCTCCGAGTATGAAGAAGAGGAAGAAGAAGAAGAGGATGAAGATTACTCTGAGCAGCAGGACCCTCCTGCAGACGATAAGTATAAGAATCTGGAAGATCGGCTGGCAGCCATGGAGGTACAAAGAGTACCTGGGCTGGATTTCGAAGAGCTAGGGTTGGTTGCTGGGATCGTCATTCCCCCTAAATTCAAAGTGCCTACATTTGCTAAACACGATGGTTTGTCCTGTCCGAAGATGCATCTGCGGTCTTACGTCAGAAAGATCCAACCTCACACTTCTGATAAGGATCTGTGGGTCCACTTTTTTCAAGATAGTTTGTCGGGTATGCAATTGGACTGGTTCTATCAACTTGAAAGATCTGATGTACATAACTGGAAGGATTTGGCTGCTGCTTTCTATCGACAATATCAATATAACGCAGATTTAGCACCTACTCGTACTCAATTACAGAGTATGGGTATGGTCTCTAATGAAGGCTTTAAGGAATATGCCCAGAAGTGGCGAGATTTGGCTGGAAGGGTGCAGCCACCATTGTCTGAGAGAGAGCTTGTGGATATGTTTTTGGGGACCCTGTCAGGTCCATTTTTTAATCATTTAATCGGGAGCTCATCTGCAGGGTTCACCGAATTAATCTTGACGGGTGAAAGAGTCGAAGCTGGCATTAAGAGCGGTAAAATTTAGAAGGATGCATCTACTTCTGCCACTATCAAGAAGACCTTTCCAGCCAAGAAAGAAGCCTCTGCTGTTTACACCTAGAGAAATCAAGAAAGAATGGAGCGCCGATTAGCGGTAGGGGCTGTGATGATTCAAAACTCCTCAGCCGATCAACCTCAAAGCAGTCAACCCAGAGCTAACCAAACCAGGGTGGAAAGGCCACAACGAAAATTCACTCGGATCAATATGACACCTGCTCAGGTTCTCCCTCATCTGTTAAAGTTAAACCTTACAAACTTGAAAGAGGCGCCGAAGAACCCAAATACCTCTTCTCCCTACTATCATTCAAATGCAAAATGTGCTTATCATTCAGACAGCGTGGGGCATGACACTAATAATTGTTGGGCTCTTAAAAACAAGATCCAAGATTTAATAGATGCCAAGGAGGTGGAGTTTGATGCCCCCGAAAAACCTAATGTGATATCCGCTCCTATGCCAAAACATGGTCATAATGTCCATGCTATTGTTGAAGATCTTCATGTTACTGCTGTTGATGATTTAATGACTTCGTTGCTAATGATCAAGATGAATTTGTTGAAAGCCGGGATTTTTCTGGGCTGTGAAAAAGATTGTTACCTTTGTTCAACCTTGCAATCCGACTGTCCGCTATTAAAGTCAGGCATCCAACGCGTGATGGATACTCAAGAAATCCTCTTCAAGAAAACTCTTGTTACTCCTGTTACTCCAATCAATGATGTTGCTATAATCACCATTTTCGACAATCTTCCCAAGGTCCCCAAAATACCTGTTAAGATTACACCCGATCCAAAGTTTGTACCACTGAAGATTACTATGTCGGGGCCTATCCCATACAAATCCAACAAGATGATACCGTGGAATTATGGAGGAGAGATCTTCTACCACGGTGTTAAGCAGATCGAATCAGTGAAAGAGAATTCCGATGAAGAAACTCCTGATATAGGAAATATTGCGGGGACAAGTAAGATCACTCGTAGCGGAAGAATCTTCTCTCCGGAGATTTCTCCTCCAAGGGCAATCTTCGGACCCTCAAGTGCTCCTATGCCAGTCAAGATATCTGTGTGAAGCCCAGTTATTGAAGAAATTGTTATTCCTGAAGCTATACCCTCTGCTGTTACTGCTAATAAAGGTAAGGGGATCCAAGAAGCGCCCGCCAGGACGAGGGCTCAGACTTTGGTTATCCCCGAGACCACCCAAAAGGAGATGGAGGAGATTTTAAAGATAATTAAGAAGAGCGACTATGATTTCATAGAACGGCTGGGGCAAACCCCTTCAAAAATCTCTATGCTAGCTCTATTGCTCTGCTCCGAGGCTCATGCCAAAGCCTTTATCAAATTCCTGAAGACGGTGCACGTGCCTCAAGAAACTTCTGCGGATCAGTTTCAAGAGTGTGTAGCCAGCCTTACAGCCGACAATAGTCTTGGCTTCTCTGATGTCGGTCTAACATCTAAGGGAAGAAAGCATAATGATGTGCTGCATGTCTCAGTATAGTGCAGAGGGACCACTCTTGCTCACGTTCTAGTTGATATCGGGTCGTCTTTAAATGTTCTATCGAAGAAAGCATTGGACAGATTAGACTGTGAGGGTTTGACCCTAAAGCCCAGTAATATCATTGTTAGAGCCTTCGACGGTTCTAAGCGGATGGTCCACGGGGAGGTGGACATTCCAATTAAAGTGGGTACGGAAACTTTCAACTCCATATTTTACGTCATGGACATCCGTCCCTCCTACTCATGCTTGTTAGGGAGGCCCTGGATTCATTACGATGGGGCAGTCACTTCTTCTCTACACCAGATGCTCAAATACCCAGTCCAGGGTAAAATCATAACAGTTCATGGTGAGGAGGAGTATATGATAAGCCACCTTAACTCTTTCGGCTACGTGGAGTTAGATGTTGAATTCATAGAAACACCTTTCCAACACTTTGAAGAGGTTTCTCCTGAAGTTGCGGTAGCCAAGACAACGACTGCTGTGCCCATCATTACCAAAAACGTGTCCCAGATGTCGTCCCTTAAAGACGCGGAGGCTGTGATCAAGGAAGGAGGAAGCACAATATGGGGTCAACTGCCAGATTTTCCTTACAAGACAGATAAGTTCAGTTTGGGTTTCACTGCTGCTAGTTAGAAAGCTGTGCGTCGCTCTCGGGCTGGAGGACCACCATTAAAGATCACTCATTATGGAGTTCATGCTTTAGAGGATGATGAAGAAGGAATAAATTTTGAAGACTGGATCTTTCCAACCATTGAAGGAGGACTGAATAATTGGGAGGAGAAAGACTTCGTTCCCATTACTTTCATCAATCAGTAATTTATCTTTTGAATATTTCCTATTTTGTCTGTAATAATTATTAAACAATTCGTACACTCTTTTCGCCTTATGCCTTACCCGGGGCATATTGGTCCATTTGTAAGGGTTTTGATTCTTCATTTTCATATGTCATTTTTAATGAATCATGGACGTTTTCATATATAAACTTTTGTGTTCATTTTCTTTCTTTTTACATTTTATTTGTTTAAAGGTGGCTATCCCTTACACACACCCACACTCACAAAATGCAGGTACCCGTCCACTCCGGATTCCATGGCTAACAATTCTGCTATGGCCTTCAGTGACTCTGAAGATCTGGTCAATCATGCCGAATACGAAGGTGATGAAGACTGTGAAGTGCCTGGAGAGTTGGCTAGACTTTTGCAACAGGAAGAAAGGGCTATTCTACCCCACGAGGAGTTGTTAGAGACTGTCAACTTGGGAATAGAGGAAGACAGAAAAGAGGTTAAAGTGGGTGCCAACCTAGATCCAAATATCAAGGAGCGCTTAGTTCAGTTATTGAATGAGTATGTCGAGATCTTCGCCTGGTCCTATGAAGACATGTCGGGACTGGATACATATATTGTGGTTCACCATCTCCCTACAAGAGAAGACTGTCCACCAATCAAACAGAAAGTCCGCCGAATAAGGCCCGACATGTCCGAAAAGATCAAAGCTGAAGTGATAAAGAAGTTCAATGCTGGCTTTCTTGCTGTTACTTCCTATCCACAATGGGTTGCTAACATTGTGCCTGTGCCTAAGAAGGACGGAAAATTCAGAATGTGTGTGGACTACAGAGACTTAAACAGGGCTAGCCCTAAAGATGACTTTCCACTGCCGCACATTAATATCTTGGTCGACAATACAGCTCAACATAAGGTATTCTCTTTCATGGATGGGTTTTCGGGGTACAACCAGATCAAAATGGCCCCCGAAGACATGGAAAAGACTACTTTTGTTACGCAATGGGGTACCTTCTGCTATAAAGTGATGCCATTCGGACTGAAGAATTTCGGGGCAACCTATCAGCGAGCCATGTTAGCTTTGTTTCATGACATGATACATCATGAGATTGAAGTCTACGTAGATGACATGATAGCCCGTTCATAGACAGAAGAAGAACACCTCGACCATCTGCAAAAGCTGTTTGCCAGGTTGAAGGAATACAAGCTCAGACTGAACCCTAGCAAGTGCACTTTCGGAGTCAGGTCCGGTAAACTTTCGGGGCAACCTATCAGCGAGCCATGTTAGCTTTGTTTCATGACATGATACATCATGAGATTGAAGTCTACGTAGACGACATGATAGCCCGTTCATAGACAGAAGAAGAACACCTCGACCATCTGCAAAAGTTGTTTTCCAGGTTGAAGGAATACAAGCTCAGACTGAACCCTAGCAAGTGCACTTTCGGAGTCAGGTCCGGTAAACTTTTGGGATTCATTGTCAGTAACAAAGGCATCGAGGTTGATCCTTCCAAAGTCAAAGCTATACAAGAAATGCCTGCCCCTCACACTGAGAAGGAGGTCAGTGGTTTCTTGGGACGCCTAAACTACATTGCAAGGTTCATCTCTCACCTAACATTTACCTGTGAACCAATCTTCAAGTTGTTGAAGAAAGATCAGGTGGTTAAATGGAATGATGACTGTCAAGTTGCTTTCGATAACATAAAGGAGTATTTGCTGGAACCTCCTATCTTGATGCCACCCGTCGAAGGAAGGCCTTTAATCATGTGTCTGACTGTCTTAGATAATTCAATGGGGTGCGTACTGGGCCAACATGACGAGTCTGGCCGGAAAGAGCATGCCATTTATTACCTTAGCAAAAATTTTATCGACTGTGAGACCCGATACTCACTGCTCGAGAAAACTTGCTGCGCTTTGGTATGGGCTGCTCGCCGGCTAAGGCAGTATATGTTGACTCATACCACTTTGTTGATCTCTAAGATGGATTCGATCAAGTACATCTTCGAAAAGCCTGCTCTATCCGGAAGAATCGCTAGATAGCAGATGATCCTCACTGAATATGATATACAGTACACGGCCTAAAAAGCTATAAATGGGAGTGTGCTAGCCGATCATCTGGCTCATCAATCTGTCGAAGATTATCAATCCATGAAGTTCGACTTTCCCAATGAGGATATCATGACTTTGAGCAGCATTGAAGAAAACAGACTGTATGACGGACCTGAACAAGGATCCCGATGGACTCTGTACTTTGATGGTGCCTCCAACGCACTTGGGAACGGCATCAGCGCGATACTTATCTCTCCAGAAGGTTGCCATACACCTTTCACTGCTAGACTCTACTTCAGCTGCACCAACAACATGGCCGAGTATGAAGCTTGTATCTTTGGCCTCAAGGCTGCTATTGACTTGGGAATCAAATCTTTGATTGTATTTGGGGACTCAGCTTTGGTTATCAGTCAAATCAAAGGAGAGTGGGATACTAAGCACCCCAACCTCATTCCTTAAAAATAACATGGCTTGACATTGCTACCACATTTCGAGCAGATCACCTTCGAGCACTTCCCGCGAGAAGAGAATCAGTTGGCGGATGCGTTAGCTACAATGTCATCCATGTTTAAACTTAATTGGGACAATGAGGCACCTCAAATCACCATTGAACGAATGGACGAACCTGCACATTGTCACGAGATTAATACCGAAGAAGTGGTGGACCGACCTTGGTTTCATGACGTCAAAAGGTATCTCGAAGCACAAGAATACCCTGAAGAAGCTTCAGTCAATGACAAAAAGTTCTTAAGGAGGTTCGCTGCCAAGTTCTTTCTGAGTAATGGTATTCTATACAAGCGCAATCTTGATTGTGTCCTACTCTATTGTGTGGACAAAGTTGAAGCTGAGCAGATCATGGCTGAACTACATAATAGCACCTTTGGCACCCACTGAAGCGGTCATACGATGGTTAAGAAGATTCTACGGGCAGGCTACTACTGGTCTACCATGGAAGCGGATTGTCATCAACATTCCCGTACTTGTCACAAATGCCAAGTCTATGCTGACAAGGTACATATTCCCCCAGTTCCTCTCAATGTCTTAACAGCTCCTTGGCCATTCGCGATGTGGGGAATCAACATGTTTGGAGAGATCAAGCCTACAGCATCCAATGGACACTGTTTCATCCTGGTGGCCATTGATTACTTTACCAAATGGGTCGAAGCAGCTTCCTTCGCCTCCGTTACAAAGAATGTGGTTGCCCGCTTCATCAAGCAGAACCTCATATGCCGTTATGATATCCCCGACAGGATCATCACTGACAACAGTACAAATTTGAACAATACTATGATCACCGCTCTGTGCAAGCAGTTCAAGATTCAACATCACAATTCATCTCCCTATCGGCCTAAGATGAACGGTGTTGTCGAAGCCGCGAACAAAAATATCAAGAAGATCATTCAAAAGATGACAGTCACCCACAAGGACTGGCATGAGATGTTACCGTTTGCTCTGCACGGGTATCGTACCACGTCACACACTTCAACTGGGGCAACACCCTTTTCTTTGGTATACGGCATGGAGGCTGTTTTACCTATCGAGGTTCAGATTCCCTCCTTGAGAATCATGAAGGATGCTGGTTTGAGTGAAGACGATTGGATGCAGACCCAGCTTGATCAACTTAACTTGATTGACGAGAAGTGACTTACTGCTGTTTGTCATGGTCAGACGTATCAAAAATGTATGATCAAGGCCTTCAACAAGAAAGTCAAGAGACAAGTATATCAAGTCGGAGACCTTGTAATAAAGTTAATCATCTTACTGCAAAGTGATCCCAGGGGCAAATGGACTCCTACTTACGAAGGACCATTTGTGATCAAAAACATCTTTTCTGGTGGGGCAATGATTCTGACCACCATGGACGGTGATGACCTATCGCACCCTGCGAATGCTGACATAGTCAAAAGATACTACGCATAAAACGACGCGGCAAGTTGAAAACCCGAAAGGGCGACTTGGGCAAAAAAAGGGCATCCCGATGAATCGAAAACCCGAAAGGGTGGTTCAGGCAAAAATTAGGGATAAATAAAAAAAATTTGTACACCCGGCAAGTTGAAAACCCGAAAGGGCGACTTGGGCAAAAAAGGGTTTCCCGGTGGACCGAAAACCCGAAAGGGCGGTCCAGGCAAAAGTTAGGGAATTAAAGCGTATGACTATGTCTCGTCGGATCACTTTAAAGACAATCTCTTCATGGACAAACTCCAAGCTTCTGATCAATCCAGTCATCTGTGGACGAAGCGACGAATGGACAAGATACTCAAAGTTACGAAGGCTATAGCAGAATGGGAACCCCATGGAATTGTTACACATAGCCATCTTTCTTTGTATAAAGTTTTCTCAATTTTATGACAACATTCTCTTACTAGGATGTTTGTCTCCTTTGTACAAAATACTTACACAAAGTTAATACAAAGATACTTCAAAGTGCAGAAATCTGTTTGCTTCTCTTTCTTTTTTACACTTATGTTTTATTTGAAAACGTCCAATGATTTATTAAATAAGCATATGCATTTGAATATAATCACTGCTTAAAAATAAAACGAAATGAGAAAGGATGATTATTGATAGGTTGAAATTATAGGAAAATGTCTTTAGGCTATTACAGAAGAAATCCCCTACAGTACATCATTCAGATCCTCAACAGAGCTAAAGCCTTGAAATACACATCCCCAGCGGAGTCATGTTTCAAAATCCCCATCAGAACTAAGTTTCCAAACTCCCAATCCACAGCGGAGCCAGAAAACTTTGAACTATAAGTCCTCAATGAAGATGAAACTTTCTTCCCCAACAGAGTCCAAAACTTCAACCCTTAAACCCTGGTGGAAGACCATCCAGCTTCCTCCAATTCCCCAGTAGATTGGCATACTCCCAAGCTCCTGATACCCCTAACAGAATGAAGATTCTCATTCTTGAAACTCCAGAAGATTGGCATACACCCAACCTCCTGACCCAAACGCCTGAATGAAGATTCTCATTCTTGCTTTCCCAAGAAGATTGACATACATCCAAACTCCTAACCTCCAACAGAATGAAGATTCTCATTCTTAAAGTAGAATAAGCTATTCCCCACAGAGTTCTTAATTCCAAACAGAATAAAGATTCTCATTCTCAACTCTCCGATTTGAAGTCCCCAGGAAGTTATTTTCCCCTGAAAGATTGAAGATTCTCAGTTTGGATTCCCCAGTGAAGTTGCCAGAGTCTTCATCACTCCCCAGTTTTAGTTTATCAGAATTTTTAATCCCCTACATATCGAAGATTCTCATTCTCACTTCTCCAGTAAAGCCTCCAAGATTTCAATTCTCTAGAAGATTGAAGTTTCTCATTCCTATTCCCCACAGAAGCCATCAGAGTTTTCCTTATTCTCCAGCAGATCAAGGTTTTCTTTTGTCTGATCCCCAGTAGAGGTCTTCAGAGTTTCCCTATTCCCCAGCCGAGTAAGGATTCCTATTGGTGTACTCCCCAGCAATGGTCATCAAAGTTCTTTAGATTCCCCAAGCAGGTTTCTCAAGAAAACTTAATGATTCCCACATCCCTTCAGAGTTTGTCAAAGTTCTTGTTAACCCCCACAAGTTGTCAAGGATTTTCTATCCCCAACATGGTCCAAGGATTTCTCATCTTCAGCAATCAAAGATTTTGAATCTCTAACAGCGGTCATGGATTTATTTTCCCCGACAGCAGTCAAAGATTTTATTATCTCCAGCTATCGAGGATTTATTTTCCTCGGCAAGACAACTAATCAGCTTACATGCGCATACATTACATTCATATATCATAAACATTAATAAAACACATTTTATTGCATCATACATGTCATGCAACGTAACTTTGTGTTTTAGCTAACATTTTACCCTTTTCAGGATAAGATTAAAAGCTACCTTTAACAAATATTCAAATATTTCAGATACAGTATGGATACACCCCAGACACGGAGGTCATTCTATTACTCATTCAGAATTCAGCAATCAGATACAGACTAAATACGCTCCAGACACGGAAGCCATTTTATCTCTCATTCAGATTTAACTATCAACTTCAGGTTCAGATACACTCCAGACACGGAAGTCATTCTGTCACTTGTCCAGATCCCAGTTACAGTACGGATACACTCCAGACACGAAAGTCATTATGTTACTCATATAGATCTCAACTTCAGATACAGTTCAGATACGCACCAGACACGGTTGCCATTTTGTCACTCATTCGGAATTTATCCCCAGCCCAGAGATGCTCCATACACGGATGTTTTTTCTGTCGCCCATTCAGAATTTAGATACAATACAGATACACTCCAGACAGTGCAGTCATTCTGATATTCATTCAAGAATAAAATATGGTTGCAGCTCGGATACGCTCCAGGCACGGACGCCATTCTTTTTCTCATACAAATCTAATCTCCAGATACAACTCAGATACGTTCCAAATACAGATACCAATCTGGTGTTCATTCTCCTGATTTTCAACAAACAAGTCTTGGATGGCATATTTAAGCCCATCTCCAGCAAGATTCTATCATCTCCAAATGGCATCTTTAAGCCCATTTCCTCAACCACTTTTTGACAAGTGCAAATTTACGGGCACTCTAGTGTCCAATCCTCTTTTACCTTCGAGTCACGAAAGGAAAACTCGCCAATCTAACTCTTCAGGTTCAAGAAGATTGAACAGGGGCAGCTATTGTACCCCAAAATTTTCCTTCTCATTTTATCAAAATTTCCCCTCACAAGACTCTTTGAACTCCAGACAGGATTAGGGTTTTCCTCTACTCAAGACATCTCCTTGCACTGATGACCTAAATTAGGGTTTGAATTTGCACAAGGTTTTTTAGACTTCCAATGCTCAAAGTGACTTTCATACTTCATGGTGGACCTATAATATTGCCTCTACCAAGTTTCAAGCCTTGAATCAATTTTTTACCCAGTCAATTGGACAGTTGGCCTAGAAATCAATTGTATTGGGGAAAAAGTCAATTGTGGCCAATTTACAGTCAAACCTCACAATTTTTGACCCATATCAACATTATAAACTCATATGAATCATTTGATCAAGTTTGGACCAAAACTCCTCAAGAAATTTGATCAGATCATCAAAATGGCAAAATGGTCATTTTTAGGGTTTTGACTGTACAAGGGCAATTTCTGATTTTTAACCTAGCCAATGGCAAATTGGGCTCAAACAAAGATTAAAGGACTCAATGGCATCATCTTGACCTATTTACAAGGTTCAAAAGATCTCAATTGCATTGGATTGACAGATGAATTTTTCAGTCAACTGATCAAAATTTGATTGTACACTGAAAAGTCAAACTTTGACTTTTTGGTCAAAATCAAGTGCCAAGGGTCATTTTTCATCAAGATGTGTCAAAACATGAAACTTGTTCATCAAGAAACCAAATTTTGCAAATTAGGGTTTAAGTTTGAAAATTTTTCATGACTTAGAATTTTTCTAAGTTATGAAATTTTCTTAATTTTTCCCAACTTTTCCCAACAGTTTCACCATGATGAAATTGGATTCAAACAAAACTTCCAACATGAAAGTTGTAGTCCTCCACAAAATCTACAACTTTGATTCATAAAGTTTTCTCAAAAGAAGCTTGGATCTCAAGTTATGATTTTTGGAATAAGGGTCCATGAAACTTTTAACTTAGTGAAATTTTGCCCTAGTTTAGGCAGGATTTTGACCTATCTTCATGGCAATTTTTCACATAGTTCCACTTGGAATCTCAAAATGAATTTCAAATATGGTTTGTAGAGCATTTTACAAGATTTCCAAAATGTCCAAGAACTCTCCAAAATCATTTGTGGTTAGGGAGAATCGAAGGCTTGAAGTTGGCAAAAACTCACTTTTGATCCATGGCATGTTCATATTGATACAAGTTGCAAACTCTAATCAGCCTTGTTTGTACTTGATTACAGGTCCCAAAACCCTTCCATACTCAATAATTAAATTCAAATCCATTGGTCTAAGGCTTTTTTTGGTCATTATAGGATTATACATTAGATTAATCCAAAAATAGTAAAAGGTAACTTTGCCATTTTTGTCAAAATCTTGCTTTATGTCAAATAGAATTCTTGAGCCTTGAACAAGATCTTGTACTGCACACAATATCCACCAACTTGAGGGGACAAGAGCACAAAGTACCAGCTTATAGATAGTCTGTACAGGCCTGTCTTGCATCATTGCTTGCTTTTGGCTTAAAATACAAGAAACCTGTCAAATACACTACAACTTGAACATCTGTTGAAACCAACTTTGGCAAGCATTTGAGACAAGTTTCACACATCCCTTTGAGCCAGAAACACGAGCCTTTGATCCCTCAAACCTTCCATAGCACAAAATCACCTTCCATTTGCAAAACAGTGCACTCCCTGCAGTTTGACTTCCATAGAAAAAAACCCTCGTGCGTTTTGCCTCAAACTTGTTCAAACACATTGCACATAACCTATCCAAGCTATCCCAACCATTGAAGAGTGACTGTAACTCCCTTTACAAGGTTTACCATTTATGCTTTCAGCTTGTGCAGGTTGAGTTCTACAAGCTTGTTCAAACACATTCAAGGCAACCTAGGCATTGGGGAAGGTCAGGGGAAGTTCAAGCAAGCTCTCAAACATCTCAGTCCTCATTGAAAAGCTCCACATTGCCATACACGATCTCAACTGAAACAGGTTTTTGTCAACTTCCTATCTCTCTATTTAGGAATCATTAGGCTTAGGTTTGTTAATAAAAAATGTAGTATTCATGGCCATGAAGCTGTACATATGCTCAGTTTTCATTTAAGTTAAGCGTGTTAAGAGAATTTGATTCATGAACTTCCTGAAAAAATTAGGTTAGGATTTAGGGCCATAGAAATTCTCTCTGGTCTTTGAGAGTTAGAATGAGTTCTTTACATGGTTGGATTCGTCTTGAAAAATGCTACAACTTTGATGTTATGAGTTTTTGCATTAGAGCACGTATGCAGGATCTGGAAATTTGTACTGGGCGCGCACATTTTTGGACAAAATGTTGAAGATGAAGTTTGAAACTGGGCTGGGCCTATGTTTCTCACTTTTTGCACCCCATGCCTTGCTGATTGCACCCCCTGGCTCATTTCTTCATATTTTTATATTTTTGTATTTATTTTTCATTTCTGATTTTATTTTATTATTTTCCAAACATAAAAAATACCAAAAATATTTTTATAAATTTTCACATTTATTTTTGTATTTTATTTTATTTTTTCTACATGAAAATAATTATCAAATAGTATATATTTTTTATTTTATTTAATGAGAATTTGAAAATAAAACATAAAAAATATTATACCATTATTTTTTTATCATTTATACTTAAATAATATTTTCTTAAATATATTTTTATTTTGTATATATTTTATTTTATTTTATCATACATGAATAAAACAATTAATATATATTTACTTTCTTAAAAGAAACTAGGGTTTTTACCCTCATTAAAAATAATATTTTTTTAAATATATATTCATTTTGTGACATTTATATATATATATATATATATATATATATATATATATATATATATATATATATATATATATATATATATATATATATATATATATATATATATATATATATATATATATATATATATATATATATATATATATATATATATATATATATATATATATATATATATATATATATATATACATATACATACATACTTTCTTAAAAGAAAATTAGGGTTTTACCCTTAATAAATAAAACATAATAATCTTTTATTTCTTTTTATATATACATTAAATATTTTTTACATACATAAAAATGAACAAAAAAACATCTTTTGCATATTCATAATATTTTGTATATTTATTTAATTTGTTTATTTAAATATTGTTAATTTATTATTTGTACCAATTATTCAATTTGGATGTAATAGTAAATATTAGGGTTTTAATTTCTTGCAAAATAATCCCCATTCAAAAATTGTATCCCCCTCCCCATATCAAATGTTGTAATAGTGTAGATTTATTTCGCGCACTTTATGCTTACAAATATGTCATGTTAGAGATTAGGGTTTGTATGCAAAAATCCAAAATTAAAACAAATAGTTAGACCTAATACAAGACAAAAAGCATGTAAAATAACAACACAATGCACACTTGCACCCCTAGGGTTTCATCCACTTGTTGCCTTTAAAATGGCCATGTTACGCATGTTGAGTATCTTGGCAAAACAAAAACAAAACAAAAAGATCATAGTCCCTCGATGACGCTATCTTGGTTGCCTATACAAAATGATCTAGTCCCTCAAAAATTTGCTAAAGATACTTGGCAATATTGCTATCATGGTCAATAAGATGACCCGCGCTTGTCCCGTTTAACATCCTAATACAAGGTTGTTTACCAAATGCAATGGTAAAACAACACTGTCAAAAGGGTTAAAAATGTGTAGGAAATACCTTTGAGTAAAATAGGGTAGACAACTCTTAGTTACTTGATCAAAACTTGCAAAACATCCTTGCTATTTTCAAACACACCTCACAACATAATTTCAAAACATTTCCCAAAACAAACTTTCAAAACATTGAAACATCTTTTCAAAAGACAATACACCTTTGTATATATTCAAACAAGAATCATTACAAAGGTTGCCACAACGATGGCCTCTTTTCAAAACATTTTCAAAACCACACACAAAGCACCATTTCAAACAATTGGAAAAGAAAAGCAAGTGATCTAAATAAGTAACTAAGAGCCAATGGATAACCATGGATGAAAAGGGTGCTTGCACCTTCCCTTTTTATAATCTACCCCCCGAACCCAAGAAAACATCTCAAAGGTCTTTCTTGTGCTTTTTGACCTTTCCTTTGGATAAAATAAAAAGTCGGTGGCGACTCTTGCTAACCGCGACATTTGCGAACACAAACACAAAACCTCAAGTCAGTTCTCCCACCGCATCACACACCCCCTATTTAATTTTGCTACTAGGCCCATCTTTATTTTCTTATTTTATTCATTTCATTTATTTCTTTTAATCCTTTTTTTTTATCAATAAGCAAATATAAAAATCACATAAAAATAGATTTAGGATTTTTTCTTAATTAAATTTTAATTTTGGTAAATTAATTAAATAAACACTTTAACCTTTTTTTTATAAATTAAAATTAATAGAACTTAGGTTTAATTTCATTTTAATTCATTTTCCTTTTCGTAACAAAAATACCAAAAAAACATAGAACTAATTTCTTTTATTTAAATTTCATGTTTCTTTAATAACTATCTTTATTTTTTTAAAATATAGATCTAGATCAATTATTTTTTAACTTCAACCATTTTTATAAATTAAAATAACAAAAAGATTTTTTTTATATCTTAGGATTTTTAGACGTCTTTTCAAATTTGTGCGTTATTATTCTTTCGCACTTCATTTTATTATTGTAACTGTATATTGGGATGTAATAGATGATTAGTAGGACCTTTACCGCTTTTATTTATTTTTTCCCCCAGTTTTAGATATGTACAAAATCCCCCTCCCCGAAGCCTTGTAATAGCTAGGTTTTATATTTTTGCACTTTTAAATTACTGCAATTATTAACTGCTAGATGTATGACTAATAGGACTGTATGGCAAGAATAGTCAAACATTAGCAAACTTAACACAAGACTAAAATAACTGAGCATAACACACCTTGCACATATGCACTCTTAGGGTATGCCTCACTTGGTTGCCTCGGAAAATAATGTTTATGTCCCTCGAACGTAGGGATACCCTTAGCAAAGTCCCTCGGTTAAAATAATCATAAAGATCATGGTCCCTCGATGTCCCTCGATGTTTCCTACGGTATATGATCTTGTCCCTCGATGTTGCCTATGAATATATGATGACAGTCCCTTCAAAATGCTAAGGTATCCCTACATGTTGCCTTCAATGACCATTACGTCCCTTTCGAATTGACCCTTACAAATTCCAACGACGGTGCTACCTATTTCTCAATAGTAGGATAGTGTTGTCTAAAGGAAACAAGAATAGAAACGATCTTTTTTTCGAGTAGGTAGATGCTAGTAGGTACTTGCTCAAATCAAACTTTTTCACACCAAACAATTTTCAAACAAAGTTTTCAAAAACACTTTGTAACACTCTTGAGGACAGAAACAAGGGTTAAAACAAAGTAAAATAAAACATTTCAAAATAATCACACACAAGCAATTTCAAAATGAGTAAGTACCTAAGAGCCCATGGAAAACCATGGATAGAAAGGGTGCTAACACCTTCCCTTTCTATAATCTACCCCCGTACTCAGAAACATCTCGAAAAAGGTTTTTTTCTGTTCTTTTTCCTTTTCCTTGTTGGATAAAATAAAAGTCGGTGGCGACTCTTGCTTACCGCGACATTTTGCGAACAAAAAACACAACCCAAACCAGTATTAAATAGTCGGTTCTGCCACCGTATAACAAACCCTTATTCAAGACAAATACATGAAATCAAAACACTTTGCACACGTGCACCTCTAGGGTAACCCACACCTGTTACCTCTGATAAAAAACAATCATGTCCCTCGAACGTGGGATACTTTAGCAAAGACCCTCGATTACAAGATCGTAGTCCCTCGATGACCCTTCAATGTTGCCTTTGGTAAAAGATCTTAGACCCTTATGACAAATTGCTAAGGTATCCTACAATGTTGCCTTCTATGACTATACAATGATCCACGCTTGTCCCTTCATATATAATGATAAGGTTTCTTACTAACTAATGGTAAGATAACACTATCTAAAGAAGGAGGAAAAGAACAAAGACTTCCTTTGAGTAGGTAGAACGCTCGTAGTTGCTTGCTCACAAACATTTCAAAACAAAACACCTTTCAAACACCAACACTTTAAATGAAATATTTTCAAAAGTCAACACTTTGTATACATTCTTATAGAGATGAGAATCATTACAAAGTTCACCTAAATGAAGATACTTTTCAAAAATACTTTCAAACAAACACAAACACATTTTACAAAGCATTTCAAAGTGAGCTAGCAACTAAGAGCCCGTAGATAACTACGGATGAAAAGGGTGCTAACACCTTCCCTTTTCATAACCTACCCCCCCGAACTCAAGAAAATTCTCAAAAGGTCTTTCCTATTCTTTTCACCCTTTCCTTTATTGAATAAAATAAAATTCGGTGGTGACTCTTGCTATCCACAATAATTGTGATAAAACAGAAAACACCAAAGACAGTTCTCCCACCGTATTACAAAACTGGCGACTCTGTCGGGGATTAACTAAAAGTGGGGTTACCTTAGAGATTAGTTCACATTTAAATGCCTTCATTGTTTGACTCGCTTGCTTTACTCTTAAAAGAGTTATTTGGGTTTTTTAATAGATCCTCTACCAGGATTTGGGGGCATTTTAGGTAAGTAGCAATAGATCATGGGGATTATGCGGCGTAATACCGACATGGTTGAAGCGATGGCTATGTTAGTGTGACACATTTGTTGGTACTGGTGTCCCTTGAGTCCAATCAAGGAGAATATGGGGTTGTTGTGTGGTGTCATGAAGCACTAACTGACCGTAGAACCTTAGTTGAACAACTTGTCCATTAGAAAGTAGTGAGATGGCTGGCTTTGGGGCAAGACTAAAGTTGGTCAATACTTGATACTACACTCGTTGAGATCGGACTTTCGGGATATTTCGGTCGCTAATAAAGAAGCTTGTGCTAAAACAATTCCCGATGAAGAAAGATCAGTGTTATTAAGATTTCTTAGAACCCATTTACTTTTTTTAGGATAGGTTGGACCAAATAAACTTCAAGAGGGTACCTACCTATAAACTCATGTAAGCCTAAACCTAAGGCCTTGTGTGCTTTATTTGTGTGTGATTATTTGTTCATAAACATCGTGACATCATGCCATAGCATTTTTCACTAACCATTTCAAGGATCTAAGGATTTATCTTTTTTCTATTTTGTAGGATATGGCTTCCACTCGCAGAAATACCATCCGAATCAACTTCGTAAGGGTACCTCCTCAACTCAAAGAGTTAGAGTCAAGGGTTCCTGAAAATTCTCTGTTCACCAAAAGATATGGTCGACTTCTCAACCTATCTACCTCAAGCTTTGATGAAGACATGTTGAATGTGCTCTTTCAGTTCTTTGATCCCGTGCATCATTGTTTCACCTTTCCTGATTATCAATTGGTGCCTACAATGAAGGAATTTTCTCAACTACTAGGAGTGCCTATTCTTGATCAAATACTCTCACCAGTCTAGAGGAGGTTCCAAGACCTGAGGTTATTACCAAGGCCTTACATTTGAAGAGTTATGACATCATAGCCAATTGGGAGACAAGAAGTGGGTTCAAAGGCTTTTTGGCTAAATTCCTGATAGAGAAGGCTCAATTATTTTGGGATGCTTTGGATTTTCAAGATTTTGAGGAGATCTTGGCTCTTCTAATCTATAGGTTGGTGCTTTTTCCTAACCCGGACCAACTCATAGATGTGAATGTTGTCAAAAAATTTCCTTACTCATAATCTCATACCTACTTTGCTTGGAGACATTCTACATTGTCGTCACACTCGTACCATGAGTAAGAGAGGGGCTCTTATATGTTGCATTTTGTTGCTGTCTAGGTGGTTTATTTCGCACCTTCCTCGATCAGTATTAAAGAATAAGCAAGGCTTAAGGTGGTCTCAAAGGTTGATGTCGCTTTCTCATGCAGATATCCATTGGTGCTCTCGATCTCAAGAAGACATTATTATCATTTGCCGTTGTGGAGAGTTCCATAATGTTCCACTCTTGGGCATTAGGGGAGTGTGATACGGTGGGAGAACTGACTTGGATGTTTTGTGTTTGATCGCAATTGTTGCATATAGCAAGAGTCGCCACCGACTTTTCTTTTATCCAGTAAGGAAAGGGTGAAAAGAACAGGAAATACCTTTGAGATATTTTTCTTGAATTCGAAGGGTAGGTTATGAAAAGGTAAGGAGTTAGCACCCTTTTCATCCGTAGTTATCTACAGGCTCTTAGTTGCTTTCTAGATCACTTTTGAAATTACTTTGTTTGAAATATGTTTGTGGTGGGTTTTGAAAGTATTTTTGAAAAGCGCCTTCGTTTAGGAAAACTTTGTAATGATTCTCGTCTCTATAAGAATGCATACAAAGTGTTGGACTTTTTGAAAATGTTTCATGTTTTTGAAAGTGTTTAGTGTGTTTGAAAATATGTTTGTTTTTGAAGATGGATTGTGAGCAAGAAACTAAGAACGTTCTACCTACTCAAAAGTCTTTTGTTCATTTCTATCTTCCTTTAATATTGTTATCTCACCATTGATTAGTAAGCAACCCTATCTTTGGATGTGAAGGGACGGGTGTGGGTCATCGTATAGTCATGGATAGCAATGTTGAGTGATACCTTTGCATGTTTCTTAAGGGACTAATATCATTTGTAAGGCAACATGCGTAGCATCATCGAGGGACTCTGATCTTGCATTTTTGATTGTTTTTGCTAAGGTATCTCATATGCATATCATGACTATTTTAAGGCAACAAAGTGGAGTTAACCCTAGAGATGTAAAGTGTGCAAGTGTTTTGTATTTCATGCTTGATTTATCTTGGATTAGGGTTTTCTAAGTATTGATTTTATCTTTCCATACAAACCCTAATTTACTAGCATTTATATGAAAGTGATAAATTGCGAAAAGTAAATCTCCTACGCTATTACATCAATTTAGGTATGGGTTGTACAAATATATAAATGAGGGTTACAAGAATTTAAACCTTATTATCTATTAGAACCATATTGAATTAAATGAACAAGAATTAAAATAAATATTATGTACAAGAGATAAATGGAAAAGACATGAATTTCGTTTAGTTTTTGAGGAAAAGATTTTAACATGTTTAACTAAAAAGAAAAAATAACTAATAAGAAATTAAACTAAGTAAATTAGAAAAGAAAATCTTTTTTAATGTTTTTGATGAAAAGGTTTTAATATTAATCAAAAGATATGACAAAGAAAATAATTAATCAAAATAAAGAAAACCTAAAATTCTAAACTAGTTTTAATTAAAAAATAAATAAATAAACCTAAGTCTAATTAATTGAATAAAAAGAAATAAATTTGATAAGGAAATGTTTTTTTTTAAATCTTTTTGGTCTTAAAGAAAATAAATATGAGTATATTTAACTTAAATAAATAAATAAGATATTTTGAGATTTTTATTAATAAAAAATAAATATTGTAATAATAATAATAATAATAAATAAAATAAAGAGGATAAAATAAAATAAAATAAATAAAATAAGTCAGGGGGTTTAGAAAGTGGAAATGATGTTTGTAAGTAAAACTGATTTCTGTTTGGTTTAGGCCCAAATGTATTTTTGTGTTCAGAATCAGAAAGAAAATAAAAAATGGTTATGCTGGGGTGTGTGATGAAAATATGGACGGGGGGTGTTGCTGGAAGAAAAATGGGAAAGCCCAAAATGATTCTCGTTTAGGAAAACTTTGTAATTATTCTCGTCTCTATAAGAATGCATACAAAGTGTTGTACTTTTTGAAAATATTTCATGTTTTTGAAAGTGTTTAGTGTGTTTGAAAAGATGTTTGTTTTTGAAGATGGATTGTGAGCAAGCAACTAAGAACGTTCTACCTACTCAAAAGTCTTTTGTTCATTTCTCTCTTTCTTTGATATTGTTAGCTCACCATTGATTAGTAAGTGTTGCACCCCAAAATTTTCCCTCCCATTCTATTCAAGACATGCTCATTGAGGTCCCCAATTGCTCAAGGTTGACCAAGAATTGACCAGACAAATTCTCTTCCTAAGAAATGGATTTCCATCTAGGGTTTCATTTCTATAAAGAATTTTGGTTTGCAAAAAGATTCAAATGATTTCCATGGCACCCTATATGCCTCAGCATAATGGCATAACTGAAAGAAAGAAAATAAGTGTAATGAACTTGACGAGATGTAAGTTGAAAGCTGAAAATATGCCTAAGAGCTTTTGGGTCGAAGCAGCTTCGACAGCGGTATGCAGTCTAATTTGATGCCCAACGAAGCAGATGATCGAAGAAAGAATAGTTTGAAAAAAAGTGTGAGGAGGCTTTTATGAAGTCTTCGATTGATGAAGAGCTAGTAAAGAGCTTCACTACGTTGAACCATGATTGAAGGGTTCGTTTTCGAACCATTGAAATATAAGTTATTCGAAGCATTACAAGGAAAGACACTTTGTTGTCATGTTGATTGAATTGGCGCTTCGAAAAGAAGAAGATTTTGAATTCAAAAGCTTTGATTTTATGGTTCGAAGGACATGCAACCTTCAAACATGGAGTTATTTCATAGAAGGGACGTTAGGGTCGAATCAGCCAAATATAAGTCATCTTAGAGTTTTTTGGATCATTGTGTTTCAGGCATGTACCTGAACAGGCGAGGAAGAATTTGGATGATCGAACTGAATTCTTGGTGCTCATAGGTTATCATTTGATTGGTGCATGCAAGCTATATTCACCAATCGAAGATCAACTACTGAGCAGTAAAGATGTTCTTGTGGACAAAAGCAAAGGGTGAGATTGAAGTCGAAGACACAGTCGCAACTGTGTTCGAAGGAAAGAACATAACGAAGCTTCGACAAGTCAAAAGGAAGAAGTGATACTTAGATTGGTCGAATTGAAGGAAAGAAGATCGAAAAGAACAGAACGAAGCTTCGACAAGTCAAAAGGAAGAAGTGACACTTCGATTGGTCGAATTGAAGGAAAGGAGATCAAAAAGAACAGAATGAAGCTTCAACAAGTCAAAAGGAAGAAGTGACACTTCGATTGGTCGAATGGAAGGAAAGGAGATCGAAAGGAACAAGAACTAAGTTCGACTAGGCTGATTGGATGTGAGAGTTTTCCAGATCAAGCAACCAATGCAGATGGTGACTTGATCGAAGAAGCCATGATGATGAAGCCTTGAGCAATTCAATTTGGAACTCAGAGCCATCGAAAAGAACAAAGCTTGGGAGCTTGTCGAAAGAATCAATTGATGTGAAATAGAGCTACAAGTTGAAATGAAAGCCTAATAGGACGAAGCTTGTTGGGCTTGGACTGATTAGCTCGAAGCCCAAATTCATGCAAAACACCAACCATAACATGTCTAGGTTCACTCAAAGTTCAAAATGGCATGAAATATCTCAAAATGGCAGCTTTTCAAATCTGATAATTTTGCTTTCAAAGCCACAGTTAATGGATGATTCATGCTATATTTGTTCACCACTACAACCCTATAAGTACAAGGAGAAATCAGAAGCAGACACAGAGATTGTCTATCAACACACACAGAGAAACCACCTCAAAGAGCCACACGAAAATCACAAAAAAACATCAAAGTTGTCAAATTTAAAACGCATAGTGTAAGCCTCCTCAGTCCAAACCAAGTCCACTATTCACCCCCCTGAAGGTCCTAGGAGTGATTCCCAGGCCTTAAGCAATTCAAATGCACGCAAAAACACGCTCAATCGATCCTTTTGTTTGGTAAAAAATTCGGATCTCAAACTCGTTCAGTCTTTAATTTAAATCTCTTTTGATTGCATATTCATGTTATTATCATTGTTTATAAATGTTTTGATGTAATTCATGTAAGTTTCAGTGACCAAAACACAAAATTCCATTGCTAGGGCATTTTAAATTGGTTCCTTCGAATTGGGAGGCAACCCTAAAAAATACACCAAAGTAAGATTATTAACAGTAAGATCATACACACCTTGGCCTTGTGGTGCATCAATACAACCCTCCCTTCTTATCCAAGGCTCAGACATCACTCTAACCTCATTCCCATCACTAATGCTCCATCTACAACCCAAACACAACACAATCATAGCCTTCCATAAGCTTCTCCAAAAAAAACTCATGTTATTTTCCAAGATTAGCCTCAAGAAAGGAAGACCTGGAAAATTATCTAGATTTAAATACTCTGGATACTAAAGTCTTTGTTCTTGTCATATTATGTCACCCCTGCTTAGTCACCATAGCCATGTTAAAATATTTAAAGTCTCTAAATCCTAGGCCAATTCCTTCTTAGCACATGTCAACCTCTCCCACGCAAGCCATCTTATTCCCTTATTATTAGTACCTTCGCCCCACCAGAATGAATTCAACATCTTCTCAATATCGTTTATAATAGCATCTGGGATAACAAACACACTCATGATATATGAGGGTATAACTTGGAGAACTAATTTGATCATAATTTGTTTCCCTGCCCTAGACAATGCACACCCTCTCCAAGAATTAATTCTTTTCCAAATACGACCCTTGATAAAAGAAAACATATCCTTCTTACTCCTCCTACCACTGAAGGTAAGCTCAGATAAGTTCTTGTTCCTTACAAATGGAGAACCCCAATTAACTGAGCTAGATCCGCCTGAGTTAGTCTACTAATATTGTGGCTGAAGAACACCTCCAATTTACTCATAATAATTTTCCAACTTGATGCTTCACCATAAATTTGGAGCTTTTCCATAAGGTGCTTCACTTCAAAAAGATTTTCCCTGTGAAACAACCGGCAGAAAATCATTGAGAGAAAATCAATAAAGTCATTATCGAGTGATTATTTATCCCACAAGAAGGGAAAGGAAAATCATCAAAGAAAAACCTTAGAAGGTAGAAATCACGATCTTACGGTCGAGAGATCGGGTAAGGGAGTCGATTACACAAGGGGAAGGTATTAGCACCTCTCACGTTTGTGGTACTCCACGGGATCCACTCTTGTTGTTCTAATTAAAGGGTGTGTTCATATATAAAGCTTACGAAATAAAATGCATGAATGCATAGTGTATATACAAAGAAAAAGGTTTTATTAGTCGTTTTTGTCTCGGTTGCGAGCCTTTGTGCCTACGTACCACCTTTCGTGAAATGGAGATCAAGGCACTCGTAGTTCACCTCAAAAGTTTTGGTTTGTTGTGTGTTTTTTATGGATAATGCTATGTTCGCATCCTTGCAGTTAGGATTCCAATTCGTGCTTGGCGTTGCAGTTCAGAAAGAGACTCATGCTCGGCCCCTCGCACACTTAGAATTTCAAGGTTGCTCGTACTTGAAACAACACATCCTTATCGAAAAGGTTTTAAAAGAAAAAGTACAAAGACAAAAAGGTTTTAATATATTGGTGTTTTTGATTTATGAGAGTTTTCGATTTAAAACGTAATAATGTTCGGAAGTGAAAATAGAGCAAGATTCAGTATAAATCAATTTGCTCTACTCTACAAGACTCAACTGCATATGTGATACGGTGGCCAGAACCAGACTATTTTAGGAATGTTGGTTTGCGTTTTGCGTTTTGCGTTTGTGTTTGAAAAATGTCGCGGTAAGCAAGAGTCGCCACCGACTTTTATTTTATCCAACTGAAAAGGAAAAAAGCATAGAAAAATTCCCTTTTTCGAGATTTTGAGTACGGGGGGTAGATTATAGAAAGGGAAGGTATTAGCACCCTTTCTATCTGTGGTTTTCCATGGGCTCTTAGGTACTTGCTAATCATTTTCAAAATTGCTTGTGTGTGTTTGATTTGAAAAAGTTTTTGTTTTACTTCGATTTAACCCTTGCTTCTGTCTTCAAGAGTGTTACGAAGTTATTTTGAAAACTTTGTTTAAAAAAGAGTGTAAGTGTGAAAAAGTTTGTTTGTTTGAGCAAGTACTTAAGAACTAATCTACCTACTCGAAAAAGAGAATGTTTTTGTCCTTATTTCCTTTAGACAGTGCTATCCCACTATTAGTGAGTAGGTAGCACCGTCGTTGGAGTTTTAAGGGTCAATTCGAAAGGGATGTACGATCATTAAAGCAATGTTAGGACGTCTTAGTAATAACCCTAATGTCCTAAGATCAATATTCGAGGCAACAATATCCGAGGCAACCATTCCGAGGCAACTTTTCCGAATGGGACTTTGATATTTGTTTAGACAAGAGAGGGACCACTAAAGCATCCTATACTTAATGACCGTTTACCGAAGGCAATCGAAGTGAGAGTATATCCTAGGAGTGCGCATGTGCGAGTGATTCAATTTCAAGTTATTATCTTTGCATATTTAGGGTTTGCTAACCGTTTTAAAATTACATACATTCTTGTCATGCAACCCTAATATCATACATCTAACAGTTTAACATTTTGCGGAAATTAAAGTGCAGAAAGTAAAGCTACGCTATTACAAGGCTTCGGGTATTAATTTACATAGCCAAAAGCAACCCGTAAGAAAAACGATAAATGAACGAAAAAGTCCTAATTAGTCTATTACATCCCATGAGCAATTACATCAATATTGTAAACATAATTAAATGCGTGCGACGAATATAGAACGAAGGGAAATTAGGGTTTTAACCCCGTCTAACCTAATTAAAAGAAAAAATTATTTTTGGTTTTTTTTATTATTTAAGAAAATAAAGGTTTAAGGTTTTAAATTAAATATAAACCTAATTACTAATTAAATTAAATTGAGAAAAATATTAACTTTAACCTATTTTTGTGTTTTTGTTATTTTTAAGAAAAAGGAAAATAGAAATTAAATTAGAAACAAAAACCCTAATTATTCTAATTAATTTTAATTTATTTACAAAAAAGAATTAAAGTTACCTAATAAATTAAATAAACTAACTGAATTAATTTTTGATAAAAATAAACTAAAATCTAATTTGATGGAAACATTATTTTTATGATTTTTTTTTATAAAAAGAAAAATTAATTTGTGTTAGTGAAATAATTAAATAAATTAAATAAGGAAAATATAAAGGAAAAGGAAGAGAATATGGGCCTGCTTTTTAAGTAATTTTGGGGGTGTGGATAGTAACTTCTGGGCCCAAAAGCAAGGGTTCACGTTGACCTCCATGGATTCCATGTTGTACGTTGACTATGGTGTACAATGGTCCTTCCTGTGATATCATTCAGATCTGGCCTCCTGGAGATCTTAGTGGTTGAGCCTTGAAGGTATATGATGGACCTTACGCTTGCATGCAGACCTGATCATACAAGTGAAAATAATATGAAATAATGGGGGGACCTGGGATTTGAACCCAGGTCCTATAACCTTTTCCAACTGCTCCACTACCAACTGAACCACGCACTTTTGTTGTATGTAAAGAAACAAATAAATATTATAAAAATAACACAACTTTTTTAGCTCCCTACGCGCGAAATTTTAAACAGACGAATGGGACGGTGCCACGCAAGTCATCTTCTTCCCCTCTCCGTTAGGAAAAGTCAAAGACTTTTACCTACGGACAAACGCCCTTCACTACAACCCTTGCTTGTTTCAAAATCAAATACAGGCATGATAAACAAAATCTAATGCCATGAATCGAATCGTCTTGGCCTGCTGAGCATGATGGTACCCTTCTTGAGGGCCAATTTTACCTATGTGAAAAGACCCTAAAACAAAACCAAGAACCCTAGCAATGGTGGATTCTGATATAGCTTCCAAAAATGCAATTAAATGATATAAATAGCTTGCAAATGCATTAGGGGTTCAGAATATACTATTGAAACATGATGAATGTGCAAGAATAACAAGATTCAGTTTTGGAAATAAGGGCAAACCGTGGGAGTCGTGGGGATGAATTTTGGGCACTAGCGCGCTAGCTTTCGACTGGTACAACTTCCTTGCAATCCCAGGAAGCGAATGAGATGGCTAGGGAGTCCTGTAAACGCCTGGAAGTATGAAATCAAGTCATCACTTTTTGGTGATTTTTTCAAGTTTTTTTCTTCCTCTATGCGCCTCAAAACCTTGTTCTTTCTGGCTGCAATTGTTCAATATATACCAAGGGATGAATTAGGTTTACAAATATGATCTCAATCCTTGCCAATTATGATTTGTGATCTTGATTTGATTCACTTGAAAATCTTTCCAAAGGCCTTGCACAATTTGATTCACTTGCTAGCTAGATATAGGACTTGAAATATGCACAAGATCTTGAAGTTTGAATGATTTGGATTTTTCATGATTTGTTTTGATTTAAATTCATTTTAATTGAAATAAAAATAAAAATAAATAGCAAAAATAAGATAAATACAAATGGGAAGAGATAGGGCTCGTGGACCATGCTACCAACTCAAAACAAGTGCAAAAAGTTAGGCACATTTAACAAGAATTGCAATTTGAGGCACTTTTGACTTTTGACAATTTTGCAAAAAAGGTCAACTTCACCAATGCATAACTTCCTCAATTTTGACTCTTTGAAGGTGTTCTTAGAGTTTTTAGAAATATCAATATGTCCTCTAAGCAACCCTTTTGGTCTCATCTAAATTGAGTCTTCCATGTTCATGTATGAATCTTTGACAAAAAAGGTGTTTTTGTTGACTTTTCAAAATGACCTATAATGTCCAAATTCATAACTTCTTGTGAGTACATATTTCGAACTTGGGAGATGAATATGGATTGTATATGATTTCATCCTCTTCAAAATGATCTTTGGATGGGTCATTTATCATAAAGTATGAGAAAGTAATGCTTGGTCAAAATTGAGTTGACTTTTCCTACAAAACCCTAATATAGCAATTTTTGGTTCTTGATGAATTGTAAGCAATCCTTGAGGAACCATGATCAAACCTTGATCAAATGATGAATAATACTTCAAAATGAGAATTTTGACCAAAAATCTTGAAGTTTGACTGTATGTGGGCCACAGTTGACTTTTGCCCTAGCATAGTCGATTTTCAGGCTTTTGAGCAATTGACTGAACAAACTTCCTCTGCAAGGCTTGAAACTTGACATGGATGATCTTGAGAACATATTAGGACAATGGTGATCATTTGGGATCCCTTGGACTCAAGCACCTTGATGCAACATGAAACCCTAATTTGAGGTAGACTGCCTTAGGAGAGAGCTTGTCTGGTCAACCCTTGGACTTCCTTGAGCAATTTAAGACTTTCTCTTGAAATGTTTTGAGAAATATGGGAGGGATATTTTTGGGGTACAACAACTGCCCATGTTCAATCTTCTTAAACCTGAGGATGTAGATTGGCCTACGTGCCTTTCGTGATCCGAAGGTGGAAGATGATTGAACACTAGAGTGCCCAGAAATTTACACTCGCATGAAGTGATATTTGTCTTGTGATGTCGGGGATAAGCTTATAGATGCCATTTGGAAATTAATGACGGAAGATGGGCTTAAAGATGCCATCTGAAGGAGTGTCGATCGCATAAGAGATTCCTTATCGAGAGTCTGTATACCTGTTGTTAAGGAAGACTACGCTGGGGAATGTTGATCTCCGTCTTGGGAGAAATAGAATTTTAGGAGCTTCGGTCGTCCTTTATTCTACTGGGGAATCGTCTCTTAGTTGAAGAGGTGAAAATGAACTACTATCTGGTCGTAATCCAGGCTTCATAGTGATAAGACCGACTGCTATCTGGTCGTAATCCAGGCTTTACAGTGACTTACTGGGGAGATGAGATTAAACTTGATATCTGGTCGTAATTCGGGCTTCACAATTTCTTGATTCTTATCTGGTCGTAATCCAGGCTTTAGAAGGAACTAAGTTGTTATCCGATCGCATCCGGGCTTCAACTTGAACTTAGGGTACACTAATATCCGGTCGACTCTGGGCTTCTTAGTAATTGTCCAGGTAAACTACTATTTGGTCGTAATCCAAGCTTCAAAGTGTCCTCACTGTTATTTGGTCGTAATCCAGGCTTCAGTGTTTCTTATCGCTATCTGGTCGTAATCCAGGCTTCACGATGTCTCATACCATTATCTGGTCGAATCCAGGCTTCATGGTGTTCGGAGAAATCAAGATACTATCTGGTCGAATCCGGGCTTCATAACTTGTATTAAAGATGTACCACTATCTGGTTGTAATCCAGGCTTCACGATGTCTTTGTCTACTATTTGGTCGAATCCAGGCTTCACAGGAACTTGTATTGTTATCTGGTCGTAATCCAGGCTTCACAATAACTTTTTGAGCTGTTATCCGGTCGTAATCCGGGCTTCATGGCTTGTGTTTATGACATATCACTATCTGGTCAAATCCAGGCTTCATGGTGTCTTGCACTGCTATCTGGTCGTAATCCAGGTGTGATGCGGTGGGAGAACGTACTTGAGGTTTTGTGTTTGTGTTTGCAAATGTCGCGGTTAGCAAGAGTCGCCACCGACTTTTATTTTATCCAAAAGGAAAGGTAAAAAAGCACAGGAAATACCTTTGAGATGTTTTCTTGAGTTCGGGGGGTAGATTATGAAAAGGGAAGGTGCTAGCACCCTTTTCATCCATGGTTTTCCATGGGCTCTTAGTTACTTGTTTAGATCACTTGCTTTGCTTTTGAAATTGTTTGAAATGGTGCTTCGTGTGGTTTTGAAAGTATTTTGAAAAGAGGCCATTGTTTAGGCAATCTTTGTAATGATTCTCGTTCGTAAGAATGTATACAAAGATGTTTGTCTTTTGAAAAATGTTTCAATGTTTTGAAAGTTGTTCGAAAATGTTTTGAAAATGTGTATGTGTGTTTAAAAATTAGCAAGGATTATTTTGAAATGATCAAGTAACTAGAAGCATTCTACCTACTCAAAATGTCTTTCTTGTACATTTTTATTCCTTTGACATTGTTGATTTACCATTGATTTGGTAAACAACCCTATCTTTGGATGTTAAACGGGACGGGTGTGGGTCATCGTATGACCATGATGGCAATATTTCCAACTATCTTTAGCATTTTGAGGGACCAAGATCATTTTGTTTAGGCAACCTTTTGATAGCGTCATCGAGGGACTATGATCTTTTATTTTGTTTTGTTTTGCCAAGATACTTTGCATGCATACCATGGCCATTTTAAATTAGGCAACCAAGTGAGTGAAACCCTAGGGGTGCTTGTGTGCAATGTGTATTATTTTTATGCATTTTGATTGTCTTGGATTAGGTCATTCTATTTGTTTGTTTTTGGTCTTATCATGCAAAACCCTAATTTACTACACATGGTATAAATGCGATAAATTGCGTAAAGTAAACTAAACTATTACAACAATTATTATGGGAGGGGGGATACAAGTTTTTGAATGGGGATATTGCACAAAAATAAACCCTAAAATACTATTACAATCCAATTGAATTATTGTGCAAATTAAATAAAAATACAAATAATAAAAATGCAATAAAATATAATTATGCAAAAAATATTTTGTATTTGTTTTATGTATGAGAAAATAAAATTATTTAAGTCCTAAAAAATAAGAAAAAATGACATTATTATTTTTGAAAGGGAAAACCCTAATTTTTTGATTAAAAGGGAAAATATGTTTCCTAATATTTATTTTTGTTCACTTTTGTACAAAGAATAATAAATAATATTATTAACAAATATTAAAAATTAAAATATGTATGAAAATAATATTTTATATGAAAAATAATAAAATAAAAAATGTACAGTATTTTTATTAAATGTATTTATAAATAAATAAGAAAATAAGCTCTATTTATTAAAATAAAACTATTTTATATGCCAAAAAATAATAAAAGAATAAAATAAAATTGCAAAAAATTAAGAAAATATTTTTGTGACTTTTTAATGTTCAGAAAAAATAAATGCAAGTCAAAAATATAAAATATGCAAGAAAAATGCAAAAATATAAGAAAATAGGTCAGGGGGTGCAAATAGTAGTCAGGGGGGTGTGAAAAACAAAAGAGCAAGGCCCAGGCGCGCTAAGGCCCAAAAACTTCATCCCTGTCCTCAAGCTTCCATTTGCGCACGTTCTTGCCTTCAAATCTGTATCTTGCTATAGCTTGCATAAAAACAAAAACTTGCAACATAAAAAATGTAGCTTGGAACCTCACGATTTCAATGATATAAAATGCATAATCTAACTCTCAAAGATCAGGGAGAATTTCAGTAGCCCTAATTTCTGACCTAGTTTTTTCAGCATGTTCAACATTCAAATTCTCTTAGCTCAGTTAATATAAATGACAATTATGCATATGTACAGCTTCACCATGCTAGAGACTACATTTTTGCTTCACGAATCGTGGCTTGAGGATGCCTAAATAGAGAGATAAAATTTTGAAAAATACCTCCTTCAGCTGGATTTGGATATGGCAATGTGGGGACTTTGAGTGAGGCCTGAGGATCGTGTGAGCTTCCTTGAAGTTCCCTCAAGCTATTCCAATGCTTAACTGGCCTTGTGGATGGCTGAAACTCCATATAGAAGTCAAGCTGCAACCTTCAAGTTTGAAAATGGTGATGTCTGAAACAGAGCTCACAGTTGTAAGATGAATGCTTGGATAGCTTTCGTAGGATTTATGGAAGGTGTTTGAAGTGTTGAAACAAGAAACGCACGAGCAAAATATGACTTGGATTTGATTTTGCAGAAACTACAATGTTGGGCAGGAAAATGTATTTTTTTCAGTTTGGGGGAGTTTCAGATCATAAGAATTCGTGTGCTGGCTTGTAACAAGTTTGTGAAGATGTCTAGAATGATAACAAGCCCTCCCTTTATCATCTTGTACAAGTTTCTCACTTTTGGCCAACTTTCTTGCATTTTAAGAAAAGTGACAAGACTTATGCAAAAGGCCTGTACTAGCTACCTCAAGGGCTGATAATAGTTGGTATGCTTTGCTTAATTCCTGTGGAAATTGTATGCACCACAAGAACAAGTCCAAGGCTCAAGGCTGATAAAGTTGGAAAAGCTTGCTTTATGAAAATGGCAATGTGCCCTTTATGCCATTTATGGATTTATTCCTTGTACAATGCTTCAAAAGCCAAAATAAAGCCATTATCCAATGAGTTAGCATTTAATTATGGAGTGTGGAAGGAGTTTAGGACCTGTAATGCAAGGTACAAGCATGCTTGATCAGATTTGCAACTTGGTGCATTGTGAAAATGGCTTGAACAAAAGTGACAAAATGCCATTTTCTCTTCTTCGATTCTCCCTAACCAAAAATGATCTTGGAGAGTTCTTGGACATTTTAGAAATCTTGCAATGTGCTCTAAAATACATCTTTGAAATTCATTTTGAGATACCTCTTGGAACTAGGTGAAAAATGTACATGAAGTTAGGTCAAAAAACTTCCTAAATTAGGTCAAATTTTCACTAAGTTATTTAGTTCATGGACCCCTATTCACAAATTCATAACTTGAGATCCAAGCATCTTTCGGGAACACTTTATGAAGTAAAAGTTGTAGATTTCATGGAGGACTACAACTTTCATGTTGGAAGTTTTCTTTGAATCAAATTGCATCATGGTGAAAAAGTGGTGAAAAGTTAGGAAAAAATAAGAAATTTTCCATACTTAGAAAAATTCTAAGTTATGAAAAAATTTCAAATTAAAACCCTAATTTGCAATTTTAGGTTTCTTGATCAACACGTTTCATATTTTGACATATCTTGATGAATTATGACCCTTGGCGCTTGATTTTGACCAAAAAGTCAAAGTTTGACTTTTCAGTGTACAGTTGACTTTTGATCAGTTGACTGGAAAATTCATCTGTCAATTCAATGAACTTGAGATCTTTTGAACTATGAAATTAGGTCAAGATTATGCCATTGAACCCTTGAAATCATGTTTGAACCCAATTGGTCATGGGCTAGGTTAAAAATCAGAAATTGCCCTTTCTCAGTCAAAACCCTAATTTTGACCATTTTGCCCTTTTGATGATTTGATCAAATTTTTTGAGGAATTGTGATCCAAACTTGATCAAATGGTACATAGGAGCCTAAAATGTTGTTGTGGATCAAAAATTATGAAGTTTGACTGTAAATTGGCCATGGTTGACTTTTTCCCCAATACAACTGATTTTTAGGTCAATTGTCCAATTGACTAAGCAAAAATGTGATTTAAGGCTTGAAACTTGTCATGAACAATCTTAGGGGTCCAAGATGGTGTATGAAAGTCACATGAAGCATTGATGGTCCAAAATTCCTTGTGCAAACTCAAACCCTAATTTCAGGTTATCAATGCAAGGTGATACCTTGAGCTGAACAAAACTCTAATCTTGTCTTGAGTTCAAGAAGTCTTGTGAGAAAAATCTTGATAAAATGAGAGGGAAAATTTTGGGGTACAACAGCTGCCCCTGTTCAATCTTCTTGAACCTGAAGAGTTAGATTGGCGAGTTTGTCGTTCGTGACTCGAAGGTAAAAGATGATTGGACACTAGAGTGCCCATAAATTTGCACTCGACCAAGTGTAGTTGAGGGAATGGGCTTAAAGATGCCATTTGGAGAGGTGATAGGATCTTGTTGGAGATGGGCTTGAAGATGCCATCCAAGAATGTTTGATGAATTTTAATTTGTAAGTCAGAAGAATGAGTATTCAGAATGGTGTCCGTGTTTGGAACGTATCTGAATTGTATCTGGAGACTGAATATGTACAAGCAAAGGAATAGCAGCCGTATCTGGAGTGTATCTGAGCTGTGAATCTGAATAAGTAACAGAATGACTTTCGTGTCTGGAGTGTATTTGAACTGTATCTAGAATTTGAAATCTGAATAAGTAACAGGATGACTTCCGTGTCTGGAGTGTATCTGAACTGTATCTGAAGGTTTAATTTGAATGAGAAATAGAATGGCTTCCGCGTCTGGAGCGTATCTAAGCTGGGGAAAATCAGAATAAGTGATAGAGTGACATTCGTGCCTAGAGCGTATCTGAACTGTATCTGAACTCTGAATCTGAATGAGTGACAGAATGGCTTCCGTGTTTGGAGTATATATTAACTAGAAATTGAATAAGTAACAGAATAACTTCCATATCTGGAGTGTATTTGTACTGTAACTTGAAGTTGAAATCTGAATGAGTGATAGAATGGCATCCTAGTCTGGAGCGTATCTGGACTGTATTTGAAAGATGTTGAGATCTGAATGAGTGTCAGGATGGCGTCCATATCTGGAGCGTATCTGAACTGTATCTGAAATCTTTGAACATTGTTAATGATAGTTGTTAATCTTATCCTAAAAAGGGTAAAATGTTAGTTGAAGCACAAAGTTATGTTGCATGAAATGTATGATGCAATATATGTATTTATCAATGTTTATGATATATGGATGTAATGTATGTGCATGTAAGTTGATCTGTTGTATTGCTGAGGAAAATAAATCCTTGACAGCTGGGGATAATAAAACCCTTGACTGCTGTCGGGGAAAATAAATCCTTGACTGTTGAGGATAAGAAATCCTTGGTGACTGTTGGGGACAAGAAATCCTTGACAACTTTTATGGGGATGTGAGGATCCTTTATGTCTTGAAGTTGGAGTACTGACAAGAATTTTGTTGCGAGCAATGCCATATACTACCTGAGTAATCTGCTTGGGGAATCCAAAGAATTTGATGACTTCTATTGGGGATTACACAATGGGAATCCTTGTTCTGCTGGAGAATAAGGAAGACTCCGATGACTTCTGCAGGAAATTAATAAGGATAATCTTCATTCCGTCGGGGAGCAATGAAAACTTTAGAGACTTCACTGGGGAATTAAGAATGAGAATCTTCATTCTGTTTGAAAAATAAAAACTCTGTGAGGAAGAAAGCTTACTGCTGGGGAGTAAGTTCAGGAGATTTCGGTCGTCTGCCACTCTACTGGGGATTTATCCTAGGTTGGAGAGAGACAAAAATTAATTGTTATCTTGGTTGATTTCCAGACTTCAAGACGACTTGCTGGGGAATCTGGAGAAACTGGATGGTTTCCGCTGGGGATTGATAGTTATAAGTTTTGGCTCTGATGGGGATTAAGGGTTTTAAATTTTAGCTCCGCTGGGGATCTAGGTGATGTACTATAGGGATTTCTCATGGAATAGCCTAAAGATGTTTTCCTATCCTTTCAGTCTGACAGTAATTGTTCTTTTCCACTTCGTTTATTTGTAAACAGTAATTATGTTCAAATGCATATGCTCATCAACGAATCATTGGATGTTTTTGCACATAAGAACACAAGTGTAAAAGAAAAGGCAAATAGTTTTTTGTACTTTGAAAGAGATATCTTTGTATTTACTTTGAATAAGTGTTTTGTACAAAGGGGACAGGCATCCCAGTAAGAGGATGGTGTCATAAAAGTAAGAAAATTTTATACAAAGAAAGATAGCTATGTGTAAAAATCCCATGGGGTTCCCATTCCGCTATAGCCTTCGTATCTCCGAATATCTTATCCATTTGTTGCTTCATCCGAAGATGATTGAATCTATCAGAAACTCAGAGTTTGTTAGTGAAGAGATTGTCCTTAAAGTGATCCGACAAGACATAGTCATACGCTTTAATTCCCTAACTTTTGCCTGGACCGCCCTTTCGGGTTTTCAGTCCACCGGGAAACCCTTTTTTGCCCAAGTCGCCCTTTCGGGTTTTCAACTAGCCGGGTGTACATATTTTTTTTGTTTTATCCCTAATTTTTTCCCGAACCTTTTTGGTTCGCCAGGATGCCCTTGTTTTGCCTAGGTGTGTCAACCTAGCGGGTCATTTATGCGCAGTATCTTTTGACTATGTCTGCGTTTGCAGGGTATGGCAGGTCGTCGCCATCCATGGTGGTTAAGATCATTGCCCCACCAGAAAAGATGTTCTTGATTACAAATGGTCCTTCATAGGTAGGAGTCCATTTGCCCCTGGGATCACTTTGTGGCAAGATGATGCGCTTGATTGCAAGATCTCCAACTTGATATGTCTGGCGTCTGACTTTCTTGTTGAAAGCCTTGATCATCCGTTTTTGATACGTCTGACCATGGCAAACAGCAGTAAGTCTCTTCTCGTCAATTAAGTTCAACTGATCAAGCCGGGTCTGGATCCAATCGTCTTCACTCAAACCAGCATCCTTCATGATTCTCAAGGAGGGAATCTGAACCTCGATAGGTAAAACAGCCTCCATGCCATATACCAAAGAATAAGGTGTTGCCCCAGTTGATGTGTGAGCCGTGGTATGGTACCCGTGGAGAGCAAACGGTAACATCTCATGCCAGTCCTTATAGGTGATTGTCATCTTTTGTATGATCTTCTTGATATTTTTGTTCGCAGCTTCGACAACACCATTCATCTTTGGCCGATAGGGGGATGAATTGTGATGTTGAATCTTGAACTGCTCGCACAAAGTGGTGATCATAGTATTGTCAAGGTTTGTAATATTATCGGTGATGATCCTTTCAGGGATACCGTACCGGCAAATAAGATTTTGCTTGATGAAGCAGGCAACAACATTCTTAGTAACGGATGCGAAGGAAGCTGCTTCGACCCACTTGGTGAAATAGTCAATGGCCACCAGAATGAAGCGGTGTCCATTGGATGTTGTAGGCTTGATCTCTCCAATCATGTTGATTCCCCACATAGCAAAGGGCCAAGGAGCTGTTAAGACATTTAGAGGAACAGGAGGCACGTGCACCTTGTCTGCATAGATTTGACATTTATGGCAGGTCCGGGAGTGTTGATAGCAGTCAGCTTCCATGGTAGACCAGTAATAGCCTGCCTGTAGAATCTTCTTTTCCATCGTATGCCCACTAGAGTGAGTGCCGAAGGTACCTTCATGCCATTCACCCATGATCTTTTCAGCTTCAAACTTGTCCACACAACGGAGCAGAACAGAATCATGATTACGCTTGTACAGGATGTCATTACTTAGGAAGAACTTAGCTGAGAATCTCCTTAAGAACTTTTTGTCATTGACTGAAGCTCCTTCAAGATATTCCTGAGCCTCGAGATACCTTTTGACTTCATGAAACCACGTCTGGTCCACTACTTCTTTGGTATTAATCTCGTAACAATGCGCTGGTTCGGCCATCTGTTCAATGGAAATTTGGGGAGCCTCGTTATCCCAATCAATTTTAAACATAGATGACATTGTAGCTAGAGCATCTGCTAGCTGATTTTCTTCTCGCGGGAAGTGCTCGAAGGTAATATGCTCGAAATGTGGTAACAATGTCAAAACATGTTCTTTGTAAGGGATGAGGTTTGGATGCTTAGTGTCCCACTCTCCTTTGATCTGACTGATGACCAAAGCTGAGTCCCCAAACACATCTAAAGATTTGATTCCCAAGTCTATGGCAGCCTTGAGTCTAAATATGCATGCCTCGTACTCTTCCATGTTGTTCGTACAGTTGAAGCAAAGTCTGGCAGTGAAAGGAGTATGGAAACCTTTTGGGGATATGAGTATCGCACTGATACCGTTACCAAGTGCATTGGATGCCCCATCAAAGTACAGGGTCCATCGGGATCCTTATTCAGGTCCGTCATATGGTCTGAAATCTTCAATGTTGTCTAATGTCATGATGTCTTCGTCAGGGAAGTCGAACTTCATGGATTGGTAATCTTCGACAGCTTGATGGTCCAGATGGTCAGCTAGCACACTCCCCTTTATAGCTTTTTGGGTCGTGTAATGTATGTCGTATTCCGTTAGGATCATCTGCCATCTAGCAATCCTTCCAGAAAAAGCAGGCTTCTCAAAGATGTACTTTATCGGATCCATCTTAGATATCAGCAAAGTGGTATGAGTCAACATATACTGTCTCAGCTGGCGAGCAGCCCATACCAAAGCGCATCAAGTTTTCTCGAGCAGTGAATATATGGTTTCACAGTCGGTAAACTTTTTTCTAAGGTAATAAATGGCATGCTCTTTTCGGCCAGACTCGTCATGTCGCCCCAGTATGCACCCCATTGAATTCTCTAAAATGGTCAGATACATGATTAGCGGTCTTCCTTCGACAGGTGGCATCAGGACAGGAGGTTCCAGTAAATACTCCTTGATTCTATCGAAAGCAACTTGACATTCGTTGTTCCATCTGACTACCTGATATTTCTTCAACAGCTTAAAGATTGGTTCACAAGTAGACATTAGGTGAGAAATGAACCTAGCAATGTAGTTTAGGCGTCCCAAAAAACCTCTGACCTCCTTCTCAGTGCGAGGAGCAGGCATTTCTTGTATAGCTTTGACTTTGGCAGGATCAACCTCGATGCCTTTGTTGCTGACAATGAAACCTAAGAGTTTACTAGACCGGACTCCGAATGTACACTTGTTTGGGTTCAATCTGAGCTTGTACTCCTTCAACCTGACAAACAACTTTTGTAAGTGATCAAGGTGTTCTTATTCAGTTTGTGATCGGGCTATCATGTCATCTACGTAGACCTCTATCTCATGATGTATCATATCATGAAACAAAGCTACCATGGCGCATTGATAGGTTGCCCCGACATTCTTCAGTCCGAATGGCATCACTTTGTAGCAGAACATACCCCACTGTGTGACAAATGTAGTTTTCTCCATGTCCTCAGGTGCCATTTTGATCTGGTTATAGCCTGAGAATTTGTCCATGAAAGAAAATACTTTGTGTTGAGCTGTGTTGTCAACCAGGATGTCGATATGCAGAAGTGGAAAGTCATCTTTAGGGCTGGCCCTGTTTAAATCTCTATAATCCATCCATATTCTCACTCTGTCATCCTTTTTAGGCACGGGCACAATGTTAGCAACCCATTGAGGATAGGAAGTAACAGCCAGAAAATCCAGCATTGAACTATTTCATAACTTCTGCTTTGATCTTCTCTGACATGTCAGGTCTCATGCGGAAGACCTTTTGTTTCACTGGTGGACAGTCTTCTCTTGTGGGTAGACGGTGTACCATAATGTCTGTATCCAGTCCCGACATGTCTTCGTATGACCAGGCAAAGATCTCAACATAATCATGCAATAACTGAATTAGGCGCTCCTTGACACTCGGCTCTAGATTGGCACCTATCTTGATTTCCTTTTTATCATCCTCAATACCCAAGTTGATTGTATCCAACTGCTCCTCATGAGGCTGAATTGCTCTTTCCTCTTGCTGTAGTAGTCTGGCCAATTCCCCTGGCACCTCACAATCTTCCTCACCTTCGTATTCGGCTTGGTAGATCAGATCTTCAGAGTCACTGAAGGCTATAGCAGTATCGTTACCCATGGGTTCCGGAATGGAAGGGTACCTACATTTGTGAGTGTGGGTGTGTGTAAGGGATAGCCATCTTAAAACAACAAAATGTAAAATAAAGACAATGAGCACAAAAGGTTTAAATATGAAAAGCATCCATGATTCATTAAATGACATATGAAAATGAAATAAAAACCCTTACAAATGGACCGTTGTTCCTCGGGTAAGACACAAGGTTGAAAAAGTACGAATTGTTTGTGAATTATTACAGATCCAACAGAAATGGAAAAGATAAATTACTGTGGTATGAAAGTAAACGGAACAAAGTCTTTTGCTTCCCAATTGCACAGTCCTCCGCTGACAGTAGGAAATATCCAATATTCCAGGCTGCCTTCCTCTTCACTGTCCTCTAGTGCATTAACCCCTTGGTTGGTAATCTTCACAGGTGGCCCCCCAGCACGGGCGCGGCGTACAGCCTTCTGACCAGTCGAAGTAAATCCCAGGCCGAACTTGTCTGATTTGTAAGGAATGTCTGGAAGCTGACCCCAAATTGTGCATCCCCCTTCCTCCACTACTTCCCTTGCATCTTTGAGAGATGACATCCGAGGTGGAGGTCTTGTGATCACAGGAGTTGAGGATAACGCCTTGGTCGCCGCTATTTCAGGAGAGACTTCTTCAAAATGTTGGAAAGGGGTCTCTATGAATTCGCCATCTAACTCCACATAACGGAAGGAATTCAGATGACTAATCATATACTCCTCCTCCCCATGGACAGTTATGATCTTCCCTTGGATGGGGTACTTGAGCATCTGGTTCAAGGTGGAGGTGATAGCTCTGGCATTATGGATCCAGGGGCGTCCCAACAGACAGGAATAAGAAGGACGGATGTCCATCACATAGAATGTCGAGTTGAAAACCTGAGTTCCCACCTTGATTGGGATGTCCACCTCCCCATGGACCATTCTTTTAGACCCGTCAAAAGCTCTGACCACTATATTGCTGGGTTTTAAAGTCAGCCCCTCACAACCCAACCTATCAAGGGCTTTCTTCGGCAAGACGTTCAGAGATGACCCAGTATCGACCAAGACATGAGCTAGGGTTGTTCCTCTGCACTCCACTAAGACATGTAGTGCATCGTTGTGTTTTCTCCATCGGGGTGTCAAGTCAGCATCGGAAAAGCCCAGGCCATTATCAGTTGTCAAACTGGCCACACAATCCTCGAACTGGTCAGCAGAGGTTTCTTGCGGCACGTGAGCTGTCTTCAGAAATTTTACCAGCGCTTTGGCATGTGCTTCAGAGTATAGCAGTAAGGCTAACATAGAGATTTTGGAAGGGGTCTTCCCCAGTTGTTCTACCACATCATAATCACTTTTCTTAATGATCCTCAGGATTTCTTCCATCTCCTTCTTGGATGTTTCAGGAATAACTAGTGATTGAGCCTTCGTCAGGACAGGCTCCTCTTGAACTTTCTTTCCTTTATTCTCAGCAGCGGAAGTAGGGATAGGAATTGCATTGTCTTTGTCAGCGGGTACACTTGTAGGTACAATTGTTGGTACAGAGGTTATCTTCGGAATGGCCACAGGTCCAAAGACTGCTGTTGGAGGAGCAATCTTTGGAGAAAAGATTATTCCACTACGGGTAACCTTGCTTGTTCCGGAAATGTTACCAATGTCGGGATTATCCTCTTCAGAGCTTTCTTCTTCTGTAGTCTGTTCAATCTGTTTGACACCATGGTAGTAGATTTCTCCACCATAGTTCCATGGTACCATTTTATCTGATTTGTATGGGGCTGGCCCGAGCATTGTTATCTTCAATGGAGTAGTCACTGGAACGGATGTAATCATAACGGGTTTTTTAGGAACCCTGGAAGGATTGGCGTATATGGTTATTATTGAAACTTTTGGAACTGGAATGGGTGAAATAGGAGTTTTCTCAAACAAGATTTCTTGGTTATCAATCAATTGTTGGATTCCTTTCTTCAACAGAGGACAGTCAAATGGGGAGGATAGGCAAGCTCGACAATCTTTGTCACAACCTGGGAATACCCCAGCCTTTAACAAATTTAACTTGATGGTAGAGAGCAGAGTCAACAAATCATCCACGGTGTCAACAAATAAGTCTTCCTCAATAGCACTGGCATTGTGTCCATGCCTAGGCATTGGAGCGGAGATAACATTCGGTTTTTCAGGAGCTTCAAATTCAACTTCCTTTGCGTCAATCAGATCTTGAATCTTGTTCTTCAGAGCCCAACAGTTGTTGGTGTCGTGCCCTGGACTTTCAGAATGGTACGCGCATCTGGCGTTAGGATGGTAATGTGGAGATGTAGTATTGGGATTTTTAGGGGCCTCTTTTAGCATGGCCAGATTCAACTTCAAGAGATGTGGTAGGACTTGGGCTGAAGTCATGTTGATCTTGGTAAATTGCCCCACTGGCCTTTCTACCATTTGCTGATTATTTCTCGGCTGGTCATTTCTCGGCTGGTTGTTTCTTGGCTGGTCTGATGCATACTTTTGAATCATAACGGCCCCCACTGTTGGTCGTCTTTCGGTTCTTCCCTGATTCTTCTGTGCATAGACAGCAGACACTTCCTTTCTTCCCGTGAAGGGCTTTTTTGCAGTAGTTGAGGCAGACGCGTCCTTCTGAATTTTCCCATTTATTATACCAGCCTCTATTCTTTCGCCAGTTAGAATCAATTCGGTAAAACCTGCAGAAGAACTTCCAATCAGGTGATTAAAGAAGGGACCTGGCAGAGTTCCTAGGAACATGTCCACTAGCTCCCTTTCAGATAAAGGTGGTTGTACCCTTCTGGCTAAATCCCTCCACTTTTGGGCGTAGTCTTTGAAGCTCTCATTGGTAGCCATAGCCATACTCTGTAGCTGAGTACGGGTTGGCGCCAAGTCGGTGTTGTATTGATACTGTTTATAGAAAGCAGCTGCCAAGTCTTCCCAATTATGGACATCTGCCCTCTCCAACTGATAGAACCAATCAAGATGCGTTCCTGATAAACTGTCCTGGAAAAAGTGGATCCACAGGTCTTTGTCAGCAGAATGTGGTTGAATCTTCCTGACATAGGATCTGAGGTGCATCTTGGGACAAGACACCCCATCGTACTTGGCAAATAGTGGCACTTTAAATTTAGGAGGGATTACAATTCCAGAAACCAACCCTAACTCCTCAAAATCCGGCCTCGGTACTCTCTGCACTTCCATAGCAGCTAGACGTTCCTCCAAGTGTTTATATTTGTCATCGGCCGCAGGGTACTGTTGTTCAGAGTAGTCCTCTTCTTCCTCTTCTTCTGCTTCAGAATCCGATGGCACTGCCGCTCCTTTTCCTTTTCCTTCCCCATCTTCAGATGTTGATGGGAATTCCAAGGTCCTTCTGGCTTGTCCCTGAAATCTTCTACCCATGAGAACCACACTAGTTGGCTTCTTCTTCTTTTTCTCTTTCTCTTTCTCTAGCAGAGTCTTCAGTTCCTCCTTCCCCTTGGCCAAGGTCATGAGCAACTGTTGGAATTGTGAATTCTGAGCTTGCAAATCTTTGACCGTTTGTTCGATATCCATCTTGCTGAAATAAACAGCAGAGAGATGAGGAAACCTGGTGTGAAGACCTGTTTATGCTTATGATGAATGATATGTATTCATGCAATGCTTTCAAGGATTCAGAAACTCAAATTTGTTTTAAACAAAAAAAAGAAACACACGTCATATTAATAAGATAGAATTTGTTAGTACATCAATGCCCCTTGGGCAAAATAATACAAAATTCTAAGGTAAAAAGACATTGCGCATCCTCTTTGGTGCAATGTAGGTGTTGAGAGTCTGCTCTTCGTGAAGTAGCTGAGTTAGTTCCAAAACCTTCTTCTTGCTTGCGTAGAATTGGGCTTCGAAAGTATCGCGCTCTCCCCTGAGTTGTATCCAACTCCTTTGTAGGTCTTCGAGTGATGTTGGCATATCAGGATGTAGGATGGTGTATGGAACCTCTCCTTCCTTAACAGGCTCTATAATCACTGGGAGAACGTAGGGGTAAGGCATCATAAGAATTTGGGCGCGGATTCATACCCACTTGAGGTAAGGCTCAAGAGGGATGGAATTCTTGTGTCCCAAGGTCTTACTGTCTACCTTGTTGGGCATCCTCCAAGCTAGGATGAATCTTTGATGGAGTCCTCTGTTGTCGTTGTCGTAGTCGAAAACCAATCCTTGAATTAGCATGTCATGTGGGCCATCCCTTCGTGCGTAACCAAACTGTCTTAGAGCCAAGAAAGGGTTGTAAGTGATGCCTCCCCTAATTCCAAGTAGAGGGACATTAGGGAATTTCCCACAATGGTCAACAATGATGACATTCTCTCTGGATCGAGAACACCAATGGATATATGAATGTGTAAGTGTCATTAACCGTTGTGGCCACCTCAAACCTTGCTCATTCTTCAAGACTGATTGGGGAAGATGAGAAATTAACCATCTTGCCAGTAGAGGAGTGCAACACATAACAACACCTCTTTTCCTCATTGTACGAGTGTGAAAAGAGTGGAGGATATCCCCAAGCAATGTAGGCACCGGGTTGCGAGTCATGAAAATTTTGATAGCGCTCACATCTATAAGTTGGTCAGGGTTAGGGAATAAGACCATCCCATAGATGAGAAGAGCTACAATCTCCTCAAAAGCTTGCAAGTCTAGAGAATTCCAACAACTTTGGGCCTTCTCAAACAGAAACTTTGACAAGAAACCCTTGACACCACTTCTAGTTTCCCAATGTGTTGTGACATCAAATGAGTGCAAGTGTAAGGCTTGAGCAATCTCTTATGGCTTTGGATCTCTTTCCGTACCGTTGAAGGGTAGTTGATTGAGAATAGGAATCCTCAAGAGTTGAGAAAATTCCTCCAAAGTGGGCACAAGTTGGTAGTCAGGAAATGTGAAGCAATGATGCAAAGGGTCAAAGAACTGGAAGAGAACTTTCAGCATATCCTCCTCTGTGTTGGTGGTGACCAAGTTGAGTAGACGACCATGTCTCTCGGTGAATGAAGAATTCTCAGGAATCCTTGAAGCTAATTCCTTGAGTTATGGAGGAATTCTTACAAGGTTGATCTGGATAGTTTTCCTGCGAAGTAAATCCATAACCTACAAAACAGGAACAAAGATGAATCTCCAAAATCCTTGAAATGGTTAGTGGATGCATATGATGTTCATGATGTCCATGATGTTATGCACAAGTATATATGTACAAGCAAATCACACAAGTTCCTAGTTTAGGCTTGCATGGGGTTCATAGGTAGTACCCTCTTAAAGTTTAGTTGGCTCAACATGTCCTAGCAAAAGTAACTGGGTTCTAAGGAGCTCAATATCACTGGATTGTTTCCTTGTTCATTGTTTCAATTCAGCCTCTTTACTGGCGACTGAAATATTCCAAGGAACCAACCCTCAATGAGTGTAGTATCGAGTATCTACCAACTTCGGACTGCACCAAAGCCGGTCATCTCACTACATCCTAAAAGGCCAAGTTGGTCAAGCAAAGGTTCTAGAAGTTCGTTAGTGCTTCATGACATCACTCAGCGGCCCCGTATTCTCTTTGATTGACTCAAAGGCTACCGGTACCCACAAATATGTCACACTAACATAGCTATTGCTTAGACCATGTCGGTATACCCCGCACAGTTTCCACAACGTATTGCTATTTACCTATAATGTTTCCCAAATCCGGGTAGAGGATTCAAACCCAAACAATAGAACCAAGATGTAAAGCAAACAAGTCAAGAAAGATAAGCATGTAAAGGTGATCTAAAAACCCTAAGGTAACCCCACTTTTATTATTTTCCCCAACAGAGTCGCCAGTTCTGTGATGCGGTGGGAGAACTGACTTGAGGTTTTGCATTTGTGTTCGCAAATGTCGCGGTTAGAAAGAGTCGCCACCGAATTTTCTTTTATCCAAAAGGAAAGGTAAAAAAGCACAGGAAATACCTTTGAGATGTTTTCTTGAGTTCGGGGGGTAGATTATGAAAAGTGAAGGTGCTAGCACCCTTTTCATCCATGGTTTTCCATGGGCTCTTAGTTACTTGTTTAGATCACTTGCTTTGCTTTTGAAATTGTTTGAAATGGTGCTTTGTGTGGTTTTGAAAGTATTTTGAAAAGAGGCCATTTTTTAGGCAATCTGTGTAATGATTCTCGTTCGTAAGAATGTATACAAAGATGTTTGTCTTTTGAAAAATGTTTCAATGTTTTGAAAGTTGTTCGGAAATGTTTTGAAAATGTGTATGTGTGTTTGAAAATTAGCAAGGACTGTTTTGAAATGGTCAAGTAACTAGAAGCATTCTACCTACTCAAAATGTCTTTCTTGTACATTTTTATTCCTTTGACATTGTTGATTTGCCATTGATTTGGTAAACAACCCTATCTTTGGATGTTAAACGGGACGGGCATGGGTCATCGTATGACCATGATGGCAATATTTCCAAGTATCTTTAGCATTTTGAGGGACCAAGATCATTTTGTTTAGGCAACCTTTTGATAGCGTCATCGAGGGACTATGATCTTTTGTTTTGTTTTGTTTTGCCAAGATACTTTGCATGCATACCATGGCCATTTTAAATTAGGCAACCAAGTGGGTGAAACCCTAGGGGTGTTTGTGTATAATGTGTGTTATTTTCATGCATTTTGATTGTCTTGGATTAGGCCATTCTATTTGTTTGTTTTTGGTCTTATCATGCAAAACCCTAATTTACTACACGTGGTATAAATGCGATAAATTGCATAAAGTAAACTAAACTATTACAACAATTATTATGGGAGGGGGGATACAAGTTTTTGAATGGGGATATTGCACAAAAATAAACCCTAAAATACTATTACAACCCAATTGAATTATTGTGCAAATTAAATAAAAATACAAATAATAAAAATGCAATAAAATGGAATTATGCAAAAAATATTTTGTATTTGTTTTATGTATGAGAAAATAAAATTATTTAAGTCCTACAAAATAAGAAAAAATGACATTATTATTTTTGAAAGGGAAAACCCTAATTTTTTGATTAAAAGGGAAAATATGTTTCCTAATATTTATTTTTGTTCACTTTTGTACAAAGAATAAAAAATAATATTATTAAAAAATATTAAAAATTAAAATATGTATGAAAATAATATTTTATATGAAAAATAATAAAATAAAAAATGTACAGTATTTTTATTAAATGTATTTATAAATAAATAAGAAAATAAGCTCTATTTATTAAAATAAAACTATTTTATATGCCAAAAAATAATATAAAATAAAATAAAATTGCAAAAAATTAAGAAAATATTTTTGTGACTTTTTAATGTTCAGAAAAAATAAATGCAAGTCAAAAATATAAAATATGCAAGAAAAATTCAAAAATATAAGAAAATAGGTCAGGGGGTGCAAATAGTAGTCAAGGGGGTGTGAAAAACAAAAGAGCAAGGCCCAGGCGCGATAAGGCCCAAACACTTCATCCCTGTCCTCCAGCTTCCATTTGCGCACGTTCTTGTCTTCAAATCTGTATCTTGCTATAGCTTGCATAAAAACAAAAACTTGCAACATAAAAAATGTAGCTTGGAATCTCACGATTCCAATGATCTAAAATTCATAATCTAACTCTAAAAGATCAGGGAGAATTTCAGTAGCCCTAATTTCTGACGTAGTTTTTTCAGCATGTTCAACATTCAAATTCTCTTAGCTCAGTTAATATAAATGACAACTATGCATATGTACAGCTTCACCATGCTAGAGACTACATTTTTGCTTCACGAATCGTGGCTTGAGGATCCATAAATAGAGAGATAAAGTTTTGAAAAATACCTCCTTCAGTTGTATTTGGATATGGCAATGTGCCTGAGGATCGTGTGAGCTTCCTTGAAGTTCCCTCAAGCTATTCCAATGCTTAGCTGGCCTTGTGGATGGCTGAAACTCCCTGTAGAAGTCAAGCTGCAACCTTCAAGTTTGAAAATGGTGATGTCTGAAACAGATCTCACAGTTGCAAGATGAATGCTTGGATAACTTTGGTAGGATGTATGGAAGGTGTTTGAAGTGTTGAAACAAGAAACGCACGAGCAAAATATGACTTGGCTTTGATTTTGCAGAAACTGCAATGTTGGGCAAAAAATGTGTTTTTTAGTTTGGGGGAGTTTCAGATCATAAGCATTCATGTGCTGGCTTGTAACAAGTTTGTGAAGATTTCTAGAATGATGCCAAGCCCTCCCTTTATCAGCTTGTACAAGTTTCTCACTTTTGGCCAACTTTCTTGCATTTTAAGAAAAGTGACAAGACTTATGCAAAAGGCCTGTACTAGCTACCTCAAGGGCTGATAATAGTTGGTATGCTTTGCTTAATTCTTGTGGAAATTTTCTGCACCACAAGAACAAGTCCAAGGCTCAAGGCTGATAAAGTTGGAAAAGCTTGCTTTATGAAAATGGCAATGTGCCCTTTATCCCATTTATGGATTTATTCCTTGTACAATGCTTCAAAAGCCAAAATAAAGCGATTATCCACTAAGTTAGCATTTAATTACGGAGTGTGGAAGGAGTTTAGGACCTGTAATGCAAGGTACAAGCATGCTTGATCAGATTTGCAACGTGGTGCATTGTGAAAATGGCTTGAACAATAGTGACAAAATGCCATTTTCTCTTCTTCGATTCTCCCTAACCACAAATGATCTTGGAGAGTTCTTGGACATTTTAGAAAGCTTGCAATGTGCTCTAAAATACATCTTTGAAATTCATTTTGAGATACCTCTTGGAACTAGGTGAAAAATGTCCATGAAGTTAGGTCAAAAAACTGCCTAAATTAGGTCAAATTTTCACTAAGTTATTTAGTTCATGGACCCCTATTCACAAATTCATAACTTGAGATCCAAGCATCTTTCGGGAACACTTTATGAAGTAAAAGTTGTAGATTTCATGGAGGACTACAACTTTCATGTTGGAAGTTTTCTTTGAATCAAATTGCATCATGGTGAAAAAGTGGTGAAAAGTTAGGAAAAAATAAGAAATTTTTCATACTTAGAAAAATTATAAGTTATGAAAAATTTTCAAATTAAAACCCTAATTTGAAATTTTAGGTTTCTTGGTCAACAAGTTTCATATTTTTACATATCTTGATGAATTATGACCCTTGGCACTTGATTTTGACCAAAAAGTCAAAGTTTGACTTTTCAGTGTACAGTTGACTTTTGATTAGTTGACTGGAAAATTCATCTGTCAATCCAATAAACTTGAGATCTTTTGACCTATGCAATTAGGTCAAGATGATGCCATTTAACCCTTGAAATCATGTTTGAACCCAATTGGTCATTGGCTAGGTTAAAAATCAGAAATTGCCCTTTCTCAGTCAAAACCCTAATTTTGACCATTTTGCCCTTTTGATGATTTGATCAAATTTTTTGAGGAGTTATGATCCAAACTTTATCAAATGGTACATAGGAGCCTAAAATGTTGTTGTGGATCAAAAATTATGAATTTTGACTGTAAATTGGCCATGGTTGACTTTTTCCCCAATACAGTTGATTTTTAGGTCAACTGTCCAATTGACTGAGCAAAAATGTGATTCAAGGCTTGAAACTTGTCATGAGCAATCTTAGGGGTCCAAGATGGTGTATGAAAGTCACATGAAGCATTGATAGTCCAAAAATCCTTGTGCAAACTCAAACCCTAATTTCAGGTTATCAGTGCAAGGTGATGCCTTAAGCTGAACAAAACCCTAATTTTATCTTGAGTTCAAGAAGTCTTGTGAGAAAAATCTTGATAAAATGAGAGGGAAAATTTTGGGGTACAACACCAGGCTTCATAGTAAATAGCTAAGCGGTTATGCGGTCGTAATCCGGCCTTCACGGCTTGCTGGGGATTAAACTATTATTCGGCCGAATCCGGGCTTCATAGCTTAAAGATAAACTACTATTTGGTCGATTCCAGACTTCGTGGTGTTTGATACTGTTATCCAGTCGTTCTCTGGGCTTCACAATATGATGTAGAAATCAAGATACTATCCGATCGGATTTGGGCTTCATAGCTTGAACTTTGTGATAATTTGGTTGTATCTTTCCTGAAAGGTAAAGGGTTAGTCGTATGTAATGCATGATATGTATCAAGCAATGATGTTCTCAAAATAAATGAGATTGTGTTGTATGATGCATATGCATATGTAATTATGTATGGATATGCATGTTTTTATGATGTTCTCTAGCTAGGGAAATTAAATTCCGGATTGCTGCTGGAGCAAAAGAGTTTAATTCTTCGTTCTCGCTGGGAATAACGACTGAAGATGATTGTGAGAATAATCCTGCTGGAGAATAAACTGACGAGAAAATGACTTTATGGGGAAGAGATGCTCTGCTAGAGGATCTGTAGATTTTTAGGAATAACCTCGGCTGGGGATGAATTACCGTTGTGGGCGATAATGAATCCTGTTGGGGATTGAGTTTTTGCTTATGGAAGAAATAAACTCCCCTAGGGATAATCTTCTAGTGCTGATGATAGATAAACTCTGCTTGGGGGGGGGGGAATCAATGTTTTTAGATACCTTTCGCTCTGCAGGGAGTGAATGTACTTTTAGTCGTTGTTGTACCCCAAAACACGCCCTCTTATATTTCTCAAAATGTGTCAAGAAAAATCTCCAAGTTGCTTAAGGTAGCCCAAGGGTTGGTCAGACAAGCTCTCTCCTAAGGCAGTCTACCCCAAACTAGGGTTTCATGTTGCTTCAATATCCTTGAGTCCAAGTGGTCCCAAATTCTCAACATTGTCCTAATATGTTCTCAAGATCATCCATGTCAAGTTTCAAGCCTTGCAAAGGTGTTTTGCTCAGTCAATTGCTCAAAGGTCCAAAAATCGATTGTGCTAGGGCAAAAGTCAACTGTGACCTACATACAGTAAAACTTCAAGATTTTTGGTAAGCTCCTCATTTTGAAGTATATTTCATCATTTGATCAAGGGTTGATCATGATTCATCAAGGATTGCTCATAATTCATCAAGATTCAAAAGTTGCTAAATTAGGGTTTTGCAAGAAAAGTCAACTCAACTTTGACCAAGCATAACTTTCTCATACTTTATAAGAAAGGACTCATCCAAAGCTCATTTTGAAGAGAGTGAAATTCCCTACAATCCATCTTCATATTCCAAGATCAAAATATGCACTCACAAGAAGTTATGAATTTGGACATTATAGGTCATTCTGAAAAGTCAACAAAAACACCTTTTTTGTCAAAACTTCATACATGAGCATGGAATATCAAATTGAGATGAGACCAAAAGGGTTGGTTATAGGACATCTCAATCTTTCTAAATAGTCCAAGAACACCTCCAAAGGTTCAAAATTGAGGAAGTTATGCATTGTTGAAGTTCGACTTTTTTGTAAAATTGCAAAAAGTCAACTATCCCCAAAACTTCAAGTTTTGCCAAATGGGCCCATTCTTTTTCACTTGTTTTGAGTTGGCATTATATCCCACGTTCTCTAGCCTTGTCCATGTGTCCATATCATATTTCTATTAATTATTTTAATTTTTATTTGAATTAATTTGATTTAAATCAAATAAAATCAAATAAAATCCAAAGCATTGATAACAAAGGATTTTTTTAGTTGTTTCAGGCTCTAATCATATCTAGCAAGGCATTCAAATTCGCATCAAGCCATATGTGTACAAAAAGATTGAAAAGAAGCCAAAATTAGAAGGTTGTTAAAGATAATCAAATCAAATATCAAGGCATTGAAAGAGAGAGATTTGGACTAAGTTTGCAACCCTAATGTATTGTACAATACATAAGGAGGCGAGACAGACAAAAATAGGGGTTGGAGATCAGTTATAGGGCAAGAACAAAAACTAAAAAATCAAGCAAAAAGTGAGTTCGAAATCACTCCTAGAGGCAGTTTCAAGGCTTGACACTTCTCCCAATCGCTTCCTGGAAATCTCAGGAACCTAAAGCAATCAAAACCAATCGTGTTCAAGCCCTCCAGTGCACTGTAAGGTCATCATGGTATCATCTTTTTCGTGAAATCGATTAGCTTCATTCTTGCATCTATTGTGTAAAATAATGGCATATTCTTGATCACCATATCATTTGCAAGCTTTTTACCATAGCCAATTTAATTTATATGGACTGAATCATGGATCACCATTGTTAGGTTTTTTTGGAGTTTTTTAGGGTTTTTGATTACAGGAATAATTGGCATTCGTGAAGGGTACTATCATGTTCAGGGGAACAAGACGAGCTCAACCATGGCGCTAGCTTCCATTTATGTTACCCATGGAGGATTTTGGAGTGAACAATGCCTTTAGCAACGGATGTTTGTCCATAGGTATAGGTTGTCAAACTTTTACCCACGGTGCCAGGAAGAAGACGACCCATGTGGCACCCCTCTATTGGCCTGTTTGAATTTTGCGCAAAAATCCCACTAACGCATTTGTTTTCTTATATTATTATTGTTTTGTGTTATGATAACAATCAAATGCAAGTGGCCTAGTGGTAAACACATCAGCACATAAGGACCCCAAGGTTGGAGGTCAGGGGTTCGATCCCTACCTCCAGTAATTTGCCATTTTCTTGTTTATTTTTAGGGAATTTAGTGTGTACGCAAGCCAAGCATCCATCATGGACATTCACCATCCAGCGCGCCAGATGGCCAGATGGCCAGATCTTGTGGCCAACATTGAAGGCACACCATAGGCCAAGTCAACGCCAGTGCACTGGATCAGAAAAAGTCAATCTGGACCAGCATTATTGGGCTAGCCAATTGCTATTCACACACCCTCCAATCAAGCCAATTCTCTACTTTTTATATTTTTGTTTATTTCATTTAATTATTTATTTTGTTTAATTTAATTACTAACCAATAGAATAATTTCTTTTTTATCAAAAAAATCACAAAAAATATTTTTTATCCAACTAAATTTCAGAACTTTATTTTTTATTAATAAATATTAATTAATTAATTAGGTTATTAATTCTAGATAACTTTAATTAATTTTGTAAATATTTAAAATCAATTAGAATTAATTAGGTTTTAACACTAATTTAATTATTTTATTTTATTTCTTAAAATAACAAAAATTCCAAAAATAGTCAGTTCTTTCCACCGTATCACAGAACTGGCGACTCTGCTGGGGAGTAATATAAGTGGGGTGTACCTTAGGGTTAGTTCATCATATTGTTTTCAATTTTTTGGTTTGTTTGCTTTATATTTATGGGCTTTGTATCAGAGTTACTATAGATCCTAACCCGGATCTGGGGGATACCTTTTAGGTAAGTAGCAATAGACTGTGAGGGAACTGTACGGCGTAGACCGATACGGTTGAAGCAGTAGCTATGTTGGTGTGGCACTTTAGTTTGTACTGATATCCCTTGTGGTGGAACAAGGAGAATATGGGTCAGCTAAGGGGTCATTAAGCACCAACTGACCTTAGAACCTATAATTGACCAACTTGGCCATAGAAAAGTAGCAGTATGCTACACTCATTGAGACCAAACTCTCGCGATGATTCTGGCTGCAAGAAAAGGTTGCTAAACTGGAATTATGACCGATCTAGGGTGGTCAGTGATATTGAGATCCTCTAGAACCCAGTTACTATTACTAGGACAGGTTGAACCAACTAAACTGAAAGAGGGTAATACCTAAACTCCATGCCAGCCTGAAATCTTAGGGTTACTGTGTGACTTGTTTTCCCTTACCATGTTTGCTATCTGTGAATACTTGTGGTGTGTTTCTATCATAACATCATGCATCATGACATTGCATGCATCTTGCATCAGACTAACCCATTTCAAAGACATAGGGGATTCATCTTTGTTCTGTTTTGTAGGTCATGGCCTCTATGCGTAGAAACACTATTTGGATCAGCTTTGTACAGATTCCTACTCAACTTAGTGATTTGGTTTCCAAAGTTCCAGATACTTCCTCCTTTATCAGAAGACATGGTCACCTCCTTGGTTTGGTCACTTCCAAGATGGATGAGCAAATGATGAGTGTCTTGTGCCAATTATTTGACCCATTGCACCACTGCTTCACCTTCCCGGACTATCAGTTAGTCCCTACTTTAGAAGAGTTCTCTGATCTACTTGGTATTTCTATTCTAGAGAAGACGCCGTTTACAGGTTGGGAGAAAGCTCTTAGGCCAGAGGATGTTGCTACAGCCCTACATCTGACAAAGGCTGAGGTAATGTCTAACTGGGAGACTCGGAGTGGGACAAAAGGCTTCTTGGCTAAGTTCTTGGTTGATCAGGCTAATCAGTTTTGGGACAGTTTGGATTTTCAAGCATTTGAAGACATCCTGGCACTTCTCATTTATGGCTTGGTTTTGTTCCCTAATTCAGATTCTTTCATCGACGTGAACACAGTGAAGATCTTCATGTCCCGTAATCCAGTGCCCACTCTCTTAGGTGATATCCTGCATGCTCTTTACGCCCGTACTTCTCGGAAATGGGGAACCCTTATGTGTTATGCACCGTTGCTGGCGAGGTGGTTTATTTCTCACCTCCCCAAATCTGTTTTGAAGAACAAAGAAGGTATGGGATGGGCCTACAGAATTATGTCCCTTGATCATACGGACATCATCTGGAGCACTGAAGACATGGAAGAAGTAGCTGTTACTGACCGGTGCGGAGAATACCCCAATGTTCCTTTACTTGGAATTAGGGGAGGGATCACCTATAATCCTTGTCTGGCCTTACAACAGTTTAGGCGAGCTAGAAAGGATGGTCCTCATGAGTTGCTGATTTCGAGCATTGTCTTTGACTTCCAAAGCGATAATGATGGACATCGTCGCAGGTTCATACGAGCTTGGAATAGGGTTAACAGGTCTGATCCACATGAGCTAGGAGCGAAGACTTCTCTTCTGATGGAACCGTATCCCCGGTGGGTTCGGGCCCGTGCCCAAAAGCTAGGGATGTCGTATGAAGTTGTCTTACCAGTAATTGTTGAGAGTACTAACGAAGAAGGGGTTCCTCATACTGTCCTTCATCCATACATGCCTACTGACATTGGGGCATTAAAGATATCGTGGATCCAGTTAAGAGAAGAACGGGACACTTACAGAGAAAAGTATCATGAGCAGGAGCGGAAGATTCTAAAGCTTACAAGACAACTGGAGAATGAGAAGGTCCTCAACGATTATGTCAGCACCAACGGAAAGCGACCATGGGAGCGCTGATGTCTTTTTCTATTTCTAGTTTTTGATTTACTTTTCAATTTTTCTTTTTGTAACGCCTTAAAGGCATTTATCAAACATTGTTTCAAATTTCTAATCTAATAAAAGTGTGTTTCATTTTGGTTTACGAATTTGAATCTCCTTAACGTCTTTGAAATCATATCATATGCATTCCATTCCCATGCACCTCATTATAGGTACCCTTACAGGTTTCTCATCTTCTTCGCTGTTTATTTCAGCATCATGTCTTCTGAAACATCAACTGATCAAGCTATTAAGGCTCTTCAAGCTCAAAACGCTCAGTTCCAGGAAATGTTCATGAACCTGGCCAAGGGGCAGAAAGATCTGAAGACTCTTATCTTGAAGGATAAGAAGAAGAAGAAGAAGAAGAAGAAGAAGAAGAAGAAGAAGAAGACAGTCCTCCTGAATATGGGTCATAGATTTGGAAACAGGTTGCGGGAAGAAGTTGATTTATCTCACTCATCTGGAGGGGGAGGAAACCAAGAAGAAAGGAAGGTTCCTATCCCTGTTGTTTCTGACAATGACACTGACTTTGATGAAGACCAGTATCCTCCGGTCGAGGATAGATATAAGCAACTCGAAGACCGGCTAAGTGCGATGGAGATCCAGAAGATACCTGGGCTGGATTTTGGAGATTAGGGTTTGGCGTATGGGGTGGTGATTCCCCACAAGTTCAAGGCTCCTATCTTTGCTAAATACGACGGGGTTTCCTGCCCAAAGCTGCACCTCCGCTCGTATGTTAGAAAGATGCAACCATATACTGCTGATAGGAACCTCTGGGTTCACTTCTTTTAAGATAGTCTATCAGGGACTCAACTTGAATGGTTCTATCAGCTAGAAGGAGCTAACATCCGTAATTGGGAGGACCTTGCTGCTGCTTTTTACAAGTAGTACCAGTACAATGTCGACCTTGCTCCCATGCGTACCTAACTTAAGGGTATGTGTGATCGGTGGATCTGGAACTGACTGTTTAACGCTGGTTCGCGAAATGTCGCGGAAGCAAGAGTCGCCACCGTCTTTTATTTTCTCCAAATGGAAAGGACAAAAGAACAGAAAAAATCCTTAAAGAGATTGCTCTCGGTTCGGGAGGTAGATTATAGAAAGGGAAGGTGTTAGCACCCTTTCTATCCATGGTTATCCATGGGCTCTTAGATACTTGCTCACTTGTGTTTTCAAAAATGGTTTGTTTGCTTTTCAACTGTGGGTTTTAAAAAAGTCTCTTTGAAAATTCCAGTTCGACTCTTGTATCGGTCCTCAAGAGTGTTTGAAAAAATGCTTTCGAAAGCTTTTTGAAAATGTGTTGGTGTGAAAAGTATTTTTGAATTTGTTTTGAGATTAGAGCAAGTATCTAGAGTCGTCTACCTACCCTAAGGAATTCGTCTGTGTAAATGTCCTTTGAAGTAGTGCCATCCCACCATTGAGAGGTAGGTAGCACCACCGTTGGAGGTGTTCGGGTCAATTCGAGGTTCGGGACATGATGATCACCAGAGCAATGGGAAGACACCTTAGAAGCTACCCTCATGCCAGGTTCCCGGATCATGAGGACTTACTAAGACATCCTCTACTCGACGATCACCTTTCGAGGCAAGGCAACAGTGAGGCGTACCCTAGGGGTGGTGTGTGCGATTTGTGTGTCGTTTTCATTTGCATTTATCTTGTCATGTTATTGGTGTTCTACGCTTGTTTCTATTTTTGTCCATACAGTCTTTCATGCCTTTGATTAACAGTTTAAAATATTTGCGGGAAAAGAAAATTCTAGGCATTACAAAAGGCACGGGTCCACAGCGCCAAAAGTTTCTCGAACCCAATTTGACAGAAAATAAATAAAGAAATTAAAAGTGCGAGAAGTAATTAAAATGTTACAAGGCCTCGGGAGAGATACATAAATATTTAAGCGGAAAAGAAATAAGCGAATTAAGAATTAAATCGAAACGAGGGCGTTGGACCCTTTTGCGAAATTAAATTACATGGAATTGATTAATTAAAATTAAAAGAAAGAAAGAACTTTTTTTTGGTATTTTTTAATGTTCTAGGATTTAATATATAAAAAAAAGAATTAACTAAAATTAAAATAAAATATAAACCCTAATTCTAGTGGCTTTTAATTTATTAAAAGATATTGAAGTTTTTAACCTAAAATTAATCCTAATTTTTACATGCAAATTTGATTATAAAATAAATAAAAATAAATAATATTAAATATTTGAAAGAAAAAAAATGAAAAGGATGAAAAATTAATTAAACCTAATTCTATGTTTTTTTATATTTTTGTTATGAAAAGTATTAAAATTCAACCTAATTTACACTAAAGTTAATTACATGCAAATTTATTTATAAAAATACTAGAAATAAAAATATTCATTATTTTTGCTCTTTTCTGATTTTTTTTAATTGTTTTGTATTTCATGAAAATAATAAAGCTAATTAATAAATAATAATTAAAAAAGGAAGTAAAAATAATAATACAAGAAAAAAGTAAAGAAAATAAAAAATATGCAAACCTGGGGGTTCAGACCCCAAATAGGAGGTGAAAATCCAAGAGTTCTGGCCCATTTAGCAAAGCCTGGTGGACTTTTTGAGTAACATGTGGCGCGTTGACTGGGACTCACCACGTGCCTGGGATCTGGACCTTTGATTTGATGCAACTGGACAGGTGGATGGCTAGATTATGGAGATGCATGGTGTTCCTCCAGGCTGGAATTGCATAAGAATATCAAATGGAAAATAATATGAAGGGGGTGAGGACCTGGGGCTCGAACCCAGGTCCTGAAGGTTATCCATTCGCTTCCTAGCCAGCTGCGCCACTGAATCATTTTGTTAAATAAATAAACAACAAACAATATAATATGAAACAACGCGTTAGTGGATTTTGCGCGCAAAAATTCAAATGCACCAGTCAAGCCTCGCCACCTAATCATCTTCCTCGTTTGGTTTTATTTTTCTGAAATACAAAAGCAATATGCAACGGTTTTCAAACGTTGCCATAGGTAATATTTTAGAAAATAGCGAATAGGCCATAAGGCCTCATAAATTGGGCGCGATGAGGCCATTGTTTTCGTCCAGACTCCCTGAATCCATCCATGGCATTGTGGTGGTCTAATTTTACAGTATTAGGAAACCCCTAATTTGGAGTCTAAGAAACCCTAGCCTGCATCAATGGCAAAATCATGTACATCGCACAAAAACGCAATTAATTTGTATGGTTAGTTTCAGAATCTCATAATGAACATGAATCAAGCATTAAAAGTTACAAAGGATGCATGAATCGTGATGCACGATTATGAATTTTTCTTGGTACAGTTTGCACTCGTGTTACCAATTCTTGAAGTTATGGTGGATGATTTTGATCAGAAACCCTTCCTTGAAGCTTCAGGAAGGTGATGGAATGAGAATTTCGCCTTGAATCGTCCTCCACAAGTGTTTTCAGAATTGAGATTTTTAAGAAAAAGTTCAAGTTTGGTTATCACTTTCTAGCGCAGCTTCATGGTCATTAGGACTAGGTTTTTGTTCCTTGTATAAGTAGTAATGAATTAGGTCAAAGAATTTGTCCAAAGATCCATGAATTAAAGGATTCAATATTTGATTTCTTCACCATGAAAATCAAATCTTTTTTCATGTGTTTTTTGTTCTCAATCATACCAATCAATCCAAATCTTTCCATATTGGGATATGCACGAATTATTGATGATATAATGTGCACAAAAAGATTGAGAAAATTAGGTTAAGCATTTTTCATATATTTAATTTGATTTAAATGAATTATTATAAATAAAAATTCAAATAAATAAATAAAAAATGAAGAAATACTTCCCTTTGGGCCAAGTGGTCGTGCACATGCCATGGATGATGAATTGTGGAAGAAACATGGGCCCATTAGCAATTTTAGGCCATTTGAATCAATGTTGACTTTTCAAAATATCCAAAAATTTCCCAACTTCTACAAGGCATAACTTGCTCAATTTTTAAGCTTTTCTCATGTTCTTGGACATTTTGGAAAGGTCTTTGAGTCCTCTAACCAATGCCTTTGGTCCCATGTCATTTTGATTTACCAATCTCAAGTTATGGTCTTTGACTTAAAGTCCCTTTTTGTTGACTTTTGAAAATGACCTATAATGTTGAAATTGATAACTTTTTGTGAGAGCATTTCTTGGACTTGAAGTATGAATATGAGTTGTAGGAAATGTCTTTCTCTTCAAAATGAGCTTTGGATGGAATTTTTCTGATAATCCATGTGGAAGTTATGCCCTGGTCAATTTACAGTTGACTTTTTCAGTTGTCCAAATAAGGAAACTTTTGCATCTTGATGATTTTTGAGCCAAACTTTGAGAATCATGATCAAGCATTGATCAAATGATGTTTGTGACTTCAAAATGATATGTTGACCAAAAATTTGAACTTTTGACTGTCAAATGACCATTTTGCCCCTACAGTTGACTGTAGTGCAATTAGGGTTTTTGACTGTGCAATTTTGTGCTGAAAGTCTTGAAACTTGGTATGAGGATGCTTGACCATATTTGTAGGCATGTGAGACTTGATTGAGCCTTTAGAAACTTCATTTTCTTGACCAGAACACAAACCCTAGTTTTGACTGTTTAGGAGGCCCTTATACTGTGCAACCCTTGGGGAATCTTGAGACTTGATTTTGGCAATTTCTTGAAGAATATGGGAGGGCAAATTTTGGGGTACAACAGTTGCCCCTGTTCAATTTTCTTAGACCTGAGGATGCAGATTGGCTGACGTGCCTTTCGTAATCCGAGGGTGGAAGATGATTGAACACTAGAGTGCCCAGAAATTTGCGCTCACATAGTAGCAGTGATGGTGGAATGGGCTTATAGATGCCATTTAGAGGTTGCTGGATAGGATGATGGGCTTATAGATGCCATCTGGATGTCGATCGCGTAAGAGATTCCTTAGCGAGAACTTGCGTACCTGCAAAACAGAAAATGAGTACCTGACACGTTGCAGGAGCTGATTTTTAGATGCTTGGTATAGATGTGTCCTGACTGGTTACAGGAGCTGAGTCTGGAGCTTCAAAAGATGATGAATGAACCAGGGATGGTTGCTACCTTAGCATGAATGGTAAGAGAACCTTGGGTGACTTTAACTTCAACAACGCTCGTTGAGAAAATCATGGTGGGAATTACCATCTTTGCAGTATCGGGAAGAGAACCAATAGGTAATTGTAATCTGAAAGGAATTACATCTCACGCACCGTCGGGGAGAGCACCATAGGAACTTATAATCTGAAATGGAATTATCACCTCACTCACCGTCGGAGAGGGAACCATCTGAAAAGGAATTATCACCTCACTCACCGTCGGAGAGGGAACCATAAGGAAAGGAATTACCACCTCACGCACCATCGGAGAGGGAACCATAAGGAAATTATAATCTTAAAGAAAACCCTAAAATGGAAATCTCATGCACCGTCGGAGAGAGAACCAATAGGAAATTATAACCTGGGATAACTTCTATTGAGTCTTTATCAGAAAAATCTGTTGGGAGTCGATTTAGCTGGACTAGAGAAGGCCTGGTGTGATACGGTGGGAGAACTGACTAGTGTTTTGCGTTCGTATTCGCACTTGTGCGGTTGAGCAAGAGTCGCCACCGACTTTTTATTTTATCCTAAAGGAAAGGTTAAAAAAGCACAGCAAAAACCTTTTTGAGATATTTCGTGGGTTCGGGGGGTAGATTATGAAAAGGGAAGGTATTAGCACCCTTTTCATCCATGGTTATCCATGGGCTCTTAGGTACTTGCTTAGATCAATTTTGCCTTGGTTTTCAATTGTATGAAATGGTGCTTTGTGTGTTGTTTTGAAAATGTTTTGAAAAGATGCCTTGTGCTAGGCTAACCTTGTAACAATTCTTTACTCGAATGTTTTACAAAAGGTGTTTTATCTTTTAAAAAGATGTTTCAAGGGTTTGAAAAGTTTGATTTTTGAAAGTGTTTGTGAAGTGGGTTTTGAAATTAGGCAAGTGTTTTCTTTGCAAATTGACAAGTACTTAAGAGTTTATCTACCCTAAAGCTTTCTCAAAGATTTTCGTCGTGTTTTAACCCCTTTGACAATTTTGTTCTACCATTGAAATTGATAGGCAATCTTGTATTTAGGAAGTTTATTCGGGACGGGCGTGGGTCATCGTATGGATCATGAATGCAATGGTGCCAAGTGTCTTTGGCAATTATTTCGAAGGGACTATGATCATTCTATTTAGGCAACCTCTTGAGGGACTTGTGATCATTTGCTTTTGCTTTGCCAAAGATACTCGACGTGCAAGCATGGCCCATTTTGGAAGGCATCATATGGGATTACCCTAGAGGGTGCAAGTGTGATTGTGTATTGATTACATGCGTTTGTCTTATATTAGGTTATCTAGCGTTTGATTTTATGTACATACAAACCCTAGGTCTAACCATGGTATAATTGAAAACTGTAAATTGCGAAATGTAAAACCTACGCTATTACAAGATAGTGTCCGGGAGTGGGGGTATAAATGTACAAGGGGATGTGACTTATTACAACCAAATCGAATGTCGCAATCAAAATGTAAATATCGAATGTACAAATATAAGATAAAATGTGTATAGGGCAATATATTGTGTAAGTGTAAATGTGAGATGTATATGTATATGAATTGTGTAATTATGTACAAGTGCGATAATGTGAAGTTGAATCGTATTAGGGTTTGATCTAGAGAAATGTTTTTAAATGTATTTTTGATTTATATGTTTAATTATGTACAAAAGAAAAATGAAGTGCTTTGATTAAAATGTTAAGTTTTAATTAAAAAAGTATTTTAGTCAAATGCTTGTGAATTTCGATATTTAGAAAATAAATGTATTTAAATTGGTATGTACAAATGTATATGTTAATTAAAAAGTTTCAATTTAATTATGTATAAAAAGAGTATTTTGTTATTTTATATACAAATGTGCATTAATCTAAAGAAAATGTTTTCAAATTTAATTTATATGATATGTACAAAATTAATTTTTAATATAATGTGTATGTACAAAAATATATCTAAAAAATGAAAGAGTAAAATAAATAAAAGGAAAAAAGTATTTTCAATTTATAAGATAAAAATGTTAAGTAGAAATAGATATAGTTAGTAAAAGAAAAGAAAGAGATTAGTTGTTTGTTATAAAAAATTAGTGATACTGTTGGGCTCTAGAGGAATTGGGAACGGGTCAGGCCCATGGTTCAGGCAAATGAATTTAGGGTTAGGCAATTGGTTCAGTTTGGTAATGAACGAAGGTTAGGGTTAGTAGCGGCGCCGTTCGTTGAGTTTGTCTTCTCCGATCATCTCGCTTCCCTGAATGCTTATCTCCGGCCACCAACATTATTCCAACGCCTTTCTTCCCTCCCTAACATGAACTCAGCGCCTTTGATTCAAGGTTAGTTTTTGTTGTTATGTTTTTATCTCTTCCCTTTTTACAGATTGCATGTTTTGATTTGAGTTTTAAGTTGAGTCTTTATGATTATGAGGTGAAGGAGAAGAGAAGTGGGAAAAGATTGGCTACCTTCGTTTGGGAGATGGAGGAGAGGTGGAGTGATGCTTCAGGAGGCCGGAACGGCGGAGAGAAATGTGACGAAACTTTGAGCTTTTGACGCTTTCCTGGTATTTTCGTTCCTTTGCTATATTTAGGGCTTTGATGATGATGTATACTGAGAACCCTTTCCCTTCTTTCTTCTTCTTCTATGTGTTGCCTTGGGGATTTGTATGTTGCCTGAGATGATTTTTCTGTGTTATCTTGAACTTGCCCTTTTGCACGTTTGCTTGCCTTTAGATTTTTGATGCCCTTGACGCTTTCGTTGAGTTGGATGTCATGTTTTTATTGCCCTATGATGCTTGTACTGAGGGCTCGCGGGTTGCCTCGCCTGTATTGCCTTGAACTCTTATGCTTGTGAACTTGTTGACAGTATGGTGTCTTGAGATTAGGCAATGGGCATGGCGCTGGTTGTGACAGGATGTTGGTAATGTGTTTGCTTCAGGGCATTAGCAGGCTTTGTAACTTGCTTATCAGGTTTCTTTTGAATGTTTGAAATTTGAGTTTGTGTTTGATGGTTAGGCTTTCGTGGTGAAGGCAAGGTGTTATGGTTTTACAGGGACTTTGGTGAGTTAGCTTATGTGTTTGTACATTCAAGCTTTGACAGGTTCATGTTGTGACAGGGTATTGGGTGTTTAGTTTAAGGTTATGTGTTTGACAGGAGGTGGGGTTATGCTGGTTCAGTTTTGGTTTTTGGTGTTTTTTGCATTCTGAACTGGTTTAACAAGGCTTCAGGTTATGGTTTTTATGAGACTTTTGCTAATGGGTTTGTGTTTGACAGTATGGTTAAGGCATTAGCGGGTTATCAGTTTTTGAAGCTTGAGGTTGTATTTCAGGTTATGGTACTGGTATGAGGTTTTTGTGTTTTGATAATTTGTGTATTTTAGACAGGTATGAGCTTGTTGGCCTCTATTGGTTCAGTTCTGAGTTATATGGGTGATATTGGTGCTTGGCTCAATCAGTCTCTTTTCTTGTATTATTTCGTCCTTTTGCTATTGGTCTTTGGCGCCTAACCATATTTCAAACTTGGGTTTTCTTTTTGATCCACGCTTGCTGGGTAGTTTGACAAAATTTCTTGGCATCTTTTCCATTTTTAGTAACTGTCCATGCTGTGTAGTTTTGAACAATGCTGAGTTGTGTCTTCTTTTTTGTATATCTCTTCTGCTGTCCTACTGCCTATGCCTAACCTGAACTTTGCCTATGCTCTTTATCTCTTTTTCTTCTCTCCTAAAGTACAGCTTAGAATTTTATAATGATTTTTATTTGTACTATGGTTCTGAAGGGGCCCCCTCTTATGCTGGGAAATGATGAAACAGATCACCTTGTTTGCATATACTTCTCTGCATTCTTATTCTGCTTTTGACAGCTTTGCATTTTTTGATATCTTGGCATTTTGACTTTGCAGCAAATGTACTTTTGGGTAATCCTTAGGCATTTTGACAGCAACTTCTTTTTGCTTTGGTTAGAAAGTTGGAATTGGATTTTTTCAGTTTAGTTTGAATTGGAAATTGAGATTCTTATGCAGTCTTGAATTTTTAGAAATTATGCATTTGCATTTCATGAACAAAAAATCTTCCCTCTTTGTGAACCGGGAGAAATCCCGTGATTTGCAGAGAGGGCAACTGATCCCAGTCAGTGGCCCCTAATGATGAGCAAATTAACTGTCTCTTTTAATTAACTGATTTCTGACTTCCTCTTCCTTTTTGCAGATAAAGAAATGGAGCACCGGTATGAAGTGGAGAATGAAGAATTTAAAAAAATAGGATAGAATTTCTATTTTCAGTTTAATTCTTGTACATTATTATTATTTAAATACTTTGTAATAAATATTCAAATAATAACAATTGTAACAATTATTAAATGTGAAATAAAAATTCATCTGATATTTAATTTTCTTTCAATTCTTTTCTTTAATTGTTCACTTGTTATTTATAGTCCCTTAAAATAAAATAAAATGAAGGTTTAAACTTCAAATATTTTAATTCTTAGAATCATAAATAATCACCTAAACCTTCAATGATCAAAATAAATGAATTCGACGTATCCATTATTCAAAACAACGCACAGTCGAACACAAAAACTTAATCAGATGCAATCCCCTTTTTTCTTTACTGATTCTTTTATCAAGCATTGCAACTCCACATTGCACATATCCCTTTTGACTGGTGAATTCAAACCAACTGCCTCATTTACTGATTAAATCAAGATAATGCGAATGTTAACCCGAATCTTGGAACAAACTGCAAAGTGCGGTGGAATTTAAATTCTTCTGAGAATATGCCCATAAAACCTTAATTTCTGATTAAATGCTAGATAACGCTCGCCTGATCAAAATTGAATCAAAAATCATCCCAACCCTAAGCCAACTGTACGAGACCAATCAGGGCCCTGAACATCAGTACAAACCCTAATTTCGCTTGACTGTCAAGAAAAGTCCGTTTGTCCGATTCTTGCGCCAGTTTGAAAAGTCAGGAAATGTCTGAAGCTGAGATTGTTTGTAGCAAAATGCGAGGGCAAATTTTGGGGTACAACAGTTGCCCCTGTTCAATCTTCTTGGACCTGAAGAGTTAGATTGGCAAGTTTGCCTTTCGCGACTTGAAGGTAAAAGGAGATTGGACACTAGAGTGCCCGGAAATTTGCACTCACCAAAGCACTGGATGTGGGAATGGGCTTAGAGATGCCATTTGGAGATGGGCTTAACGATGCCATCTAGGAGAGTGACAGAAACTTGTCGGGGATGGGCTTAAAGATGCCATCTGGAAGGGAACGTTAGGAAAGTGTCCGAGCTTTGGACCATTTCTGAACTGGGGGTCTGAACAGGCAATAGGTTGACATCCGTGGTTGGGAGGAACCTACAAGCCATTTTCAGGAAGTCGCATCTAAGTAAGTTGATAGATTAACATCCGTTTACTTGGAGAACCCGTGAACTGTTTTCAGAAATCTTGAAGTTGAATTAGCAATAGAGCCGCATCCATTGTTGGGAAGCGTCCGTAAACTAAATTCGAAGGTTGCATCTGAACAAGCTGATAGATTAACATCCGTTACTTGGGAAGAATCCATGAACTGTTTTCAGAAGTCTTGAGAAGAATCTGAACAAGCAATAGGTTAACATCCGTTTACTTGGAGAACCCGTGAACTGTTTTCAGAAATCTTGAAGTTGAATTAGCAATAGAGCCGCATCCGTTGTTGGGAAGCGTCCGTAAACTAAATTCGAAGGTTGCATCTGAACAAGCTGATAGATTAACATCCGTTACTTGGGAAGAATCCATGAACTGTTTTCAGAAGTCTTGAGAAGAATCTGAACAAGCAATAGGTTAACATCCGTTTACTTGGAGAACCCGTGAACTGTTTTCAGAAATCTTGAAGTTGAATTAGCAATAGAGTCGCATCCGTTGTTGGGAAGCGTCCGTAAACTAAATTCGAAGGTTGCATCTGAACAAGCTGATAGATTAACATCCGTTACTTGGGAAGAATCCATGAACTGTTTTCAGAAATCTTGAAGTTGAATTAGCAATAGAGCCGCATCCGTTGTTGGGAAGCGTCCGTAAACTAAATTCGAAGGTTGCATCTGAACAAGCTGATAGATTAACATCCGTTACTTGGGAAGAATCCATGAACTGTTTTCAGAAGTCTTGAGAAGAATCTGAACAAGCAATAGGTTAACATCCGTTTACTTGGAGAACCCGTGAACTGTTTTCAGAAATCTTGAGATTTGAATGATTTTAGTCTGTCGATTGATCCTACCTGAAAAGGCAGAGAGTTAGTTGTATGCAATGCTGTGATGCATGATACCATGTATATTATGGCGTTATGAATGTAAATGGATGCGTATGTAAGTTGGAGAGCTGTCTTGCACAGGATAGATGAATCCGGGATAGCGGAAGATAAAGGAATCTTGATTGCTGTCGGGGAAAATAAATCCTCGGTTGTTGCTGGGGAACGTGGAACTTGGGTTGTATACCAATCTTCTGGGGAATTCCTGAAGTCTTCTACTGGGGAGTACCAAACTAGTAGACTTAATGTTGGGGAGGTCAGATTGAGAATCTTCAGCTGGGAGAGATGTATCTCTGGAGACTCTACTGGGGAATGCAAGATTTTTCTTCTAAAAACTCTGTGGGGAGAAGATTTAAAAGTCTGACTTCGCTGCGGATGGTCCATTTGAAGCTTTTGATCTGCTGGGGATACTGAAGCTTAAATCTGAGGGAAAATGATTTCCGGAAGATTCTTTGGCTGGGGATTTGCAAAGGTAAACTCCTCCGGGGATAGTATTGATAAGTTATTGTTGGGGGAATTTTGAGGAACTCCGCTGGGGATGGGGAGAATTCTGGCGAGCGTGACTTCCCCTGATGGTTAGCTGAGGATAACCCAGTTATAAGCCTTTGTGAGAATAACTTTGAATAAAACTTGGAAGGGACGTCCGTACTCTGCGGGGAATACCTTTCAGAACCTTACGGGGATAAGCTCCGAGGGTCTGCTGGAGATAGACCTCAAGGTTTGTCAGGGACGTGGATTACAAATCTCGAGGGATTCCCTTTGAAAGGGTGTCAAAATATCCGTTTGTACTTTTATCCTATCAGTAATCCTTTTCCTTGGGTTCAATTGGGAAGTGATCATGTTTCCAATGCATATGCCTATTTAACAAAACATTAGACTTTTCTCAAAATAAAACAAATAGTGCAAGAGAAAAAGAAAAAGGGAAATGACACAAATTTTGGGAAGAGTATTCGTATTGATTTTCTTTGAGTATGCTTGTAAAAAGGAGACAATCATCCTAGTAAGAGGATCTTGTCGTAAATATTTGAAAAATTTATACAAAATAAAGATGGCTATGTGAAATAATTCCATGGGATTCCATTCTGTTGTAGCTTTCACAACTCTGAGCCTCTGTCCATTCAATGCTTCGCTTGACGATGGCTGGATTGATCAGAACCCTGGAACCGGTTGATGAAGAGATTGTCCTTGAAGTGATCCGACGAGACATAGTCATACGCTCTAATTCCCTAATTTTTGCCTGAATCGCCCTTTCGGGTTTTCGATCCACCGAGAAACCCCTTTTTTCCCAAGCCGCCCTTTCGGGTTTTCGGCTTGCCAGGTGTACGGATTTTTTGTTTTTATCCCTAATTTTTGCCTGAACCGCCCTTTCGGGTTTTCGATCCACCGGGATGCCCATTTTTGCCCAAGCCGCCCTTTCGGGTTTTCGACTTGTCGGGTTATTTTACGCGTAGTATCTTTTGACTATGTCTGCGTTCGCAGGGTGTGGCAAATCGTCGCCATCCATGGTGGTCAGAATCATCGCACCACCAGAAAATACGCTCTTGATTACAAATGGCCCTTCGTATGTAGGAGTCCATTTGCCCCTGGGATCACTTTGCGGCAAGATAATCCGCTTGACTACTAGATCTCCGACTTGATACACTTGACGTCTGACTTTCTTATTGAAGGCCTTGATCATCCGTTTTTGATACGTCTGACCACGGCATATAGCAGCAAGTCGCTTTTCGACGATCAGATTGAGTTGATCAAGTCGGGTCTGAATCCAATCATATTCATTCAAACCTGCGTCCTTCATAATCCTTAGAGACGGGATCTGAACTTCCATAGGCAAAACAGCTTCCATGCCATAAACCAAAGAAAATGGGGTTGCCCCAGTTGAGGTACGTATCGTCGTACGGTATCCATGCAGCGCAAATGGTAACATCTCATGCCAGTCTTTGTAAGTGACTGTCATTTTCTGAATAATCTTCTTGATATTTTTGTTCGCAGCTTCAACAGCACCGTTCATCTTAGGTCTATAGGGAGATGAATTGTGATGATAAATCTTGAACTGTTCGCATAATGCAGTGATCATTGTATTATTCAGATTTGTGCCATTGTCTGTGATGATTCTGTCTGGAACACCATACCGACATATGAGATTTTGCTTGATAAAGCGGGCAACCACATTTTTGGTGACGGAGGCGAAGGAAGCTGCTTCGACCCATTTAGTGAAGTAGTCAATGGCAACCAGGATGAAGCGATGTCCGTTAGAAGCCGTGGGTTTGATCTCTCCAATCATATCAATGCCCCACATTGCAAAGGGCCATGGAGCAGTTAGGACGTTGAGAGGAACCGGAGGGACATGAACTTTGTCAGCATAGACTTGACACTTGTGACAAGTACGGGAATGTTGATGGCAATCAGCCTCCATGGTAGACCAATAATAGCCTGCCCTTAGGATCTTCTTAGCCATTGTATGCCCGCTTAGGTGAGTGCCAAATGTGCCGCTGTGTATATCAGTCATGATTAACTCTGCTTCAGCCTTATCAACACATCGGAGTAATACACAATCATGGCTTCGTTTGTAAAGGATGTCGTTGCTCAGGAAGAACTTAGCAGCGAATTTCCTTAAGAACTTCTTGTCATTCACGGAAGCTCCTTCAGGATAATCTTGGGTCTCGAGATACCTTTTGATTTCATAGAACCAAGGTTGTTCCACTACTTCTTCGGTGTTAATCTCGTGACAATGCGCGGGTTCATCCATTCGCTCGATGGTGATTTGGGGAGCCTCGTTATCCCAGTTGAGTTTAAACATGGAGGACATTGTGGCTAGAGCATCTGCTAGCTGATTCTCTTCTCGCGGAAAGTGCTCGAAGGTAATTTGCTCGAAGTGAGGCAACAATGTCAGAACATGTTCTTTGTATGGAATAAGATTAGGATGCTCGGTATCCCAGTCTCCTTTGATTTGGCTAATGACTAAAGCCGAGTCCCCGAATACGATCAGAGATTTGATCCCCAAGTCTATAGCAGCCTTGAGACCAAAGATGCAGGCTTCATACTCCGCCATATTGTTTGTGCAGCTGAAACAAAGTCGGGCCGTGAAAGGGGTGTGGCATCCTTCCGGAGAAATAAGTACCGCGCCAATGCCGTTTCCAAGTGCATTTGAGGCACCATCAAAGTACAGGATCCATCGGGATCCCTTTTCGGGTCCGTCATACGGTCTGTCGCCTTTGATGTTGTCCAAATTCATGATGTCCTCGTCTGGGAAATCAAATCTCATGGGTTGATAGTCTTCGATAGCCTGATGAGCCAGATGGTCAGCTAGTACACTCCCTTTTATAGCTTTTTGGGTGGTGTATTGGATGTCATACTCGGTCAAGATCATTTGCCATCTGGCTATCCTTCCTGATAAAGCGGGCTTTTCGAAGATATATTTGATAGGGTCCATTTTGGATATCAACAAGGTAGTATGAGTCAACATATACTGTCTTAGTCGGCGAGCAGCCCATACCAAAGCGCAGCAAGTTTTCTCGAGCAGCGAGTAGCGAGTCTCACAGTCGGTAAACTTTTTGCTAAGGTAATAAATAGCATGCTCTTTTCGACCAGACTCGTCATGCTGGCCCAAAACACACCCCATTGAATTGTCCAAAACGGTCAAATACATGATCAATGGTCTTCCTTCGACGGGTGGCATCAGAATAGGAGGTTCTAGCAAATATTCCTTGATTCTATCAAAAGCAGCTTGGCAGTCGTCGTTCCATTCAATTACCTGATCTTTCTTCAAGAGTTTGAAAATTGGCTCACAGGTAGAAGTCAGATGTGAAATGAATCTGGCAATATAGTTTATGCGCCCCAAGAAACCTCTAACTTCCTTTTCAGTGCGAGGAGCGGGCATCTCTTGTATTGCTTTTACTTTTGCTGGATCGACCTCAATGCCTTTGTTGCTTACAATGAATCCCAGGAGTTTACCGGACCTAACTCCAAAAGTGCATTTACTTGGATTCAGCCTGAGCTTGTATTCTTTCAATCTGGCAAATAGCTTTTCCAGATGTTCAAGGTGCTCTTCCTCTGTTTGTGACCGAGCTATCATATCGTCTACGTAAACTTCAATCTCATGATGTATCATGTCATGAAATAGAGCTACCATGGCGCGTTGATAAGTTGCTCCTGCGTTCTTCAGCCCGAACGGCATCACTTTGTAACAGAAAGTGCCCCATTGCGTGACAAAAGTTGTTTTCTCCATGTCCTCGGGGGCCATTTTGATTTGATTGTAGCCCGAGAATCCGTCCATGAAAGAAAACACCTTATGCTGAGCTGTATTGTCAATCAGGATGTCAATATGAGGTAGCGGAAAATCATCCTTAGGGCTGGCCCTATTCAAATCCCTGTAGTCCACACACATTCTGACTTTGCCATCCTTCTTAGGTACTGGCACAATATTAGCGACCCATTGAGGATAGGACGTAACAGCCAGAAAGCCAGCATTGAACTGCTTCATCACTTCTGCTTTGATTTTTTCGGACATGTCAGGCCTCATTCGGCGAACTTTTTGCTTGATCGGTGGACAGTCTTCTCTTGTGGGGAGACGGTGAACCACGATGTCGGTGTCTAGGCCCGGCATGTCTTCATAGGACCAAGCGAAGATTTCAACATACTCATTCAGTAACTGTACCAAGCGTTTCTTGACTTCTGGTTCCAGGTTGGCACCCATTTGTACCTCCTTCCGATTCTCCTCGGTTCCCAAGTTAATAGTTTCCAACGGCTCTTCATGCGGTAAGATGGCCCTTTCCTCTTGTTGCAGGAGTCTGGCTAGTTCCCCGGGTACTTCACAACCTTCGTCATCCTCATACTCGGCTAGATTGACCAGGTCTTCCGAGTTATTGAAAGATACAGCAGGATAGTCACCCATGGAATCCGGAGTGGATGGGTACCTGCATTGGTGAGTGGTGGGTGTGTGTAAGGGATAGCCATCCTTAAACAACAACAAAAAAAAACGCAAAAGGAAAGATAATGAACACAAGCAGTTTATCAAATGAAAAACGTCCAATGAATCATTAAACATGGCATATGAATATGAAAGATAGTCAAAACCCTTACAAGTGGTCCTACATGCCCCGGGTAAGGCAGGAGGTGGAAAGATAGTGTACGGATTGTTTGAAAGTAAATATTACAGACCAAAATAGAAAATGTTTGATAGATAAATTACTGAGGAATAAAAGTGACGGGGACAAAGTCTTTAGCCTCCCAATTGCTCAGCCCTCCTCTGACAGTCGGATGAATCCACTCTTCAAAGTTGCTTTCTTTGTCTTCATCTTCCAGGGCGTTGATTTGGTAAGGAGAAATCTTGACTGGCGCTCTCTCAATCTTTGACCGGCGCATGGCCTTCTGGCCAGCGGTGGTGAAACCTAATCCAAGCTTATCAACCTTATGCGGAAAATCGGGTAGCTGCCCCCACGCTGAATTCTTTCCTTCTTTAACTGCAGCCCTTGCATCCTCCAGAGATGCCATCCTGGCCATCTGTCTTGGTGTCTCAGCTGCCAACTTCGCCACTGCTATCTCAGGGAGTACTTCTTCGAAATGTTGAAACGGTGTCTCAATGAACTCTCCTTCGACCTCCACATACCGGAAAGAATTTAAATGGCTAATCATGTACTCTTCCTCGCCATGGACAGTAATGATCTTTCCCTTTACAGGATACTTCAGCATCTGGTGCAAGGAGGAGGTGACTGCCCCAGCATGGTGTATCCAAGGTCTACCCAGCAGGCAGGAGTATGATGGACGGATGTCCATTACATAGAAAGTGGATTTGAACACCTCGGTACCTATCTTGACAGGAATTTCAACTTCTCCATGGACCATTCTTTTCAACCCATCGAAGGCTCTGACGACAATATCACTCGGCTTCAATTCCAACCCTTCGCAATCTAGCCGGTCCAAGGCCTTCTTAGGCAAAACATTCAGCGATGAACCGGTATCAACCAAAACATGCGCAAGGGTGGTTCCGCGACACTCGATTGAAATATGCAACGCATCATTGTGATTTCGGCCTTTAGGGGTCAGGTCGGCATCAGAAAAGCCTAATCCATTGTCTGCAGTCAGGCTAGCCATGCAATGTTGAAATTGATCTGCAGAAGTTTCTTGGGGCACATGAGCTGCCTTTAGAAACTTAATCAAAGCTTGAGTGTGCGCCTCTGAGCAAAGCAACAGTGCCAGCATGGAGATCTTGGAGGGGGTTTGCCCCAACTGTTCCACCACATCATAATCACTTTTCTTGATTATCCTCAAAATTTCATCCATCTCTTTCTTGGAGGCTTCCGGAATCACCAAGGGTTGAGCCCTCGTCCTGACGGGCTCATCTTGTATTCCTTTTCCTTTATCGGCAATGGTAGGAGAGACAGCACTAGGAACGAAAATTTCTTCGATCAAAGGAGTTCTGGCGGAGAGCTTTGCTGGTGCAGGGATGACTTCTTTTACTGATGAGGGTCCAAAGACTGCTTTTGGAGGAGCAATCTCTGGAGAAAATATCCTCCCACTCCTGGTGATTTTGCTGGTGCCCGCAATGTTACTAATGCTGGCTTCATCATCATCATCTGAATCTTCTTCAATTATTTCAACTTGCTTGATACCATGGTAGTAGATGTCACCACCATAGTTCCAAGGTATCGACTTCTCGGAGACATAGAGAACAGGCCCCGGCATTGTTATCTTCAAAGGTATAGACTTTGCAGCTGGTGTAATCTTAACTGGCTTTTTGACGGCCTCGGAAAGATTGGCGTGAATGGTTATGATTGAGATATTTTCAACATGAACTGGAACAGCATGAACTTTTTCGAACAAAATTTGTCGGCTATCCATGAGGCCTTGGATGCCTTCCTTTAGTAGCGGACAATCCAACGGCAGAGAGTGGCAACAGTAACAGTCTTTTTTACATCCCGGGAAGATCCCGGCCCTTAACAAATTCAACTTAATGGTTAATAGCGGAGTAGTCAGATCACTAACGTCAGCAACATACCGATCCTCCTCAATGGCGTTGACGTTCCGACCGTGCTTCGGCATAGGTGCAGAGATCACATTGGGCTTTTCTGGAGCGTCAAACTCTACCTCCTTGGCATCTATCAAGTCCTGGATCTTATGCTTGAGTGCCCAGCAATCGTTGGTGTCATGCCCAACACTGTCTGAATGATAGGCGCACTTAGCATTGGCATGGTAATGTGGAGAGGACGTGTTTACATTCTTTGGCGCCTCCTTGACAGTGGCAAGATTCAATTTCAACAGATGGGGAAGCACCTGCGCTGGGGTCATATTAATACGAGTGAACTGCCGTTGTGGCCTTTCCACCCGTTGCTGATTTGGTCTGGATTGGTTGTAGCGAGGTTGCTCACTCGGAGTGTTTTGAATCATTACGGCCCCCACAGTCGGCCGACGCTCCACCTTCCCCGCTCTTCTTTGAGAATATACCATAGCTGTCTCCTTCTTAAACGGCTTCTTCTCCACACTTGCAGCGATACCCTTCTGAATTTTTCCTGACTTGATGCCAGCCTCGATTCTTTCGCCCGTTAAGATCAAATCAGTAAACCCCGCGGAAGAGTTACCAATTAAATGATTGAAAAATGGCCCAGATAGGGTCCCAAGAAACATATCAACAAGCTCACGATCGGTTAAAGGAGGCTGCACCCTGCCAGCCAAATCCCTCCACTTTTGTGCGTATTCCTTGAATCCCTCACTTGTTCCTAGCGACATACCCTGAAGTTGGGTACGGGTAGGAGCAAGATCGGAATTATACTGGTATTGTTTATAGAAAGCGGTGGCCAAATCTTCCCAATTCCTGACACTGGTTCCTTCTAACTGATAAAACCATTCCAACTGGGCTCCCGACAGGCTGTCTTGAAAGAAATGAATCCAGAGATTTTTATCTGCTGTATAGGGCTGAATCTTTCTCACATAGGACCTGAGGTGCATTTTGGGGCAGGACAGCCCGTCATACCTTACAAACGTCGGCACCTTGAATTTTGGGGGAATCACAATTCCGGCGACCAAGCCCATGTCTTCAAAATCCAAACCCGGTACCCTTTGCAATTCCATGGCAGCCAATCTGTCTTCTAAACCCTTGTACTTGTCATTAGCTGGAGGATACTGTTGGTCAGAATAATCCTCGTCCTCTTCAACCTCTTCCTCCTCTGCATCAGACTCGGAAGGCACCGCGACCCGATCTCTTTTACTAGTCCCTTCATCAGAAGTAGGAGGAAATTCAAGCACCCTCCGAGCTTCTCTGTCAAATCTTCTCCCTAAAGTAGCCACTCCGACCCTCTTTTTCTTCTTCACTGGGTCCTTGCTCTCCAGATGAGCCTTGATATCCTCTTGACTCTTGACCAAGGTCGTCAAGAGTTGCTGGAACTGTGCATTCTGGGCTTGTAGGTCTTTGACCGTTTGCTCGAGATCCATCCTACTGAAATAAACAGCAGATAGATAAGGAAACCTGGAGCGAGACCTGCTTATACACATGATGAATGGTATGCTGATGTATGCAATGCATTCAAGGATTTGGGACATTCAAAATTGTTTCAGACAAAGAAGAACGCACGTCATATTAATAAGAAGAAATCTGTTAGTACATAAATGCCCCATGGGCCGAATGTTACAACATAAACTTCTCAAGGCAGAAAGACATTGCGCATCCTCTTTGGCGCGATGTAGGTATTGAGGGCCTCTTGCTCATGGAGTAGGCGGGTAAGCTCTAGAACCTTCTTTTCACTGGCGTAGTAGCTAGCTTCAAAAGTGTTCCGTTCCTCTTTGAGCTGAATCCAACTCTTCTGCATTTCCTCCCACGATGTAGGCATGTCTGGATGCAGGATGGTGTAGGGGACCTCTCCTTCATTGACGGGCTCCTTAATCACTGGGAGTACATGGGGATAAGGCATCATCAGACTTTGGGCTCGGGCTCGCACCCACTTGAGATAGGGCTCAAGAGGGATGGAGTTCTTGTGTCCCAGAGTCTTGCTATCAACCTTGTTGAGTTTTCCCCAAGCTCTGATGAATCTTTGGCGAAGTCCTTGCGCATCGTTGTCGAAGTCAAAAACTAGGCTAGGAATCAACATGTCATGAGGGCCATCCCTTCGTGCATACCCAAATTGCCTCAAAGCTAGGCAAGGGTTGTAGGTGATACCTCCCCTAATTCCAAGTAAGGGGACATTAGGAAATTCTCCGCAACGATCGACGATGATGACATTTTCTCTGGACCGAGAACACCAATGTACATCAGAATGAGTGAGAGTCATCAATCGCTGGGACCACCTTATACCTTGATCATTCTTCAAGACAGATTGTGGAAGGTGCGAAATAAACCACCTTGCGAGAATAGGAGTACAGCACATGAGAACACCCCTCTTTCTCATTGTTCGTGTGTAAAATGAGTGAAGGATGTCTCCAAGCAATGTTGGTATTGGATTTCTGGACAAGAAGATTTTGACAGCGTTGACATCTACCAATTGGTCAGGATTTGGGAACAGGACCAACCCATAGATAAGGAGTGCCACAATTTCTTCAAATGCTTGTAGGTCCAATGAGTTCCAACGTTCTTGTGCCTTTTCAAACAAGAACTTTGCTAAGAATCCTTTGACGCCGCTTCTGGTTTCCCAATGCCCCTTGATTTCAGATGGTTGTAGATGTAATGCTCGAGCAACATCTTCAGGCTTTGGTTCCTTCTCCGTACCATTGAAGGGTAGTTGATTAAGGATAGGGATTCTTAGGAGTTGAGAAAACTCCTCCAAAGTGGGCACCAACTGATAATCCGGGAAAGTGAAGCAATGGTGAAGGGGGTCAAAGAACTGGAATAGCACTTTCATCATGTCTTCTTCAATGTGGGTGTTGACTAGGTTGAGCAGTCTACCATGTCTTTCACTGAAGGATGAATTTTCCGGAATTCTTGAAGTGATCTCCTTGAGTTGAGGAGAGATTCTCACAAGGTTGACTTGAATGGTATTTCGGCGAGGTATTTCCATGACCTACAAAACAAGAACAATGATGAAGATCCAAACCCTTGAAATGGTTAGTAAATGCATATGATGCTTCATGATGTTTATGATGTATGCATAAAACATATGTACAAGCAAATCACACCAAACCCTAGTTTCAGGCTTGCATGGGGTTTCATAGGTAAGTACCCTCTTGAGTGTAGTTGGCTTGAAAACCTGTCCTATAAATAGTAATCGGGTTCTAAGGAGCTCAATATCACTGGATCGCTTTCATTGTTCATTGTTTTGGTTTAGCCACTTAACTGGCGACCAAAATATTCCAAGAAAACAACCCTCAATGAGTGTAGTATCGAGTATCTACCAACTTCGGACTGCACCAAAGCCGGTCATCTCACTACCCCTAATAAAAGGCCAAGATGGTCAAGTAAGGTTCTAGGTCATTAGTGCTTAGTGACATCGCTCAGCGGCCCCGTACTCTCCTTGATTGAACTCAAGGGTTACCGGTACCCACAAATATGTCGCACTAATATAGCTATTGCTTAGACCGTGTCGGTATACCCCGCACAGTTTCCACAACGTATTGCTATCTATGAATGTTTCCCAAAATCCGGGTGGAGGATTGTAAACCCAAACAATAGAGCCAAGGTATAAAGCAAGCAAATCAAACAATTAGTCATGCAAGAAGGTGATCTAAGCCCTAAGGTAACCCCACTTAAAAGGTCTCCCCAGCAGAGTCGCCAGTTCTGTGATACGGTGGGAGAACTGACTAGTGTTTTGCGTTCGTATTCGCACTTGTGCGGTTGAGCAAGAGTCGCCACCGACTTTTTATTTTATCCTAAAGGAAAGGTTAAAAAAGCACAGCAAAAACCTTTTTGAGATATTTCGTGGGTTCGGGGGGTAGATTATGAAAAGGGAAGGTATTAGCACCCTTTTCATCCATGGTTATCCATGGGCTCTTAGGTACTTGCTTAGATCAATTTTGCCTTGGTTTTCAATTGTATGAAATGGTGCTTTGTGTGTTGTTTTGAAAATGTTTTGAAAAGATGCCTTGTGCTAGGCTAACCTTGTAACAATTCTTTACTCGAATGTTTTACAAAAGGTGTTTTATCTTTTAAAAAGATGTTTCAAGGGTTTGAAAAGTTTGATTTTTGAAAGTGTTTGTGAAGTGGGTTTTGAAATTAGGCAAGTGTTTTCTTTGCAAATTGACAAGTACTTAAGAGTTTATCTACCCTAAAGCTTTCTCAAAGATTTTCGTCGTGTTTTAACCCCTTTGACAATTTTGTTCTACCATTGAAATTGATAGGCAATCTTGTATTTAGGAAGTTTATTCGGGACGGGCGTGGGTCATCGTATGGATCATGAATGCAATGGTGCCAAGTGTCTTTGGCAATTATTTCGAAGGGACTATGATCATTCTATTTAGGCAACCTCTTGAGGGACTTGTGATCATTTGCTTTTGCTTTGCCAAAGATACTCGACGTGCAAGCATGGCCCATTTTGGAAGGCATCATATGGGATTACCCTAGAGGGTGCAAGTGTGATTGTGTATTGATTACATGCGTTTGTCTTATATTAGGTTATCTAGCGTTTGATTTTATGTACATACAAACCCTAGGTCTAACCATGGTATAATTGAAAACTGTAAATTGCGAAATGTAAAACCTACGCTATTACAAGATAGTGTCCGGGAGTGGGGGTATAAATGTACAAGGGGATGTGACTTATTACAACCAAATCGAATGTCGCAATCAAAATGTAAATATCGAATGTACAAATATAAGATAAAATGTGTATAGGGCAATATATTGTGTAAGTGTAAATGTGAGATGTATATGTATATGAATTGTGTAATTATGTACAAGTGCGATAATGTGAAGTTGAATCGTATTAGGGTTTGATCTAGAGAAATGTTTTTAAATGTATTTTTGATTTATATGTTTAATTATGTACAAAAGAAAAATGAAGTGCTTTGATTAAAATGTTAAGTTTTAATTAAAAAAGTATTTTAGTCAAATGCTTGTGAATTTCGATATTTAGAAAATAAATGTATTTAAATTGGTATGTACAAATGTATATGTTAATTAAAAAGTTTCAATTTAATTATGTATAAAAAGAGTATTTTGTTATTTTATATACAAATGTGCATTAATCTAAAGAAAATGTTTTCAAATTTAATTTATATGATATGTACAAAATTAATTTTTAATATAATGTGTATGTACAAAAATATATCTAAAAAATGAAAGAGTAAAATAAATAAAAGGAAAAAAGTATTTTCAATTTATAAGATAAAAATGTTAAGTAGAAATAGATATAGTTAGTAAAAGAAAAGAAAGAGATTAGTTGTTTGTTATAAAAAATTAGTGATACTGTTGGGCTCTAGAGGAATTGGGAACGGGTCAGGCCCATGGTTCAGGCAAATGAATTTAGGGTTAGGCAATTGGTTCAGTTTGGTAATGAACGAAGGTTAGGGTTAGTAGCGGCGCCGTTCGCTGAGTTTGTCTTCTCCGATCATCTCGCTTCCCTGAATGCTTATCTCCGACCACCAACATTATTCCAACGCCTTTCTTCCCTCCCTAACATGAACTCAGCGCCTTTGATTCAAGGTTAGTTTTTGTTGTTATGTTTTTATCTCTTCCCTTTTTACAGATTGCATGTTTTGATTTGAGTTTTAAGTTGAGTCTTTATGATTATGAGGTGAAGGAGAAGAGAAGTGGGAAAAGATTGGCTACCTTCGTTTGGGAGATGGAGGAGAGGTGGAGTGATGCTTCAGGAGGCCGGAACGGCGGAGAGAAATGTGACGAAACTTTGAGCTTTTGACGCTTTCCTGGTATTTTCGTTCCTTTGCTATATTTAGGGCTTTGATGATGATGTATACTGAGAACCCTTTCCCTTCTTTCTTCTTCTTCTATGTGTTGCCTTGGGGATTTGTATGTTGCCTGAGATGATTTTTCTGTGTTATCTTGAACTTGCCCTTTTGCACGTTTGCTTGCCTTTAGATTTTTGATGCCCTTGACGCTTTCGTTGAGTTGGATGTCATGTTTTTATTGCCCTATGATGCTTGTACTGAGGGCTCGCGGGTTGCCTCGCCTGTATTGCCTTGAACTCTTATGCTTGTGAACTTGTTGACAGTATGGTGTCTTGAGATTAGGCAATGGGCATGGCGCTGGTTGTGACAGGATGTTGGTAATGTGTTTGCTTCAGGGCATTAGCAGGCTTTGTAACTTGCTTATCAGGTTTCTTTTGAATGTTTGAAATTTGAGTTTGTGTTTGATGGTTAGGCTTTCGTGGTGAAGGCAAGGTGTTATGGTTTTACAGGGACTTTGGTGAGTTAGCTTATGTGTTTGTACATTCAAGCTTTGACAGGTTCATGTTGTGACAGGGTATTGGGTGTTTAGTTTAAGGTTATGTGTTTGACAGGAGGTGGGGTTATGCTGGTTCAGTTTTGGTTTTTGGTGTTTTTTGCATTCTGAACTGGTTTAACAAGGCTTCAGGTTATGGTTTTTATGAGACTTTTGCTAATGGGTTTGTGTTTGACAGTATGGTTAAGGCATTAGCGGGTTATCAGTTTTTGAAGCTTGAGGTTGTATTTCAGGTTATGGTACTGGTATGAGGTTTTTGTGTTTTGATAATTTGTGTATTTTAGACAGGTATGAGCTTGTTGGCCTCTATTGGTTCAGTTCTGAGTTATATGGGTGATATTGGTGCTTGGCTCAATCAGTCTCTTTTCTTGTATTATTTCGTCCTTTTGCTATTGGTCTTTGGCGCCTAACCATATTTCAAACTTGGGTTTTCTTTTTGATCCACGCTTGCTGGGTAGTTTGACAAAATTTCTTGGCATCTTTTCCATTTTTAGTAATTGTCCATGCTGTGTAGTTTTGAACAATGCTGAGTTGTGTCTTCTTTTTTGTATATCTCTTCTGCTGTCCTACTGCCTATGCCTAACCTGAACTTTGCCTATGATCTTTATCTCTTTTTCTTCTCTCCTAAAGTACAGCTTAGAATTTTATAATGATTTTTATTTGTACTATGGTTCTGAAGGGGGCCCCTCTTATGCTGGGAAATGATGAAACAGATCACCTTGTTTGCATATACTTCTCTGCATTCTTATTCTGCTTTTGACAGCTTTGCATTTTTTGATATCTTGGCATTTTGACTTTGCAGCAAATGTACTTTTGGGTAATCCTTAGGCATTTTGACAGCAACTTCTTTTTGCTTTGGTTAGAAAGTTGGAATTGGATTTTTTCAGTTTAGTTTGAATTGGAAATTGAGATTCTTATGCAGTCTTGAATTTTTAGAAATTATGCATTTGCATTTCATGAACAAAAAATCTTCCCTCTCTGTGAACCGGGAGAAATCCCGTGATTTTCAGAGAGGGCAACTGATCCCAGTCAGTGGCCCCTAATGATGAGCAAATTAACTGTCTCTTTTAATTAACTGATTTCTGACTTCCTCTTCCTTTTTGCAGATAAAGAAATGGAGCACCGGTATGAAGTGGAGAATGAAGAATTTAAAAAAATAGGATAGAATTTCTATTTTCAGTTTAATTCTTGTACATTATTATTATTTAAATACTTTGTAATAAATATTCAAATAATAACAATTGTAACAATTATTAAATGTGAAATAAAAATTCATCTGATATTTAATTTTCTTTCAATTCTTTTCTTTAATTGTTCACTTGTTATTTATAGTCCCTTAAAATAAAATAAAATGAAGGTTTAAACTTCAAATATTTTAATTCTTAGAATCATAAATAATCACCTAAACCTTCAATGATCAAAATAAATGAATTCGACGTATCCATTATTCAAAACAACGCACAGTCGAACACAAAAACTTAATCAGATGCAATCCCCTTTTTTCTTTACTGATTCTTTTATCAAGCATTGCAACTCCACATTGCACATATCCCTTTTGACTGGTGAATTCAAACCAACTGCCTCATTTACTGATTAAATCAAGATAATGCGAATGTTAACCCGAATCTTGGAACAAACTGCAAAGTGCGGTGGAATTTAAATTCTTCTGAGAATATGCCCATAAAACCTTAATTTCTGATTAAATGCTAGATAACGCTCGCCTGATCAAAATTGAATCAAAAATCATCCCAACCCTAAGCCAACTGTACGAGACCAATCAGGGCCCTGAACATCAGTACAAACCCTAATTTCGCTTGACTGTCAAGAAAAGTCCGTTTGTCCGATTCTTGCGCCAGTTTGAAAAGTCAGGAAATGTCTGAAGCTGAGATTGTTTGTAGCAAAATGCGAGGGCAAATTTTGGGGTACAACACCTGGGACTGGATAAGAAATCTTTGGAGTCGATTAACTGAACCGGTCTAGGTCTTGAAATATGGTTGAGAATTTAACTGCCTCTTTCCTGAAAGGTAAAGGTCAGTCATATGCAATGCATGATATGGATCAAGCAATGATGTTCTCAACATAAATGAGATTTGTATGATATAATGCGTCTATGCATGCTATAATGATGTATGTGATGTCTTATGAATGTATAATTTCGTCTAGGAAAGTAAATCCTTGACGGGTGCCGGGAAGTCATATCCTGGGCTGATGTTGAAGAATAGATTTTGCTTCCGCTGGGGATGATAACTGCAAGAATACCGGTAAGAGAAGATGACTCCGTTGCGGAATAAACTTGGCAAATGGAAGATTCTGCGGGGAGAAAAGATACTCTAGCGACCATGCTGGGAAGCAATACTCTGTGGGAAGAGGGATGCCTTACTAAGTGTTGATAATAATTTGCTGGGGATATCTTTGCTGTATTGGAAGTGTTGATGGACTTCGCTGGGGTAAGAAGACTTCGTCGAGGACGCTCTTTCCGTGGCTTTTGGCTGAGGATAACCCAGTTATATCCTGTTAAGGAAATAACTCTTTGAATAAAACCGGGAGACGCGTTCGTGCTCTGCGAAGGATAAGCTTCCAGAATCTACTGGGGATAAGCTTACTGCTTGGGGAGATGGACTCCAATTTCTGGGGAATTAGATTGGACTCTCCTGGGGAGATTTTGGACTGTAATTTTGTAAGTTGAAAGAGGGCACATGTGTAGGGTTGCCTGCTGATGAGCTCATGTAAAACCGCATCTGAAATGGAGAAGGAACCTGTGTAGGGTTACTTTGATGATGAGTTCGTGTAAAAACTTCGTTTTCGGAAAGGGAGAACCTGTGTAGGGTTTCTGGGTGACGAGTCCATGTAAAACTGCATCTTGAAGGGAGGGAACCGGTGTAGGGTTGCTTGATGAGGTAAGTTCATGTAAAACTTCTTGATGAACCGGGGTGAGGTTATCTTGAGCTAAATCCATGTAAGACTTCTGGGGGGAACCGGGGTTAGGTTGCCGCAGGCTAAGTTCGTGTAAAACTTCTTGACGAACCGAGGTAAGGTCATTTTGAGATAGGTCCATGTAAGACTTCTGGAGGAACCGGGGTTAGGTTACGGCAGGATAAGTTTGTGTAAAACTTCTTGATGAACCGGGGTTAGGTCATCTTGAGATAGGTCCATGTGAGACTTCTGGAGGAACCGGGGTTAGGTTACTTGGATAAGTTCGTGTAAAAACTTCTTGATGAACCGGGGTTAGGTCATCTTGAGATAGGTCCATGTGAGACTTCTGGAGGAACCGGGGTTAGGTTACTTGGATAAGTTCGTGTAAAAACTTCTTGATGAACTGGGGTTAGGTCATCTTGAGATAGGTCCATGTGAGACTTCTGGAGGAACCGGGGTTAGGTTACTGCAGGATAAATCCATGTAAGATTTCTGGAGGAACCGGGGTTAGGTTACTTGGGATAAATCCATGTAAGATTTCGGGGAGGAACCGGGGTTAGGTTACCTTGGGATAAATCCATGTAAGATTTCTGGAGGAACCGGGGTTAGGTTACCTTGGGATAAATCCATGTAAGATTTCTGGAGGAACCGGGGTAAGGTTGCTTCGGGATAAATCCATGTAAGATTTCTGGAGGAACCGGGGTAAGGTTGCTTCGGGATAAGTTCGTGTAAAACTTCTGGAGGAACCGGGGTAAGGTTACTCGTGGAGGATGGGTCTGTGTAAGACTTCATCTGCAATTTGAGAAGGAACCGGTGTAGGGTCGCATGATTTTGATTAAGTGGATGATTGTCCTGTTTGGTCTCGGATGTTAACCCACGATCTGGAATTTGTAAAGGTAGATGGTAATCGTCCTTATGTTGATTTTTCCTTTGTACTTTGGTCGACAGAGCAATTGGAACGCCTGGATAACTCATTATTGCCCCAGCTTCGGAGATGAGGGAAGAGGATACCTGTGTGGGTGATTGACAAATCTTCGGGTAGACAAGTGACGAGATGTCGGGATATAGTCGTACGCTTTGATCCCTAACTTTTGCCTGGACCGCCCTTTCGGGTTTTCAGTCCACCGGGATACCCATTTTTGCCCAAGCCGCCCTTTCAGGTTTTCGACTTGCCGGGTGTACATATTTTTCCATTTTCATCCCTTATTTTTGCCCGAACCCTTTTGGTTCGCCGGGAAACCCTTATTTTTGCCTAGGTGTGTCAACCTAGCGGGTCTTTGATTGTGCGTAGCATTTTTTCGACTATGTCCACGCTCTCAGAATGTAAGGAGTTGCCCCTGTTGGAAGTACTTTGTCATGCCCCAGATACTGGGCAATGCTCCTACTGTGCCCCTTGATTGGAGGTACTTCTGTTCACAAGGTGTTCATCGTGCGAATTTCCCTTCTGTTCAAACAAATAGTTATATGCAAACAAAGTTATTTTAAGAATGCATAGCCTATGTCTGTCTTTGAATTTTGAAAATGTATTTTTTGTAATACAGTGCGGTGTCAACTCAAGATTTTACGGCAAACCTTCAGGAGTCGGGATACCTTCGTAACAGTATGCTTTCGAACTAACCCATGCTTCAGCTAGGACTTTTAAGGGTTGTAACGTGGCCTGGTTCACGGTTTAAGAAACAAAGGATAAAGGCTCAAATTATTTGTACCCACCCGCTCTTCGTGATGTTCTTCAAACCTACACTCAGTTGATCGTGCGTTAGACCTTGTTTGAGTCTTTGCTCTGATTTTCCGGTGATGGTTCGGATGTTGACAATTTATTTTGAATAGGCAGTCATCTCCCCTTTTTTTGTTGAGGTTTTGTAGGACCTCTTTCTTTTTGATTTAGTTATCCCTTTCTTTTTTTGCCTGAACTGTTTCCTTTTTTGGAATTACAGTCAGCGGGATGCCCCGGTTTCATAAGTCCCTTTTATAGGTTCTGACTTCTTGGGCTTTTCATTTATGATTTTTTTGATCACGACTGCCTGTCTTTATGATTGTTCTGAACCATCGTTGTCTTTTGTTTTGTAAGGACTTCTTTGGTGCCATTCGTTATGCACTTGGATCAACTGAGAGAACTACCCTGCCCCAGGTTATGATTAAGGGTTTTTAATTTTCGAAAAGAAAAACTCCTACTTCTTTGGCTCAGATGGGGTTGACGAGGGATTATCTTCCTTATAACTCCAGTGTTTAGGGATTGAAACAATGCCTGTACCTCATCAGCGGGGTCTGTTCAAAAGCATACTGTAAATTATGGTATCGTTTTCGTCATCCTCCCTCAAGAGGCTTAGAATTTTCAATTGAGAGTTGACCATCACAAAAATATGAAAGCAGTTTTAAGCATAGTAAACATAATTAAATCAAGACAGACATGTGTAATGCATTCATGAAATAAAAGAGTTTAACATGATAATTGTTTATCTGAACAAGAAAAGAAAAAATACAACTTGAATTCAAATGAACAAAAATCTCTCGACCCTAGCCATGTTTTGGCAATGGAGCAGTGATCACGTTGGGAGTCTCGGCAGGCTCGAACTTGATCTCTTTGGCATCGATCATGTTCTGAATCTTGTACTTCAGTGCCCAACAGTCCTCAGTATCGTGCCCCGGGCTATCAGAATGATAAGCACACCTCGCTTCTGGATTGTAGCTTGGAGAGGAGGTCTTGGGATTTGCAGGAGGGTTGATCATCGCAATCAGGTTCATTTTCAACATGTGTTGCAATGCTTGTGACCATGGCATGTTAATGTTGGTGAATTGTCTTTTAGGCTCGTCCGGCCTTCGCTGGTTTCCCCTTTGTGGTTGGCGGCGTGGTGCAGAACCAGAGATCATGACTGCCTCTGCATGTTGGTCACGACGACTTTTTTGGCTGTATGCAGCATTAGATTCTTTCTTTCCCGTGTAAGACTTTTTGTGAGTGTCAGAAGGTGTGGCCTCTTGAATTTTCCCACTCTTGATGCCAGCTTCAATTCTTTCGCCAGTTAGGATGAGGTCGGTAAATCCTGCAGATGAATTACCAATGAGATGATTGAAGAATGGCCCGGATAGGGTCCCCAAGAACATATCAACGAGTTCCCGGTCAGTTAATGGAGGCTGCACCCTTCCAGCAAGGTCTCTCCATCTCTGCGCATATTCCTTGAAACCTTCACTTGACCCCAGCGACATACCCTGGAGTTGGGTACGTGTAGGAGCAAGGTCGGCATTGTACTGGTAATGCTTGTAGAAAGCAGTGGCTAGGTCTTCCCAGGTATGGATGTTGGCTCCATTCAATTGGTAGAACCACTCGAGCTGAGTCCCTGAAAGACTCTCTTGGAAGAAATGGATCCATAAGTTTTTGTCAGCTGTATAGGGCTGGATCCTCCTTGTGTAAGCCCTGAGATGCAATTTAGGACAGGATGCCCCGTCGTATTTAGCAAAGGCAGGTGCCTTAAACTTGTGCGGGATCACTACCCCAGAAGATAGACCTAGATCCTCGAAGTCCAGGCCAGGCACTTTTTGTATCTCCATAGCACTTAGCCGGTCTTCCAACTGTTTGTACCTATCCTCAGCCGGAGGGTACTGTTCGTCGTTGAAATCTGTCTCCTCGTCGGAGACCACTGGACTGGGAACCCTTTCCTCTTGATGACTGCCTTTCCCCACAGATGGAGTTGTCCTCTCAGTTTGATCCTGCAGGGTGTTCCCAGATCTGCGTCTAGGGCTGAACAAAACAGTCCTCTTCTTCTTCTTTTCTTTCTTTAAGAGCAGAGCCTTCAGATCTTGTTGCCCCTGGGTCAAATTCATGATCAGCCCTTGGAACTGGGCGTTCTGAGCCTGGAGGGCCTTGATAGTGTGCTCGGTTGAGGATTCAGGATTCATGACGAGACTGCTGAAATAAACAGCGAAGAAGGTAAGTAACCTGCAGAGAAAGGGTACCTGTTATGCAATGATATGTATGATGTGCATGCAATGATTTCAAGGACCTCGCGGGGTAAACAGAGAAACTTGTTAGAGTTAGAAACTGGCAACTTGATTGAAGTTACTTCATGTTGTTGAGAATCCTTCTTCAGGGGTCAAAGGCTCACCATATCCAGTGGGTCATAGCCCCTAACAACCTTGGCTAGAGGAAAATAAATCCCCTTTGCCCCTTGCTGGACAGTTGGTTCATCATGACCTGCATCACAAGCCCTTGAGATCCTTGAAATGGGTTAGGATGTATGCAATGGTATGATGTTATGGTATGCATGGGGTAATGTGAGTAACCCTGTTATGAGTCCCGATTAAGGACTGTAAACAGAAACCTGCAAGAAACTTAGCAAACTTTATTATGAGTCCTAATTAAGGACTGCAAACCAAAACCTGCAAGAAACTTTGTAAACCCTGCTATGAGTCCCAATTAAGGACTATAAACAAAACCTGCAAGTAGTTCATGTGTCAGCTAACAAGCATGCAAGTAGGCAAGTACAAAGGCACACAAGTCACACAAGATAAACCCTTAGGGTTTAGGCCAGCACGGGGTCTGGGTAGTACCCTCTTGAAGTTGGTGGGTTCAACCTGTCCTAATCAAAGTAACCGGGTTCTAAGGATCCCAATATCACGGGATTGCTTTCATTGTTCATCGTTTCGATTTAGCCACTGAACTGGCGACTGAAATATTCCAGGAAAGCAACCCCCAATTGAGTGTAGTATCGAGTATCAACCAACCTCGGACTGCACCAAAGTCAGTTATCTCACTACCCTAAAGAGGCCAAGATAGTTCAATTAAAGTTCCTAAGGTCTGTTGATGCTTCACGACACCACGCGGAGGCCCCGTACTCTCCTTGACTGAACTCAAGGGTTACCGGTACACACCAAAGTGCCACATCAACGTAGCAGACTGTTTCAACCATGTCGGTATACCCCGCACAGTTCCCTCACAGCCTTGTTGCTACTTTCTAAGAAGGTATCCCCAGATCCGGGTTAGGATCTATAGAACTCCCCAGACAGTCCCACAATTTAAAGCAAGCAAATCAATACAATTGAAAACATAGTTATGAACTATCCCTAAGGTATACCTCACTTTATAAAGGGTCCCCAGCAGAGTCGCCAGTTCTGTGATCGGTGGATCTGGAACTGACTGTTTAACGCTGGTTCGCGAAATGTCGCGGAAGCAAGAGTCGCCACCGTCTTTTATTTTCTCCAAATGGAAAGGACAAAAGCACAGAAAAAATCCTTAAAGAGATTGCTCTCGGTTCGGGAGGTAGATTATAGAAAGGGAAGGTGTTAGCACCCTTTCTATCCATGGTTATCCATGGGCTCTTAGATACTTGCTCACTTGTGTTTTCAAAAATGGTTTGTTTGCTTTTCAACTGTGGGTTTTAAAAAAGTCTCTTTGAAAATTCCAGTTCGACTCTTGTATCGGTCCTCAAGAGTGTTTGAAAAAATGCTTTCGAAAGCTTTTTGAAAATGTGTTGGTGTGAAAAGTATTTTTGAATTTGTTTTGAGATTAGAGCAAGTATCTAGAGTCGTCTACCTACCCTAAGGAATTCGTCTGTGTAAATGTCCTTTGAAGTAGTGCCATCCCACCATTGAGAGGTAGGTAGCACCACCGTTGGAGGTGTTCGGGTCAATTCGAGGTTCGGGACATGGTGATCACCAGAGCAATGGGAAGACACCTTAGAAGCTACCCTCATGCCAGGTTCCCGGATCATGAGGACTTACTAAGACATCCTCTACTCGACGATCACCTTTCGAGGCAAGGCAACAGTGAGGCGTACCCTAGGGGTGGTGTGTGCGATTTGTGTGTCGTTTTCATTTGCATTTATCTTGTCATGTTATTGGTGTTCTACGCTTGTTTCTATTTTTGTCCATACAGTCTTTCATGCCTTTGATTAACAGTTTAAAATATTTGCCAAAAGTTTCTCGAACCCAATTTGACAGAAAATAAATAAAGAAATTAAAAGTGCGATAAGTAATTAAAATGTTACAAGGCCTCGGGAGAGATACATAAATATTTAAGCAGAAAAGAAATAAGCGAATTAAGAATTAAATCGAAACGAGGGAGTTGGACCCTTTTGCGAAATTAAATTACATGGAATTGATTAATTAAAATTAAAAGAAAGAAAGAACTTTTTTTTGGTATTTTTTAATGTTCTAGGATTTAATATATAAAAAAAAAGAATTAACTAAAATTAAAATAAAATATAAACCCTAATTCTAGTGGCTTTTAATTTATTAAAAGATATTGAAGTTTTTAACCTAAAATTAATCCTAATTTTTACATGCAAATTTGATTATAAAATAAATAAAAATAAATAATATTAAATATTTGAAAGAAAAAAAATGAAAAGGATGAAAAATTAATTAAACCTAATTCTATGTTTTTTTATATTTTTGTTATGAAAAGTATTAAAATTCAACCTAATTTACACTAAAGTTAATTACATGCAAATTTATTTATAAAAATACTAGAAATAAAAATATTCATTATTTTTGCTCTTTTCTGATTTTTTTTTAATTGTTTTGTATTTCATGAAAATAATAAAGCTAATTAATAAATAATAATTAAAAAAAGGAAGTAAAAATAATAATACAAGAAAAAAGTAAAGAAAATAAAAAATATGCAAACCTGGGGGTTCAGACCCCAAATAGGAGGTGAAAATCCAAGAGTTCTGGCCCATTTAGCAAAGCCTGGTGGACTTTTTGAGTAACATGTGGCGCGTTGACTGGGACTCACCACGTGCCTGGGATCTGGACCTTTGATTTGATGCAACTGGACAGGTGGATGGCTAGATTATGGAGATGCATGGTGTTCCTCCAGGCTGGAATTGCATAAGAATATCAAATGGAAAATAATATGAAGGGGTGAGGACCTGGGGCTCGAACCCAGGTCCTGAAGGTTATCCATTCGCTTCCTAGCCAGCTGCGCCACTGAATCATTTTGTTAAATAAATAAACAACAAACAATATAATATGAAACAACGCGTTAGTGGATTTTGCGCGCAAAAATTCAAATGCACCAGTCAAGCCTCGCCACCTAATCATCTTCCTCGTTTGGTTTTATTTTTCTGAAATACAAAAGCAATATGCAACGGTTTTCAAACGTTGCCATAGGTAATATTTTAGAAAATAGCGAATAGGCCATAAGGCCTCATAAATTGGGCGCGATGAGGCCATTGTTTTCGTCCAGACTCCCTGAATCCATCCATGGCATTGTGGTGGTCTAATTTTACAGTATTAGGAAACCCCTAATTTGGAGTCCAAGAAACCCTAGCCTGCATCAATGGCAAAATCATGTACATCGCACAAAAACGCAATTAATTTGTATGGTTAGTTTCAGAATCTCATAATGAACATGAATCAAGCATTAAAAGTTACAAAGGATGCATGAATCGTGATGCACGATTATGAATTTTTCTTGGTACAGTTTGCACTCGTGTTACCAATTCTTGAAGTTATGGTGGATGATTTTGATCAGAAACCCTTCCTTGAAGCTTCAGGAAGGTGATGGAATGAGAATTTCGCCTTGAATCGTCCTCCACAAGTGTTTTCAGAATTGAGATTTTTAAGAAAAAGTTCAAGTTTGGTTATCACTTTCTAGCGCAGCTTCATGGTCATTAGGACTAGGTTTTTGTTCCTTGTATAAGTAGTAATGAATTAGGTCAAAGAATTTGTCCAAAGATCCATGAATTAAAGGATTCAATATTTGATTTCTTCACCATGAAAATCAAATCTTTTTTCATGTGTTTTTTGTTCTCAATCATACCAATCAATCCAAATCTTTCCATATTGGGATATGCACGAATTATTGATGATATAATGTGCACAAAAAGATTGAGAAAATTAGGTTAAGCATTTTTCATATATTTAATTTGATTTAAATGGATTATTATAAATAAAAATTCAAATAAATAAATAAAAAATGAAGAAATACTTCCCTTTGGGCCAAGTGGTCGTGCACATGCCATGGATGATGAATTGTGGAAGAAACATGGGCCCATTAGCAATTTTAGGCCATTTGAATCAATGTTGACTTTTCAAAATATCCAAAAATTTCCCAACTTCTACAAGGCATAACTTGCTCAATGTTTAAGCTTTTCTCATGTTCTTGGACATTTTGGAAAGGTCTTTGAGTCCTCTAACCAATGCCTTTGGTCCCATGTCATTTTGATTTACCAATCTCAAGTTATGGTCTTTGACTTAAAGTCCCTTTTTGTTGACTTTTGAAAATGACCTATAATGTTGAAATTGATAACTTTTTGTGAGAGCATTTCTTGGACTTCAAGTATGAAGATGAGTTGTAGGAAATGTCTTTCTCTTCAAAATGAGCTTTGGATGGAATTTTTCTGATAATCCATGTGGAAGTTATGCCCTGGTCAATTTACAGTTGACTTTTTCAATTGTCCAAATAAGGAAACTTTTGCATCTTGATGATTTTTGAGCCAAACTTTGAGAATCATGATCAAGCATTGATCAAATGATGTTTGTGACTTCAAAATGATATGTTGACCAAAAATTTGAACTTTTGACTGTCAAATGACCATTTTGCCCCTACAGTTGACTGTAGTGCAATTAGGGTTTTTGACTGTGCAATTTTGTGCTGAAAGTCTTGAAACTTGGTATGAGGATGCTTGACCATATTTGTAGGCATGTGAGACTTGATTGAGCCTTTAGAAACTTCATTTTCTTGACCAGAACACAAACCCTAGTTTTGACTGTTTAGGAGGCCCTTATACTGTGCAACCCTTGGGGAATCTTGAGACTTGATTTTGGCAATTTCTTGAAGAATATGGGAGGGCAAATTTTGGGGTACAACAGTATGTCTATGGGTGCGAGCGAAGGTTTTAAAGATTACGCTCAGAAATGGAGGGATCTTGCTGGAAGAGTACAACCCCCACTGGCTGACAGGGAGTTAGTGGATATGTTTCTGGGGACTTTATCTGGTTCATATTTTAATCATTTGATCGGAAGTTCGTCGTCTGGTTTCACTGAGTTGATCATGACTGGGGAGAGGATTGAAGCCGGTATCAAGAGCGGCAAAATACAAAAGGGTGCTTCGTCAAGCACAGAGAAGAAGCCTTTTAAGAAGGAATCTAGTGCAGTTTATAGTTCGAAGAACCAAAACTGTCCTGAACGCCGCCAAGCTGTTAATGCGGTAGTTATTTCAAGACCAGCTGTTGCCCCACAATGCAAAAATCAGCAAAGAGTAGAGAGGCCGCAAAGACAATTTACTCGGCTCAGTATGACTTTATCCCAAATTCTACCGCAATTGTTGAAGACTAACTTGGTGACTCTGAGGGAAGCCCCGAAGAATCCCAACACCACATCGCCGCTGTATAATCCAAACGCCCATTGTGCTTATCACTCTGATATCCCAGGGCATGATACCAATAACTGCTGGACCTTGAAGAATAAGGTACAAGACATGATTGATGCTAAGGAAATTGAATTTGAAGCGCCGGAAAAGCCTAATGTCGTGACTGCTCCTATGCCCAAGCATGGAGTGAATGCTATAGATGGTGATATGTTTGTAACCTCTGTAGAAGACATTTCGACCCCATTGATGACTGTGAAGAAGAACCTTCTGTTAGTCAGTTTATTTCCGGGTTGTGGTGAAGGTTGCCATCTATGTTCCGTCCTACCTACCAGTTGCCATCTATTGAGGTCAAGTGTCCAACGCCTGATGGATAATAAAGAAATCTTGTTCGAGAAAACTGTTGTTCCTTTGGTTCCTGTTGAATAAGTTTCTATAATCACCATTTCCGCCAATTCTTCCAAGGCTTCCTAGAGAAAGCCTGTTAGAATTACATCTGTTTCGAGAATTTCTCCTTTGATTATTATTGTTCCTGGACCTATCCCTTACACGTCGGATAAGGCTATCCCGTGGCACTACGGGGTTGATGTGTATTATCACGGGATTAAACAAGACTTGAAGGATGAAGAGGTTGATACCGACGTCAGCAATATTGTTGGATCTAGTAAAGTCACCCGAAGCGGAAGACTTTTCTCCCCTGAGATCTCTCCACCAGTTGTTCAGAAGCCTATTGTTATTACACCTGCCAGTACATCTGCTATTGTTCCTGTTCAAGTTCCAACCCTTACCCCTGTCGCCGAGTCATCTGATACTCGGGGCAAAGGGATCACCGGTGACCCTGCCCGGACGGAGGCACCGAGGAAGATTACTGTTGAAGCCTCTAGACAGGACATAGAGGAAATTTTAAAAATCATCAAGAAAATTGACTACAATTTAGTCGAACAGTTGGGGCAAACCCCGTCGAAGATCTCCATGTTGTCTTTATTGTTGTGCTCATAGGCCCATGCTAAGGCTCTGATTTCTTTCCTGAAGACTGCGCACGTGCCGCAGGAGACATCTGCTGACCAGTTTAAAGATTGTGTGGTTAGTTTGACAGCGGATAATGGGTTTGGTTTCTCCGGCGCAGATTTGACTGCTAAGGGGAAGAATCACAATGACGCCCTGCATGTCTCCATTGAGTGCAGGGGCACTACTCTAGCTCACGTGTTGGTGGATACTGGGTCCTTGTTGAATGTTTTACCCAAGAAAGCGTTAGACCGGTTAGACTATGAAGGGTTGAAGTTGAAGCCGAGTAACATTGTGGTTAGGGCCTTTGACGGGTCCAAGAGGATGGTACATGGAGAGGTGGATATTCCGGTTAAGGTAGGTTCTCAGATCTTCGCGTCTACATTCTATGTGATGGACATTCGGCCATCTTATTCTTGTTTGTTGGGTCGCCCGTGGATCCACAAAGCTGGGGCAGTAACTTCTACGCTCCACCAGATGCTGAAATACCCAATGAAGGGGAAAATTGTTACGGTACGAGGAGAAGAGGAGTACATGGTGAGCCACCTCAACTCTTTCCGGTATGTGGAGATGGACGGGGAGTTCATCGAAACCCTGTGTCAACATTTTGAAGAAGTCCCCCAGACGTTGGCATCGACTGAAATTGTTGCTGAAGATCCTCCAATGAAGATGGCTTCCCTCAAGGATGCCCGGGCTGTTATTGAGAAAGGTGGGTGTGCAAATTGGGGCCAACTCCCTGACTTTGCACAGAAGACTGACAACTTTGGTTTGGGTTTCACTGCAGAAGCTCAAAGGGTTGTTCGGCGTGCGCGGGTTGGAAGGCCTTCCCTGCGTATTACTAATCCTGAAGTGAATATGATTGAAGACGATGATGAAGAGTCTGAGTTTGATAGCTGGATCTACCCGACTACCAACGGCGGACTAAGCAACTGGACGGCAAAGGACTTCGTGCCAATTTCTTTTATCACACGGTAATAGACTTTTGTTATGAGTTTGTAACAAGACAATTTTTAAAACTTTACGGCCCGGTGCCTTACCCGAGACACCGTGGTTTTGTTTGTAAGGGCTTTATGTGTGTCATTTCCATATATCATTAATAAAAGCATTGGACGTTTCTTGCATTTCAAATTTTGCGCTCCTTGTTTTTCTTTTTTATCTTGCAAAATATCTATTCTACACACACTCACATATACAGGTATGAATCCACTCTAGATCCCACTGATAATGATTCTGCTACTGTCGGTTATGACTTCGAAAGTCCGATCAACCAAGCTGAGGACGAAGGTGAGGATGATTGTGAAGTGCCTGGTGAACTTGCTAGATTGTTACTTCAGGAAGAGAGGGTCATACAGCCGCCTGAAGAGCTAGTCGAAACAATAAATCTGGGTACAGAGGTAGACAAGAAAGAGGTCAAGATCGGTGCAAATCTGGAGTATAGTGTTAAACAACGGTTGATTCAGATGCTGCGTGACTATGTTGAGATCTTTGCCTAGTCTTATGAAGATATGCCTGGTTTGGATACTGATATTGTGGTTCACCGCTTGCCTACCAAGGAAGACTGTCCTCCAGTGAAACAGAAAGTCCGCCAAATACGCCCAGAGATGTCTGAGAAAATCAAGGCTGAGGTTATGAAACAGTTTGATGCCGGTTTTCTAGCAGTTACTTCTTACCCGCAGTGGGTGGCCAACATGGTTTCGGTGCCGAAGAAGGATGGTAAGGTTCGAATGTGTGTTGACTATAGGGATCTGAACAGGGCGAGCCCCAACGATGATTTCCCTCTACCTCATATCGATGTTCTGGTTGACAGCACCGCACAGCATAAGGTCTTCTCCTTTATGGATGGTTTCTCCGGTTATAATCAGATTAAGATGGATCCCGGAGACATGGAGAAGACAACCTTTGTTACTCAATGGGTTACCTTTTGCTACAAGGTCATGCCTTTCGGATTGAAGAATGCTGGGTCAACGTATCAGCGCGCCATGGTCGCCTTGTTCCACGACATGATCCATCATGAGATTGAGGTATACGTTGATGACATGATTGCAAGGTCCCAGACCGAGGAAGAACACCTTGACCATCTTCAGAAGTTATTTGACAGGTTGAAGTTGTACAAGCTGAGGTTAAACCCGAACAAGTGCACCTTCGGGGTGAGATCTGGTAAGCTGTTGGGTTTCGTCGTTAGTGATACAGGTATTCAAGTGGATCCGGAAAAGGTGAAGGCTATACAGGAAATGCCAGCTCCCTGAACAGAAAAAGAAGTCAGAGGCTTTTCGGGACGCTTGAACTATATTGCCCGATTCATCTCACACCTGACTGCTACTTGTGAGCCAATATTCAAGTTACTGAAGAAAGATCAAGTGGTAAGATGGAACGATGAATGCCAGGCCGCTTTCGAAAGAATCAAAGAGTATCTCTAAAAGCCACCTATTCTGATGCCTTCAGTTGAAGGGAGACCTCAGATCTTATACTTGACAGTACTCGGCAATTCGATGGGGTGTGTGATGGGGAAGCATGACGAGTCTGGCCAAAAAGAGCATGTTATTTATTACCTTAGCAAAAAGTTTACCGACTGCGAGACCCGATACTCGTTGCTTGAGAAAACTTATTGCGCTTTGGCATGGGCTGCTCGCCGGCTGAGACAGTATATGCTGACTCACACTACTCTATTGATATCAAAGATGGATCCAATCAAGTATATATTCGAAAAGCCTACCTTGTCCGGAAGAATAGCAAGATGGCAGATGATCTTGACTGAGTACGACATCCAATACACAACCCAAAAGGCAATCAAGGGAAGTGTATTGGCAGATCATCTGGCACATCAGGCAGTGGATGATTACCAGTCTATGAACTTTGAATTCCCAGATGAGAACATCATGTTGGTGACTGACTGTGAATCACCTGGACCGGATGAAGGACCTGAGGAAGGATCCTGATGGTCTATGTATTTCGATGGAGCTTCAAACGCTTTAGGTAATGGCATTGGCGTCGTGATCATATCTCCTGAAGGATCTCATACTCCGTTCACCGCCTGACTATGTTTCAACTGCACCAACAACATGGTGGAGTATGAGGCGTGCATTATGGGTCTTCGAGCAGCTATTGACCTAAGGATTAAGTTCTTAAGTGTATTTGGAGATTCCGCTCTCGTGATCAGTCAGATCAAAGGCGAGTGGGATATGAAGCACCCAAATCTTATTCCTTACAAGGAGTATGTGTTTACGTTGCTTCCACACTTCGAGGAGATAACCTTTGAACACTTCCCTAGAGAGGAGAATCAGTTAGCGGACGCGCTAGCTATGATGTCTTCTATGTTCAAGGTCAGATGGGACAATGAAGCTCCCCAAATTACCATTGAAAGGTTGGACGAACCTGCACATTACTGTGACATTGAGACTGAAGAGGTAGCAGATAAGCCCTGGTTTCACGAGGTAAAGAGTTATCTTGAGGCTCAGGAGTACCCAGAGGGTGCATCTGTTAATGATAGGAAGTTTCTGAGGAGGTTCGCGGTGAAGTTCTTCATCAGTAACAGCATTCTTTATAAGCGTAACCATGATTCAACCTTACTGCGATGTGTGGATAAGAACGAAGAAGAAAGGATTATGGTAGAGTTACATGAAGGTACTTTTGGAACTCATTCCAGTGGACATACCATGGCAAAGAAAATCCTACGGGCAGGATACTATTGGTCCATAATGGAAGCTGACTGTTATCAGCATTCTCGGACTTGTCATAAGTTCCAAGTCTATGCTGATAAGGTACACATACCTCCAGTTCCTCTGAACGTCTTGACAGCTCCTTGGCCCTTTGCAATGTGGGGCATCGATATGATTGGTGAGATCAGACCTACGACATCCAACGGGCATCGTTTCATCTTGGTGGCTATTGATTACTTTACAAAGTGGGTCAAAGAAGCTTCCTTCGCTACTGTAACCAAGAACGTCGTGGCATGGTTTATTCGGCACAACCTGATTTGTCGATATGGTGTACCAGAGAGGATCATTATGGACAATGGTATAAATCTCAATAATAAGATAATCACAACTCTGTAAGCAGTTCAAGATACAGCATCACAACTCTTCTCCTTACTGACCGAAGATGAACGGAGCTGTAGAAGCGGCTAATAAGAACATTAAGAAAATTGTGCAGAAGATGACAGTGACATATAAAGATTGGCACGAGATGTTACCATTTACTCTTCATGGGTACCGTACCTCAGCACAGACGTCAACAGGGGCAACCCCCTATTCCTTGGTTTATGGCATGGAGGCCGTCTTGCCCATTGAGGTTCAGATACCCTCTCTTCGGATTATGAAGGATGCAGGTTTGAGCGAACATGACTGGATTCAGACCCCACTCGATCAACTGAACTTAATCGATGAAAAGAGACTTACTGCTATTTGTCATGGTCAGACGTATCAAAAACGGATGATCAAGGCATTTAACAAGAAAGTCAAACGACAAGAGTATCAAGTTGGGGATCTAGTGATCAAGCGCATCATTCTACCTCAAGGTGATCCCAGGGACAAATGGACCCCTAAGTATGAAGGGCCATTTGTGGTTAAGAACATTTTCTCAGGAGGAGCTATGATTCTAACCACCATAGACGGTGACGACCTTCCTCACCCCATCAATGCAGACATAGTGAAAAAATACTACGCATAATCAAAGACCCGCTAGGTCGACTGGCTTAGGAAAAAATAAGGGCTTCCCGGCGAACCAAAAGGGTTCGGGAAAAAATAAGGGATGAAAATGAAAAAATATGTACACCCGGCAAGTCGATAACCTGAAAAGGCGGCTTGGGCAAAAAAGGGTATCCCGGTGGACTGAAAACCCGAAAGGGCGGTCCAGGAAAAAATTAGGGATTAAAGCGTAACACTATGTCTCATTGGATCACTGTTGTACCCCAAAATTTGCCCTCCCATATTCCTCAAGATTTGCCAAGAATAATCTTCAAGTTGCTCAAGTTAGCTCAAGGGTTGGACAGTCAAATCACCTCCTAAGGCAGTCAAGTCAAAATTAGGGTTTTGTGTTGCATCAAGGTCCTCACATCCAAATGACCTAAAGTGCTCTCAAATGTCCTAATATGTTCTTAAGTTCATCCATGTCAAATTTCAAGCCTTGCAAAGGAAGTTTGGTCAGTCAATTGCTCAAGAGACCCAAAAATCGACTGTGCTAGGGCAAAAGTCAACTGTGACCCAAATACAGTCAAACCTCAAGATTTTTTGTCAACATTATCATTTTGAAGGATAATTCATCATTTGATCAAGGGTTGATCATGACTCATCAAGGATTGCTCAAGATTCAAAAGTTGCTAAATTAGGGTTTTGTAGGAAAAGTCAACTCAACTTTGACCAAGCATAACTTTCTCATACTTTATGAGAAATGACCCATCCAACGCTCATTTTGAAGAGGATGCAATTTCCTACAATCCATATTCACACCCCAAGATCAAGAAATTCTCTCACAAAAAGTTACAAATTTGGACATTATAGGTCATTTTTGAAAGTCAACAAAAACACCTTTTTTGCCAAAACTTATAAATTGCGAATGGAACATCAAAATGAGATGATACCAAAAGGGTTGATTAAAGGACATCTCAAGGTTTCTAAAAAGTCCAAGAACACCTCCAAAAGTTCAAAATTGAAGAAGTTATGCATTGTTGAAGTTAGGCATTTTTCCAAAATTGCCAAAAGTCAACTATCCTCAAAACTCCAATTTTTGACAAAAGGGCCCACTTTTTTCCACTTGATTTGGTCTTGCCATACCACCCACGTGTCCCATATTTAATTTCATGACCATTCATCTATTTTTCTATTTTATTTAAATTTTATTGATTTAATTCATTATTAATCAATATTAAATCAAATAAAATCTAAAAATTTATGTAAAGGGATTCTTGTGATTTGTACAGCTTGCAAATACCATGTGACACTCAATCAATTCGTATCAAGTCAAAACAAGCACAAAAAATCATATTTGGCCTATTTTTGGAAAGCTTATCAATGGTGATCAATTCCAATATTCCCTCTTCAATGCATAAGGATCATGGCCCATATTTTGACCTAAAATCATTCTATTATATGCACACAAGCTAGCCAGACCTAGGGCACGCATAAAACTCTGCAGAAACGGCCATACAAAGTTGTGAAAAAAGCTTGAAAAGTGTGAGATCGAAAACAACATTGGAGGCTAATTCAGACCAAAAGCTCAACACTACTCTCTTCCCTGCCATCCAGTGAAGCAATACCAATCAAAACCAAGCTTTCTCATTGCCTAAATCGCACTGTAAGTCATCACGAACCAAGCTCTTAACATGGCATCGTGAAATTGTTTTCTTGCATCCTCTTGCCAATTTTCTTGTACATTCATACTCACCATTCAATTTCCAACGTTTCTGTAATATTTGATTTTATTTTTGTGGCTTCTAACCCCGTATCCAAAACCTAGGGTTCTTGTTCTTGTTTTTGGGTGTTCTTGATACAGGCATAATCAGGACCAATAATGGCCATGGATGAGTTCAGGGGAGAGAGACGAGTGCATTGGCACTCTTAGTTTGCATTTACATGGCCTAGGAAGGGTTTTTGAGAGATGCCACGAATCTTCCTGGGGAACAAAATCCGCAGGTAAATGAACCAGGGCATTTGAAGAAGACAAAGACGTGGCTGGGCGTGATTGGTTCATTTGAATCAATTGCGCGTTTTATTTTTTGGCCAGGCATAGTTAATTTTTTTCCATATAATATTTGTTATGTATTTCAATAATGAATAAGCACTTTGGTTGGGTTGGTGAGTGCGTTGGCATATGAACAATGGGACCTGGGTTCGAATCCTAGGTCCCCCAAAACTTTGATATATTTTGTTTCCAGATAATCTCACGCAGCATGCAAAAACGTGGTCCACCATATGCCTCAGGTATCCATGTGTCAGGTGGTTCCAGATTTAGATCCAGTGGTCCAGGATGGAGGTTCACCATGAACCCTGGTCAACAAGCGCACATGCAATCTGAAAGTCAAAGCAGGCTGGAATACGTTTGGGCCAAGGAAATGCTGACCAAACCTCCTGATTTGGGGCTCAAACCCCCCTTTGGTTTACTTCTTTTCTTTTCTATATTTCTTTATTTAATTTGTTTTCATTATTTTTATTGTTAATTAACCAATTAAGAATTTTTCTCATAAAATAAAAAAACAACAAAATAATATTTTTTTAATTCCATTAATATTATTATTTATTTTTGTAAATAACAATTAATTAATTTTATTTAGTTTAAATAGGTTTAACATTAATATCTTTTGCAATAAATTAAAATTAATTTAGAATTAGGTTTTAATTTTTTTTTAATCATTCTTATTTATTTCCTTAATTAAAATAAAAAACCAAAAAATATTTTCATTTAATTATTTATTTCAATTATTAATTTAGATTGATTTTTAATTCAAAAATAACAAAAATTTGCTTTATTTAATAAAAAGGGTCAAAACCCTAAAAGACACTCCGATTTAATTTTCTCGCGCGATTAATCTTTGATCAATATTGTAACTGTTTCGGGAATGTAATAGTTTTTAAATTAGGATTTTATTTATCGCTTTATTTACTTTCTGCAATTTAATTTTAAAGGGTTTATTTTTGGCGATGTAAATACCCGACGCCTTGTAATAGCTTAGATTTATTTTCCGCAATTTAATTTCCGCAACCATTAACTGTTAGATGTTTGAATAATAGGCAATGCATGACAAGATCAACTTTTAATTTAAAATCAACAGTAGCTCACCATTAACATGTACCAAGATAATATAACTGAAAAACAATACACTCGCACATGCCACTCTTAGGGTACACCTCACTTGGTTGCCTCGAACGTGGTCATTGAGTACAGGAAGTTTTAGAGGTCGCCCTCTTGTCCAAAGATCATAAGTTACCTCGAAACGGTTGCCCCGGATAAAATGATCTAAGACATTAGGGTTACCGCTAAGGCGTCCTAACATTGCTTTAGTGACCACACGTCCCTTAATCGAATTGACCCGAAAACTCCAACGATGATGCTACCTACTCCTCAATAGTGGGATAGCATTGTCCAAAGGACACTTGTACAGTTTAATTCCTTTTTGAGTAGGTAGATGTTCTTAAGTACTTGCTCTTTCGAAAACAAAAACAAAACTTTTCGCACTTACACCCCTTTCAAAACAAAAACTCTTTTCAAAACCACAAACACAAAGAAAAGCAAAATTTTGAAAACATAATGAGCAAGTACCTAAGAGCCCGTGGATAACCACGGATAGAAAGGGTGATAACACCTTCCCTTTCTATAATCTACCTCCCGAACCCGAGAAATATCTCAAAAAGGAATTTTTCTGTGCTTTTGTCCTTTCCTTGTTGGATAAAATAAAAGACGGTGGCGACTCTTGCTTACCGCGACATTTTGCAAAAACAAACGCAAAACGTGAACCAGCATATCCAAAACAGTCAATTCTCATTCCCACCGATCACAGAACTGGCGACTCTGCTGGGGAATATTCTTATAAGTGAGGTGTACCTTAGGATTAGATCACTATGTTTTCAATTGTATGCTTTGTATGCTTTAATTTTGTAGGCTTGTATCGGAGTTTTATAGATCCTAACCCAGATCTGGGGATACCCTTTAGGTAAGTAGCAATAAACTGTGAGGGATCTGTCCAGCGTAGACCGACACGGATGAAGCAGTAGCTACGTTGGTGTGGCACCTTAGTCTGTACCGATATCCCTTGTGTTGGAACGAGGAGAATATGGGTCTTCTAAGGAGTCATTAAGCACCAGCTGACCTTAGAACCTTTAAATTGACCAACTTGGCCATAGAACAGTAGCAGTATGCTACACTCATTAAGACTAAACTCTCGCGATGATTCCGGCCGCAAGAAAAGGTTGTTAAACTGGAATTATGACCGATTGAGGGTAGTCAGTGATATTGAGATCCTTTAAAACCCGGTTACTATTTTTAGGACAGGTCTTAACCAACTGAACTGAAAGAGGGTAGTACCTAAGCTCCATGCCAGCCTGAAATCTAAGGGCTCTTTTGTGTGACTTGTATGCCTTTACCATGTTTTCCTTTTGTGGATACTTGTGGTGTGCCTTTACCATGACATCATGACATCATAACATTGCATACATTTTGCATAAGGACTAACCTATTTCAAAGACAAGAGGGTTTCATCTTTGCCCTGTTTTGTAGGTCATCATGATGCCCATGCGTAGGAATACTATCCGGATCAACTTTGTCCAAGTACCTACCCTGCTTAAAGATTTGGTTGTCAGGATACCAGACACTACTTCCTTCATCAGAAGGCATGGTTCTCTTCCCAGTTTGGTCACTTCAAAATTGGACGAATAAATGATGAGTGTCCTGGTCCAATTCTATGATCCGATGTACCATTGTTTTACTTTCCAGGACTTCTAGCTGGTGCCTACTCTAGAAGAGTTCTCTGAGCTTCTCGGTATCTCCGTCCTGGAACAAACCCCATTTACTGGTTGGGGAAAGACTCTTAAGCCCGAAGAAATTGATGCAGCCCTTCACTTGACCAAGGAGGAGGTAATGGCTAATTGGGAAACTAGAAGTGGAGCTAAGGGTTTTCTGGCTAAGTTTTTGGTTGACAAAGCTAATTATTTCTGGGACAACTTAGACTTCAAGGCGTACGAGGAAATTCTGGCTCTTTTGATTTATGGGCTGGTATTGTTTACGAATCCCGACACTTTTGTTGACATTAATGCCATAAAGATCTTCATCTCTCAGAATCCGATACCCACTCTCTTGGGTGATATGCTTCATCAGCTCTATGCTCGTACTGCCCGAAAGTGGGGAACTTTGATGTGTTGTGTTCCTTTATTGTCGAGGTGGTTTATTTCACACCTCCCTAAGTCCGTACTGAAAAACAAAGAAGGGATGGGCTGGGCTTATAGCGTGATGTCCCTTACTAATAATGACATTATTTGGACTCTCAAAGGTATGGATGAGGTGACTGTCATTGATCGCTGTGGAGAGTATCCTAATGTTCCATTGATCGAACTCCATGGAGGGATTTCTTACAACCCATGCTTAGCTCTACGTCAGTTCGGAAGATCCAGAAGAGAAGGGCCTCATGAGATGTTGATGCCTCATATCATCTTTGATTTTCAGGGAGATAGCGACGAGCTGCGTCGTAGATTCATAAGGGCTTGGGACAGAGTTCACCAATCTGACCCTCATGAGTTGGGACCAAAGAATTCCCAGCCAATGGAGCCATATCTTAGATGGGTCTGCATCCGTGCCCAGAAGTTAGGTATGCCATATGAAGCTGTCAGGCCTGTTACCCTTGAAGTTGCTGATGAAGAGGGGGTTCCTCCAACTATTCTCCACCCTTATATGCCCACTGATATTGGGGCACTGAAGAGGTCTTGGATGCAATTGAGGTGTGAACGGGATTCTTATCGGGAGAGGTTCAATGAACAGGAGCAGAAGATCCAGAAGATGACTAGGCAACTGGAGAACGAGCGGATCCTGAATGATTATGTCTGAACTGAGAAGAAGAGACCATGGGAGCATTGATGGACCTTTGATGATTTCTTTTACAGTTTTTATTTACCTTTTTAGTATTTCCATTCTTGTAACGCCTAAGGGCAATTTGTTGAACAGTTTAAATTTCGAAGTTTAAATCTAATAAAGTGTGTTTCCTCTCTTGTTTACAAATTTGAATCCCGATTGTCTTTGAAATCATAAATCATACGCATTTCATCCCATGCATTTCATAAACAGGTACCCCATTACAAGTCTCTTACCTTCTTTGCTGTTTATTTCAGCAATCATCATGTCTACTGAACCTTCAACTGAGCAAGCTATCAAGGCCCTCCAGGCCCAGAATGCCCAGTTTCAAGAGTTGTTCATGTATCTGGCTAAGGGTCAGCAGGACCTGAAGACTTTGATTCTGAAAGAGAAGAAGAAGAAGAAGAAGAAGAGGACCATCTTGTTCAACACAGGACGCAGGTTTGGAAACAGGCTGCAGAATGAAGTTGATCTGACCACCTCATCTGGAGGGAAAGATAGTCCACAAGAAAGGAGGACTCCTAGCCCTGTGATCTCCGACAACGAGACGGACTACGATGAATAATAGTATCCTCCTGCTGAGGATAAATACAAACAGTTGGAAGACCGTTTAAGCGCTATGGAGATACAAAAGGTGCCCGGTCTGGACTTTGGAGATCTAGGTCTATCCTCTGGGGTGGTGATTCCCCATAAATTCAAGGCACTTGCCTTTGCCAAGTATGACGGAGTTTCCTATCCGAAGCTGCATCTCCGGTCATATGTGAGGAAGGTCCAGCCTTACACTGCTGATAAGAACTTGTGGATCCATTTCTTTCAAGACAGTCTCTCAGGGACTCAGCTTGAGTGGTTCTATCAGTTGGACGGAGCAAGTATCCGCAGTTGGGAAGATTTGGCTACTGCATTCTATAGGTAGTATCAGTACAACTCCGACCTCGCTCCTACGCGTACCCAACTCCAGGGTATGTCAATAGGAACGGGTGAAGGATTTAAAGAGTATGCTCAGAATTGGAGAGACCTTGTCGGAAGGGTACAACCACCTTTGGCTGATCGTGAACTTGTTGACATGTTTTTGGGGACCCTGTCTGGTCCATTCTTTAACCATCTGATTGGAAGCTCTTCGGTTGGGTTTACAAATATTATTTTGACTGGTGAGAGGATTGAAGCTGGTATTAAGGCTGGGAAGATACAAAAGGGTACCTCATCGAGCACCGAGAAGAAACCGTTTAAAAAAGAGTCCAGTGTTGTCTATAATTCGAGAAGACTGAATAGGCATGATCACCGCCAAGCTGTTAACGCGGTTGTTATTTCAAAACCTGCTGGTGCTCCTCAGCATCACAATCAATAAAAGGACGAGAGACCTCGAAGGCAATTCACTCGTCTCAGCATGACTTTGTCTCAGATTCTGCCACAGTTGATGAAGACCAATCTGGTGACTCTAAAAGAAGCTCCGAAGAATCGAAGTACCACATCACCAAAGTACAACCCTAATGCCCGCTGCGCTTTTCACTCTGATAGCCCAGGGCATAATACAGATGATTGTTGGGTTTTGAGGAACAGGGTGCAAGACCTAATTGATGCAAAAGAGATTGAGTTTGAGGCGCCCGAGAGGCCTAATGTTGTGACTGCTCCCATGCCTAAACATGGAGTAAATGCTGTAGAGGAAGACTTGTTTGTAGTTTTCGTGGATGATATTGTTACACCTCTAGTGACTATCAAGAAGAACTTGTTGCTAGCCGGTTTATTTCCGGGTTGTGGCGAAGGTTTCCATATGTGTTCTGTTTCACCTACTGGTTGCCCATTTCTGAAGTTAGGTATCCAAAACCTGATGGATAATAAGGAGATCCTGTTTGAGAAGATTGTTGTTCCTTCCATTCCTACTGAAGAAGTCGCCATCATTACCATTTTCGACAATTCTTCCAAGGCTCCCTCGAGGAAGCCTGTTAGAATTACATCTACTCCGAAGATCGCACCTGTGATTGTCACTGTTCCGGGGCCCATCCCCTACACCTCTGACAAATTTGTCCCTTGGCACTATGGGGCAGATGTTTATGTTCTAGGAGTTAAGCAAGAGTTGGATGCTGATATCGGCGTCAGCAACATTACTGGGCCTGCTAAAGTCACCCGCAGCGGTAGACTTTTCTCACCTGATATTGCTCCACCAACTTTCCGAAGACCTGTTGTCATTACACCTGCAAGTGTACCTACTGCCATTCCTGATCAAGTTCTTAGTCCTACCCCTGTCGCCGAGTCATCTAACGCTCGGGGCAAAGGGATCACCACTGATATGCCTTCCCAGACGGAGGCACCAAAGACAATTACTGTTGAAGCTTCCAAACAGGAGATGGAAGAGATTCTGAAGATTATTAAGAAGAGTGATTATAATGTAGTTGAGCAACTGGGGTAAACCCCATCCAAGATTTCCATGTTGTCACTATTGTTGTGCTCAGAGGCCCATGCCAAGGCCCTGATTACCTTCCTGAAAACTGCCCACGTACCACAAGAGACATCAGTTGATCAGTTTACCGATTGTATGGCTAATCTAACTGCTGATAATGGTTTGGGTTTCTCCGAAGCTGATTTGACTGTTAAAGGGAAGAACCACAATGACGCCCTGCATGTCTCCATTGAATGCAGGGGCACTACTCTTGCACATGTATTGGTTGACACTGGTTCCTCATTGAACGTCTTACCCAAGAAAGCTCTAGACCGGTTGGATTGCAAAGGGTTGGAGCTAAAGCCAAGTAACATCATTGTCAAGGCCTTTGATGGGTCTAAAAGGATGGTGCATGGTGAGGTTGATATTCCAATTAAAGTTGGTTCTCAGGTCTTCAACTCTAAATTCTACGTGATGGACATTCGGCCATCCTATTCTTGTTTGTTGGGTCGTCCATAGATCAACAAAGTTGGGGCCGCAACCTCAACACTCCATCAGAAGCTGAAGTACCCTGTCGGAGGGAAGATTGTGACAGTTCAAGGGGAGGAGGAGTACATGGTCAGCTACCTCAATTCATTCAGATACGTAGAGATGGATGGGGAATTCATTGAGACCCCATTTCAGCACTTTGAAGAGGTTCCTCAAACATTGGCATCAGCTGAGACTGTGGTTGAAGATCCTCCTATGAAGATGGCTTCCTTAAAGGATGTCCGGGCTGTTATTGAGAAGGGTGAGTGTGCAAATTGGGGCCGACTCCCTGATTTTACTCAGAAGACTAACAAGTTCGGTTTGGGTTTCACTGCAGAAGCTCAAAGGGCTGTTCGAAGTGCAATAATTGGAAGACATCCAGCGTTCATCAGCAACTCAGGAGTAAATGCCATTGAGGATGATGTGGAAGAATCTGAATTCGATAGTTGGATCTATCCTACGACCAACGGTGGACCAAGCAACTGGACAGCAAAGGACTTCATCCCTATTACTTTTGTTACCCAGTAATGAACTCTTTGTTTTGAGCTTGTAATAAACAATGTTGTGAAACTTCATGGCCCGGTGTCTTACCCGGGGCACCGTGGCTTCATTTGTGGGGGCTTTTGTGTGCCATTTTCATATATCATTAATAAAAGCATTGGACGTTCTTGCATTTCAAATTTTGTGCTCCTTGTTTTTCTTTATTATATATTGCAAAACAACTATTTTACACACACTCACATATACAGGTCTCCATCCACTCTGGATCTCACTGGTAACGACTCTGCTACTGCCAGTTATGACTTCGAAAATCCGATCAACTTAGCCGAAGACGAAGGTGAAGATGATTGCGAAGTGCCTGGTGAACTTGCAAGACTGCTACTCCAGGAAGAGAGAGCCATTCAGCCACACGAAGAGCCAGTGGAAACAGTGAATATGGGTATTGTAACACAGAAGAAAGAAGTCAAGATCGGTGCAAACTTGGAGCTTAGTGTGAAACAGCCGTTGATTCAGATGCTGCATGACTATGTTGAGATCTTTGCCTGGTCTTACGAAGATATGCCTGGGTTGGATACTGGCATTGTGGTTCATCGCCTGCCTACCAAGGAAGACTGCCCTCCGATAAAACAGAAGGTTCGCCGTATGCGCCCAGAGATGTTTGAGAAAATCAAGGCCGAAGTTATGAAACAGTTTGACGCCGGTTTTCTAGCAGTGACTTCTTACCCTCAATGGGTTGCCAATGTGGTTCGGGTACCGAAGAAGGATGGTAAGGTTCGAATGTGCGTTGACTACAGGGATTTGAACAGGGCAAGCCCTAAAGATGACTTCCCTCTACCTCACATCGACGTTCTGGTTGACAATACTTCTCAGCACAAGGTATTCTCCTTCATGGATGGTTTCTCCGGTTATAATCAAATAAAGATGGCTCCCGAAGACATGGAGAAGACTAATTTTGTTACTCAGTGGGGTACCTTTTTCTACAAGGTCATGCCTTTTGGGTTGAAAAATGCTGGGGCAATGTATCAGCGTGCCATGGTTGCTTTGTTTCATGATATGATCCATCATGAGATTGAAGTATACGTCGATGATATGATTGCGAGGTCCCAGATTGAGGAGGAGCACCTTGACCATCTACAGAAACTTTTTGACAGGTTGAAGTTGTACAAGTTGAGGTTGAACCCGAACAAATGCACCTTTGGGGTGAGGTCTGGTAAGCTACTGGGTTTCATCGTGAGCGACAAAGGTATTCAAGTGGACCCTGCCAAATTGAAATCCATACAAGAGATGCCAACTCCCAAGACAGAGAAGGAGGTCAGAGGCTTTCTAGGACGACTGAACTATATTTCCCAGTTCATCTGACACCTGACTGCTACTTGTGATCCAATCTTCAAGCTGCTGAAGAAAGATCAAGTAGTACGTTGGAACGATGAATGTCAGGCCGCTTTCGAAAGGATCAAAGAGTATCTCCAGGAGCCACCTATTCTAATGCCACCAGTTGAAGGGAGACCTCTGATCCTATACTTGACAGTACTTGACAACTCAATGGGGTGTATGTTGGGGCAGCATGACGAGTTTGGCCGAAAAGAGCATGATATTTATTACCTTAGCAAAAAGTTTACCGAATGTGAGACCCGATACTCACTGCTTGAGAAAACTTGCTGCACTTTGGCATGGGTTGCTCGCCGGCTGAGACAGTATATGCTGACTCACATTACTCTGTTGATTTAAAAGATGGATCCAATCAAGTATATCTTCGAAAAGCCCGCCTTGTCCGGAAGAATAGCAAGATGGCAGATGATATTGACTGAGTATGACATCCAGTACACAACTCAAAAAGCAATCAAGGGAAGTGTATTGGCAGACCATTTGGCACATCAGGCAGTGGATGATTACCAGTCTATGAACTTTGAATTTCCGGACGAGAATATCATGGTAGTAACTGATTGTGAGACACCTGGACCGGATGAATGACATGAGGAAGGATCCCAATGGTCTATGTACTTTGATGGAGCTTCGAACGCTTTGGGTAATGGCATTGGCGCTGTGATCATATATCCTAAAGGCTCTCATACTCCGTTTACCGCCCGACTATGTTTCAACTGCACCAATAACATGGCGGAGTATGAAGCGTGCATCATGGGTCTTCGAGCTGCAATTGACCTAAGGATTAAGTTTCTAAGTGTCTTCGGAGATTCCGCTCTCGTGATCAGTCAGATCAAGGGCGAGTGGGATACGAAACACCCTAATCTTATTCCTTACAAGGAGTATGTATTGATGTTGCTTCCCCATTTCGAGGAGATAACCTTTGAACACTTCCCAAGAGAGGAGAATCAGTTGGCGGAAGCGCTAGCTTCGATGTCTTCTATGTTCAAAGTTAATTGGGACAACGAGGCTCCCCGGATCATTATTGAAAAATTGGACGAACCTGCACATTGCTGTGATCTTGAGACTGAAGAGGTAACAGAAAAGCCCTGGTATCATGAGGTAAAGAGGTACCTTGAAGCTCAAGAATACCCCGAGGGTGCATCTGTTAATGACAAGAATCTGAGGAGGTTTGCAGCCAAGTTCTTCATCAGCAATGGCATTCTTTACAAGCGTAACCATGATTCAACCTTACTGCGTTGTATGGATAAGAATGAAGCAGAAAGGATCATGGCGGAGTTACATGAAGGTACTTTCGGAACTCATTCCAGTGGACATACCATGGCAAAGAAAATCCTTCGAGCAGGATATTATTGGTCCACAATGGAAGCCGACTGTTATCAGCATTCTCGGACATGTCACAAGTGCCAAGTCTATGCTGATAAGGTGCATATACCTCCAGTTCCTCTGAACGTCTTGACAGCACCTTGGCCTTTTGCAATGTGGGGCATTGATATGATTGGCGAGATCAGACCTACGGCATCCAACGGGCATCATTTCATCCTGGTAGCGATTGATTACTTTACGAAGTGGGTTGAAGCAGCTTCCTTTGCTACGGTAACCAAGAACGTCGTGGCACGGTTCATTCGGCACAACTTGATCTGTCGATATGGTGTACCAGAGAGGATCATTACGGACAATGGTACCAATCTTAACAACAAGATGATCACTAAGCTCTGCGAGCAATTCAAGATACAGCATCATAACTCTTCTCCCTACCGGCCGAAGATGAATGGGGCTGTAGAAGCGGCGAATAAGAACATTAAGAAGATTGTGCAGAAGATGAAAGTGACATACAAAGACTGGCACGAGATGTTTTCGTTTTCTCTTCATGGGTACCGTACCTCAACACGGACGTCAACAGGGGCAACACCCTATTCCTTGGTATACGGCATGGAGGCAGTCTTGCCTATTGAAGTTCAGATACCCTCTCTTAGAATCATGAAGGATGCAGGTTTGAGTGAAGATGACTGGATCCAGACCCGACTTGATCAGCTGAACCTAATCGATGAAAAGAGACTTACTGCTATTTATCATGGTTAGACGTACCAAAAACGGATGATCAAGGCATTTAACAAGAAAGTCAGATGACAAGAGTATCAAGTTGGAGACCTGGTTATCAAGCGCATTATTCTACCTCAAGGTGATCCCAGGGGCAAATGGACCCCTACTTATGAAGGTCCATTTATGGTTAAGAGCATTTTCTCAAGAAGAGTGATGATTCTAACCACCATGGATGGTGACGACCTTCCTCACCCCGCCAATGCAGACATAGTAAAAAGATACTACGCATAACCAAACACCCGCTAGGTTGACTGGCCTAGGCAAAAATAAGGGCTTCCCGGCGAACCAAAAGGGTTCGGGCAAAAGATAAGGGATGAAAGTAAAAAAAAATATGTACACCCGGCAAGTCGAAAACCTGAAAAGGCGGCTTGGGCAAAAATGGGTATCCCGATGGACTGAAAACCCGAAAGGGCAGTCCAGGCAAAAGTTAGGGATTAAAGCGTAACACTATGTCTCATTGGATCACCTCGCATCCAGACTTCGGTATCAACTATCAGGCTCGGACGGCACCAATCAATCAGATTCATCCTCAACTAAGCAGCAAAGTGATGAGATGCTTGAAGATATAAAGGCAATAGCAGAGTTGGAACCCAGTGGGACTATTCACATAGTTGTTTTGTTTTCTTTTCACAAATTGTATCAATTCTATTTGTTCGGCGGCGTCCTCTTACTAGGACGTCAGCCTCTTGTACAAAAACACCTATTTACAGGCAAACTTCAAAATCAATACAAATTCATTTTCAGACAAATTTCAAATTGTTTTTCCTTTACCTATTTTGTTTTGCAAAGAACATCCAATGTTCATTTTTGATATATGCATTTGACATCAATTGCTGCTCATAAATATTTACATGCGAAACAAAGGACGAATTACGGGTGATATCAGAAGTAGGGGCAATAAGAATTGTCCAAACTGTGTAGTTACTTTGTCCACCAAAGTACCAAGGTAGGTTCAGCTGAAGAATATGACCAAGATACCATCACTCCCCGCAGAGTAAAACAGTAATGGTAGCTCTCCCCACTGAGACTTGCAGCTGTGAACGAATCAGCAATGCTTTCCCCAAGCAGAGTTAGTCTACCATCAGCCCTAAAAAGGTTGGGTATCCCCATAAGGTCTTAATCTTCCCCAACAGAGTATAAAGATATCTGTTGTACCCCAAAATTTGCCCTCCCATATTTCTCAAAACATCTCAAGAAAAATTCACAAGTCAAACTCGGCGCGTCATATTCAGGTGTTCTTTCCCCAAGATATCTCTGATAACGTATTCTCAAATTCAAGTTCGGCTCAAGAGATAATTCTTTAAAGAAGGTATCCAAATGCGTGAGTTTTCTCGAAGAAATATGGTGAAAAAGTGTGCTGAAAGTGCAGTTTTTACGCGCTAAAAAATTCATAACTTGAAGATCGTGGCTCGTTTTGAACCCGTTCCGGTGGCCAAAATTCCGTCTTGACATTATCTACGTTTTCATCTCTCACGGCTGGAAGCCAATTTCGATCAGAAGGTCTTCAAAAACGTGGATTTATCAAGTATTTTCGCACAGAAAATTTGTGACAGAAGTTTATTTGCGTCATGTTCAGAAAATCATAACTTGGTCGATTTTCATCGTATCGAGCTGGTTCCGGCGCCAAAATTTCACAAATTGAGTTGGCTACATTTTCACAGGAGGTATCGAGTTTGAACGGTGTTCAAAAGGCCTTCGTTTTTTGCTCAGAGTGCGTGACACGCTGAAAATCCTGAATGCTGAATATTATTTCATCTGGACCGAAACTTCGAAAATTCATAACTCGGTCAATTTTTATCGGATTGAGCTCATATTTTTACACAAGGTCCCTGACTCATAGATCTACAACTTTGCTTCAAAAGTCGAGACCGAATTATGCACCGATCAATACCAGTTTTTTATTGAAGAACGTGTCAGAGTCGACACTGGAGCCCAAAATAAGTTTGTCTGAGCTGAAACTTCAAAAATTCATAACTAATTCACCGTTTATCCGATTGAGCCGATTTTCGGACAGGAGTTAGTTATCGATGTCGTCTACATTTTTTATTCACAATTCAACTTCGAAAATTGCACTTAAGTCCCTGCGATTTAGCCTGGAAAGTGACGAACTCAAGTGAACATTGGAGGCCCAATTGCACATTCAAAGCCCATTTTCTTTACCCTAATTTCCATTATATAATCACCTTCTTTTCACACAAACCAGAGAGGAGAAAAAGAGAGAAAAAACCTGGCCAGAACACTGTCAGAATATCAAATTCTTTCAAGAACCCTAAAACCTTGAAATCCTTATTACAAATCCCTCTCTCACTACAAACAAGCCATCACAGTTACAAACCAACACCTCACTACTTCTTCAGTAAGGGTAAGGCTGGCTTGATCTCCATGATCCAAAAGACATAAAAGCATTCATGTCACTAATTTTCCAGTAAGGGTAAGGTTGATTTGACCTCCATGATCAAAAGGGTATAATCATTCATACATGACATATTGTGCCTAAACATTAAATTTCTTCATATATTGGCTTTATTTGCATTTTATGATTTTATTTAATATGTTCATGAGATTCAACACTGCAGATTTAGACAGGATCCCATGCAGGTTCATTAAGGAACGTTGAGGCCAAAAGCCAAATGACCAAAAGCCAAAAGCCAAAAGCCAAAAGTCAAATGGCCAAAGTAGAACAACCTATGCATGAGAAGATTAAGGAACGTTGAGGCCAGAACACAAATGGACAACAGCCAGAACACAAATGGCCATGAAACTCAATCCAATGGCCAAAGAATGCAGACCACGGTACTCAGGAGTCAATAAACACGCACGTGATGCCAGAAAGTCAAACAAGGCTTTTTGTCTAATGGGCCAGAATACTTCAAAAAACCTCCCCTTGGGCCTGAAACCCCCCTTGGTTTGCATCCTTTTTAATTTATTTTCTTTTCTTTTCTAATTCTTTTTTAATTTATTTAATTGTTTTTTTTCACCATAAAATAATTTTCTATAATAAAAACAGAAAAATCAAAAATACAAATATCTTTAATTATTATTAATTTCATCACTAACCTATTTTTTGTAAATAAACTCTAACAATTAACTTAGTTTAATTTATGTTTATAAACTTTAATCTTTTTCTTAATAAGTAAAAAGTATCTAGAATTAGGTTTTTTTGACATATTCATCTTTTTCTTAAATAAATTATTAATCATCATTATTTATCATTATTATAAATTATCATTAATTTTGTAAATAAACATGTAAATAAATTAATTAACTAGTAAATTAGGTTAACTTTAATATTTTCATTAATAATTAAAATAATCTAGATTTAGGGTTTCCTTTTAATTCTTTTTCTTTATTTTTCATAAATACAAAAAACACAAAAACACTTTCTTTTCTTTAATTAAATAATTAATTGGACTTTAATTTAATTTAATTTCATGCAAAGGGTCAAAACCCCCGGACGTCCTAATTTTAATTCTTTTCACGCATTATTTCTTTCGATCATTATGTAACTATTTCTCAGATGTAATAGTAATTAGGTTTATCTTTCCGTCTTTACTTTCCGCATCTTTATCAAAAACGGGTCTTTGTAATTTGGCGATGTATAGACCCGCGCCTTGTAATAGCGTAGGATTTATCTTTCTGCATTTAAATTTCCGCACTTTTAAATTCTAATTGCATGAAAGAATGTATGGCTAATTAAAAACAAGCGTAGATCACCATGATACATGTACAAGATAAAACCTAACATGAAAACAACACACAAATTCACACACCACTCTTAGGGTACGCATCACTGTTGTCTTGCCCTCGAAACGTGGTCGTCGAGTATAGGACGTTTTAGTAAGTCCTTATGTCCATGACATGATCCAGTTGCCTCGAAACGGTTGCCTCGGAATTAAAAAGGATCAATAGCATAAGGGTAGCTTCTAAGGTGTCCTACTGTTGCTCTGGTGACCACACTGTCCCTACAAACAAATTGACCCGAACACCTCCAACGGTGGTGCTACCTACCTCTCAATGGTGGGATGGCACTACCTTAAGGACATTTACACAGCCTAATTCCTTAGGGTAGGTAGATGACTCATAGATACTTGCTCTAAAAAACAAATCAAAACTCTTTTCACACCGACACTTTCAAAAAGCTTTCAAAACAATTTTTCAAACACTCTTGAGGACCGATACAAGAGTCGATCTGAAATCTTTAAAACGAAACTTTTTCAAACTCACTCACGATTGAAAAGCAAACACTTTTGAAAACACAATGAGCAAGTATCTAAGAGCCCATGGATAACCATGGATAGAAAGGGTGCTAACACCTTCCCTTTCTATAAATCTACCTCCCTATGATCGGTGAATCTGGAACTGACTGTTTAACGCTGGTTCGCGAAATGTCGCGGAAGCAAGAGTCGCCACCGTCTTTTATTTTCTCCAAATGGAAAGGACAAAAGCACAGAAAAATTCCTTAAAGAGATTGCTCTCGGTTCGGGAGGTAGATTATAGAAAGGGAAGGTGTTAGCACCCTTTCTATCCATGGTTATCCATGGGCTCTTAGATACTTGCTCATTGTGTTTTCAAAAGTGGTTTATTTTCTTTTCAACTGTGGGTTTTAAAAAGTTTCTTTGAAAATTCCAGTTCGAATCTTTTATCGGTCCTCAAGAGTGTTTGAAAAATTGCTTTCGAAAGCTTTTTGAAAAGGTGTCGGTGTGAAAAATATTTTTGAATTTGTTTTGAAATTAGAGCAAGTATCTACGAGAACCTACCTACCCTAAGGAATTCGTCTGTGTAGATGTCCTTTAAAGTAGTGCCATCCCACCATTGAGAGGTAGGTAGCACCACCGTTGGAGGTGTTCGGGTCAATTCGAGGTTAGGGACATGGTGATCACCAGAGCAATGGGAAGACACCTTAGAAGCTACCCTCATGCCAGGTTCCCGGATCATGAGGACTTACTAAGACATCCTCTACTCGACGATCACCTTTCGAGGCAAGGCAACAGTGAGGCGTACCCTAGGGGTGGTGTGTGCGATTCGTGTGTCGTTTTCATTTGCATTTATCTTGTCATGTTATTGGTGTTCTACGCTTGTTTTTATTTTTGTCCATACATTCTTTCATGCCTTTGATTAACAGTTAAAAAGTTGCGAGAAAAGTAAATTCTAAGCTATTACAAATGGCGCGGGTCCACATCGCCAAAATTAAACCAGGACCCGATTTGACAGAAAAATAAAGAAAGTAAAAGAAAATAAGGAATTAAAAATGCGAGAAGTTAATTACAAGGCTTCGGGAGAGATACATAAATATTTAAACGAAATAAAATAAATATGCGAATTAATAAGAAATTAAAAACGAGGGCGTTGGACCCTTTTTGCAAAATCAAATTAATGATGGAGTTAATTAATTAAAAAAAGAAAGGAAATGTTTTTTGGTATTTTTTGGTATTTATGATTTAATATGAAAAAAAGAATTAATTAAAATAAATACTAACCCTAATTCTAATGGCTTTTAATTTATTAAGAAAATATTGAATTTTAACCTAAATTAACCCTAATTCTTATATACAAATTTAATTATAAAAAATAAATATTTAATTATTTAATTATTTATGAAAGAAAAAGAAAAGGATGAAAATTATTAATTAAACCCTAATTCTATTTTTTTTAGATTTTTATTAAAAGGATTAAAATTAAAACCTAATTTAAAACTAAATTTAATTACATGCAAATTTATTTATGAAAATACTAAAATAAAAATTATTTATTGTTTTTTCTCTTTTCCTGATTTTTTGATGTTTTTTATATCTTGTGAAAATAATAAATTAATTAAATACAAGAATTAAAATAAAAATAGAAATAATGTAAAAGAAAATATTTAAACAAAGCAAACCTAGGGGGGTGTCAGTCCCCAATGTGGAGGTATGGCCTTTAGCAATCTGGCCCATTTAAATTCCTGGCCTGGTGGACTTTTTTAGAACGCGTGTACACGCGTTGACCAGGGTGCATTGTGTTCTCCAATCCATGGCCTTTGATCTGATGCTCCAGGACGCGTGGCCGCTTGATTTTGTGGGTGTATCATGGGACAATAACATTGAACCTGCATAGGAATATTAATTGGAAAAAAATATGTGGAAAGGGTGGGGACCTGGGATCGAACCCAGGTCCTGAACATCACCAGTCAACACGCGCGCCACTGAGCCAATTCATGTGTTTTGTATATTAAATAAACTAAGAATAATATAATAAGAAAACAATGGTTAGTGGTAATCAGCGCGCGAAATTCAAACTAGCCTATCACATCTCGCCACTTCATCGTCTCCTTCGTTGGTTTTCTTTTTCCTGAAATACACAAAACATTGGCAACGGTTTTCACGCGTTGCCTAAGACACCATACAAGAAAATAGCGATTAAGCATGGAACGCTCATAAATTGGGCGCGACACATGGATTCTCTTCGTCCAGACGCGCTCGTTTTAATGGTCAAGGTCCCAAGTCTCAATTTTTCCTTATTTGAAAAGCCCTAATCCAAGGTCCTGTAAACCCTAGAAATTGACAATGGTAGAATCGTATACAATGCATAATAATTCAATCAAATCACATGGTTAGCTTTAGAATCATACAAGGAACATGAATCAAACATTAAAAAAGGCTAAATGCGCATGAATTGGAATGCACGATTATGAAAAAAAAGTGAGAAAGGTTAGCTTCTGTACAACGATTCAAGAGGTTATGTTTGATGTTTTTGATCCAGGAAGATTGCTTGAGGTCTTAGGAGTGCAATGGGATGAAAATTTCGCCTTGAATCGTCCTGCAAAGATGTTTTCAGTTATGAGTTTTTTGCCAAAAATTCCAAGTTTGCTGAATGGTTTCTAGCGCAGCTTTATGGTCCTTCTGATTAGGGTTTCGTTCTAGCTTATGTATTGAGTGAATTAGGTTAACAATTCTGATCAAAATCTTTCATTCATGGATTTTGAGATTTGATTTTCAAGATCTTTTTTCCAAATATTTTCCATGTGTTTTTTGTACAAATCATATCAATTCTCTCCAAATCTTTCCATATTGGATCATGCACGAGTTATTGAGTGGATTTCATGCAAAAAAGGATTGTAAAACTTAGGTTAAATATTTTCCATGTATTTAATTTGATTTAAATGAATTATTATAAATAAAAATTCAAATAAATAAATAAAAAATGAAGAAATACTTCCCTTTGGGCCAAGTGGTCGTGCACATGCCATGGATGATGAATTATGGAAGAAAAATGGGCCCATTAGCAATTTTAGGTCATTTGAATCAATGTTGACTTTTCAAAATATCCAAAACTTTCCCAACTTCCACACGGCATAACTTGCTCAATTTTTAAGCTTTGCTCATGTTCTTGGACATTTTGGAAAGGTCTTTGAGTCCTCTAACCAATGTCTTTGGTCCCATGTCATTTTGATTTACTAATCTCAAGTTATGGCCTTTGACTTAAAGTCCCTTTTTGTTGACTTTTGAAAATGACCTATAATGTTGAAATTGATAACTTTTTGTGAGAGCATTTCTTGGACTTGAAGTATGAATATGAGTTGTAGGAAATGCCTTTCTATTCAAAATGAGCTTTGGATGGAATTTTTCTGATAATCCATGTGAAAGTTATGCCCTGGTCAATTTACAGTTGACTTTTTCAGCTGTCCAAATAAGGAAACTTTTGCATCTTGATGATTTCTGAGCCAAATTTTGAGAATCATGATCAAGCATTGATCAAATGATGTTTGTGGCTTCAAAATGAGATGTTGACCAAAAATTTGAACTTTTGACTGTCAAATGACCATTTTGCCCCTACAGTTGACTGTAGTGCAATTTAGGGTTTTGACTGTGCAATTTTGTGCTGAAAGTCTTGAAACTTGATATGAGGATGCTTGACCATATTTGTAGGCATGTGGGACTTGATTGAACTTTTGAAAACTTCATTCTCTTGATCAGACCACAAACCCTAATTTTGGCTGCTTAGGAGGCCCTTGCACTGTGCAACCCTTGGGGAATTTTGAAGCTTGACTTGGCAATTTCTTGAAGAATATGGGAGGGCAAATTTTGGGGTACAACAGTTGCCCCTGTTCAATCTTCTTAGACCTGAGGATGCAGATTGGCTGATGTGCCTTTCGTAATCTGAGGGTAGAAGATGATTGAACACTAGAGTGCCCAGAAATTTGCGCTCACATAGTAGCAGTGCGATGGGAATGGGCTTACAGATGCCATTTAGAGGTTGATCGCGTAAGAGATTCCTTAGCGAGAACCTGCATACCTGCAAAAGAAAAATGAGTACCTGACACGTTGCAGGAGTTGGTTTTCAGATGCTTAGTATAGATGTGTCCTGACTGGTTACAGGAGCTGGATCTGGAGCTTCAAACGGTGATGAATGAACCAGGGGTGGTTACTACCTCAGCATGAACAGTGGGAGAACCTTGGGTGACTTTAACTTCAACAATGCTCGTTGAGAAAATCTTGGTGGGAATTACCATCTTCGCAGTATCGGGAAGAGAACCAAAGGAAATTATAATCTGAAAGGGAATTACATCTCACGCACCGTCGGGGAGAACCATGGGAAATTATAATCTGAAAGGGAATTACATCTCACGCACCGTCGGGGAGAGAACCATAGGAAATTATAATCTCAAAAGGAATTATCACCTCACGCACCGTCGGGGAGGGAACCATAGGAAATTATAACCTAAAAGGAATTATCACCTCACGCACCGTCGGGGAGGGAACCATAGGAAATTATAACCTAAAAGGGAATTACATCTCACGCACCATCGGGGAGAGGACCATAGGAAATTATAACCTAAAAGGGAATTACATCTCACGCACCGTCGGGGAGAGGACCATAGGAAATTATAACCTAAAAGGGAATTACATCTCACGCACCGTCGGGGAGAGGACCATAGGAAATTATAACCTAAAAGGGAATTACATCTCACGCACCGTCGGGGAGAGGACCATAGGAAATTATAACCTAAAAGGGAATTACATCTCACGCACCGTCGGGGAGAGGACCATAGGAAATTATAACCTAAAAGGGAATTACATCTCACGCACCGTCGGGGAGAGGACCATAGGAAATTATAACCTAAAAGGGAATTACATCTCACGCACCGTCGGGGAGAGGACCATAGGAAATTATAACCTAAAATAAAGACCTAATAACTTCTACTGAGTCTTCATCAGAAAAATCTGTTGGGAGTCGATTTAGCTGGACTAGAGAAGGCCTTGGACTGGATAAGAAATCTTTAGAGTCGATTAACTGAACCGGTCTAGGTCTTGAAATATGATTGAGAATTTAACTGAATCTTTCCTGAAAGGTAAAAGTCAGTCATATGCAATGCATGATATGGATCAAGCAATGATGTTCTTAACATAAATGAGATTTGTATGATATGATGCGTCTATGCATGCTATAATGATGTATGTGATGTTTATGTATGTATGTTTTCGTCTAGGAAAGTAGATCCTTGACGGGTGCCGGGAAGTCATATCCTGGGCTGATATTGAAGAATAAGCTTTCGCTTCCGCTGGGGATGATAGTTGCAAGAATACCGGTAGGAGAAGATAACTTCGTTGAGGAATAAACTTGGCGAATGGAAGATTCTGCGGGGAGAAAAGTACTCTAACGATCTTGCTGGGGAGCGATACTCTGTGGGGAGAGGGATACTTTGCTGAGTTGTTGATAATAACTTGCTGGGGATACCCTTGCTGTATTGGAAGTGCTGATAGATTTCGCTGGGGATAAGAAGACTTCGTCGAGGACGCTCTTTCCGTGGCTTTTGACTGAGGATAACCCAGTTATATCCTGTTAAGGAAATAACTCTTTGAATAAAGTCGGGTGACGCGTTCGTGCTCTGCGAGGGATAAGCTTCCAGAATCTACTGGGGATGAGCTTACTGCTTGGGGAGATGAATTCCAACTTTCCTGGGGAAACTGGGTTGGACTCTCCTGGGGAGATTTTGAACTGCAGGGAAGTGATTCCTTTGGATGTTGATATACCGCCGGGGAACAATCTTTAGATCAAGACTGCCCGGGATTCTTGTTAAGAATATGCATACATGCTGATGGGGAATGTTGAGATCTATTGGAGGATACTCAACTTCTTTGAGATTTGATAACTCTGCTTGGAGAGAGTGTACTGACTTGCTTACTCTCTGGGGAATTAGGATATCTGGTTATGTTCTTTAGCTGAACCTACCTTGGTACCTTGGAGGATAGAACAATCAGATTGCTTAAACCACCCGTTATTGCCCCTGTTTCTATGGGGGGGCACATGTGGGATGCTGATAATTGTTGAGGGTCAAACCTTCTTCTGGTAGGCAGGTGACAAGATGACAGGACATAGTCGTACGCTTTTGATCCCTAACTTTTTCCTGGACCGCCCTTTCGGGTTTTCAGTCCATCGGGATACCCATTTTTGCCCAAGCCGCCTTTTCAGGTTTTCGACTTGCCGGGTGTACAGATTTTTCATTTCATCCCTTCATTTTGCCCGAACCCTTTTGGTTCGCCGGGAAGCCCTTACTTTTGCCTAGGTATGTCAACCTAGCGGGTCTTTGATTGTGCGTAGTATTTTTTCGACTATGTCCATGCTCTCAGAATGTAGGGACTTGCCCTTGTTAGGAGTGTTTTGCCATGCCACCACAAGGGATTTGATCAGGCAAGATTCGTTGTTGGAATGCCTCAAGTGACTTAGGCGGAGATTTGCCCCAGGCTATTTGGCCTTTGAGAGATTCTCTGAATCTTGATTGGATTGCCCCAGATTATGGACAATGATCATGTCGTGCCCCTTGATTGGAGGTACTTCTGTTCATTAGGCATTTGTCGTGCGAATTTCTGCTGTTCAAACAAAAAGTCATATGCAAACAAAGTTATGTTAAAAATGCAAAGCCCATGTCTGTCTTGAAAATTTTGAAAATGCATTCTTTTTTCATAAAACAAAGGATTGTTTGTAAAACGTGATGTCAACTCCGTATTTACCGTAAGCCTTAAGGAGTCAGGATACCTTTCGTAACAGTATGCTTTCGAACTAACCCATGCTTCAGCTAGGACTTTTAAGGGTTATAACGTGGCCTGGTTCACGGTTTAAGAAACAAAGGATAAAGGCTCAAATTATATTTGTACCCACCCGCTCTTCGTGATGTTCTCCAAACCTAAACTCAGTTGATCATACGTTAGACCTTGTTTGAGTCTTTGCTTTGATTTACCAGTGATGATTCAGATATTGATGATTTATTATGAATAGGCAGTCATTCCTTTTTTTGTTGAGGGTTTGTAAGACCTCTTTCTTGATTCTTGTTATCCCTTTCTTTTTTTGCCTGAACTGTTTCCTTTTTTTGGAATTGCAGTCAGCGGGATGCCCCAGTTTTGTAAGTCTCCTTCATGGGTTTTGACTTAATGGGCTTTTTTATTTTGAGAGATATAATGACTGCCTGTCCTTCTTGATTATTCGGAACCATCACTGTCTTTTGTTTATTTAAGGACCTCTTTGGTGCCATTCGTTATGCACTTGGATCAACTGAGAGACTACCCTGCCCCAGGTTATGATAAAGGGTTTTAATTTTTGAAAAGAAAAACTCCTACTTCTTTGGCTCAGAGGGGTTGACGAGGGATTATCATCCTTATAACTCCAGTGTTTAGGGATTGAAACAATGCCTGTACCTCATCAGCGGGGTCTGTTCAAAAGCATACTGTAAATGTCATGATATCGTTTTCGTCATCCTCCCTCAAAAGGCTTAGAATTATTAATTGAGAGTTGACATCAGAAAGAAAAAAAATATGAAAATAATTTGCGTATAGTGAATACGAATATATTGCTTCAAAACAGACATATGCGATGCATTAATGGAATAACAATGTTTAATCATGAATAAATGTTTGAACAATCAAAGCACAACACAACTTGAACATTCGAATGAACAAAAGTTTCCTAGTCTCAGAGCTTGTCACTTCAAAAGGTGAGCCTTGGAGGGATGGTAGAAAAATTCAGCCTGACCATCTTGTGTGAGTTCCAGTGCTCCTTCATCAATTAGGTCCTGAATCTTATTCTTCAAAGCCCAACAATCCTCTGTAGCATGCCCCGGGCTATCAGAATGATAAGCGCAGCGAGCGTTGGGGTTATACTTTGGTGACGTTGTATTTTGAAACTTCGGAGCCTCTTTTAGAGTTACCCGCTTGGTCTCCAGCAACTGTGGCAATATCTGGGATAAGGTCATGCTGAGCCGAGTGAACTGCCTTCTCTCGCTCTTTTGTTGGTTGCGATGTTGAATTTGTGACACTGGAGCCGTTTGGGAAGCTCTCTCCTTGCCTCTTTGTCTCAAAGATGGTCGAACGATGACTGGCTTTTTACCCTTAGACTTTTGCCCCAGCTGGTTACCCTGAAGCAGTTGGTTGACGAGAAACCAGAGCTCAGCTTGTCTTTGAGCTAACCCTTGAATGGCAGTCACCTGCCCCAGCATCTGGACCTTCAATGCATCCACCTCAGCTTGTAGGTGTTTCAGCCTTTCATCCTCAGCACTGTTCCTGACAAAGGTCTCCATGAGAAGTGTCCTCAGCTCCTCCTGCCCTTTGGATAGGTTCAGAAGGATTTCCCCGAACCGAGTCTCTTGAGCAAGAAGGTCCTGGTTGTCTGGTTGGAAGGCCATTGCTGAAATAAACAGCGAGAAAGGTAAGTGACCTGCAACAAAGATACCTGTTATGTAATGATGTGTATGACATGCATGCAATGTTTTCAAGGACCTCGCGGGGTAAACAAGAAAATTTGTTAGCATTGGAATTTATAGCTTGATTGAAGGACACCCATATTGTTGAGAACTCTTCTTCAAGGGTCAAAGGCTCACCATATCCAGTGGGTCATAGCCTCGGACTTTAGTCATCATGTTGGTTTTGATTTCCAAACAACCTTGGTTAGGGGAACCTTCTTCAGGAGTCAAAGCTCACCATATCAAGTGGGTCATAGCCCCTGACTTTAGTCATCATGTCTGGTTTTGATTTCCAAACAACCTTCGTTAGGGGAACCTTCTTCAGGAGTCAAAGCTCACCATATCAAGTGGGTCATAGCCTCTGACTCGAGTTATCATGTTTTGGCTGGAGGAAAATAAATCCCCTTTTGCCCCTTGCTGGACAGTTTGATTCATCATGTCCTGCATCACAGACCCTTGAGATCCTTGAAATGGGTTAGGATGTATGCAATGGTATGATGTTATGGTATGCATGGGGTAATGTAAGTGACCCTGTTGTGAGTCCCAATTAAGGACTGTAAATAAAACCTGCAGGAAACTCAAGTAAAAGTTGTCATGAGTCCCAATTAAGGACTAAAACAACACCTGCAATAAACTCGGTAAACCTTGTTATGAGTCCCAGTTAAGGACTATAAACAAAACCTGCAAGTAGCTTATGTGTCAGATAACACGCATGCAATTAGTCAAGTACGAAGGCACACAAGTCACACAAACGAGCCCTTAGAGTTTAGGCCAGCATGAGGTCTAGGTGTTACCCTCTTTCAGTTGGTTGGTTCATACCTGTCCTATCAAAGTAACCGGGTTCTTAGAGGATCCCAATATCATTGACTACCCTCAATCGGTCATAACTCCAGCATCCCAATCTTTTCTTGCAGCCAGAACCATCACGAGAGTTTAGCCTCAATGGGCGTAGCATACTGCTACTGTTCTAATGGCCAAGTTGTGTCATTTAAGGTTCTAAGGTTGTTGGTGCTTAATGACTCCTCAGAAGACCCATATTCTCCTCGTTGCAACACAAGGGATATCGGTACAGACCAAGGTGCCACACCAACGTAGCCACTGTTTCACCCGTGTCGGTCTACGCCGGACAGGTCCCTCACAGCTTATGCTACCTAAACAGGGTATCCCCATATCCGGGTTAGGATCTATGTAACTCCCATGCAACCCACAAATTTAAAGCAGACAAGTCAATACAATTGAAAACACAATTATGAACTAACCCTAAGGTACACCTCACTTTATAAAGAGTCCCCAGCAGAGTCGCCAGTTCTGTGATCGGTGGATCTGGAACTGACTGTTTAACGCTGGTTCGCGAAATGTCGCGGAAGCAAGAGTCGCCACCGTCTTTTATTTTCTCCAAATGGAAAGGACAAAAGCACAGAAAAATTCCTTAAAGAGATTGCTCTCGGTTCGTGAGGTAGATTATATAAAGGGAAGGTGTTAGCACCCTTTCTATCCATGGTTATCTATGGGCTCTTAGATACTTGCTCATTGTGTTTTCAAAAGTGGTTTATTTGCTTTTCAACTGTGGGTTTTAAAAATTTTCTTTGAAAATTCCAGTTCGACTCTTGTATCGGTCCTCAAGAGTGTTTGAAAAATTGCTTTCGAAAGCTTTTTGAAAAGGTGTCGGTGTGAAAAGTATTTTTGAATTTGTTTTGAAATTAGAGCAAGTATCTACGAGAACCTACCTACCCTAAGGAATTCGTCTGTGTAGATGTCCTTTAAAGTAGTGCCATCCCACCATTGAGAGGTAGGTAGCACCACCGTTGGAGGTGTTCGGGTCAATTCGAGGTTAGGGACATGGTGATCACCAGAGCAATGGGAAGACACCTTAGAAGCTACCCTCATGCCAGGTTCCCGGATCGTGAGGACTTACTAAGACATCCTCTACTCGACGATCACCTTTCGAGGCAAGGCAACAGTGAGGCGTACCCTAGGGGTGGTGTGTGCGATTCGTGTGTCGTTTTCATTTGCATTTATCTTGTCATGTTATTGGTGTTCTACGCTTGTTTTTATTTTTGTCCATACATTCTTTCATGCCTTTGATTAACAGTTAAAAAGTTGCGAGAAAAGTAAATTCTAAGCTATTACAAATGGTGCGGGTCCATATCGCCAAAATTAAACCAGGACCCGATTTGACAGAAAAATAAAGAAAGTAAAAGAAAATAAGGAATTAAAAATGCGAGAAGTTAATTACAAGGCTTCGGGAGAGATACATAAATATTTAAACGAAATAAAATAAATATGCGAATTAATAAGAAATTAAAAACGAGGGCGTTGGACCCTTTTTGCAAAATCAAATTAATGATGGAGTTAATTAATTAAAAAAAGAAAGGAAAAGTTTTTTGGTATTTATGATTTAATATGAAAAAAAGAATTAATTAAAATAAATACTAACCCTAATTCTAATGGCTTTTAATTTATTAAGAAAATATTGAATTTTAACCTAAATTAACCCTAATTCTTATATACAAATTTAATTATAAAAAATAAATATTTAATTATTTAATTATTTATGAAAGAAAAAGAAAAGGATGAAAATTATTAATTAAACCCTAATTCTATTTTTTTTAGATTTTTATTAAAAGGATTAAAATTAAAACCTAATTTAAAACTAAATTTAATTACATGCAAATTTATTTATGAAAATACTAAAATAAAAATTATTTATTGTTTTTTCTCTTTTCCTGATTTTTTGATGTTTTTTATATCTTGTGAAAATAATAAATTAATAAAATACAAGAATTAAAATAAAAATAGAAATAATGTAAAAGAAAATATTTAAACAAAGCAAACCTAGGGGGGTGTCAGTCCCCAATGTGGAGGTATGGCCTTTAGCAATCTGGCCCATTTAAATTCCTGGCCTGGTGGACTTTTTTAGAACGCGTGTACACGCGTTGACCAGGGTGCATTGTGTTCTCCAATCCATGGCCTTTGATCTGATGCTCCAGGACGCGTGGCCGCTTGATTTTGTGGGTGTATCATGGGACAACAACATTGAACCTGCATAGGAATATTAATTGGAAATAAATATGTGGAAAGGGTGGGGACCTGGGATCGAACCCAGGTCCTGAACATCACCAGTCAACACGCGCGCCACTGAGCCAATTCATGCGTTTTGTATATTAAATAAACTAAGAATAATATAATAAGAAAACAATGGTTAGTGGTAATCAGCGCGCGAAATTCAAACTAGCCTATCACATCTCACCACTTCATCGTCTCCTTCGTTGGTTTTCTTTTTCCTGAAATACACAAAACATTGGCAACGGTTTTCACGCGTTGCCTAAGACACCATACAAGAAAATAGCGATTAAGCATGGAACGCTCATAAATTGGGCGCGACACATGGATTCTCTTCATCCAGACGCGCTCGTTTTAATGGTCAAGGTCCCAAGTCTCAATTTTTCCTTATTTGAAAAGCCCCAATCCAAGGTCCTGTAAACCCTAGAAATTGACAATGGTAGAATCGTATACAATGCATAATAATTCAATCAAATCACATGGTTAGCTTTAGAATCATACAAGGAACATGAATCAAACATTAAAAAAGGCTAAATGCGCATGAATTGGAATGCACGATTATGAAAAAAAAGTGAGAAAGGTTAGCTTCTGTACAACGATTCAAGAGGTTATGTTTGATGTTTTTGATCCAGGAAGATTGCTTGAGGTCTTAGGAGTGCAATGGGATGAAAATTTCGCCTTGAATCGTCCTGCAAAGATGTTTTCAGTTATGAGTTTTTTGCCAAAAATTCCAAGTTTGCTGAATGGTTTCTAGCGCAGCTTTATGGTCCTTCTGATTAGGGTTTCGTTCTAGCTTATGTATTGAGTGAATTAGGTTAACAATTCTGATCAAAATCTCTTTCATTCATGGATTTTGAGATTTGATTTTCAAGATCTTTTTTCCAAATATTTTCCATGTGTTTTTTGTACAAATCATATCAATTCTCTCCAAATCTTTCCATATTGGATCATGCACGAGTTATTGAGTGGATTTCATGCAAAAAAGGATTGTAAAACTTAGGTTAAATATTTTCCATGTATTTAATTTGATTTAAATGAATTATTATAAATAAAAATTCAAATAAATAAATAAAAAATGAAGAAATACTTCCCTTTGGGCCAAGTGGTCGTGCACATGCCATGGATGATGAATTATGGAAGAAAAATGGGCCCATTAGCAATTTTAGGTCATTTGAATCAATGTTGACTTTTCAAAATATCCAAAACTTTCCCAACTTCCACAAGGCATAACTTGCTCAATTTTTAAGCTTTGCTCATATTCTTGGACATTCTGGAAAGGTCTTTGAGTCCTCTAACCAATGTCTTTGGTCCCATGTCATTTTGATTTACCAATCTCAAGTTATGGCCTTTGACGTAAAGTCCCTTTTTGTTGACTTTTGAAGATGACCTATAATGTTGAAATTGATAACTTTTTGTGAGAGCATTTCTTGGACTTGAAGTATGAAGATGAGTTGTAGTAAATGCCTTTCTCTTCAAAATGAGCTTTGGATGGAATTTTTCTAATAATCCATGTGAAAGTTATGCCCTGGTCAATTTACAGTTGACTTTTTCAGCTGTCCAAATAAGGAAACTTTTGCATCTTGATGATTTCTGAGCCAAATTTTGAGAATCATGATCAAGCATTGATCAAATGATGTTTGTGGCTTCAAAATGAGATGTTGACCAAAAATTTGAACTTTTGACTGTCAAATGACCATTTTGCCCCTACAGTTGACTGTAGTGCAATTTAGGGTTTTGACTGTGCAATTTTGTGCTGAAAGTATTGAAACTTGATATGAGGATGCTTGACCATATTTGTAGGCATGTGGGACTTGATTGAACTTTTGAAAACTTCATTCTCTTGATCAGACCACAAACCCTAATTTTGGCTGCTTAGGAGGCCCTTGCACTGTGCAACCCTTGGGGAATTTTGAAGCCTGACTTGGCAATTTCTTGAAGAATATGGGAGGGAAAATTTTGGGGTACAATAGTTGCCCCTGTTCACTCTTCTTAGACCTGAGGATGCAGATTGGCTGATGTGCCTTTCGTAATCCGGGGGTAGAAGATGATTGAACACTAGAGTGCCCAGAAATTTGCGCTCACATAGTAGCAGTGCGATGGGAATGGGCTTATAGATGCCATTTAGAGGTTGATCGCGTAAGAGATTCCTTAGCGAGAACCTGCATACCTGCAAAAGAAAAATGAGTACCTGACACGTTGCAGGAGCTGGTTTTCAGATGCTTAGTATAGATGTGTCCTGACTGGTTACAGGAGCTGGATCTGGAGCTTCAAACGGTGATGAATGAACCAGGGGTGGTTACTACCTCAGCATGAACAGTGGGAGAACCTTGGGTGACTTTAACTTCAACAATGCTCGTTGAGAAAATCTTGGTGGGAATTACCATCTTCGCAGTATCGGGAAGAGAACCAAAGGAAATTATAATCTGAAAGGGAATTACATCTCACGCACCGTCGGGGAGAACCATAGGAAATTATAATCTGAAAGGGAATTACATCTCACGCACCGTCGGGGAGAGAACCATAGGAAATTATAATCTCAAAAGGAATTATCACCTCACGCACCGTCGGGGAGGGAACCATAGGAAATTATAACCTAAAACGAATTATCACCTCACCCACCGTCGGGGAGGGAACCATAGGAAATTATAACCTAAAAGGGAATTACATCTCACGCACCGTCGGGGAGAGGACCATAGGAAATTATAACCTAAAAGGGAATTACATCTCACGCACCGTCGGGGAGAAGACCATAGGAAATTATAACCTAAAAGGGAATTACATCTCACGCACCGTCGGGGAGAGGACCATAGGAAATTATAACCTAAAAGGGAATTACATCTCACGCACCGTCGGGGAGAGGACCATAGGAAATTATAACCTAAAAGGGAATTACATCTCACGCACCGTCGGGGAGAGGACCATAGGAAATTATAACCTAAAAGGGAATTACATCTCACGCACCGCCGGGGAGAGGACCATAGGAAATTATAACCTAAAAGGGAATTACATCTCACGCACCGTCGGGGAGAGGACCATAGGAAATTATAACCTAAAAGGGAATTACATCTCACGCACCGTCGGGGAGAGGACCATAGGAAATTACAACCTAAAATAAAGACCTAATAACTTCTACTGAGTCTTCATCAGAAAAATCTGTTGGGAGTCGATTTAGCTGGACTAGAGAAGGCCTTGGACTGGATAAGAAATCTTTAGAGTCGATTAACTTAACCGGTCTAGGTCTTGAAATATGATTGAGAATTTAACTGAATCTTTCCTGAAAGGTAAAAGTCAGTCATATGCAATGCATGATATGGATCAAACAATGATGTTCTTAACATAAATGAGATTTGTATGATATGATGCGTCTATGCATGCTATAATGATGTATGTGATGTTTATGTATGTATGTTTTTGTCTAGGAAAGTAGATCCTTGACGGGTGCCGGGAAGTCATATCCTGGGCTGATATTGAAGAATAAGCTTTCGCTTCCGCTGGGGATGATAGTTGCAAGAATACCGGTAGGAGAAGATAACTTCGTTGAGGAATAAACTTGGCGAATGGAAGATTCTGCGGGGAGAAAAGTACTCTGACAATCTTGCTGGGGAGCGATACTCTGTGGGGAGAGGGATACTTTGCTGAGTTGTTGATAATAACTTGCTGGGGATACCCTTGCTGTATTGGAAGTGCTGATAGATTTCGCTGGGGATAAGAAGACTTCGTCGAGGACGCTCTTTCCGTGGCTTTTGACTGAGGATAACCCAGTTATATCCTGTTAAGGAAATAACTCTTTGAATAAAGCCGGGTGACGCGTTCGTGCTCTGCGAGGGATAAGCTTCCAGAATCTACTGGGGATGAGCTTACTGCTTGGGGAGATGAATTCCAACTTTCCTGGGGAAACTGGGTTGGACTCTCCTGGGGAGATTTTGAACTGCAGGGAAGTGATTCCTTTGGATGTTGATATACCACCGGGGAACAATCTTTAGATCAAGACTGCCTGGGATGCTTGTTAAGAATATGCATACATGCTGCTGGGGAACGTTGAGATCTATTGGAGGATACTCAACTTCTTTGAGATTTGATAACTCTGCTTGGAGAGAGTGTACTGACTTGCTTACTCTCTGGGGAATTAGGATATCTGGTTATGTTCTTTAGCTGAACCTACCTTGGTACCTTGGAGGATAGAACAATCAGATTGCTTAAACCACCCGTTATTGCCCCTGTTTCTATGGGGGGGCACATGTGGGATGCTGATAATTGTTGAGGGTCAAACCTTCTTCTGGTAGGCAGGTGACAAGATGACAGGACATAGTCGTACGCTTTTGATCCCTAAATTTTGCCTGGACCGCCCTTTTGGGTTTTCAGTCCATCGGGATACCCATTTTTGCCCAAGCCGCCTTTTCAGGTTTTCGACTTGCCGGGTGTACAGATTTTTCATTTCATCCCTTCATTTTGCCCGAACCCTTTTGGTTCGCCGGGAAGCCCTTACTTTTGCCTAGGTATGTCAACCTAGCGGGTCTTTGATTGTGCGTAGTATTTTTTCGACTATGTCCATGCTCTCAGAATGTAGGGACTTGCCCTTGTTAGGAGTGTTTTGCCATGCCACCACAAGGGATTTGATCAGGCAAGATTCGTTGTTGGAATGCCACAAGTGACTTAGGCGGAGATTTGCCCCAGGCTATTTGGCCTTTGAGAGATTCTCCGAATCTTGATTGGATTGCCCCAGATTATGGACAATGATCATGCTGTGCCCCTTGATTGGAGGTACTTCTGTTCATTAGGCATTTGTCGTGCGAATTTCTGCTGTTCAAACAAAAATTCATATGCAAACAAAGTTATGTTAAAAATGCAAAGCCCATGTCTGTCTTGAAAATTTTGAAAATGCATTCTTTTTTCATAAAACAAAGGATTGTTTGTAAAACGTGATGTCAACTCCGTATTTACCGTAAGCCTTAAGGAGTCAGGATACCTTTCGTAACAGTATGCTTTCGAACTAACCCATGCTTCAGCTAGGACTTTTAAGGGTTATAACGTGGCCTGGTTCACGGTTTAAGAAACAAAGGATAAAGGCTCAAATTATATTTGTACCCACCCGCTCTTCGTGATGTTCTCCAAACCTAAACTCAGTTGATCATACGTTAGACCTTGTTTGAGTCTTTGCTTTGATATACCAGTGATGACTCAGATATTGATGATTTATTCTGAATAGGCAGTCATTCCTTTTTTTGTTGAGGGTTTGTAAGACCTCTTTCTTGATTCTTGTTATCCCTTTCTTTTTTTGCCTGAACTGTTTCCTTTTTTTGGAATTGCAGTCAGCGGGATGCCCCAGTTTTGTAAGTCTCCTTCATGGGTTTTGACTTAATGGGCTTTTTTATTTTGAGAGATATAATGACTGCCTGTCCTTCTTGATTATTCGGAACCATCACTGTCTTTTGTTTATTTAAGGACCTCTTTGGTGCCATTCGTTATGCACTTGGATCAACTGAGAGACTACCCTGCCCCAGGTTATGATAAAGGGTTTTAATTTTCGAAAAGAAAAACTCCTACTTCTTTGGCTCAGAGGGGTTGACGAGGGATTATCATCCTTATAACTCCAGTGTTTAGGGATTGAAACAATGCATGTACCTCATCAGCGGGGTCTGTTCAAAAGCATATTGTAAATGTCATGATATCGTTTTCGTCATCCTCCCTCAAGAGGCTTAGAATTATTAATTGAGAGTTGACATCAGAAAGAAAAAAAATATGAAAATAATTTGCGTATAGTGAATACGAATATATTGCTTCAAAACAGACATATGCGATGCATTAATGGAATAACAATGTTTAATCATGAATAAATGTTTGAACAATCAAAGCACAACACAACTTGAACATTCGAATGAACAAAAGTTTCCTAGTCTCAGAGCTTGTCACTTCAAAAGGTGAGCCTTGGAGGGATGGTAGAAAAATTCAGCCTGACCATCTTGTGTGAGTTCCAGTGCTCCTTCATCAATCAGGTCCTGAATCTTATTCTTCAAAGCCCAACAATCCTCTGTAGCATGCCCCGGGCTATCAGAATGATAAGCGCAGCGAGCGTTGGGGTTATACTTTGGTGACGTTGTATTTTGAAACTTCGGAGCCTCTTTTAGAGTTACCCGCTTGGTCTCCAGCAACTGTGGCAATATCTGGGATAAGGTCATGCTGAGCCGAGTGAACCGCCTTCTCTCGCTCTTTTGTTGGTTGCGATGTTGAATTTGTGACACTGGAGCCGTTTAGGAAGCTCTCTCCTTGCCTCTTTGTCTCAAAGATGGTCGAACGATGACTGGCTTTTTACCCTTAGACTTTTGCCCCAGCTGGTTACCCTGAAGCAGTTGGTTGACGAGAAACCAGAGCTCAGCTTGTCTTTGAGCTAACCCTTGAATGGCAGTCACCTGCCCCATCATCTAGACCTTCAATGCATCCACCTCAGCTTGTAGGTGTTTCAGCCTTTCATCCTCAGCACTGTTCCTGACAAAGGTCTCCATGAGAAGTGTCCTCAGCTCCTCCTGCCCTTTGGATAGGTTCAGAAGGATTTCCCCGAACCGAGTCTCTTGAGCAAGAAGGTCCTGGTTGTCTGGTTGGAATGCCATTGCTGAAATAAACAGCGAGAAAGGTAAGTGACCTGCAACAAAGATACATGTTATGTAATGATGTGTATGACATGCATGCAATGTTTTCAAGGACCTCGCGGGGTAAACAAGAAAATTTGTTAGCATTGGAATTTATAGCTTGATTGAAGGACACCCATATTGTTGAGAACTCTTCTTCAAGGGTCAAAGGCTCACCATATCCAGTGGGTCATAGCCTCAGACTTTAGTCATCATGTTGGTTTTGATTTCCAAACAACCTTGGTTAGGGGAACCTTCTTCAGGAGTCAAAGCTCACCATATCAAGTGGGTCATAGCCCCTGACTTTAGTCATCATGTCTGGTTTTGATTTCCAAACAACCTTGGTTAGGGGAACCTTCTTCAGGAGTCAAAGCTCACCATATCAAGTGGGTCATAGCCTCTGACTCGAGTTATCATGTTTTGGCTGGGGGAAAATAAATCCCCTTTTGCCCCTTGCTGGACAGTTTGATTCATCATGTCCTGCATCACAGACCCTTGAGATCCTTGAAATGGGTTAGGATGTATGCAATGGTATGATGTTATGGTATGCATGGGGTAATGTAAGTGACCCTGTTGTGAGTCCCAATTAAGGACTGTAAATAAAACCTGCAGGAAACTCAAGTAAAAACTGTCATGAGTCCCAATTAAGGACTAAAACAACACCTGCAAGAAACTCGGTAAACCTTGTTATGAGTCCCAGTTAAGGACTATAAACAAAACCTGCAAGTAGCTTATGTGTCAGATAACACGCATGCAATTAGTCAAGTACGAAGGCACACAAGTCACACAAACGAGCCCTTAGAGTTTAGGCCAGCATGAGGTCTAGGTGTTACCCTCTTTCAGTTGGTTGGTTCATACCTGTCCTATCAAAGTAACCGGGTTCTTAGAGGATCCCAATATCATTGACTACCCTCAATCGGTCATAACTCCAGCATCGCAATCTTTTCTTGCAGCCAGAACCATCACGAGAGTTTAGCCTCAATGGGCGTAGCATACTGCTACTGTTCTAATGGCCAAGTTGTGTCATTTAAGGTTCTAAGGTTGTTGGTGCTTAATGACTCCTCAGAAGACCCATATTCTCCTCGTTGCAACACAAGGGATATCGGTACAGACCAAGGTGCCACACCAACGTAGCCACTGTTTCACCCGTGTCGGTCTACGCCGGACAGGTCCCTCACAGCTTATGCTACCTAAACAGGGTATCCCCAGATCCGGGTTAGGATCTATGTAACTCCCATGCAACCCACAAATTTAAAGCAGACAAGTCAATACAATTGAAAACACAGTTATGAACTAACCCTAAGGTACACCTCACTTTATAAAGAGTCCCCAGCAGAGTCGCCAGTTCTGTGATCGGTGGATCTGGAACTGACTGTTTAACGCTGGTTCGCGAAATGTCGCGGAAGCAAGAGTCGCCACCGTCTTTTATTTTCTCCAAATGGAAAGGACAAAAGCACAGAAAAATTCCTTAAAGAGATTGCTCTCGGTTCGTGAGGTAGATTATAGAAAGGGAAGGTGTTAGCACCCTTTCTATCCATGGTTATCCATGGGCTCTTAGATACTTGCTCATTGTGTTTTCAAAAGTGGTTTATTTGCTTTTCAACTGTGGGTTTTAAAAAGTTTCTTTGAAAATTCCAGTTCGACTCTTGTATCGGTCCTCAAGAGTGTTTGAAAAATTGCTTTCGAAAGCTTTTTGAAAAGGTGTCGGTGTGAAAAGTATTTTTGAATTTGTTTTGAAATTAGAGCAAGTATCTACGAGAACCTACCTACCCTAAGGAATTCGTCTGTGTAGATGTCCTTTAAAGTAGTGCCATCCCACCATTGAGAGGTAGGTAGCACCACCGTTGGAGGTGTTCGGGTCAATTCGAGGTTAGGGACATGGTGATCACCAGAGCAATGGGAAGACACCTTAGAAGCTACCCTCATGCCAGGTTCCCGGATCATGAGGACTTACTAAGACATCCTCTACTCGACGATCACCTTTCGAGGCAAGGCAACAGTGAGGCGTACCCTAGGGGTGGTGTGTGCGATTCGTGTGTCGTTTTCATTTGCATTTATCTTGTCATGTTATTGGTGTTCTACGCTTCTTTTTATTTTTGTCCATACATTCTTTCATGCCTTTGATTAACAGTTAAAAAGTTGCGAGAAAAGTAAATTCTAAGCTATTACAAATGGCGCGGGTCCACATCGCCAAAATTAAACCAGGACCCGATTTGACAGAAAAATAAAGAAAGTAAAAGAAAATAAGGAATTAAAAATGCGAGAAGTTAATTACAAGGCTTCGGGAGAGATACATAAATATTTAAACGAAATAAAATAAATATGCGAATTAATAAGAAATTAAAAACGAGGGCGTTGGACCCTTTTTGCAAAATCAAATTAAAGATGGAGTTAATTAATTAAAAAAAGAAAGGAAATGTTTTTTGGTATTTTTTGGTATTTATGATTTAATATGAAAAAATAAATTAATTAAAATAAATACTAACCCTAATTCTAATGGCTTTTAATTTATTAAGAAAATATTGAATTTTAACCTAAATTAACCCTAATTCTTGTATACAAATTTAATTATAAAAAATAAATATTTAATTATTTAATTATTTATGAAAGAAAAAGAAAAGGATGAAAATTATTAATTAAACCCTAATTCTATTTTTTTTAGATTTTTATTAAAAGGATTAAAATTAAAACCTAATTTAAAACTAAATTTAATTACATGCAAAATTATTTATGAAAATACTAAAATAAAAATTATTTATTGTTTTTTCTCTTTTCCTGATTTTTTGATGTTTTTTATATCTTGTGAAAATAATAAATTAATTAAATACAAGAATTAAAATAAAAATAGAAATAATGTAAAAGAAAATATTTAAACAAAGCAAACCTAGGGGGGTGTCAGTCCCCAATGTGGAGGTATGGCCTTTAGCAATCTGGCCCATTTAAATTCCTGGCCTGGTGGACTTTTTTAGAACGCGTGTACACGCGTTGACCAGGGTGCATTGTGTTCTCCAATCCATGGCCTTTGATCTGATACTCCAGGACGCGTGGCCGCTTGATTTTGTGGGTGTATCATGGGACAACAACATTGAACCTGCATAGGAATATTAATTGGAAAAAAATATGTGGAAAGGGTGGGGACCTGGGATCGAACCCAGGTCCTGAACATCACCAGTCAACACGCGCGCCACTGAGCCAATTCATTCGTTTTGTATATTAAATAAACTAAGAATAATATAATAAGAAAACAATGGTTAGTGGTAATCAGCGCGCGAAATTCAAACTAGCCTATCACATCTCGCAACTTCATCGTCTCCTTCGTTGGTTTTCTTTTTCCTGAAATACACAAAACATTGGCAACGGTTTTCACGCGTTGCCTAAGACACCATACAAGAAAATAGCGATTAAGTATGGAACGCTCATAAATTGGGCGCGACACATGGATTCTCTTCGTCCGGACGCGCTCGTTTTAATGGTCAAGGTCCCAAGTCTCAATTTTTCCTTATTTGAAAAGCCCTAATCCAAGGTCCTGTAAACCCTAGAAATTGACAATGGTAGAATCGTATACAATGCATAATAATTCAATCAAATCACATGGTTAGCTTTAGAATCATACAAGGAACATGAATCAAACATTAAAAAAGGCTAAATGCGCATGAATTGGAATGCACGATTATGAAAAAAAAGTGAGAAAGGTTAGCTTCTGTACAACAATTCAAGAGGTTATGTTTGATGTTTTTGATCCAGGAAGATTGCTTGAGGTCTTAGGAGTGCAATGGGATGAAAATTTCGCCTTGAATCGTCCTGCAAAGATGTTTTCAGTTATGAGTTTTTTGCCAAAAATTCCAAGTTTGCTGAATGGTTTCTAGCGCAGCTTTATGGTCCTTCTGATTAGGGTTACGTTCTAGCTTATGTATTGAGTGAATTAGGTTAACAATTCTGATCAAAATCTCTTTCATTCATGGATTTTGAGATTTGATTTTCAAGATCTTTTTTCCAAATATTTTCCATGTGTTTTTTGTACAAATCATATCAATTCTCTCCAAATCTTTCCATATTGGATCATGCACGAGTTATTGAGTGGATTTCATGCAAAAAAGGATTGTAAAACTTAGGTTAAATATTTTCCATGTATTTAATTTGATTTAAATGAATTATTATAAATAAAAATTCAAATAAATAAATAAAAAATGAAGAAATACTTCCCTTTGGGCCAAGTGGTCGTGCACATGCCATGGATGATGAATTATGGAAGAAAAATGGGCCCATTAGCAATTTTAGGTCATTTGAATCAATGTTGACTTTTCAAAATATCCAAAAATTTCCCAACTTCCACAAGGCATAACTTGCTCAATTTTTAAGCTTTGCTCATATTCTTGGACATTTTGGAAAGGTCTTTGAGTTATCTAACCAATGTCTTTGGTCCCATGTCATTTTGATTTACCAATCTCAAGTTATGGCCTTTGACTTAAAGTCCCTTTTTGTTGACTTTTGAAAATGACCTATAATGTTGAAATTGATAACTTTTTGTGAGAGCATTTCTTGGACTTGAAGTATGAAGATGAGTTGTAGGAAATGCCTTTTTCTTCAAAATGAGCTTTGGATGGAATTTTTCTGATAATCCATGTGAAAGTTATGCCCTGGTCAATTTACAGTTGACTTTTTCAACTGTCCAAATAAGGAAACTTTTGCATCTTGATGATTTCTGAGCCAAATTTTGAGAATCATGATCAAGAATTGATCAAATGATGTTTGTGGCTTCAAAATGAGATGTTGACCAAAAATTTGAACTTTTGACTGTCAAATGACCATTTTGCCCCTACAGTTGACTGTAGTGCAATTTAGGGTTTTGACTGTGCAATTTTGTGCTGAAAGTCTTGAAACTTGATATGAGGATGCTTGACCATATTTGTAGGCATGTGGGACTTGATTGAACTTTTGAAAACTTCATTCTCTTGATCAGACCACAAACCCTAATTTTGGCTGCTTAGGAGGCCCTTGCACTGTGCAACCCTTGGGGAATTTTGAAGCTTGACTTGGCAATTTCTTGAAGAATATGGGAGGGCAAATTTTGGGGTACAACACTCCCGAACCGAGAAACTATCTCATAAGGAATTTTGCTGTGCTTTTGTCCTGTCCATGTTGGAGAAAATAAAAGACGGTGGCGACTCTTGCTTCTGCGACATTTCGCGAACCAGCGTTAAACAGTCAGTTCCAGATCCACCGATCACAGAACTGGCGACTCTGCTGGGGATACTTAAAGTGAGGTGTACCTTAGGACTAAGATCATTTGTGTTTTCAATTGTCTGAATTGTTTGCTTTATTATTGTGGGTACTGTCTTGGGAGTTCTATAGATCCTAACCCGGATCTGGGGGATACCTTCTTAGAAAGTAGCAACAAGACTGTGAGGGAACTGTGCGGGGTATACCGACATGGTTGAAGCAGTCTGCTACGTTGATGTGGCACTTTGGTGTGTACCGGTAACCCTTTAGTTCAGTCAAGGAGAGTACGGGGCCGCCGCGTGGTGTCGTGAAGCATCAACTGACCTTAGGAACCTTAATTGAACCATCTTGGCCTCTTTAGGGTAGTGAGATAACTGACTTTGGTGCAGTCCGAGGTTGGTTGATACTCGATACTACACTCAATTGAGGGTTGTTTTCTTGGAATATTTCGGTCGCCAGTTCAGTGGCTAAATCGAAACAATGAACAATGAAAACAATCCAATGATATTGGGACCCTTAGAACCCGGTTACTTTGATAGGACAGGTTTGAGCCCACCAACTTCAAGAGGGTAATACCCAGACCCCATGCTGGCCTAAACTCTAAGGGTTGTGGTGTGACTTGTGTGCTTTCATACTTGACTACTTGCATGCTTGTTATCTGACACTTGAGTTTCTTGCAGGTTTTGTTTACAGTCCTTAATCTGGACTCATAACAGGGTTCACCTACATTACTCCACGCATAGCATAGCATCATACCATCATACCATTGCATACATCCTGCATAAGGACTAATCCATTTCAAGGATCTCAAGGGTTTGTGATGCAGGTCATGATGAATCAAATGTCTAGCAAGGGGCAAAGGGGATTTATTTTCCTCTAGCCAAGGTTAATGACCTGAGTCAGGGGCTACGACCCACTCGATATGGTGAGCCTTGACTCTTGAAGAAGGACTCTCAACAACATGAAGTTCCTTCAATCAAGCTACCGTATTCAACTTCTAACAAATTTCTCTGTTTACCCCGCGAGATCCTTGAAAGCATTGCATGCATATCATACATGTCATTGCATTACAGGTACCCTTTTTGACAGGTCACTTACCTTCTTCGCTGTTTATTTCAGCAGTCATCATGAATCCTGAATCATCCAATGAACAAGCTATCAAGGCCCTCCAGGACCAGAATGCCCAGTTCCAGGAGATGGTTATGAGCCTAGCCCAGGGTCAACAGGAGTTGAAGACTCTGCTTATGAAGAAGAAGAAGAAGAGGACTGTGTTGTTCAACCCTAGACGCAGATTTGGGAATGGATCACAAAAGGAGGCTGATCAAGCTACTTCCTCTGTAGGGAAAGACAGTCCCAAATGGGGAAGGGCTCCTAGTCTCGTGGTCTCCAACAACGAGACCGATTACAATGATGAACAGTACCCTCCAGCTGAGGATAGGTATAAACAGTTGGAAGACCAGCTAAGTGCCATGGAGATACAAAAAGTGCCCGGCCTGGACTTCGAGGATCTAGGTCTGTCTTCTGGGGTAGTAATCCCACACAAATTCAAGGCACCTGCCTTTGCAAAGTACGACGGGGCATCCTGTCCTAAGCTGCATCTCAGGTCTTACACAAGGAGGATCCAGCCCTACACGGCTGACAAGAATTTATGGATTCACTTCTTTCAGGATAGTCTGTCTAGAACCCAACTCGACTGGTTTTATCAACTGAATGGAGCTAACATCCGCAGCTGGGAGGATTTGGCCACTGCATTCTACAAGCAGTACTAGTACAATGCCGACCTTGCTCCCACGCGCACTCAGCTTCAGGGAATGTCTATGGGTGCAGGTGAAGGTTTCAAAGAATATGCTCAAAAATTGAGGGACCTTGCTGGAAGGGTACAACCACCTCTGACTGACCGCGAACTCTTCGACATGTTCTTGGGGACCATGTCTGGTCCATTCTTCAACCACCTGATTGGGAATTCTGCTGCTGGGTTTACAGATCTGATCTTGACCGGGGAAAGAATAGAAGCTGGCATCAAGTCGGGGAAAATACAGAATGGTGACTCCTCGAACACTGAGAAGAAACCATCCAAGAGAGAATCTAGTGTTGTCTATGGCTCAAAAGGGCAGAATAGGTCCGAACACCGCCAAGATGTCAACGCGGTGGTTATTGCAAAACCGACCGGCGCTCCTCAGCGTCACAATCAACAAAGGGAAGAGAGACCCAAAAGGCAATTCACTCCCCTCGGCATGACCTTGTCACAGATATTGCCACAGTTGCTGGAAACCAAGTTGGTAACTCTCATGGACCCTCCAAAGAATCCCAACAGGACGCCTTCAAGGTATAACCCCAACGTTCGCTGCGCTTATCATTCTGACAGCCCGGGGCATGCTACAGATGATTGTTGGACTTTGAGAAACAAGGTTCAGGATCTGATCGACGCGAAGGAAGTCTAGTTCGACTCTCTAGAGACTCCGAATGTGACCACTGCTCCCTTGTCAAAACATGGCTAGGATTGGAAACTTTTGTTCATTTGAATGTTCAGATTGTAATTTTCTTTGATTGTTCAAACATTTTATTTCATGTCAAACTTGGTTATTTCATTAATGCATTATACATGTCTGTTTTGAAGTAATTATTTCGTATTCACTATATGCAAACTGTTTTCATATTTTTGTGATGATCAACTCTTGATTGAAAATTCTAAGCCTCTTGAGGGAGGATGACGAAAACGATACCACGATCTTTACAGTATGCTTTTGAAAAGACCCCGCTGATGAGGTACAGGCATTGTTTCAATTCCTAAACACTGGAGTTATAAGGAAGATAATCCCTCGTCAACCCCTTTGAGCCAAAGAAGTAGGAGTTTTTCTTTTCGAAATTTAAAACCCTTAATCATAACCTGGGGCAGGGTAGTTCTCTCAGTTGATCCAAGTGCATAACGAATGGCACCAAAGAAGTCCTTCCAAAACAAAATACAGTGATGGTTCCGAACAATCGTAAAGACAGGCAGTCATTATCTCTCAAAAAATAAAAGCCCATTAAGTCAAAACCTATGAAGGAGACTTACAAAACTGGCACATCCCGCTGACTGTAATCACAAAAGAACAGTTCAGGCAAAAAACAGGGATAATGAAATCAAAAAAAAAGAAAGAGGCCTTACAAACCCTCGACAAAAAATGACTGCCTATTCAAAATAAATTGTCAACATCCGAACCATCACGGGAATATCAAAGCAAAGACTCAACAAGGTCTAACGCACGATTAGCTGAGTTTAGGATCGAAGAACATCACGAAGAGCGGGTGGGTACAAATGAAATTTGAGCCTTTATCCTTTGTTTCTTAAACCGTGAACCAGGCCACGCTACAACCTTTAAAAGTCCTAGCTGAAGCATGGGTTAGCTCGAAAGCATACTGTTACGAAAGGTATCCTGACTCCTTAAGGCTTGCGGTAAAATAACGAGTTGACATCACATTTTACAAAATTTGCTTGTTTTACTAAAAGATGCATTTTCAAAAACTTCGAAACAGACGTAAGCTTTGCATTTTTAACATAACTTTGTTTGCATATGACTTTTTGTTTGAACAGCATAAGAGTTCGTACGATGAATGTCTAATGGACAAAAGCTCTTCCAACCAAGGGGCAGACAAGCATTGTCCGTCATCTGGGGCAGTCCAGTCAAGATTCCGAGAATCTCTCAAAAGGCCAATTAGCTTGGGGCAGATCTCCAATCTGGATCACTTGGGGCATTAGGCGATCAAACGAAGATCTTCTGGTGGCATGGCAATGCAATACTACTGACAGCGACAACTCTCTACATCCTGAGAGCACAGACATAGTCGAAAAAAATACTGCGCACAATCAAAGACCCGCTAGGTTGACACACCTAGGCAAAAATAAGGGCTTCCTGGCGAACCAAAAGGGTTCGGGCAAAAATGAGGGATGAAATGAAAAAAATCTGTATACCCGGCAAGTCGAAAACCTGAAAAGGCGGCTTGGGCAAAAATGGGTATCCCGGTGGACTGAAAACCCGAAAGGGCGGTCCAGGCAAAAATTAGGGATCAAAACGTAGGACTATGTCCCGGTATCTCGTCACTTGCCTACCAGAAGAAGATTTGTCAAACGGCAGTCATCAAACACCTTCACAGGTACCTTCTTCTCCAACAGAAACTGGGGCAATAATGAGTTGTCTAAATGATCTAGTTGCCCTGTCCACCGAGGTGCCAAGGTAAGTTCAGCTGAAGAATGCGACCAAGATACCTTCACTCCCTGCAGAGCGAACGCGTCTCCCCAGTTTTATTCAAAGGTTATTTCTCCACCAGAGCTTATAACTGGATTATCCTCAGCTAAAAGCCACGGAAAGATCGTCCTCGGCAAAGTTCTTCTTATTCCCCAGCGGAGTTCATCAAAACTTCCAACAGAGCACAACAACGGTATCCCCAGCGGAGTTATCCTCATCAACCTCAGCAAAGTACCTCTCTTTCCCCGCAGAGTAATCTATTCACCAAGTTTATTCCCCAACGGAGTCATCTTCTCCTACCGGTATTCTTGCAATCATCATCCCTAACAGAAACGAAGAATCTCACTCTTCAACATCAGCCCAGGATTTGACTTCCCGGCATCCGTCAAGGATCTATTTTCCCAGACGAAGATGCATTCATAACATCACATTGTTATACATCATGATACATGCATATACGCATCATATCATACAATCTCATGTGTTGAGAACATCGTTGCTTGATTCATATCATGCATTGCATATGACTGACCTTTACCTTTCAGGAAGGATACAGTTAAATGATCAGCTATGTAGACGAATACAGTCAAAAGAGACCAACCCAGTCAAAGAATACAAATCCAGTTAAATCAATGCCTAAAGATTTCTCTAATACAACCCGTTGTTATAGACACTCGTCGTTATAGACACTCGTCGTTATAGACACTCGTCGTTATAGACACTCGTCGTTATAGACACTCGTCGTTATAGACACTCGTCGTTATAGACACTCGTCGTTATAGACACTCATCGTTATAGACACTCGTCGTTATAGACACTCGTCGTTATAGACACTCGTCGTTATAGATACTCGTCGTCATAGACACTTGTCTTTATAGACACTCGTCGTTATAGACACTCGTCGTTATAGACACTCGTCGTTATAGACACTCGTCGTTAAAGACCACTCGTCCATGAGGATAACCTGTCAGTAGAGACAACTCACCAACCTAACATTACCAGACTCGATTCCTGTATCTTGCCAGGGCACGTCTGAAGAGTTCGAAGATCCGATTCCTGTATCTTACCAGGGTGTATCTGTTGACGACTAACATTACCAGACTCGATTCCTGTATCTTGCCAGGGCACGTATGAAGAGTTCGAAGATCCGATTCCTGTATCTCGCCAGGGTGTATCTGTTGACGACTATATTCTCCGGACTCGATTCCTGTATCTTGCCAGGGCACGTCTGAAGAGTTTAAAGATTCGATTCCTGTATCCAGCCAGGGCACATCTACACAAAGAGTTTGAAGATCAACTCCTGTAACAGGCCAGGTAATTATTTTCTTTTCTCAGGTACGCAAGTTCTCGCTAAGGAATCTCTTACGCGATCGACACCTAGATGGCATCTATAAGCCCATCCACATACCAACAGCCTCCGAATGGCGTCTATAAGCCCATTCCCGACAAGGTTCTGTCACACTTCCAGATGGCATCTATAAGCCCATCCTCATATCCATCATCTTTCCAAATGGCATCTGTAAGCCCATTCCCGACATCACATTGCTGATACTCCACTATGCGAGTGCAAATTTCTGGGCAGTCTAGTGTTCAATCATCTTCCACCTTCGGATCATGAAAGGCCCGAAAGCCAATCTATATCCTCAGGTTTAAGAAGATTGAACAGGGGCAACTGTTATACCCCAAAATTTGCCCTCCCATATTTCTCAAAACATCTCAAGAAAAATTCACAAGTCCAACCCGGCGCGTCATATTCAGGTGTTCTTTCCCCAAGATATCTCTGATAACGTATTCTCAAATTCAGGTTCGGCTCAAGAGATAATTCTTTAAAGAAGATATCCGAATGCGTGAGTTTTCTCGAAGAAATATGGTGAAAAAGTGTGTTGAAAGTGCAGTTTTTACGCGCTAAAAAATTCATAACTTGAAGATCGTGGCTCGTTTTGAACCCGTTCCAGTGGCCAAAAATCCGTCTTGACATTATCTACGTTTTCATCTCTCACGGCTGGAAGCCAATTTCGATCAGAAGGTCTTCAAAAACGTGGATTTATCAAGTATTTTTGCACAGAAAATTTGTGACAGAAGTTTATTTGTGTCATGTTCAGAAAATCATAACTTGGTCGATTTTCATCGTATCGAGCTGGTTCCGGCGCCAAAATTTCACAAATTGAGTTGGCTACATTTTCAAAGGTGGTATCAAGTTCGAACGGTGTTCAAAAGGCCTTCGTTGTTTGCTCAGAGTGCGTGACACGCTGAAAATCCTGAATGCTGAATATTATTTCATCTGGGCCGAAACTTCGAAAATTCATAATTCGGTCAATTTTTATCGGATTGGGCTCATATTTTTACACAAGGTCCCTGACTCATAGATCTACAACTTTGCTTCAAAAGTCGAGACCGAATTATGCACCGATCAATACCAGTTTTTTATTGAAGAACGTGTCAGAGTCGACACTGGAGCCCAAAATAAGTTTGTCTGAGCTGAAACTTCAAAAATTCATAACTAATTCACCATTTATCCGATTGAGCCGATTTTCGGACAGGAGTTAGTTATCGATGTAGGCTACATTTTGTTTTCACATTTCAACTTTGAAAATTGCACTTAAGTCCCTGCGATTTAGCCTAGAAAGTGACGAACTCAAGTGAACATTGGAGGCCCAATTGCACATTCAAAGCCCATTTTCTTTACCCTAATTTCCATTATATAATCACCTTCTTTTCACACAAACCAGAGAGGAGAAAAAGAGAGAAAAAACCTGGCCACAACATTGTCAAAATATCAAATTCTTTCAAGAACCCTAAAACCTTGAAATCCTTATTACAAATCCCTCTCTCACTACAAACAAGCCATCATAGTTACAAACCAACACCTCACTACTTCTTCAGTAAGGGTAAGGCTGGCTTGATCTCCATGATCCAAAAGGCATAAAAGCATTCATGTCACTAATTTTCCAGTAAGGTTAAGGTTGATTTGACCTCCATGATCAAAAGGGTATAATCATTCATACATGCCATATTGTGCCTAAACATTAAATTTCTTCATATATTGGCTTTATTTGCATTTTATGATTTTATTTAATGTGTTCATGAGATTCAACACTGCAGATTTAGACAGGATCCCATGCAGGTTCATTAAGGAACGTTGAGGCCAAAAGCCAAAAGCCAAAAGTCAAATGGCCAAAGTAGAACAACCTATGCATGAGAAGATTAAGGAACGTTGAGACCAGAACACAAATGGCCAACAGCCAGAACACAAATGGCCATGAAACCCAATCCAATGGCCAAATAATGCAGACCACGGTACTCAGGAGTCAATGAACATGCACGTGATGCCAGAAAGTCAAACAAGGTTTTTTGTCTAATGGGCCAGAATACTTCAAAAAACCTCCCCTTGGGCCTGAAACCCCCCTTGGTTTGCATCCTTTTTAATTTTATTTTCTTTTCTTTTCTAATTCTTTTTTAATTTATTTAATTGTTTTTTTTCACCATAAAATAATTTTCTATAATAAAAACAGAAAAATCAAAAATACAAATATCTTTAATTATTATTAATTTCATCACTAACCTATTTTTTGTAAATAAACTCTAACAATTAACTTAGTTTAATTTATGTTTATAAACTTTAATCTTTTTCTTAATAAGTAAAAAGTATCTAGAATTAGGTTTTTTTGACATATTCATCTTTTTCTTAAATAAATTATTAATCATCATTATTTATCATTATTATAAATTATCATTAATTTTGTAAATAAACATGTAAATAAATTAATTAACTAGTAAATTAGGTTAACTTTAATATTTTCATTAATAATTAAAATAATCTAGATTTAGGGTTTCCTTTTAATTCTTTTTATTTATTTTTCATAAATACAAAAAACACTAAAACACTTTCTTTTCTTTAATTAAATAATTAATTGGACTTTAATTTCATGCAAAGGGTCAAAACCCTCGGACGTCCTAATTTTAATTCTTTTCACGCATTATTTCTTTCGATCATTATGTAACTGTTTCTCAGATGTAATAGTAATTAGGTTTATCTTTCCGTCTTTACTTTCTGCATCTTTATCAAAAACGGGTCTTTGTAATTTGGCGATGTATAGACCCGCGCCTTGTAATAGCGTAGGATTTATCTTTCTGCATTTAAATTTCCGCACTTTTAAATTCTAATTGCATGAAAGAATGTATGGCTAATTAAAAACAAGCGTAGATCACCATGATACATGTACAAGATAAAACCTAACATGAAAACAACACACAAATTCACACACCACTCTTAGGGTACGCCTCACTGTTGCCTTGCCCTCGAAACGTGGTCGTCGAGTATAGGACGTTTTAGTAAGTCCTTATGTCCATGACATGATTCTGTTGCCTCGAAACGGTTGCCTCGGAATTAAAAAGGATCAATGGCATAAGGGTAGCTTCTAAGGTGTCCTACTGTTGCTCTGGTGACCACACTGTCCCTACAAACGAATTGACCTGAACACCTCCAACGGTGGTGCTACCTACCTCTCAATGGTGGGATGGCACTACCTTAAGGACATTTACACAGCCTAATTCCTTAGGGTAGGTAGATGACTCATAGATACTTGCTCTAAAAAACAAATCAAAACTCTTTTCACACCGACACTTTCAAAAAGCTTTCAAAACAATTTTTCAAACACTCTTGAGGACTGATACAAGAGTCAATCTGAAATCTTTAAAACGAAACTTTTTCAAACTCACTCACGATTGAAAAGCAAACACTTTTGAAAACACAATGAGCAAGTATCTAAGAGCCCATGGATAACCATGGATAGAAAGGGTGCTAACACCTTCCCTTTCTATAAATCTACCTCCTGAATCGAGAAACTATCTCATAAGGAATTTTGCTGTGCTTTTGTCCTGTCCATGTTGGAGAAAATAAAAGACGGTCGCGACTCTTGCTTCCGCGAGATTTCGCGAACCAGCGTTTAACAGTCAGTTCCAGATCCACCGATCACAATATCCTCTAGCAAGTATAAGAACATCTCCGGAAGTCTTAATATTCCTCAAACAGAGTATAAAAATGCTCCTCGGCAGAATACAAGATACCCCTAGTGGAGCCATTTCCCCAGCGCAGTCTAAAAAAGAGCTTCCCCACCAGAGCTGAATCATCTTCCCCAGTAGATTCTGAAGCTTATCCCCTGCAGATTGCAAATGGATCTCCCCAGTCAAATTCAGAAGGTTATCCTCACAAGAGTCTAACTGGGTTATCCTCAGCATGTTGCAACTAAAAGATCATCCACAGTGAAGTTCTTTCTATCCCCAGCGGAGTTCATCATCAAAATCCCCAACATAGCTTATCAACAGAATCCCCAGCGGAGTTATCATTAAAATCTTCAGCAGAACGTCTCTTCCCCGTAGAGTATTTCCCCTCGGAGTAATCTCTTCATCAGTTTATTCCCCCAACGGAGTTCTTCTCTCCTACAGGTTTATCATCTTTGTTCATCATCCCCAGCGGAAACAATGAACTCAACTTTATTCTCCAACAGCTCCGGGATTTATTTTCCCCAGCTAAAACATCACATTTCCATACATCATGATACATGCATATACGCATCATACCATGCAATCTCATTTATGTTGAGAACATCATCGCTTGATCCATCTCATGCATTGCATGTGACTGACCTTTTACCTTTCAGGAAAGAAGCAGTTAAGTCCCAAGCTTAGTCAAAGACCTAACCAGTTCTTAAATCTCAATTGATTTATCCTCGGTTGAATTTCAGACAAGGTCCTCAATCTCGACAGTTTCCCTACATCATAGTGTGGACGAGTGCTATAACCTCAACGGTATACTCCATTGAGCACGAGTCAGTTCCTAGATCTTGATGTTTTCCTCCGTCATAGTGTGGACAAGTTCTATAACCTCAACGGTATACTCCATTGAGCACGAGACAGTTCCTAGATCTTGATGAAGATGTTTCCTTACGTCATAGTGTGGACGAGTACTATAACCTCAACGGTATACTCCATTGAGCACGAGTCAGTTCCTAGATCTTGATGTTTTCCTCCGTCATAGTGTGGACAAGTTCTATAACCTCAAGGGTATACTCCATTGAGCACGAGACAGTTCCTAGATCTTGATGAAGATGTTTCCCTACGTCATAGTGTGGACAAGTTCTATAACCTCAACGGTATACTCCATTGAGCACGAGACAGTTCCTAGATCTTGATGAAGATGTTTCCCTATGTCATAGTGTGGACGAGTACTATAACCTCAACGGTATACTCCATTGAGCACGAGTCAGTTCCTAGATCTTGATGTTTTCCTCCGTCATAGTGTGGACGAGTTCTATAACCTCAACGGTATACTCCATTGAGCACGAGACAGTTCCTAGATCTTGATGAAGATGTTTCCCCCCAGTTGAATTATGGACAGGTTCTTAAGACTCATCCGAGGCATTCTCTCAGTTGAAGTACAAGCAAGTTCCTAAATCTCAACAAAGGTTAGACTTCCCCAGCGGAATCTTTCACAACAACAGGTATGCAAGTTCTCGCTAAGGAATCTCTTATGCGATCGGCACTCCTGCAGATGGCATCTGTAAGCCCATCCTCCTACCAGCAATCTCCAAATGGAATCTGTAAGCCCATTCCCGACATCATAATGCTGATACTACACCATGTGAGTGCAAATTTTTGGGCACTCTAGTGTTCAATTATCTTCCACCTTCGGATCACGAAAGGCTCGAAAGCCAATCTATATCCTCGGGTTTAAGAAAATTGAACAGGGGCAACCGTTGTACCCCAAAATTTTCCCTCCCATATTCCTCAAGATTTTCCAAGAATAATCTTCAAGTTGCTCAAGTTAGCTCAAGGGTTGGACAGTCAAATCACCTTCTAAGGCAGTCAAGTCAAAATTAGGTTTTTGTGTTGCATCAAGGTCCTCACATCCAAATGAACTCAAGTTCTTTCCAATATCCTAATATGTTCTTAAGTTCATCCATGTCAAATTTCAAGCCTTGCAGAGGAAGTTTGGTCAGTCAATTGCTCAAGAGACCCAAAAATCGACTATGCTAGGGCAAAAGTCAACTGTGACCCAAATACAGTCAAACCTCAAGATTTTTTGTCAACATTCTCATTTTGAAGGATAATTCATCATTTGATCAAGGGTTGATCATGACTCATCAAGGATTGCTCAAGATTCATCAAGATTCAAAAGTTGCTAAATTAGGGTTTTGTAGGAAAAGTTAACTCAACTTTGACCAAGCATAACTTTCTCATACTTTATGATAAATGACCCATCCAAAGCTCATTTTGAAGAGGATGAAATTTCCTACAATCCATATTCACACCCCAAGATCAATAAATTCTCTCACAAAAGTTACAAATTTGGACATTATAGGTCATTTTTGAAAGTCAACAAAAACACCTTTTTTTCCAAAACTTATAACTTGAGCATGGAACATCAAAATGATATGATACCAACCGGGTTGATTAAAGGACATCTCAAGGTTTCTAAAAAGTCCAAGAACACCTCCAAAAGTTCAGAATTGAAGAAGTTATGCATTGTTGAAGTTGGGCATTTTTCCAAAATTGCCAAAAGCCAACTATCCTCAAAACTCCAATTTTTTACAAAAGGGCCCACTTTTTTCCACTTGATTTGGTCTTGTCATGCCACACACGTGTCCCATATTTAATTTCATGAACATTCATCTATTTTTCTATTTTATTTAATTTTTATTGATTTAATTCATTATTAATCAATATTAAATCAAATAAAATCTAAAAATTTATGTAAATGGATTCTTGTGATTTGTACAGCTTTCAAATACCATGTGACACTCAATCAATTTGTATCAAGTCAAAACAAGCACAAAAAATCAGATTTGGCCTATTTTTGGAAAGCTTATCAATGGTGATCAATTCCAATATTCCCTCTTCAATGCATAAGGATCATGGCCCATATTTTGACCTAAAATCATTCTATTATATGCACACAAGCTAGCCATACCTAGGACACGCATAGAACTCTGCAGAAACGGCCATACAAAGTTGTGAAAAAAGCTTGAAAAGTGTGAGATCGAAAACAACATTGGAGGCCAATTCAGACCAAAAGCTCAACACTACTCTCTTCCCTGCCATCCAGTGAAGTAATACCAATCAAAACCAAGCTTTCTCATTGCCTAAATCACACTGTAAGTCATCACGAACCAAGCTCTTAACATGGCATCGTGAAATTGTTTTCTTGCATCCTCTTGCCAATTTTCTTGTACATTCATACTCACCATTCAATTTCCAACGTTTCTGTAATATTTGATTTTATTTTTGTGGCTTCTAACCCCGTATCCAAAACCTAGGGTTGTTGTTCTTGTTTTTGGGCGTTCTTGATACAGGCATAATCAGGACCAATAATGGCCATGGATGAGTTCAGGGGAGAGAGACGAGTGTGTTGTACCCCAAAATTTGCCCTCTCATGTTTTCCAAAGTCTTCCCCCTGCATGGTTGATCACAAACCCTTGCCTAAGGAAAAATAAAATTTTTGATTGGTGCTTTAAGACCCTTCGATTGGCATTCTGAAAGACCTTTCGATTGGAATTCTGAAAGACCCTTCGATTGGCACTCTGAAAGACCCTTCGATTGGTATTCTGAAGGAGCCTTTCGATTGGCATTATGGACAAGCACTTCGATTTGCATTCTGAAAGACCCTTCGATTGGTATTCTGAAGGAGCCTTTCGATTGGCATTATGGACAAGCACTTCGATTGGTATTGTGTCAAGGCTTTAGATTGGGATTCTGAAAGACCTTTTCGATTGGGATCCTGAAAGACCTTTTCGTTTGGCACCCTGGGCCAAGCCTTTCAATTGGCATGTCAAGGGATCCTTCGATTAGCATGAACAACACCTTTCGATTGGCCTGTTAACAAATCCTTTCGATTGGAATTTTAATTAGTACCCTTCGATTGATCTTTGGACAAGGCCCATTTGAAGGAGGCCATCAGTCCATTCCAAAGGGAGCATTTGAAGGCCAGTTACATGTCATTCAAAATTCAAAAAGGGACAAGATCCCATGTGTTTAGCCAACATTACGAACTCTCATTCATGGCTTTCAAACACATAATCAACGTTACAAATTCTCATTCATGGCTGTCAAACACATAATCAAGGTCATTTAAACCTTTGTCTTCCTGTCCCCTCCACCCCCTCTGTATAAAGAGATCAAAAGTGTTGCAAAAAAGGACGAAAATATACAGAACAAATAGAGAAAAGAAACAGGGAGAACTTGGAGATACGCTGCCAAAAATCATCAGCACTTCCAGGAAGCCATACCCAATCCTTGCACCAGCCATTCCACACTCAGAATCATAGATCAAAGCACTTATGTTTGGTAAAAATAAATCTAATCTCAAACTCATTTCGATCTCTGATTGCATATTCACGTTATTACTGTTGTTTTTGAATGATTTAATGTGCTACATATAAGCTACGACGCAGAGATGAGATTGTGCCATTGCTTGGGCACAATATGAGTTTCTCCTTCGAATCCCAGGATAAAATAAACCCAGACCCAGATTCAGCAGGTGCGAATAGGGAGGAGATTCGAATCAGGGGGGTAAAGTCCCCCCTGGACCTTTAACATGTGTTTCGTTTTTGCAGGAAATATATTCTCAGGATCCTGTTCAGAGTTTCAAAACTCAGCAGCTTAGCTTCGAACTGGACCCAGGACTTCCAGATCGAAGGATGACATATCCAGATTGAACACCCTCAGAGTGCAGCCCCTCATTCACCTTCGATCCAGCCTCTTCACTGGGTCGAAAGACAACCCACACTTCTTTCGACCCAGGCCTCCAGAATTATTTTGTTTTTCTTGATTTACTGCCTGATTTCATTTTCGTTTGGACCATTTTATTTGTTTTTTTTTAATCAACATAAAAATCATAAAAATAAGTAACTTAGAATTAGGATTTAATTTAGTTAATTATTTTAACTTATTTTCTCCAATTTTAAAATCAGTAGACTTAGGATTTATTTAAATTCAATCCTTTTCATAAACAAAAAAATGCAAAAAATATTAAGTATGTTTTGGAGTTAATTTTAATCAGTTTTTTTTAATTAATTAAATTTGACTTAATTGAACATTTAGCATTTTCCTAAAAATAAAATAAAACAACCAAAGTTCTTATTCTTAGGATTTTTCAGATTCACGCGCGTTTATTTTATTGTAACTGCTTACTGGTTTGTGGTAGCTTAAATTAAGACTTTTACTTTACTGCTTTTATTCCCCAAATTTTTGGACATGTAAATAATCCCCTGAAGCCTTGTAATAGCGTAGGATTTACAATTTTTGTACTTTAAATTCCTGTACATATATTAACTGCTTAGATGTATGCTAACTAGGATTGTATGACAAGATTAACTCTTAAACTTAAAATCAACAGTAGCTCACCATGACATGCAAAGATAATATAACTGAAAAAAACAATACACTCGCACATGCCACACTTAGGGTATACCTCACTTGGCTGCCTCAAGTGTGGTCATTGAGTATAGGAAGTCTTAGAGGTCGCCCTCCTGTCTAAAGATCAAAGTTGCCTCGAAACGGTTGCCTCGATAAAAATGATCTAAGACATTAGGGTTACCGCTAAAGCATCCTAACATTGCTTTAGTGATCACACGTCCCTTAAATCGAATTGACCCGAAAACTCCAACGACGATGCTACCTACTCCTCAATAGTGGAATAACATTGTCTAAAGGACATTAGCACAATTTAATTCCTTTTTGAGTAGGTAGAGGTTCTTAAGTACTTGCTCCTTTAAAAAACAAAACAAAACTTTTCGCACTTACACTTTCTTCAAAAACAAAACTCTTTTCAAAACCCACAAACACAAAGAAAAACAAACTTTTGAAAACATAGTGAGCAAGTACCTAAGAGCCCGTGGATAACCACGGATAGAAAGGGTGCTAATACCTTCCCTTTCTATAATCTACCTCCCGAACCCGAGAAAAATCTCGAAAAGGAATTTTTTTTGTGCTTTTGTCCTTTCCTTGTTGGATAAAATAAAAGACGGTGGCGACTCTTGCTTACCGCGACATTTTGCGAAAACAAACGCAAACGCGAACCAGCATTAAAAAACAGTCAGTTCTCATTCCCACCGATCACAGAACTGGCGACTCTGCTGGGTAGCATATATAAGTGAGGTGTACCTTAGGATTAGATCACTTGTGTTTTCAATTGTATGCTTTGTATGCTTTAAATTTTGTGGGCTTGTATTGGAGTTCTATAGATCCTAACCTGGATATGGGGATACCCTTTAGGTAAGTAGCAATAAACTGTGAGGGATCTGTCCGGTGTAGACCGACACGGATGAAGCAGTAGCTACGTTGGTGTGGCACCTTGGTCTGTACCGATATCCCTTGTGTTGAAACGAGGAGAATATGGGTCTTCTGAGGAGTCATTAAGCACCAACTGACCTTAGAACCTTAAATTGACCAACTTGGCCATAGAACAGTAGCAGTATGCTACACTCATTGAGACTAAACTCTTGCGATGGTTCTGGCCGCAAGAAAAGATTGCTAAACTGGAATTATGACCGATTGAGGGTAGTCAGTGATATTGAGATCCTCTAGATCCCGGTTACTATTTTTTAGGGCAGGTCTTAACCAACTAAAACTGAAAGAGGGTAGTACATGAACTTCATGCCAGCCTGAAATCTAAGGGCTCTTTTGTGTGACTTGTATGCCTTTACCATGTTTGCCTTTTGTGAATATTTGTGGTATGCCTTTACCATGACATCATAACATCATAACATTGCATACATCTTGCATAAGGACTAACCTATTTCAAAGACAAGAGGGTTTCATCTTTGCTCTGTTTTGTAGGACATCATGATGCCCATGCGAAGGAATACTATCCGGATCCACTTTGTTCAAGTACCTACTTTTCTTAAAGAGTTGGTTGTCAGGATTCCAAACACTATTTCCTTCATCAAGAGGTATGGTTCTCTTCTCAGTTTCATCACCTCAAAGTTGGACGAACAAATGATGAGCGTCTTGGTCCAGTTTTATGATCCGCTATATCATTGCTTCACCTTTCAAGACTTCCAGTTGGTTCCTACCCTGGAAGAGTTCTCTGAGTTGCTTGGTATCTCTGTTTTGGAGCAGACTCCATTTACTGGTTGGGAAAAGACTCTCAAGCCTGAAGAGATTGCTACAGCCCTTCACTTGACCAAAGAGGAGGTAATGGCCAACTGGGAGACTAGAAGTGGAGCTAAGGGCATTTTGGCTAAGTTTCTGGTTGATAAAGCTAATTACTTATGGGATGGCTTAGACTTCAAAGCGTACGAGGACATTCTGGCTCTCTTAATCTATGGCCTGGTATTGTTTCCAAATCCTGACACTTTTGTTAATGTTAATGCCATAAAGATCTTCATCTCTCGGAACCTTGTACCCACTCTCTTAGGTGATATCCTTCATCAGCTCTATGCTCGTACTGCCCGAAAGCGGGGAACTTTGATGTGCTGTGCTCCTTTATTGTCGAGGTGGTTTATTTCGCACCTCCCTAAATCCGTACTGAAGAACAAAGAAGGAATTGGTTGGGCTTATAGGGTAATGTCTCTTACTAATAATGACATTATCTGGACTCTCAAAGGCTTGGATGAGGTGACTGTCATTGATCATTGTGGGGAGTATCCTAATGTTCCATTGATCGGAACCCATGGAGGAATTTCTTATAACCCATGTTTGGCTCTCCGTCAGTTTGGAAGAGCCAGAAGAGAAGGGCCTCATGAGATGTTGATGCCTCATATCATCTTTGATTTTCAGGGAGATAGCGACGAGCTGCGTCGTAGATTCATCAGGGCTTGGGATAGAGTTCACCAATCTGACCCACATGAGTTGGGACCAAAGACTTCTCTGCCAATGGAGCCATACCTCAGATGGGTCCGCATCCGTGCCCATAAGTTAGGTATGCCATACGAAGCTGTCAGGCCTATTACTCTTGAAGTTGTTGATAAAGACGGGGTTCTTCCAACTATTCTCCATCCTCATATGCCCACTGATATTGGCACACTGAAGAAGTCTTGGACGCAACTGCGGGAAGAACGGGATTCTTATCGGGAGAGGTTCAATGAACAAGAATAGAAGATCCAGAAGCTGACTAAGCAACTGGAGAACGAGCGGATCCTGAATGATTATATCCGCACTGAGAAGAAGAGGCCATGAGAGCATTGATGGACCTTTGATGATTTCTTTTATAGTTTTTATTTACTTTTCAGTATTTCCATTCTTGTAACGCCTAAGGGCAATTTGTTGAACAATTTAAATTCTGAAGTTAAATCTAATAAAGTGTGTTTCCTTTCTTGTTTACAAATTTGAATCCCGATTTTCTTTGAAATCATATGCATTTTATCTCATGCATTTCATAAACAGGTACCCTTTTACAGGTCTCTTATCTTCTTCGCTGTTTATTTCAGCAATCATCATGTCTGCTGAACCTTCCACTGAGAAAGCTATCAAGGCCCTCCAGGCCCAGAATGCTCAATTTCAAGAGTTGGTCATGAGCCTAGCTAAGGGTCAGCAGGACTTGAAGACCCTGATTCTGAAAGAGAGGAAGAAGAAGAAGAAGAGGACCATCCTGTATAACACCGGACGCAGGTTTGGAAACGGGCTGCAAAATGAGGTTGATCTGACCACCCCATCTGAGGGGAAGGATAGTCCACAAGAAAGGAGGGCTCCTAGCCCTATGGTCTCCGACAACGAGATAGACTATGATGAAGAACAATATCCTCCTGCTGAGGATAAGTAGAAACAGCTGGAGGACCGTTTGAACGCTATGGAAATACAGAAGGTGCCCGGTCTGGACTTCGGAGATCTGGGTCTATCATCTGGGGTGGTGATTCCCCATAAGTTCAAGGCACCTGCCTTTGCCAAGTATGACGGAGCTTCCTGTCCAAAGCTGCACCTCCGGTCATATGTGAGGAAGATCCAACCTTACACTGCTGATAAGAACTTGTGGATCTATTTCTTTCAAGACAGTCTTTCAGGGACTCAGCTTGAGTGGTTCTATCAGTTGGACGGAGCCAGTATCCGCAGCTGGGAGGATTTGGCTGATGTGTTCTATAGGCAGTATCAGTATAACTCCGACCTTGCTCCTACGCGTACCCAACTCCAGGGTATGTCAATAGGGACGGGTGAAGGATTTAAAGAGTATGCTCAAAAATGGAGAGACCTGGCCGGAAGGGTGCAACCACCTTTGGTTGATCGTGAACTGATTGATATGTTTCTGGGGACCCTGTCTGGTCTGTTCTTTAATCATCTGATTGGAAGCTCTTCAGCCGGATTCACCGACCTTATCTTGACTGGTGAGAGGATTGAAGTGGTATTAAATCTGGGAAGATATAGAAGGGTGCCTCATCGAGCACCGAGAAGAAACCATTTAAGAAAGAGTCAGGTGCTGTCTACAATTCAAGAAGACAGAATAGACCTGAACACCGCCAAGCTGTCAATGCGGTTGTTATTTCAAAACCTGCTGGTACTCCTCAGCATCACAACTAACAAAGGGACGAGAGACCTCGGAGGCAATTCACTCGTCTCAGCATGACTTTGTCTCAGATGTTGCCACAGTTGCTGAATACCAATCTGGTGACTCTAAAAGAAGCTCCAAGGAATCCAAATACTACATCATCGAAGTATAACCCTAACGCCCGTTGTGCTTATCACTCCGATAGCCCGGGGCATAATACAGATGATTGTTGGAGTCTGAAAAACAAGGTTCAAGACCTAATCGATGCAAAGGAGATTGAGTTTGAGGCGCCCGAGAGGCCTAATGTCGTGACTGCTCCCATGCCCAAGCATGGAGTGAATGCTATAGAGGAAGACTTGTTTGTAGTTTCTGTGGATGATGTTGTTACCCCTCTGATGACTATCAAGAAGAACCTGTTGCTAGCCGGTTTATTTCCGGGCTATGGTGAAGGCTGCCATACGTGTTCTGCTTTACCTACTGGTTGCCCATCTCTGAAGTCAGGTATCCAAAACCTGATGGATAATAAAGATATTCTGTTTGAGAAGACTGATGTTCCATCCGTTCATTCTGAAGAAGTTGCCATCATTACCATTTTCGACAATTCTTCCAAGGCTCCCTCGAGGACACTTGTTAGAATTACATCTGTTCCGAAGATCGCACCCATAATCATCACTGTTCCGGGGCCCATCCCTTACACCTCTGACAAAGCTGTCCCTTGGCACTATGGGGCAGATGTTTATGTTCTTGGAGTTAAGCAAGAGTTTGGTGTTGATACCGGAGTCAGCAACGTTACTGGACCTGCTAAAGTCACCCGCAGCGATAGACTTTTCTCACCTGATATTGCTCCACCAACTGTCCGAAGACCTGTTGTCATTAAGCCTGCAAGTGTACCTGCTGCCATTCCTAATCAAGTCCCTGTTCCTACCCCTGTCTCCGAGTCATCTAACGCTCGGGGCAAAGGGATCACCACTGATATGCCTGCCCAGATGGAGGCGCCAAAGACAATCACTGTTGAAGCTTCCAAACAGGAGATGGAAGAGATTCTGAAGATTATTAAGAAGAGTGATTATAATGTAGTTGAGCAACTGGGTGTTGGTGTAAGCCCTAGAGGCCAATACTTTTGGTACTTGTATCGAATTATTTATTAATAATAAAAGGCATTTCTTTATTATGTTTGCTTTCCAAAATAATAAAGTCCCTAGAATGGTTTATTGGTTTAATGAAATGTTAAGTGTGACTTAATCATGAGATCCCATTAAACATAAGACACTATTCTTAAAGTATCTGTAGTCAAGCTTTAATGTGAAGTGGGATAACATTAAAGCATTAATATTATTATGAAGATAGATTGATGATCACATCTCATGGATCATAGATAAGGAGTTATCAAGTCTTGACATAGGTATGAATATTAGGAGTAATATTTATACTGGATTGACCCGCTATGAGAATACTACATAGAATGTTATGCAAAGTGTCATAAGTTATTCTCATGATGATAATGGTGTATACCACCCTTCGACCTGAAACCACTATGGACCCTAGATGTAGAGTCAAGTACTTTATTGCTGATCAAACGTCATCTGTAACTGGATGACTATAAAGACGGTTGATGGGTACTTCGCAAAGCATGCTAAGGGACATGAGTGACCTAGATGGAATTTTCTCATCCTGCATAACAGGATAAATGTCTAAGGGCCCAATATTGAACTGGACAAGGGTGACACGGTGTATGCCTTGTGTTCAATATAAACATGAGGGCAAAAGGGTAATTGTGCAACACAAATATTATCACGGAAAAGGTTTGGTCAGATCACATGACATTTTCGTGACTTGGGTAACAGTGATGTGTTGCTAGATACCGCTCACTGTTTATTATATTAAATGTGTGATTTAATATAATTGCCAACGTCGCGAAAACCTACAGGGTCACACACATAAGGACAGATTGATGAGAGATAAAATAAATAAGGAACATTGTAAGGTACGGTGCACTTAAGTGTAATACGGAAAGTGGTAAGGTACCACGTGGATAAGTGATATATGGTACATCATAAGGTATGATGTCCATAAGCTTAATTAGGCTTTTAGCTTATAGCCTTAATTGGGCTTTTAGCTTGTAGCCCACACGAGTGATTCTATAAATAGATCCCTTGTGATGAAGCAATTTCACTTGATGCAATTTTGTTTTTGATTCTCTCTCTCACTCAAGGTTTCCGTTCGTGATCAGCTAGCACTGTGACCGGAAGCGATCTGTTCGTGTGGACTGAGTAGAGGCGTTGTTCTTCATCAACACTCGTGATCACGACATCAAAGGTCTGAATCGCCACAAGAGGTAAATATTTCTATCACTGACCATGCTCATTCGTAAGGATCGCTAAAGGAAAATTTTAATTCCGCTGCGCTTTTGATCGCAATTTTCCTTCACTGGGGCAAACCCCATCCAAGATTTCTATGTTATCACTGCTGCTATGTTCAGAGGCCCATGCCAAGGCTCTGATTACCTTCCTGAAGACGGCCCACGTGCCACAAGAGACATCAGCTGATCAGTTTACCGATTGTGTGGCCAATTTAACTGCTGATAATGGTTTAGGTTTCTTCGACGCTGATCTGACTGCTAAAGGGAAGAACCATAACGATGCCTTGCATGTCTCCATTGAATGCAGGGGCACTACTCTTGCACATGTGTTAGTTGACGCTAGTTCCTCATTGAATGTCTTGCCAAAGAAAGCTCTAGACAGGCTGGATTGTGAAGGTTTGGAGCTAAAGCCGAGTAACATTGTTGTCCGGGCCTTTGATGGGTCTAAAAGGATGGTGCATGGTGAGGTTCATATTCCAATCAAAGTTGGTTCTCAGGTCTTCAATTCTACATTCTACGTGATGGGCATTCGGCCATCCTATTCTTGTTTGCTGGGTCGTCCATGGATCCACAAGGCTGGAGCCGTAACCTCAACGCTCCACCAGAAGTTGAAGTACCCAGTCAGAGGGAAGATTGTGACAGTACAAGGGGAGGAGGAATACATGGTCAGCCACCTCAACTCGTTCCGGTATGTAGAGATGGATGGGGAGTTCATTGAGACCCCATTTCAACACTTTGAAGAGGTTCCTCAGACATTGGCATCAGCTGAGACTGTGATTGAAGATTCTCCTATGAAGATGGCTTCCTTAAAGGATGCCCGGGCTGTTATTGAGAGGGGTGAGTATGCAAACTGGGGCTGACTTCCTGATTTCACTCAGAAGACTAACAAATTTGGTTTGGGTTTCACTGCAGAAGCTCAAAGGGCTGTTCGAAGTGCAAGGATTGGAAGACCTCCTGTGTTCATCAGCAACTCTGGAGTAAATGCCATCGAAGATGACGTGGAGGAGTCTGAATTCGACAGCTGGATCTATCCTACGACCAACGGTGGACCAAACAACTGGACAGCAAAGGATTTCATCCCTATTACTTTTGTTACTCAGTAATGAAGCTTTTTGTTTTAAAATTGTAATAGACAATCTTGTGAAACTTTATGGCCCGGTGTCTTACCTGGAACACCGTGGCTTCATTTGTAAGGGCTTTTGTGTGCCATTTTCATATATCATTAATAAAAGCATTGGACGTTTTCGCATTTCAAATTTTGTGCTCCTTGTCTTTCTTTATTATATATTGCAAAACAGTTATTTTACACACACTCACATATACAGGTCCCAATCCGCTCTGGATCTCACTGGTAACGTTTCTGCTACTGCCAGTTATGACTTCGAAAATCCGATCAACTTAGCCGAAGACGAAGGGGAAGATGATTGCGAAGTGCCTGGTGAGCTTGCAAGACTGCTACTTCAGGAAGAGAGGGCCATTCAGCCACATGAAGAGCTAGTGGAAACAGTGAATCTGGGTACTGAGACAGACAAAAAGGAAGTCAAGATCGGTGCAAATCTGGAGCTTAGTGTGAAACAACGGTTGATTCAGATGCTGCATGACTATGTGGAAATCTTTGCCTGGTCTTACGAAGATATGCCTGGGTTGGATACCGACATTGTGGTTCATCGCCTGCCTACCAAGGAAGACTGTCCTCTGGTAAAACAGAAGGTTCGTCGTATGCGTCCAGAGATGTCTAAGAAAATCAAGGCCGAAGTTATGAAACAGTTTGACGCCGGTTTTCTAGCAGTAACTTTTTACCCTCAGTGGGTCGCCAATGTGGTTCTGGTGCCGAAGAAAGATGGTAAGGTCAGAATGTGTGTTGATTACAGAGATTTGAACAGGGCAAGCCCTAAGGATGACTTCCATCTACCTCACATCGACGTTCTGGTTGACAATACTGCTCAACACAAGGTATTCTCCTTTATGGATGGTTTCTCTGGTTATAATCAAATCAAGATGGCTCCTGAAGACATGGAGAAGACCACTTTTGTTACTCAGTGGGGTACCTTTTGTTACAAGGTCATGCCTTTTGGGTTGAAAAATGCTGGGGCAACATACCAACGTGCCATGGTTGCTTTGTTTCATGACATGATCCATCATGAGATTGAAGTATACGTCGACGATATGATTGCGAGGTCCCAAACTGAGGAGGAACACCTTGACCATCTACAGAAGCTGTTCGACCGGTTGAAGTTGTACAAACTGAGGTTGAACCCGAACAAGTGCACCTTCGGGGTGAGGTCTGGCAAACTGCTAGGTTTCGTCATGAGCGACAAAGGTATTCAAGTGGACCCTGCCAAGGTGAAAGCCATACAAGAGATGCTAGCTCCCAAGACAGAGAAAGAGGTCAGAGGCTTTCTAGGACATCTGAACTACATTGCCCGATTCATCTCGCACCTAACTGCTACTTGTGAGCCAATCTTTAAACTGCTAAAGAAAGATCAAGTGGTACGTTGGAACGATGAATGTCAGGCCGATTTCGAAAGAATTAAAGAGTATCTCCAGGAGCCACCCATTATGATGCCACAAGTGGAAGGGAGACCTCTAATCTTATACTTGACAGTACTTGACAACTCAATGGGGTGTGTGCTGGGGCAGCATGACGAGTCTGGCCGAAAAGAGCATGCTATTTATTACCTTAGCAAAAATTTTACCGACTGTGAGACCCGTTACTCACTGCTCGAGAAAACTTGTTGCGCTTTGGCATGGGCTGCTCTCCGGCTGAGACAGTATATGTTGACTCACACTACTCTGTTGATTTCAAAGATGGATCCAATCAAGTATATCTTTGAAAAGCCTGCCTTGTCCGGAAGAATAGCAAGATGGCAGATGATCTTGACTGAATATGACATCCAGTACACGACTCAAAAAGCAATCAAGGGAAGTGTATTGGCAGACCATTTGGCACATCAGGCAGTGGACGATTACCAGTCTATGAACTTTGAATTCCCGGACGTGAATACCATGTTGATAACTGATTGTGAAACACCTGGACCGGATAAAGGACCTGAGGAAGGATCCTGATGGTCTATGCATTTTGATAGAGCTTCGAATGCTTTGGGTAACGGCATTGGCACGGTGATCATATCTCCTAAAGGCTCGCATACTCCACTTACCGCCCGACTATGTTTCAACTGCACCAACAATATGGCGGAGTATGAAGCATGCATCATAGGTCTTCGAGCAGCAATTGACCTAAGGATTAAGTTTCTGAGTGTCTTCGGAGATTCCTCTCTCGTGATCAGTCAGATCAAAGGCGAGTGGGATACGAAACACCCAAATCTTATTCCTTACAAGGAGTATGTGTTGACGTTGCTTCCCCACTTCGAGGAGATAACCTTTGAACATTTCCCAAGAGAGGAGAATCAGTTGGCGGACGCGTTGGCTACGATGTCTTCTATGTTCAAAGTCAAATGGGAAAACGAGGCCCCCCGGATCATTATTTGGAAATTGGATGAACCTGCACATTGCTGTGATCTTGAGACCGAAGAGGTAACAGAAAAGCCTTGGTATCATGAAGTGAAGAGGTACCTTGAAACTCAAGAATACCCCGAGGGTGCATCTGTTAATGACAAGAAGTTTCTGAGAAGGTTCGCGGCAAAGTTCTTCATCAGCAATGGCATTCTTTACAAACGTAACCATGATTCAACCTTACCGCGTTGCGTGGATAAAATTGAAGCAGAAAGGATCATGGCAGAGCTGCATGAAGGTACTTTCGGAACTCATTCCAGTGGACATACCATGGCAAAGAAAATCCTTCGGGCAGGATATTAATGGTCCACAATGGAAGCCGACTGTTATCAGCATTCTCGGACATGTCACAAGTGCCAGGTCTATGCTGATAAGGTGCACACACCTCCAGTTCCTCTGAATGTTTTGACAGCACCTTGGCCTTTTGCAATGTGGGGCATTGATATGATCGGCGAGATCAGACCTACGGAATCCAACGGGTATCGTTTCATCCTGGTAGCAATTGATTACTTTACGAAGTGGGTTGAAGCAGCTTCCTTTGCTATGGTAACCAAGAACGTCGTGGCACGGTTCATTCGGCACAACCTGATCTGTCGATACGGTGTACCAGAGAGGATCATTACGGACAATGGTACCAATCTTAATAACAAAATGATCACTGAGCTCTGTGAGCAATTCAAGATACAGCACCACAACTCTTCTCCCTACCGGCCGAAGATGAATGGGGCTGTCGAAGCAGTAAATAAGAACATTAAGAAGATTGTGCAGAAGATGACAGTGACATATAAAGACTGGAACGAGATGATACCATTTTCTCTTCATGGGTACTGTACCTCAGCACGAACGTCAACAGGGGCAACGCCCTATTCCTTGGTTTATGGCAAGGAAGCAGTTTTGCCTATTGAAGTTCAGATACCCTCTCTTCGGATCATGAAAGATGCAGGTTTGAGCGAAGATGACTGGATCCAGACCCGACTTGATCAATTGAATCTAATCGACGAAAAGAGACTTACTTCTATTTGTCATGGTCAGACGTACCAAAAACGAATGATCAAGGCATTTAACAAGAAAGTCAGACGATAAGAGTATCAAGTTGGGGACCTGGTAATCAAGGGCATTATTTTACCTCAAGGTGATCCCAGGGGCAAGTGGACCCTTACTTACGAAGGTCCATTTGTGGTTAAGAACATCTTCTCAGGAGGAGCGATGATTCTAATCACCATGGATGGTGACGACCTTCCTTACCCCGTCAATGCAGACATAGTAAAAAGATACTACGCATAATCAAAGACCCGCTAGGTTGACTAGCCTAGGCAAAAATAAGGGCTTCCCGGCGAACCAAAAGGGTTCGGGAAAAAATAAGGGATAAAAAAAAATATAAAAAAATTTGTACACCCTGCAAGTCGAAAACCTGAAAAGGCGGCTTGGGCAAAAATGGGTATCCCGGTGGACTGAAAACCCGAAAGGGCGGTCCAGGAAAAAGTTAGGGATTAAAGCGTAACACTATGTCTCATTGGATCACCTCGCATCCGGACTTCGGTATCAACTATCAGGCTCGGACGACACCAGTCAATCAGATTCATCTTCAACTAAGCAGCAAAGTGATGAGATGCTTAAGGATATAAAGGCAATAGCAGAGCTGGAACCCAGTGGGACCATTCACATAGCTGTTTTGTTTTCTTTTCGCAAATTGTATAAATTCTATTTGTTCGGCGGCGTTCTCTTACTAGGACGTCATCCTCTTGTACAAAACGCTTATTTACAGGCCAAACTTCAAAGTCAATACAAATTCATTTTCAAACAAATTTCAAATTGTTTTTCCTTTATCTGTTTTGTTTTGCAAAGAACGTCCCATGTTCATTTTTTTTGATATATGCATTTGACATTAATTGCTGCTCATAAATATTTACATGCGAAACAAAGGACTAATTACGGGTGATATCAGAAGTAGGGGCAATAAGAATTGTCTGAGCGGTCTAGTTGCTCTATCCACCAAGTACCAAGGTATATATTCAGCTGAAGAATATGGCTAAGATACTTTCACTCCCCGTAAAGCAAAACAGTAATGGTAGCTCTCCCCACTGAGACTTGCAACCATGAACAAATCAGCAAGACTCTTCCCAAGCAGAGTTGATCTACCATCAGCCCGAAAAAGTTTGGTATCCCCAGAAGGTCTTAATATTCCTCAGCGGAGTATAAGAATGTTCCCCAGCGGAATACAAGATACCCCCATTGGAGTCATTTCCCCAGTGCAGTCTAAAAAAGCTTCCCCTCCAGGATTAAGTCATCTTACCCAGTAGATTCTAGAAGCTCATCCCCTGCAGAGTACAAAATAAATCTTCCCAGCCAAATTCAGAAGGTTATCCTCACAAGAGTCTAACTGGGTTATCCTCAGCAAGTTGCAACTGAAAGATCATCCCTAGCAAAGTTCTTTCTTTCCCCGAGCAGGAATTCTATCCTCAACAGAATCAATATCGCCAGCAACGGTAATCCATCCCCAGCGGAGTTCATCATTGAAATCCCCAACAGAGCTTATCAATGGAATCCCCAGCGGAGTTATCATTAAAATCATCAGCAGAACATCTCTTCGCCACAGAGTAATTCCCCTCGGAGTAATCTCCTCATTAGTTTATTCCCCAACGGAGTCATCCTCTCCTGCAGGTTTATTCTTGCAATCATCTCCATTCGTCATCCCCAGCAGAAACGAAGAATTCAAATCTATTCTCCAGCAAGCTATGCGGGATTTATTTTCCCCAGCTAAAACATTACATTTCCATACATCATGATACATGCATAAACGCATCATACCACACAATCTCATTTATGTTGAGAACATCATTGCTTGATCCATATCATGCATTGCCTATGACTGACCTTTACCTTTCAGGAAGGATGCAATTAAATTCTCAGCCATATCAAAAGGCCTTCTCTGGTCCAGTTAAATCGATTCCTAAAGATTTTTATGATGCCGATCCAGTTGAAGATATTCCAAGACCTTATCTGGTCCAGTTAAATCGATTCCTAAAGATTTTTCTGATGTCGATCCAGTCAAAGGCCTTCTCTGGTCCAGTTAAATCGATTCCTAAAGATTTTTCTGATGCCAATCCAGTTGAAGATATTCCAAGACCTTGTCTGGTCCAGTTAAATCGATTCCTAAAGATTTTTCTGATGCCGATCCAGTCAAAGGCCTTCTCTAGTCCAGTTAAATCGATTCCTAAAGATTTTTCTGATGCCGATCCAGTCAAAAGCCTTCTCTGGTCCAGTTAAATCGATTCCTAAAGATTTTTCTTATGCCGATCCAGTTGAAGATATTCCAATCAAAATCAGTTAAATCGATTCCTAAAGAGTTTTCTGAGGTGAAGCCATACAAAATCAGTTAAATCGATTCCTAAAGATTTTTCTGAGGTGAAGCCAGCCAATGGAGACAAAGTCAGTTAAATCGATTCCTAAAGATTTTTCTGAGGCAAAGCCAGTCAATGGAGACAACCTGTCAATAGAGACAACCTGTCAATAGAGATAACCTGTCAATAGAGACAACCTGTCAATGGAGACAACTCGTCAAAGAAGACACCCCATCAGAAGAGACAACCCATCAACAAAGATAAAACCACCTACCAACAATCTCCAAATGGCATATGTAAGCCCATTCCCGACATCACAATGCTGATACTACACCATGCGAGTGCAAATTTCTGGGCACTCTAGTGTTCAATCATCTTCCACCTTCGGATCACGAAAGGCACGCAAGCCAATCTACATCCTCAAGTTTAAGAAGATTGAATAGGGGCAACTGTTGTACCCCAAAATTTGCCCTCTCGTGTTTTCCAAAGTCTTCCCCCTGCATGGTTGATCACAAACCCTTGCCTAAGGAAAAAGAAAATTTTTGATTGGTGCTTTAAGACCCTTCGATTGGCATTCTGAAAGACCTTTCGATTGGCATTATGAAAGACCCTTCGATTGGCACTCTGAAAGACCCTTCGATTGGTATTCTGAAGGAGCCTTTCGATTGGCATTATGGACAATCACTTCGATTTGCATTCTGAAAGACCCTTCGATTGGTATTCTGAAGGAGCCTTTCGATTGGCATTATAGACAAGCACTTCGATTGGTATTGTGTCAAGGCTTTCGATTGGGATTCTGAAAGACCTTTTCGATTGGGATCCTAAAAGACCTTTTCGTTTGGCACCCTGGGCCAAGCCTTTCAATTGGCATGTCAAGGGATCCTTCGATTAGCATGAACAACACCTTTCGATTGGCCTGTTAACAAATCCTTTCGATTGGAATTTTAATTAGTACCCTTTGATTGATCTTTGGACAAGGGCCATTCGAAGGAGGCTATCAGCCCATTCGAAAGGGAGCATTCGAAGGCCAGTTACATGTCATTCAAAATTCAAAAAGGGACAAGATCCCATGTGTTTAGCCAACGTTACAAACTCTCATTCATGGCTTTCAAACACATAATCAACGTTACAAATTCTCATTCATGGCTGTCAAACACATAATCAAGGTCATTTAAACCTTTATCTTCCTGTCCCCTCCACCCCCTCTATATAAAGAGATCACAAGTGTTGCAAAAAAGGACAAAAATATACAGAAAAAAATAGAGAAAAGAAACAGGGAGAACTTGGAGATACGCTGCCAAAAATCATCAGCACTTCCAGGAAGCCATACCCAATCTTTGCACCAGCCATTCCACACTCAGAATCATAGATAAAAGCACTTATGTTTGGTAAAAAGAAATCTAATCTCAAACTCATTTCGATCTCTGATTGCATATTCACGTTATTACTGTTGTTTGTGAATGATTTAATGTGCTACATATAAGCTACAGCGCAGAGATGAGATTGTGCCATTGCTTGGCCACAATCTGAGTTTCTCCTTCGAATCTCAGGATAAAATAAACCCAGACCCAGATTCAGCAGGTCCGAATAGGGAGGAGATTCGAATCAGGGGGGTAAAGTCCCCCCTGGACCTTTAACATGTGTTTCATTTTTGCAGGAAATATATTCTCAGGATCCTGTTCAGAGTTTCGAAACTCAGCAGCTTAGCTTCGAACTGGACCCAGGACTTCCAAATCGAAGGATGACATATCCAGATCGAACACCCTCAGAGTGCAGCCCCTCATTCACCTTCGATCTAGCCTCTTCACTGGGTCGAAAGACAGCCCACACTTCTTTCGACCCAGGCCTCCAGAATTATTTTGTTTTTCTTGATTTACTGCCTGATTTCATTTTCGTTTGGACCATTTTATTTGTTTTTTTTTAATCAACATAAAAATCATAAAAATAAGTAACTTAGAATTAGGATTTAATTTAGTTGATTATTTTAACTTATTTTCTCCAATTTTAAAATCAGTAGACTTAGGATTTATTTAAATTCAATCCTTTTCATAAACAAAAAAATGCAAAAAATATTAAGTATGTTTTGGAGTTAATTTTAATCAGTTTTTTTAATTAATTAAATTTGACTTAATTAAACATTTAGCATTTTCCCAAAAATAAAATAAAACAACCAAAGTTCTTATTCTTAGGATTTTTCAGATTCACGCACGTTTATTTTATTGTAACTGCTTACTGGTTTGTGGTAGCTTAAATTAAGACTTTTACTTTACTGCTTTTATTCCCCAAATTTTTGGACATGTAAATAATCCCCTGAAGCCTTGTAATAGCGTAGGATTTACAATTTTTGCACTTTAAATTCCTGTACATATATTAATTGCTTAGATGTATGCTAACTAGGATTGTATGACAAGATTAACTCTTAAACTTAAAATCAACAGTAGCTCACCATGACATGCAAAGATAATATAACTGGAAAAAACAATACACTCGCACATGCCACTCTTAGGGTATACCTCACTTGGCTGCCTCAAGTGTGGTCATTGAGTATAGGAAGTCTTAGAGGTCGCCCTCCTGTCTAAAGATCAAAGTTGCCTCGAAACGGTTGCCTCGATAAAAATGATCTAAGACATTAGGGTTACCGCTAAAGCATCCTAACATTGCTTTAGTGACCACACGTCCCTTAAATCGAATTGACCTGAAAACTCCAACGACGATGCTACCTACTCCTCAATAGTGGGATAGCATTGTATAAAGGACATTAGCACAATTTAATTCCTTTTTGAGTAGGTAGAGGTTCTTAAGTACTTGCTCCTTTAAAAAACAAAACAAAACTTTTCGCACTTACACTTTCTTCAAAAACAAAACTCTTTTCAAAACCCACAAACACAAAGAAAGGCAAACTTTTGAAAACATAGTGAGCAAGTACCTAAGAGCCCGTGGATAACCACGGATAGAAAGGGTGCTAATACCTTCCCTTTCTATAATCTACCTCCCGAACCCGAGAAAAATCTCGAAAAGGAATTTTTCTGTGCTTTTGTCCTTTCCTTGTTGGATAAAATAAAAGACGGTGGCGACTCTTGCTTACCGCGACATTTTGCAAAAACAAACGCAAACGCGAACCAGCATTAAAAAACAGTCAGTTCTCATTCCCACCGATCACAGAGTGCATTGGCACTCTTAGTTTGCATTTACATGGCCTAGGAAGGGTTTTTGAGAGATGCCACGAATCTTCCTGCGGAACAAAATCCGCAGGTATATGAACCAGGGCGTTTGAAGAAGACGAAGACGTGGCTGGGCGTGATTGGTTCATTTGAATCAATTGCGCGTTTTATTTTTTGGCCAGGCATAGTTAATTTTTTTCCATATAATATTTGTTATGTATTTCAATAATGAATAAGCAGTTTGGTTGGGTTGGTGAGCGCGCTGGCATATGAACAATGGGACCTGGGTTCGAATCCCAAGTCCCCCAAAACTTTGATATATTTTGTTTTCAGATAATCTCACGTAGCGTGCAAAAACGTGGTCCACCATATGCCTCAGGTATCCATGTGCCAGGTGGTTCCAAATTTAGATCCAGTGGTCCAGGATGGAGGTTCACCATAAACCCTGGTCAACAAGCGCACATCCAATCTGAAAGTCAAAGCAGGCTGGAATACGTTTGGGCCAAGGAAATGCTGACCAAACCTCCTGATTTGGGGCCCAAACCCCCTTTGGTTTACTTCTTTTCTTTTCTATATTTCTTTATTTAATTTGTTTTCATTATTTTTATTGTTAATTAACCAATTAAGAATTTTTCTCATAAAATCAAAAAACAACAAAATTATATTTTTTTAATTCCATTAATCTTATTATTTATTTTTGTAAATAACAATTAATTAATTTTATTTAGTTTAAATAGGTTTAACATTAATATCTTTTGCAATAAATTAAAATTAATTTAGAATTAGGTTTTAATATTATTTTTTTAATCATTCTTATTTATTTCCTTAATTAAAATAAAAAACCAAAAAATATTTTCATTTAATTAATTATTTCAATTATTAATTTAGATTGATTTTTAATTTAAAAATAACAAAAATTTGCTTTATTTAATAAAAAGGGTCAAAACCCTAAAAGACACTCCGATTTAATTTTCTCGCGCGCGATTAATCTTTGATCAATATTGTAACTGTTTCGGGAATGTAATAGTTTTTAAATTAGGATTTTATTTATCGCTTTATTTACTTTCCGCAATTTAATTTTAAAGGGTTTGTTTTTGGCGATGTAAATACCCGACGCCTTGCAATAGCTTAGATTTATTTTCCGCAATTTAATTTCCGCAACCATTAACTGTTAGATGTTTGAATAATAGGCAATGCATGACAAGATCAACTTTTAATTTAAAATCAACAGTAGCTCACCATTAACATGTACCAAGATAATATAACTGAAAAACAATACACTCGCACATGCCACTCTTAGGGTACACCTCACTTGGTTGCCTCGAACGTGGTCATTGAGTACATGAAGTTTTAGAGGTCGCCCTCTTGTCCAAAGATCATAAGTTGCCTCGAAACGGTTTCCTCGGATAAAATGATCTAAGACATTAGGGTTACCGCTAAGGCGTCCTAACATTGCTTTAGTGACCACACGTCCCTTAATCGAATTGACCCGAAAACTCCAACGACGGTGCTACCTACTCCTCAATAGTGGGATAGCATTGTCCAAAGGACACTTGTACAGTTTAATTCCTTTTTGAGTAGGTAGATGTTCTTAAGTACTTGCTCTTTCGAAAACAAAAACAAAACTTTTCGCACTTACACCCCTTTCAAAACAAAAACTCTTTTCAAAACCATAAACACAAAGAAAAGCAAACTTTTGAAAACATAATGAGCAAGTACCTAAGAGCCCGTGGATAACCACGGATAGAAAGGGTGCTAACACCTTCCCTTTCTATAATCTACCTCCCGAACCCGAGAAATATCTCAAAAAGGAATTTTTCTGTGCTTTTTTCCTTTCCTTGTTGGATAAAATAAAAGACGGTGGCGACTCTTTCTTATCGCGACATTTTGCAAAAACAAACGCAAAACACGAACCAGCATATCCAAAACAGTCAGTTCTCATTCCCACCGATCACAATCACCTTGTAATCAGACTTCGGTATCGACTATCAAGCTCGGACGGCACCAAACAATCTGATCCACCTTCAACCAAGTAGCAAAGTGATGAGATGCTCGAGGGCATAAAAGCAATAGCAGAGTTGGAACCCAGTGGGATTATTCACATAGATGTTTTCTTTTTTTTCTTCTACAAATTGTATAAATTCTATTTGATCGACGGTGTTCTCCTACTAGGACGTCAGCCTCTTGTACAAAAATGCCTATTTACAAGCCAAACTTCAAAATCAATACAATTCATCTTCACAAATAAATTTCTTTTTTCTGTTTTATTTTGCGAAGAACGTCCAATGTTCAGTTTTTGATATATGCATTTGACATTGATCGCTGCTCATAAATATTTGCATGCAAAACAAAAGACAATTACTTGTAATATTATAAACAAACGAGAAATGTCCAAACCGTACAGTTGCTCTATCCACCAGGTATAGGGATAGACCAAGCTGGAGGAAACGATTGAAAGTATATTCATTCCCCGCAGAGTAAAGAAAGACAGTGGTGTTAGCTCTCCCCAGCTGAGACTCTCAACTGTGAATGAATCGGTAATATTCTCCACAAGCAGAGTTTATCTACCATAAGCACTGAAAAGTCTTATCATCCCCAGCGGAGTATAAAAATATCCCCAGTGGAGTTTGAAGAATCACCCCCAGTAGAGTCTAAAGGGATATCCCCAGTAAGGTCGCTATTGGAAAGTTATCCCCGGTGGAGTTCTTTCCTTTCACAAAACAGGAATTCAATCCCCAACAAGGTTCATTATCACCAGCAGCGGTAATTCCTTCCCAGCTGAATTTATCAACAGAATCCTCAGCAGAACATCTCTTCCCTACAGAGTCATTCTCTCATCAGTTTATTCCCCAGCGGAGTTATCCTCTCCTGCAGGTTTATTCTTGCAATCATCTTCATCCACTATCTCCAGCGGAAACGAAGAGTTCAATTCTTTTCTCCAGCAGCTATCCGGGATTTATTTTCCCCAGCTCAAAACATCACATTTTCATACATCATGACATACATACGCATCATACAACACAATCTCATTTATTTTGAGAACATCATTGCTTGATACATATCATGCATTACATACAACTAACCTTTATCTTTCAGGAAGGATACGATTAAATTCTCACAAAGTTCAAGCTATGAAGCTTCTACCACGGTCGAATTACGGATGAGTTCCTAAATCTCGACAGATATTTTCCCAGTGGAATTACGGACAAGTTCCTAAATCTCTGCAGAGTTGTTGAATTACAGACAAGCTCCTAAATCTCAGCAAAGTAGTTGAATTACGGAAAAGTTCCTAAATCTCAACAAAATTGTTCCTCAAGTTGAATTACGGATGGGCTCTTAAATCTCAACAAAGTTGCAGCAGTCGAATTACAGACGAGTTCCTAAATCTCGGCAAATATTACCTCAGTTGAATTACGGACGATGTTCCTAAATCTCAGCAGAGTGTTTCTCCAAGTTGAATTACGGACAAGCTCCTAAATCTCAGCGAAGTTATTTCCCCCAGTTGAATTACGGACAAGTTCCTAAATCTCAGCAAAGTTGTTGAATTACGGACGAGTTCCTAAATCTCGACAGATATGTTCCTCGGTTGAATTACGGACGAGTTCCTAAATCTCAGCAGAGATGTTTCCTCAGTTGAATTACGGACGAGTTCCTAAATCTCAACAGATGTTTGCTTAGTTGAATTACGGACAAGCTCCTAAATCTCGACAAAATCAGTTGAATTACGGACAAGCTCCTAAATCTCAACAAATTAGTTGAATTACGGACAAGCTCCTAAATCTCGACAAAGTCAGTTGAATTATGGACTAGCTCTTAAATCTCAACAAAGATGTTTTCTTAAGTTGAATTACGGACGAGCTCCTAAATCTCAGAGAAATTGATTCCCCAGTTGAGTACGGATGATTGAAGCTCCTAAATATCAACAAAGATGACTCACCAGCAGAATGACGGACAACCAAAGCTCCTAAATTTCTACCTCTCTCCATGAAAGATCAGACTTCTCCAGCGGAATCTTCCTCAACAATAGGTACACAAGCTCTCACTAAGGAATCTCTTACGCGGTCGACACTCCTTCAGATGGCATCTTTAAGCCCATTCCCTCGTCAGCAATTTTCAAATGGCATATGTAAGCCCATTCCCGACATCACAAGATAATTACTACTTCATGCGAGTGCAAATTTCTGGGCACTCTAGTGTTCAATCCTCTTCCACCTTCGGATCGTGAAAGGCACGAAAGCCAATCTACATCCTTAGGTTTAAGAAGATTGAACAGGGTCAGCTGTTGTACCCCAAAATTTTCCCTCCCATATTTCTCAAAATGTGTCAAGAAAAATCTCCAAGTTGCTCAAGGTAGCCCAAGGGTTAGTCAGACAAGCTCTCTCCTAAGGCAGTCTACCCCAAACTAGGGTTTCATGTTGCATCAAGATTCTTGAGTCCAAGTGGTCTCAAATGCTTAACATTGTCCTAATATGTTCTCAAGATAATCCATGTCAAGTTTCAAGCCTTGCAAAGGAGTTTTGCTCAGTCAATTGCTCAAATGTCCAAAAATCGACTATGCTAGGGAAAAAGTCAACTGTGACCTACATACAGTCAAACTTCAAGATTTTTGGTCAACATACTCATTTTTAAGTATATTTCATCATTTGATCAAGGGTTGATCATGATTCATCAAGGATTGCTCATAATTCATCAAGATTCAAAAGTTGCTAAATTAGGGTTTTGCAGGAAAAGTCAACTCAACTTTGACCAAGAATAACTTTCTCATGCTTTATGAGAAATGACTCATACAAATCTCATTTTGAATAGGATGAAATTCCTTACAATCCATCTTCATATCCCAAGATCAAAATATGCACTCACAAGAAGTTATGAATTTGGACATTATAGGTCATTTTGAAAAGTCAACAAAAACACCTTTTTTGTCAAAGCTTCATACATGAGCATGGAATATCAAATTGATATGAAACCAAAAGGGTTTGTTATAGGACATCTCAAGCTTTCTAAAAAGTCCAAGAACACCTCCAAAGGTTCAAAATTGAGGAAGTTATGCATTGTTGAAGTTCTACTTTTTTGCAAAATTGCCAAAAGTCAACTATCCCCAAAACTTCAAATTTTGCCAAATGGGCCCATTCTTTTTCACTTGTTTTGAGTTGGCATTATATTCCACGTTCTCTAGCCTTGGCCATGTGTCCATATCATATTTTTATTAATTATTTTGATTTTTATTTGAATTAATTTGATTTAAATCAAATAAAATCAAATAAAAATCAAATCATTAATAACAAAGGATTTTTTTGGTTGTTTCAGGCTCTAATCACAGCTAGCAAGGCATTCAAATTCGCATCAAGCCATATGTGTACAAAAAGATTGAAAAGAAGCCAAAATTAGAAGGTTGTTAAAGAGAATCAAATCAAATGTCAAGGCATTGAAAGAGAGAGATTTGGACTGAGTATGCAACCCTAATGTATTGTACAATACATAAGGAGGCGAGGCAGACAAAAATAGGGGTTGGAGATCAGTTATAGGGCAAGAACAAAAACTGAAAAACCAAGCAAAAAGTGTGAGTTCGAAATCACTCCTAGAGGAAGTTTCAAGGCTTGACACTTCTCCCAATCACTTCCTGGAAATCTTTGGAACCTAAAGCAATCAAGACCAATCGTGTTCAAGCCCTCCAGTGCACTGTAAAGCCGTCACGGTATCATCTTTTTCTTGAAATCGATTAGCTTCATTCTTGCATCTATTGTGTAAAATAATGGCATATTCTTGATCACCATATCATTTGCAAGCTTTTTACAATAGCCAATTTCATTTATATGGACTGAATCGTGGATCACCATTGTTAGGTTTTTTTTGGAGTTTTTTAGGGTTTTTGATTACAGGAATAATTGGCATTTGTGAAGGGTATTATCATGTTCAGGGGAACAAGACGAGCTCAACCATGGCGCTAGCTTCCATTTATGTTGCCCATGGAGGATTTTGGAGTGAACAATGCCTTTAGCAACGGATGTTTGTCCGTAGGTATAGGTTGTCAAACTTTTACCCACGGTGCCAGGAAGAAGACGACCCATGTGGCACCCCTCTATTGGCCTGTTTGAATTTCACGCAAAAATCCCACTGACGCATTTGTTTTCTTATATTATTATTGTTTTGTGTTATGATAACAATCAAATGCAAGTGGCCTAGTGGTAAACACATCAGCGCATAAGGACCCCAAGGCTAGAGGTAAGGGGTTCGATCCCTACCTCCAGCAATTTTCCATTTTATTGTTTATTTTCAGGGAATCTAGTGGGTACGCAAGCCAAGCATCCATCATGGACATTCACCATCCAGTGCGCCAGATGGCCAGATGGCCAGATCTGGTGGCCAGCATTAAAGGCACACCATAGGCCAAGTCAACGCCAGTGCACTGGATCAGAAAAAGTTAATCTGGACCAGCATTATTGGGCCAGCCAATTGCATTCACACACCCTCCAATCAGGCCCATTCTCTACTTTATATATTTTTGTTTATTTCATTTAATTATTTATTTTTTTAAATTTAATTACTAACCAATAGAATAATTTCTTTTTTATCAAAAAAATCACAAAAAATATTTTTTATCCAACTAAATTTCATAACTTTATTTTTTATTAATAAATATTAATTAATTAATTAGGTTATTAATTCTAGATAACTTTAATTGATTTTGTAAATATTTAAAATCAATTAGAATTAATTAGGTTTTAACACTAATTTAATTATTTTATTTTCTTTCTTAAAATAAGAAATATTCCAAAAACAGTCAGTTCTTCCCACCGTATCACAATCGTATTCTCCAGCTAGGTCTATCCCTATACCTGGTGGACAGAATAATCGTAAGGTTTGGACATTTCTTGTTTGCCCCTGTTTCTGATATTACGAGTAATCGTCTTTTGTTTCGCATGCAAATATTTATGAGCAACAATTATTGTCAAATGCATATATCAAAATCAACATTGGACGTTCTTGCAAAACAAAACAGGAAAAGAAAAATAATTTAAAATTTCTTTGTGGAAACGAATTGTATTGATTTTGAAGTTGGCATGTAAATAGGCGTTTTTTGTACAAGAGGCTGACGTCCTAGTAAGAGAACACCGCCGAATGATAGAAATTATACAATTTGTGTAAAACAAAGAAAAACAGTTATGTGAACAATCCCACTGGGTTCCAACTCTGCTATTTCCTTTATATCTTCGAGCGTCTCATCACTTTGCTACTTGGTTGAAGGTAGGTCAGATTGATTAGTGCCATCCGAGCTTAATAGTTGATACCGAAGTCTGGTTGCAAGATGATACAATGAGACATAGTGTTACGCTTTGATCCCTATTTTTTGCCTGGACCGCCCTTTCGGGTTTTCAGTCCACCGGGATACCCCTTTTTGCCCAAGCCGCCTTTTCAGGTTTTCGACTTGTCGGGTGTACAGTTTTTTTTATTTCCATCCCTTATTTTTGCCCGAACCCTTTTGGTCCGCCGGGAAGCCCTTAGTTTTGCCTAAGCCAGTCAACCTAGCGGGTCTTTGATTATGCGTAGTATCTTTTCACTATGTCTGCGTTGGCGGGGTGAGGAAGGTCGTCACCATCCATGGTGGTTAGAATCATAGCTCCTCCTGAGAAAATGTTCTTAACCACAAATGGCCCTTCGTACGTAGGGGTCCATTTTCCCCTGGGATCACCTTGCGGCAGTATGATGCATTTGATCACCAGATCCCCAACTTGATACTCTTATCGTCTAACCTTCTTGTTAAATTCCTTGATCATTTGCTTTTGATACGTCTGACCATGACAAATAGCAGTAAGCCTCTTTTCGTCGATTAAGTTCAGTTGATCAAGCCGGGTCTGGATTCAGTCATCCTCGCTCAAACCTGCATCCTTCATAATCTGAAGAGAGGGTATCTGGACCTCAATGGGTAAGACTGCTTCCATGCCATACACCAGGGAGTAGGGTGTTTCCCCTTTTGAAGTCCGTGCTGAGGTTCGGTACCCATGAAGAGCAAATGGTAGCATCTAATGTCAGTCTTTGTATGTCACTGTCATCTTCTGAACAATCTTCTTGATGTTCTTATTTGCTGCTTCGACAGCCTCATTCATCTTCGGCCGGTAAGGAGAAGAGTTGTGATGCTGTATCTTGAATTGTTTGCAGAGCTCGGTGATCATCGTATTGTTAAGATTTGTACCATTGTCAGTAATGATCCTCTCTGGTACACCATATCGACAGATCAAATTATGCTGAATAAACCGTGCCACGATGTTCTTGGTCATTGTAGCAAAGGAAGCTACCTCAACCCACTTCGTAAAGTAATCAATTGCTACCAAGATGAAACGATGCCTGTTGCACGCAGTAGGTCTGATCTCGCCAATCATATTGATGCCCCACATTGCGAAAGGCCAAGGAGCTATCAAGACGTTCATAGGAACTGGAGGCACATGCACCTTATCAGCATAGACTTGGCACTTATGACAAGTCCGAGAATGCTGATAACAATCAGCTTCCATAGTAGACCAATAATATCCTGCCCGAAGGATTTTCTTCGCCATGGTATGTCCACTGGAATGAGTTCCGAAAGTACCTTCATGTAACTCTGCCATAATCCTTTCTGCCTCGTTCTTGTCCACACATCGCAATAAGGTTGAATCATGGTTACGCTTGTAAAGGACACCATTGCTGATGAAGAACTTCGCAGCGAACCTTCTCAAAAACTTCTTGTCATTAACAGATGCACCCTCGGGGTACTCCTGAGCCTCAAGATACCTCTTTACCTCGTGAAACTAGGGTTTATCTGCTACCTCTTCATTCTCAATGTCACAGCAATGTGCGGGTTCGTCTAACCTCTCAATGGTAATCTGGGGAGCTTTATTGTCCCACCTGACCTTGAACATAGAAGACATGGTAGCTAGCGCGTCCGCTAACTGATTCTCCTCTCTCGGGAAGTGTTCAAAGGTTATCTCCTCGAAGTGCGGAAGCAACGTCAATACATACTCTTTGTAAGGAATAAGATTTGGGTGTTTCGTATCCCACTCGCCTTTGATCTGACTGATCACTAGAGAGGAATCTCCGAATACACTCAAGAACTTAATCGTTAGGTCAATAGCTGCACGCAGACCCATGATGCACGCTTTATACTTTGTCATGTTGTTGGTGCAGTTAAAACATAATCGGGCGGTGAACGGAGTATGACAGCCTTCAGGAGATATGATCACGGCGCCAATGCCATTACCCAACGCGTTTGAAGCTCCATCAAAATACATAGACCATCGGGATCCCTCCTCAGGTCCTTCATCCGGTCCAGGTTTTTCACAGTCAGTCACCAATATGATGTTCTCATCCGAAAACTCGAAATTCATAGACTGGTAATCATCCATGGCCTGATGTGCCAAATGATCTACCAACACACTTCCCTTGATTGCCTTTTGGGTTGTGTATTGGATGTCATACCCGGTTAAGATCATCTACCATATTGCTATTCTTTCGGACAAGGAAGGCTTTTCAAAGATATACTTGATTGGGTCCATCTTTGATATCAATAGGGTAGTTGAGTCAGCATATACTATCTCATCCGGCGAGCAGCCCATGCCAAAGCGCAGCAAGTTTTCTCGAGCAGTGAGTATCAGGTCTCACAGTCGGTAAACTTTTTGCTAAGGTAATAAATAGCATGATCTTTTCGGCCATACTCGTCATGCTGCCCCAGCACGCACCCCATCGAATTGTCGATTACTGTCAAGTATAAGATCAATGGTCTTCCTTCAACTGGAGGAATCAGAATGGGTGGCTCTTGGAGATATTCTTTGATCCTTTCTAAAGAGGCCTGACATTCATCATTCCATCTTACTACTTGATCTTTCTTCAACAGCTTGAAGATTGGCTCACAAGTAGCAGTCAGATGTGAAATGAATCGGGCAATGTAGTTCAGACGTCCCAAAAAGCCTCGGACTTCCTTTTCAGTTCGAGGAGCTGGCATCTCCTGTATAGCCTTCACCTTTGTAGGATCCACTTGAATACCTTTATCACTAACGACGAAACCCAACAGCTTACCAGACCTTACCCCGAAGGTGCACTTGTTCGGGTTTAACCTCAGCTTGTACATCTTTAACCTGTCAAATAGCTTCTGGAGATGGTCAATGTGTTCTTCTTCAGTTTGGGACCTTGCAATCATGTCGTCAACGTATACCTCAATTTCATGGTGAATCATGTCGTGGAACAAAGCGACCATGGCGCACTGATACGTTGCCCCAGCATTCTTCAATCCGAACGGCATGACTTTGTAGCAAAAGGTACCCCACTGCGTAATGAAGGTCGTCTTCTCCATGTCTTCGGGAGCCATCTTAATCTGATTGTAACCAGAAAAACCATCCATAAAGGAGAAGATCTTATGTTGCGCAGTGTTGTCGACCAGAACATCGATGTGAGGAAGTGGGAAATCATCTTTGGGGCTTGCCTTATTCAGATCCCTATAGTCCACACACATTCGTACCTTACTGTAATACGGTGGGAGAACTGACTTGGGATTTTGCATTTGTGTTCGCAAATGTTTCGGTTTAGCAAGAGTCGCCACCGACTTTTTATTTTATCCTAAGGAAAGGTCAAAAAGCACAGGAAAGACCTTTGAGATGTTTTCTTGGGTTCGGGGAGTAGGTTATAGAAAGGGAAGGTATTAGCACCCTTTCTATCCATGGTTATCCATGGGCTCTTAGTTACTTGCTTTAGATCACTTGCTTTGCTTTTCAATTGTTTGAAATGGTGCTTTTCAATTGTTTGAAATGGTGCTTTGTGTGTGGTTTTGAAAGATGTTTTGAAAAGAGGCCATCGTTGTGGCAACCTTTGTAATGATTCGTGTTTGAATATATACAAAGGTGTTTTTGTCTTTTGAAAAGTTTTCAATATTTGAAAGTAGGGTTTTGAAATTGTGTTGTGAATTGTGTTTTGAAAAATAGTAAGGATGTTTTTGCAAGCTTGATCAAGTAACTAAGAGTTGTCTACCCTATTTTACTCAAAGATCTTTCTTATGTTTTTAACCCTTTTAACAGTGTTGTTTCACCATTGTATTTGGTGAACAACCTTGTGTTAGGATGTTAACGGGACAGGCGCGGGTCATCGTATAGACCATGATAGCAATAGTGTCAAGTATTTTTGGCAATTTTTTCTTAAGGGACTTGATCATTATTTTAGGCAACTCAGATAGCGTCATCGAGGGACTATGATCTTTTGTTTTGTTTTTGTTTTGCCAAAGTACTTGACATGCAACCATGGCCCATTTTTGAAGGCGACGAGTGGATTGTAACCCTAGGGGTGCAAGTGTGTATTGTGTTTGTTTTTCATGCATTGTTATCTTTGGATTAGGTCAAGCTATTTGTTGATTTTATTTTGCATACAAACCCTAGGTCTAATCATGGCATAATTGAAAGCATTTAAAAAGTGCGAGAATTTAAATCCTACACTATTACAACATGATATAGGGAGGGGGTACAAATTTGAATTGGGGATTATTTGCAAGAAATTAAACTCTAAATTACTATTACAACCAAATTGAATGTACAAGATACAATATTTAAATGTACTATAATTAAATACAATAAATAAATGTTAGATGAAATGTGTTATGCAAAAAAGATTTTTATATATGTAAAAAGTATTTTTAAATGTGAAGTATAAATAAAAAAAGTTAATTTTAATTATTTTACTATTTAGGGCAAAAACCCTAATTTCTTGAATAAGTTGCATTATTTATTATTTATATACAATAATGTATTAATTTATACAAAAATAAAAGTATATTAAAAAAATGGTGTTTTTAGTATAAAGTATTAATAATAATAAAATTGTATTATTTTTAAATTTGTGTCTTTATTATTTAATAAAATATGTATATACATGCATTAAATATATTAAATATATTAAGGGTATAAAAATAAAAATTTATTAAAAAAAGTGTACATTTTAAGGAAATATTTTTCAAGTGTGTATAAAAATAATTAATAAAAATAAAAGTATTTTTACATTATTTTTAAGTTTTAATAAAAAAAGATATAAAGTATTTTAATCATTTCTATACTAGTAATAAATAAGATAAATTCAAAATAAATACAAAAATTTATGAAAATAATTTTTAAGTATTTTTTAGGTTAGAAAATAAAATATCAAAATCAAAAATGAAACAAAAATGCAAAAATAACAAATGTACAAATCAATGTGCCAGGGGGGTGTAAACTGAAAAATGGGGTGTTAAGAGTAAAAACAACCAGGCCCAGCCTAGTCAGACTTCATCTTCTTCCTTGGTTCACAAAAACGCGTGTTCTGTACATCAACTGCTAACTCCTGATTCCTTGACTTTTTGACAAAACTCACAACATGAAACTTGTAGAGCATCAAACAATGAATCCAACCATATAAAAAACTTAAGCTAACTCTCAAAGACCAGAGAGAATTTCTCTGGCCCTAAATCTTAACCTAGTTTTTTCAGAAAGTTCATGGATGAAATTCTCCTAGCACGATTAATATAAATGAAAACTAAGCACATGTATGGCTTCAGGGCTATGAATACAACATCTTTCATTCACAAACCTAAGTCTAACTATTCATAAATAGAGAGATAGAAGTTCATGAAATACCTGTTTCAGTTGACCTCAAGCTGGACAATGCAGCAACTTTCAAGGGTGCTTGAGCTTCTTTTGAGCTTGCCTGAGGTCCAAGGAAGCTTTTCCAATGCTTGGTTTGTTTTGAAACAGCTTGAATCGTGCCACAGAACTCAACCTGCAAAGCTTTGATACAAAAATGGCAATGTGTGTTAATGGTGTTACAGCTAGCAATGGAGGTCTGGAATAGTTCAGGTGAGTTGAAAGGAAGGTGTTTGAAGTATCTTTGGGCAAAACGCACGATGGAATATGGAGATGGAGATGGTTCTGCAGGGCTTGTCCTGTTTTGCAGAAAAACAGTGATTTTGTGTACAAGGAGATTTGGGAGGCAAAGGGGTCGTGTTTATGGCTTGTTGGGAGGTATCTAACTTGTTTACAATGTTTGTGTAAGTTGGTTTTTTCAGATGTGAGAGATGGCTTGTATTTTGCAAGTTTCTTCTTTTTCAAGCAAGAGTGTGTGTTCCCTCAATGCAATCCTGTACAAGCCCTATATTATGCTGCACACTTTCCTTTGGTTCTTGGAATTGGTAGATTGGATCTTGCTTCATAGATATGGCCTCATGCCTCAAGGATTTTGTTTTGACATAAAGTGCAACTTTACAAAAATGGCATTATACCTTTTTCCAAATAGGGATTAATCTTGTATGCAATGTCCAAATGACCAAGATAATACCCTAGCTCAATGGTTATGCATTAAATTATGGAGTATAAACTTGTTTTGAGGCCTACAATCTAGTACCAAGCATGCTGATTTGAAAATGCAAGTTTGTATGAACATGTATTGGTCATGGACAAAAGAGAGTTTTTGCCAACTTCAAGCATTCGATTCTCTCTAACCACAAGGGTGTTGGAGGAGTTCTTGGATAATTTGGAAAGCTTGGAACATGTACTATAATCCATCTTTGAAATGAAACTTGAAACTCCAAGTGAAACTATGTGAAAAAGGGCCAAGAAGATGGATCAAAATCCTGCCTAAACTAGGGCAAAATTTCTCTAAGTTAAAAGTTTTAGGTACCCTTGTTCCAAAATTCATAACTTGAGATACAAGCTTCTTTTGAGAAAACTTTGTGAATAAAAGTTATAGACTTTTTGATGGACTACAACTTTCATGTTGTAAGTTTTGTTTGAATCCATTTGCATCTTGGTGAAAAAATGGGACAACGTTAGGAAAAAAATAAGAAAATTTCATAACTTAGAAAATTTCTAAGTTATGAAATTTTTCCATTTTAAACCTTAATTTGCATTTTTGGGTTTCTTGATGAACAAGTTTCATAATTTGACATGTCTTGATGAAAAATAACTCTTGGCACTTGATTTTGACCAAAAAGTCAAAGTTTGACTTTTCAGTGTACAGTCAAATTTTGATCAGTTGACTGAAAAATTCATCTGTCAATCCTATGCATTTGAGATCTTTTGAACTTGTTGAATAGGTCAAGACAATTTCATTGAGTCCTTGAGTCCATGGTTGAGCTTGATTTGCCATTGGTTAGGTCAAACAGTCAAAAATTGCCTATGTACATTCAAAACCTTGAAAATGACCATTTTGCCCTTTTGGTGATCTGATCAAATTTCTTGTGGAATTATGATCCAAACTTGATCAAATGACTTATATGAATTCATTATGTTGATGTGGGTCAAAATTCATGAGGTTTGACTGTCAATTGGCCACAGTTGACTTTTCCCCCAATACAGTTGATTTATAGGTCAACTGTCCAATTGACTGGGCAAAAATTTGAATCAAGGCTTGAAACTTGGTATGGACAAACTTGTGGGTCCAACATGGAGTATGAAAGTCACTTTGGGCATTGTAGGTCAAAATATCCATGTGCAAACTCAAACCCTAATTTAGGTCAACAGTGCAAGGAGGTGTCTTGAGTAGAGTAAAACCTAGCTTGATCTTGAGTTCCAAGAGCCTTGTGATGAGAAATGTTGATGAGTATGGGAGGGAAAATTTTAGGGTACAACAGTTGCCCCTGTTCAATCTTCTTGAACTTGAAGAGTTAGATTGGCAAGTTTGCATTTCGTGACTCGAAGGTAAAAGAGGATTGGACACTAGAGTGACCGTAAATTTGCACTTGTCAGAAAAATAGCTGAGGAAATGGGCTTATAGATGCCATTTGGAGATGGTAGAATCTTGCTGGAGATGGGCTTAAAGATGCCATCCAAGGATGTTTGTTGATTTACAATGCTGTAGGTCAGAAGAATGAGCATCGAAATGGTATTCGTGTTTGGAATGCATTTGAACTGTATCTGGAGATTGAGTCTGTATGAGCAAAAGAATGGCGTCCGTGTCTGGCATGTATCTGAGCTGTAACTGTATTTGAACTTTGAATGGATATCAGAATGACTGCCGTGTCTGGAGTGTATCTGTATTGTATCTAGATAATAGAGAAACATCTGCGTATAGAGCAACTTTGTGCTGGGGATAAACTATGAATGAGTGACAGAATGGCAACCGTGTCTGGAGCGTATCTGGACTGTATCTGAAATTGATATCTGTATGAGTAGTGGAATGACTACCGTGTCTGGAGTGTATCTGTACTGTAACTGGGACCTGAATGAGTGACAGAATGACTTCCGTGGCGACTGCACCGGGGGAATCAAACTGCTGGTGTAAAGGCCAGAACAGCATCCGTGTTTGGAGCGTATCTGAACTTGTAGTTGATAGTTGAATCTGATTGAGAGATAGAATGGCCACCGTGTCTGTAGCGTATCTAGTCTGTATCTAATTGTTGTAGTCTGAATGAGTAATAGAATGATCGCCGTGTCTGGGGTGTATCCATACTGTATCTGAATAATTGTTAATGATAGCCTTTTAATCTTATCCTGAAAAGGGTAAAATGTTAGCTAAAACACAAAGTTATATTGCATGATATGTATGATGCAATGAACTGTAATCCATGTTTATGATATATGAATGTAATGGTTATGCATGTAAGCTGAATAGCTGTCTTGCAGAGGAAGATATATCCTGGATAGCTGGAGATAGTGAAATCTTTGACTGCTACCGGGGAAAATAAATCCTTGACTGAAGCTGGGGATTCCAAAAATCTTTAATTACTGAAGATGAGAAATCCTTGTTGACTGCTTGGGGATTAGAGCTCTTGACTATTGAGAAAGAGAAATCATGGGACTAATGTTGGGGATTGAAAATCCTTAGTGACTTGTGGGGATTCACAAAGGTTCTGACAACTTCTGCGGGGAATGAGGATCCTTTAAGACTTTCCTGGGAAATAAGGAAAATCTCTATTGGGGAATTAAGACCTGGGAGGTTTCTGTTTAGAGAAACGGGATTGGGAATCTTCGATCTGCTGGGAGATAACTCTGTGGGGAGAATGTTTACTCGGCCGATGAAAACAGGAGCTTTGGGTTATATGCCAATCTACTGGGGAATCATCCTAGCTGTTGTGGAAATTGAGGGGATTTGATCAATTGGGAATTTTGACTTTGCTGGGGAGGGAAATTTAGATTATTCTGGCTCCACTGGGAATCGGGAGTTTGAACTCTTGATGGGAACTTTGAAACTTAACTCGGTTGGGGAATCCAGGTGGGAATGTACTGGCTCTGCCGGGGGATCTTGAAGTTTAACTCCGTTGGGGACATGTACTCCGAGGTTTTAGCTTTGTTGAGGATCTGAACAAAGTAATGCAGGGGACCTCTTCTTGAATGGCATAAAGATATCTTCCTACACCTTCAACCTATCAGTAATTATCCTTTCCCAATTTCGTTTTATTTGTAAGCAGTGATTATATTCAAATGCATATGCCTATTTAACAAAACATTGGACGTTTTCAAATAAAACATAAGTGTAGAAAAGAAAAAGAAAGGCAAGCAAATTTCTGCACTTTGAAGTATATTTGTATTAATTTTTATGAATATCTTTGTACAAAGGAGACAGACATCCTAGTAAGAGAATGTTGTCGTAACAATTGAGAAAGAATTTATACAAAAAGAAAGATGGCTATGTGTAACAATTCCATGGGGTTCCCATTCTGCTATAGCCTTCACAACTCTGAGTATTTGTCCATTCGTTGCTTCGTCCGTAGATGATTGGATTGATCAGAAACTTAGAGCTTGTTGGTGAAGAGATTGTTCTTAAAGTGATCCGACGAGGCATAGTCATACGCTTTAATTCCCTAACTTTTGCCTGGACCGCCCTTTCGGGTTTTCGATCCACCGGGAAACCCTTTTTTGCCCAAGTCGCCCTTTCGGGTTTTCAACTTGCCGGGTGTACGTATTTTTTTTGTTTTATCCCTAATTTTTGCCTGAATCGCCCTTTCGGGTTTTCGATTCACCGGGATGCCCATTTTTGCCCAAGTCTCCCTTTCGGGTTTTCAACTTGTCGGGTCGTTTTATGCGTAGTATCTTTTGACTATGTCTGCGTTAGCAGGGTGCGGCAAGTCTTCACCGTCCATGGTGGTCAGAATCATTGCCCCACCAGAAAAGATGCTCTTGATTACAAATGGTCCTTCGTAAGTAGGAGTCCACTTGCCCCTGGGATCACTTTGCGATAAGATGAACTGCTTGATTACAAGATCTCCGACTTGATATACCTGACGCCTAACCTTTTTGTTGAAAGCCTTGATCATTCGTTTTTGATACGTCTGACCATGACAAACAGCAGTAAGTCGCTTCTCGTCGATCAAGTTAAGTTGATCAAGCCGGGTCTGAATCCAATCGTCTTCACTCAAACCGACATCCTTCATTATCCTCAAGGAAGGAATCTGAACTTCCATGGGTAGAACAGCTTCCATGCCATATACCAAAGAAAATGGAGTTGCCCCTGTTGAAGTACGTGTTGTGGTACGATATCCATGCAGAGCAAACGGTAACATCTCATGCCAGTCCTTGTAGGTGACTGTCATCTTTTGAATGATCTTCTTAATATTTTTGTTCGCGGCTTCAACAGCACCATTCATCTTCGGCCGGTAGGGAGATGAATTGTGATTATAAATCTTGAACTGTTCGCATAGAGCGGTGATCATAGTATTGTTCAAATTTGTACCGTTGTCTATGATGATCCTGTCGGGGATACCGTACCGGCATATGAGGTTCTGCTTGATGAAGCGGGCAACCACATTCTTTGTAACTAAGGCATAGGAAGCTGCCTCGACCCATTTGGTGAAGTAATCGATAGCCACCAAGATGAAGTGATGTCAATTGGATGCCGTGGGCTTGATCTCTCCAATCATGTCAATGCCCCACATTGTGAATGGCCAAGGAGCTGTCAGAACGTTGAGAGGAACAGGGGGAATATGTACCTTGTCGGCGTAGACTTGGCATTTGTGGCAGGTACGGGAATGTTGATGACAATCAGCTTCTATGGTAGACCAGTAGTAGCCTGCCCTTAGAATCTTCTTAGCCATCGTATGTCTGCTCAAGTGGGTTCCAAATGTGCCACTATGGATATCAGTCATGATTAACTCTGCTTCAACCTTGTCCACACAATGAAGTAGAACACAATCATGGTTGCGCTTATAAAGGATGCCATTGCTTAGGAAGAACTTGGCAGCAAATCTCCTTAAGAACTTTTTATCATTGACGGAAGCTCCTTTAGGGTATTCTCTAGTCTGGAGATACCTTTTGATTTCATGAAACCATGGTTGTTCCACTACTTCTTCGGTATTAATTTCATGACAGTGCGCAGGTTCGTCCATTTGCTCGATGGTAATTCGGGGAGCTTCGTTATCCCAGTTGAGTTTAAACATGGAAGACATTGTAGCCAGAGCATCTGCTAACTAATTTTCTTCTCGCGGGAAATGCTCGAAGGTAATCTGCTCTAAACGAGGCAACAACGTCAAGACATGTTCTTTGTATGGGATAAGATTAGGATGTTTGGTGTCCCACTCTCCTTTGACTTTGACTGATAACCAAAGTCGGGTCCCCAAATACGACCAAAGATTTGATTCCCAAGTCTATAGCAGCCTTGAGACCAAAGATGCAAGCTTCATATTCAGCCATGTTATTGGTACAGCTGAAGCAAAGTCGGGCAGTGAAGGGCGTATGGCAACCATCTGGAGAAATGTATCGCACCGATATCGTTGCCAAGTGCATTTGAAGCACCATCAAAGTACAGGGTCCATCGGGATCCTTGTTCAGGTCCGTCATACGGTCTGTTACCTTCAATGTTGTCCAATGTCATGATGTCCTCGTCAGGGAAGTCTAATCTCATAGACTGATAATCTTCGACGGCTTGATGAGCTAGATGGTCAGCTAGTACACTCCCCTTTATAGCTTTTTGGGTAGTATACTGGATGTCATATTCAGTCAGGATCATTTTCCATCTACTTGATTGGATCCATCTTGGAAATCAGCAAAGTGGTATGAGTCAACATATATTGCCTTAGCCGACGAGCAGCCCATACCAAAGCGCAGCAAGTTTTCTCGAGCAGTGAGTAGCGAGTCTCACAGTCGGTAAACTTTTTGCTAAGGTAATAAATGGCATGCTCTTTTCGGCCAGACTCGTCATGTTGGCCCAGTACGCACCCCATTGAATTATCCAAAACAGTCAGATACATGATCAACGGCCTTCCTTCGACGGGTGGCATCAGAATAGGAGGTTCTAGTAAGTACTCCTTGATCTTATCAAAAGCAACTTGACAATCATTGTTCCATTCAACCACCTGATCTTTCTTTAACAGTTTGAAGATCGGTTCACAGGTAGATGTCAGGTGAGAGATGAATCTCGCGACATAGTTTAAGCGTCCCAAGAATCCTCTAACCTCCTTTTCAGTACGGGGGTAGGCATTTCTTGTATAGCCTTTACTTTAGCTGGATCAACCTCAATGCCCTTGTTGCTGACAATAAATCCCAGAAGTTTACCAGACCTAACTCCAAAAGTGCACTTGCTTGGATTCAATCTGAGTTTATACTCCTTCAACCTGGCAAACAGCTTTTGCAAATGATTAAGGTGTTCTTCTTCTGTCTGTGATCGAGCTATCATGTCGTCTACGTAAACTTTGATCTCATGATGTATCATATCATGAAATAAAGCTACCATGGCGCGTTGATAGGTTGCCCCTGCGTTCTTCAGTCTGAACGGCATCACTTTGTAGCAGAAGGTACCTCATTGCGTGACAAAGGTAGTTTTCTCCATGTCCTCGGGGGCCATTTTAATCTAGTTATAGCCCGAGAATCCGTCCATGAAGGAAAAAACCTTGTGTTGAGTTGTGTTGTCAACCAAGATATCGATATGCGGTAGTGGAAAATCGTCTTTAGGGCTAGCCCTGTTTAAATCCCGATAGTCCACACACATTCTGACTTTGCCGTCCTTCTTAGGCACGGGCACAATGTTAGCAACCCATTGTGGATAGGTTGTAACAGCCAGAAAACCAGCGTTGAATTGCTTCATTACTTCAACTTTAATCTTCTCAGACATGTCAGGCCTCATTCGGCGAACCTTTTGCTTGACCGGTGGACAATCCTCTCTTGTAGGGAGACGGTGAACCACGATATCTGTGTCTAGCCCTGGCATGTCTTCATAAGACCAGGCGAAGATTTCAACATATTCGTTCAACAACTGTACTAAGCGCTCTTTGACACCTGGTTCCAGGTTGGCACCCACTTTTACTTCTTTCCTGTCCTCTTTTGTCCCCAAGTTGATGGTTTCTAGCAACTCCTCATGAGGCAGAATAGCCCGCTCTTCTTGTTGCAAAAGTCTGGCTAACTCTCTCGGCACTTCACAATCTTCGTCAACTTCGTACTCAGCATGATTGACCAAATCCTCAGAGTTATCGAAGGCTAAAACAAAACAGTTGCCCATGGAATCCGTAATGAATGGGTACCTGCATTTGTGAGTGTGGGTGTGTGTAAGGGATAGCCATCCTTAAACAAAAATGCAAAAGGAAAGAAAATGAACACAGCAGTTTATAGATGAAAAACGTCCAATGATTCATTAAAACATGGTGTTGTACCCCAAAATTTTCCCTCCCATTTCTCAATGATTTCTCATCACAAAGCCCTTGAAGCTCAAGATCCAGTTAGGGTTTCATCTGCTCAAGACTTCTCCTTGCACTGTTGACCCAAATTAGGGTTTGTGTTTGCACAAAGTTGTTTTGACCCAAAATTCCTAAGATGACTTTCATGCTTCATGTTGGACTCCCAAGTTTATCCATACCAAGTTTCAAGTCTTGATTCCAAATTTTGCCCAGTCAATTGGACAGTTGACCTAGAAATCAGCTGTATTGGGGAAAAAGTCAACTGTGGCCAATTGACAGTCAAATCTCATGAAAATTAACCCACATCAACATTATAAACTCACATGGACCATTTGATCAAGTTTGGATCACAATTCCACAAGAAATTTGATCAGATCATCAAAAGGGCAAAATGGTCATTTTTAGGGTTTTGACTGCACAAAGGCAATTTTTGACTGCTTGACCTAGCCAATGGCAAACCAAGCTCACATATGGACTCAAGGACCCCATGGAATTGTCTTTACATGCTCAACAAGTTCAAAAGATCCCAAATGCACAGGATTGACAGTTGAATTTCCCAGTCAATTGATCAATTTTGACTGTATACTGAAAAGTCAAACTTTGACTTTTTGGTCAAAATCAAGAGTCAAGATTCATTTTTCATCAAAACATGCCAAATCATGAAACTTGTTCATCAAGAAATCCAAAATTGCAAATTAGGGTTTGAAATGAAGATTTTTCATAACTTAGAATTTTTCTAAGTTATGAAAAACCCTAATTTTTTCCTAACTTTGCCCCACTTTCTCACAAAGATTCATTTGGATTCAAGCAAAAGTCTAAACATGAAAGTTGTAGCCTATTGCATAATCTACAACTTTGATTCACAAAGTTTTCCCAAAAGAAGCTTGTAGCTCAAGTTACAATTTTTGGAACAAGGGTACCAAACCATTCTTAACTTAGAGAAAATTTGACCTATTTTAGGCAAGGTTTTTACCTAACTTCAAGACCATTTTTCATACACTTCCACTTGGAATTTCAATTTTCATTTCAAAGATGGATTGTAGTACACATTCCAAGCTTTCCAAATTTTCCAAGAACTCATCAAACAACCTCATGGTTAGGGAGAATCAAATTTGGCAATATGGGAAAAACTCACTTTTGTTATGGCCAATTTCCATGTTCATACACTTAGGCAATTTTCAAATCAGCATGCATCTCTTGATTATAGGCCCTAAATCTATTTTACACTCATAAATTTAATGCAAACTCTTTGTGCCAAGACCATGTTCTATGTGTTCAAGCATTGCATAATGGTTTAATCCCAAAGTAGATAAAGCACTTTAACCATTTTTGCAAAAGTAAGCTTTATGTCAATATGCAAATCCAAGAAGTACAGTTAAAATCCCCTTGGCACAAGTTTAGGAACTAATTACACTGATCAATGCCAAGGTTTGCAGCACATTAGGGGGGCCTCTACCTGTCTAGAAAACCAACTTGCCATCTCTTGCTTAAAGTGTAAGAAACATAGCATTTTGTACAACAACTTTCATCTCAGCTAAAGAACCCTTAAGCAAACTTGTCAAACATATCCTAAACATCCTAACTGAGCTAGAACACGAGCCAAGCATCCCTCATACCTCCCCATTCCCAGAATCACCCTCAAACTGCCCAAACAGAGCATTTGTTGCAGTTTGAGTTCCATAGCTCAAACCTTCCATGCATTCTTGCTAAAAACTTGTCAAACACATCCCATAACATCCCTTGAAGCTAATCAAAACCTCAAACACGACCTGTAACACTCCCAGGCAAGATCACCATTTTCATTTTCTTGTTTTGCAGCTGAAGTTCCATACCACGATTCAAAAGGTTTCAAGACAAAGTAAAGCTTGGAATAGCATCCCTGGACATCAAGGAAGTTGTACCAATCATCACCTTGCTCTAAAAGTACCTCCATCATCAGATACAACTTCAACTGAACAGGTATATTCTTGAACTTCTATCTCTCAATGTAGACATCATTAGCTCTAAGTTTGTGAATAAGAAGTGTTCTACTCATGCCCCTGAAACTGTACATACCTTTACTTTTCATTTATTTTGCATATGCTGTGAGAATTTAAAGTCTGAATATGGATAAAAAGTTAGGTTAAGATTTGGGAATGATGAAATTCTCTCTCATTTTTTAGAGTTAGATCAAGTTTTTGGTATGTATGGATTCGTTGTTTGATGCTGAACATTTTTGATGTTGTGAGTTTTCATTAAAAAGCCAGGAATCAGGATGTTTGAATCATGGTACAAGCGCGCGTTTTTTGTCACAATTCTGGCCAGAGGTTGAAGAAGGACCTATTGGGCTGGGCTTGTTCTATTGTTCCTATTTGCACCTTGCTTTTGCTTTTGAACCTCCCTGACCCATTTTGATTTTTACTTATCATTTTCCATTTTTTTCCTTTTGATTTTATTTCTATATTTTTATTTAAGCATGAAAAAATATAAAAATTATTTTTTCCACATTTTTTGCATTTATTTTGATATTTATTAGTCTTTAGTTAGTTTATACACAAATAAATACATAATATTATTATTTAGAATAATTAGAAAAAATAATGTAAACACATTCATTTTTTGTTTTTTTATTTTATTTTATCTTCTGAAAATATTTTATATAATATATACTTTTTTTTAATAAATATTAAATATTATTATTTTTGTACATATTAAATATTATTATTTTTGTATATATATATATATATATATATATATATATATATATATATATATATATATATATATATATATATATATATATATATATATATATATATATATATATATATATATATATATATATTAGAATATTTAGTAAATAATACAAAAATATATACATTTTTCTTTTATTAATATTTGACCTCAAAAAATACTTTTTTATAAATATACTTCATTTTTTATTTTATTTTGTATATAATAAATAAATATGGTACACATTAAATAAATAATACCTTTTATTTAAGAAATTAGGGTTTTACCCTAAAGTATATAAAAACTCCAAAAAATTAATACTTTTTATTTTGTTTATTTGACATATAAAAATACTTTTTTTTCATACATATAAAAAACTTTTAGCATCTTGCATATTTATTTTATTTCCATTTAATTTATGCAATCAATTATCTTGTAAATAATTCCAAATTGATATAATAGTTAGGTTTAAATTTCTTGTCAAAATACCCCCCATTTGAACATTTGTACCCCCCTTCCCATATTGTGTTGTAATAGCTTAGGAACTTTAAATTTCGCACTTTATTGCTTTCTAAATATACCATGTTAGAATTAGGGTTTGTATGCAAATAAAAACAACAAAATAGTTTGACCTAACTTCAAGATAATCAAGCATGAAAATGGACAACACTAATCACACTTGCACCCCTAGGGTATTCCACTTGTTGCCTTCAATAAATGGGCCATATTGTATGTTAGGTTTGTTTGGGCAAAAACAAAACAAACAATTCAAATGATCATAGTCCCTCGATGACGCTTTCGAAAAGTTGCCTAAAATGATCAAGTCCCTTTCAAGGAAAAATTGCCCAAAGATATTTAACACCATTGCAATTATGGTCTAAATGATGACCCGCGCCCGTCCCTTTCACATCCTAACACAAGATTGTCCACCAAATGCAATGGTGGAACAAGATTGTTAAAAGGGTTAAAACATAGCAAAAATCTTTGAGAACTTTAGGGTAGATGACTCTTAAGTACTTGTCAACTTGCAAAACAAAAACACTTGCCTATTTTTCAAACCACACTTCACAAACACTTTCAAAACAAACTTTCAAAAAACCTTGAAACATCTTTTCAAAAAGACAAACACCTTTTGTAAAACATTCGAGTAAAGAATTGTTACAAGGGTAGCCTAGACAAGGCATCTTTTTCAAAACATTTTCAAAACCACACACAAAGCACCATTTCAAACAATTGTAAACCAAGGCAAGTTGATCTAAGCAAGTACCTAAGAGCCCATGGATAACCATGGATAGAAAGGGTGCTAATACCTTCCCTTTCTATAATCTACTCCCCGAACCCAAGAAAATATCTCAAAGGTTTTTGCTGTGCTTTTTAAACCTTTCCTTAGGATAAAATAAAAAGTCGGTGGCGTCTCTTGCTCAACCGAAACATTTGCGAAAACAAACGCAAAACCATAGTCAGTTCTCCCACCATATCACAGAACTGGCGACTCTGTTGGGGATAATTTTAAAAGTGGAGTAACCTTAGGGCTTAGATCACCCTCTTGCATGACTAATTGTTTGATTTGATTGCTTTATATCTTGGCTCTTTTGTTTGGGTTTGCAATCCTACACCCGGATTTTGGGAAACATTCATAGATAGCAATACGTTGTGGAAACTGTGTGGGGTATACCGACACGGTCGAAGCAATAGCTATATTAGTGCGACATATTTGTGAGTACCGGTAACCCTTGAGTTCAATCAAGGAGAGTACGGGGCCGCTGAGTGATGTCACTAGGCACTAATGACCTAGAACCTTACTTGACCATCTTGGTCTTTCATTAGGGGTAGTGAGATGACCGGCTTTGGTGCAGTCCGAAGTTGGTAGATACTCGATACTACACTCATTGAGGGTTGTTTTCTTGGAATATTTTGGTCGCTAGTTAAGTGGCTAAACTGAAACAATGAACAATGAAAACAATCCAGTGATATTGAGCTCCTTAGAACCCGGTTACTATTTATAGGACAGGTTTTTAAGCCAACTACACTCAAGAGGGTACTTACCTATGAAACCCCATGCATGCCTGAAACTAGGGTTTGGTGTGATTTGCTTGTACATATGTTTGTGCATACATCATAAACATCATAAAGCATCATATGCATTCACTAACCACTTCAAGGGTTTGGATCTTCATCTTTGTTCTTGTTTTGTAGGTCATGGAAATTCCTCGCAGAAAAACCATCCAAGTCAACCTTGTGAGAATCTCTCATCAACTCAAGGAGCTCACCTCAAGAATTCCGGAAAGCTCATCCTTCAGTGAAAGACATGGTAGACTGCTCAGCTTAGTCAACACCAACATTGAAGAAGACATGATGAAAGTGCTATTCCAGTTCTTTGACCCTCTTCACCACTGTTTCACTTTCCCCAATTACCAGTTAGTGCCCACTTTGGAGGAGTTTTCTCAACTCCTAAGAATCCCTATCCTTAATCAACTACCCTTCAACGGTACGGAAAAGGAACCAAAGCCGGAAGATGTTGCTCGAGCATTACATCTACAACCATCCGACATCAAGGGGCATTGGGAAACCAGAAGCGGCGTCAAAGGATTCTTAGCAAAATTCTTGTTTGAGAAGGCACAAGAATGTTGGAATTCATTGGACCTTCAAGCCTTTGAAGAAATTGTGGCACTCCTTATCTATGGGTTGGTCTTGTTCCGAAATTCTGACCAATTGATAGATGTCAACACCGTCAAAATCTTCTTGTCTAGAAATCCAATACCAACATTGCTTGGGGACATCCTTCACTCATTTTACACACGAACAATGAGAAAGAGGGGTGTTCTCATGTGCTGTACTCCTCTCCTTGCAAGGTGGTTTATTTCGCACCTTCCACAATCTGTCTTGAAGAATGACCAAGGCTCAAGGTGGTCCCAACGGTTGATGACTCTTACTCACTCTAATGTACATTGGTGTTCTCGGTCCAGAGAAAATGTCATCATCGTCGATCGTTGTGGAGAATTTCCTAATGTTCCTTTACTTGGAATCAGAGGAGGTATCACCTACAACCCTTACCTAGCTTTGAGGTAATTTGGATATGCACGGAGGGATGGCCCTCATGATATGTTGATTCCTGACCTAGTTTTTAACTTCGATAACGACGCGCAAGGACTTCGCCAAAGATTCATCAGAGCTTGGGGAAGGCCCAACAAGGTTGATAGCAAGACACTGGGACACAAGAACTCCATCCCTCTTGAGCCTTATCTCAAGTGGGTACGAGCCCGAGCCCAGAGTCTGATGATGCCTTATCCTCATGTTCTCCCTGTGATTAAAGAGCCCGTCATGGAAGGAGAGGTTCCCTACACCATCCTACATCCAGACATGCCTACATCGTGGGAGGAAATGCAGAAAAGTTGGATTCAGCTCAAGGAGGAACGGAACACTTTTGAAGCTAGCTTCTACGCCAGCGAGAAGAAGGTTCTGGAGCTTACCCGCCGACTCCATGAGCAAGAGGCCCTCAACACCTACATCGCACCAAAGAGGATGTGCAATGTCTTTTTACCTTGAGAAGTTGTTGTTGTAATATTTGGCCCATAGGGCATTTATGTACTAACAAATTTCTTCTTATTAATATGACGTGCGTTCTTCTTTGTCTGCAACAATTTTGAATGTTCTAAATCCTTGAATGCATTGCATACATAAGCATACCATTCATCATGTGCATAAGCAGGTCTCACTCCAGGTTTCCTTATCTGTCTGTTGTTTATTTCAGTAGGATGGATCTCGAGCAAACAGTCAAAGACCTACAAGCTCAAAATGCACAGTTCCAGCAACTCCTGACGACCTTGGCTAAGGGTCAGGAGGATCTCAAGACCTTGCTGGGGAATAAAGACCCAGTGAAAAAGAAGAAAAAGAGACTCGGGGTGGCTACTTTGGGGAGAAGATTTGACGGAGAGGCCAGGAGAGTGCTTGAGTTTCCTCCTACTTCTGATGAAGGGACCAGTAAAGGAGGTGGAGCTGCGGTACCTTCCGAGTCCGATGTGGAAGAAGAGGAGGTCGAAGAGGATGAAGACTACTCTTATCAGCAATACCCTCTGGCTGATGATAAGTACAAGGGTTTAGAAGACAGGTTGGCCGCCATGGAGCTACAGAGAGTACCGGGTTTGGATTTTGAAGACTTGGGTTTAGTTGCCGGGATTGTGATTCCCCCAAAGTTCAAAGTGCCAGTTTTTGTGAGGTATGATGGGCTGTCCTGTCCAAAAATGCATCTCAGGTCCTACGTAAGAAAGATCCAACCCTATACGGCAGATAAAAACCTGTGGATCCATTTCTTTCAAGACAGCCTTTCTAGGGCTCAACTGGAGTGGTTTTATCAGCTAGAGGGAACCAGCGTCCGAAATTGGGAAGACTTGGCCACTTCCTTCTACAAACAATATCAGTACAATTCTGACCTTGCTCCTACTCGTACCCAACTTCAGGGTATGTCACTGGGAACAGGCGAAGGATTCAAAGAATATGCACAAAAATGGAGGGATTTGGCTGGCAGGATGCAGCGTCCTTTAACCGACCGTGAACTTGTTGATATGTTTCTAGGGACCCTGTCTGGGCCATTTTTCAATCATCTGATTGGTAACTCTTCTGCGGGGTTTACCGATTTGATCTTAACAGGCGAAAGAATAGAAGCTGGCATCAAGTCAGGAAAAATTCAGAAGGGTGTTGCCGCAAGTGTTGAGAAGAAACCTTTCAAGAAGGAAACGGATGTGGTATATTCTCAAAGAAGAGCAGAGAAGACTGAGCGCCGACCAACTGTGGGGGCCGTAATGATCCAAAACCCTTCAAGTGAACAGCCTCGCTATAACCAATCCAGACCAAATCAGCAACGGGTGAAACGGCCGCAACGGCAGTTCACCCGCATAAATATGACTCCCGCGCAAGTGCTTCCCCATCTGTTAAAGTTGAATCTCGCCACTATCAAAGAGGCACCAAAAAATGTGAATACTTCCTCTCCGCATTACCATCCTAATGCTAAATGCGCCTATCATTCTGACAGTGTCGGGCACGACACCAACGATTGTTGGGCACTCAAGCATAAAATCCAAGACCTGATAGAGGCGAAAGAAGTGGAGTTTTACGCTCCGAAGAAGCCTAATGTGATATCTGCTCCCATGCCAAAGCACGGCCGAAATGTCAATGCCATTGAAGAAGATTTGTATGTTGCTGATGTTAATAATCTGATAACTCCATTGTTAACCATCAAGTTGAATCTGTTAAGGGCCGGGATTTTCCCGGGATGTAAGGAAGACTGCTATTGTTGTTACTCTCTGCCGTTTGATTATTCGTTACTGAAGAAAGGCATCCAAGGCCTAATGGATAGTCGACAAATTTTGTTTGAAAAAGTTTCTGCCACTCCAACTCATACTGAAGATGTCTCAATCATAACCATTCACGCCAATCTTTCCAAGGCCGTCAAAAAGCCTGTTAAGATTACACCAGTTACGAAATCTGTTCCTTTGAAGATAACAATGCCAGGGCCTGTCCCCTATGTTTCTGAGAAGTCAATACCATGGAACTATGGCGGTGACGTCTACTACCATGGTATTAAACAAATCGAAATAACTGAAGAAAGTTCGGATGATGAAGCCAGCATTGGAAACATTGCAGGCACGAGCAAAATCACCCGGAGCGGGAGAATATTTTCTCCAGAGATTGCCCCTCCAAGAGCAATCTTTGGACCCTCATCTGCCGACAAGGTCATCCCTGCACCAATAAAACTCTCCGCTAGAACCCCATTGATTGAAGATGTTGTTGTTCCTAGTACAGTCCCTCCTACCGCTGCTGATAAAGGTAAGGGAATCCAAGATGAGCTCGTCAGGACGAGGGCTCAACCCTTGGTCATCCCGGAAACCTCCAAGAAGGAAATGGATGAGATCTTGAAGATAATCAAAAGGAGTGATTACGATGTGGTAGAACAACTGGGGAAAACCCCCTCAAAGATCTCCATGCTGGCACTGCTACTTTGCTCGGAAGCGCATGCTAAAGCTCTGATAAAATTCATGAAGGCAGCCCATGTGCCCCAGGAAACCTCTGCAGATCAATTTCAAAATTTCGTGGCTAGCCTTACTGCGGACAATGGATTAGGCTTCTCTGATGTCGACCTAACTCCTAAAGGTAGAAACCACAATGATGCGTTGCACATCTCAGTCGAGTGCCGAGGAACTACTCTCGCACATGTCTTGGTCGACACTGGATCGTCGCTGAATGTACTGCCTAAGAAGGCCTTGGACCGACTAGATTGTGAAGGGTTGGAGTTGAAACCGAGTGATATTGTTGTCAGAGCTTTCGATGGTTCGAAGAGAATGGTCCATGGGGAGGTTGAGATTCCCATCAAGATAGGCACTGAGGTGTTTAAATCTACTTTCTATGTGATGGACATCCGTCCGTCATACTCTTGCTTGTTGGGTAGGCCTTGGATACACCATGCAGGGGCAGTCACCTCCTCCTTACATCAGATGTTGAAGTATCCTGTCAAGGGGAAGATTATTACCGTCCATGGCGAAGAGGAGTACATGATCAGCCACTTGAATTCCTTCCGGTATGTGAAGGTAGAGGGGGAGTTCATTGAGACGCCTTTCCAGCATTTCGAAGAAGTCCTTCCTGAAATAACAGTAGAAAAATTGGCAGCTGAAGCACCGAGGCAGATGGCCAGGATGACATCTCTGGAGGATGCAAGGGCCGCAATAAAGGAGGGGAAGAATTCAGCATGGGGGCAGTTGCCTGATATTCCATATAAGACCGACAAATTTGGATTAGGGTTCACTACCGCGGGCCAGAAAGCTATGCGCCGGTCGAAGATTGAAAGGGCGCCAGTCAAAATTTCTCCCTACGGAATCAACGCTTTGGAGGACGAAGACAAAGAGAGCAACATCGAAGAGTGGATTTACCCAACTGTCAAAGGAGGATTGTGCAACTGGGAGGCAAAAGACTTTGTCCCCATCACTTTTATTCATCAGTAATTTATCTGTCAAACATTTCCAATTTGGTCTGTAATATTTATTTTCAAACAATCCGTACACTATCTTTTTCACCTCATGCCTTGCCCGGGGCATGTAGGTCCATTTGTAAGGGTTTTGATTATTTTTCATATCCATATGCCATGTTTAATAATTCATTGGACGTTTTTCATTTGATAAACTGCTTATGTTCATTTTCTTTCCTTTTGCATTTTTTATTTAAGGATGGCTATCCCTTACACACACCCACACTCACGAATGCAGGTACCCATCCACTCCGGATTCCATGGGTGACGATTCTGCTATATCCTTCAATAACTCTGAAGATCTGGTCAATCAAGTCGAGTATGAAGATGACGAAGGTTGTGAAGTACCAGGGGAACTAGCCAGACTTCTACAACAAGAGGAAAGGGCCATCTTACCTCACGAAGAGTCATTGGAAACTGTCAACTTAGGAACCGAGGAAGACCGGAAGGAGGTGCAAGTGGGTGCCAATCTGGAACCAAGTGTCAAGGAACGCCTAATACATTTGTTGAATGAGTATGTTGAAATATTCGCTTGGTCTTATGAAGACATGCCTGGTTTAGACACAGACATCGTGGTTCACCGTCTCCCCACAAGAGAGGATTGTCCATCGATCAAGCAAAAAGTCCGCCGAATGAGGCCTGACATGTCTGAAAAGATCAAAGCAGAAGTGATGAAGCAATTCGACGCTGGATTTCTGGCTGTTACGTCCTATCCTCAATGGGTCGCTAGCATCGTGCCAGTACCTAAGAAAGATGGCAAAGTCAGGATGTGCGTGGACTACCGGGATTTGAATAGGGCCAGCCCCAAAGATGATTTTCCGCTGCCACACATTGACATTTTGATCGACAATACAGCTCAGCACAAAGTGTTTTCCTTCATGGATGGATTCTCGGGCTACAATCAAATCAAAATGGCCCCCGAGGATATGGAGAAAACAACTTTTGTCACACAATGGGGCACTTTCTGTTACAAGGTGATGCCGTTCGGGCTGAAGAACGCAGGGGCAACTTATCAACGCGCCATGGTAGCTTTGTTTCATGATATGATACATCATGAGATTGAAGTTTACGTAGACGATATGATAGCTCGGTCACAAACAGAGGAAGAGCACCTTGAACATCTAGAAAAGCTGTTTGCCAGGTTGAAAGAATACAAACTCAGGCTGAATCCAAGTAAGTGCACTTTTGGAGTTAGGTCTGGTAAACTTCTAGGATTCATTGTAGGCAACAAAGGCATTGAAGTCGATCCAGCAAAAGTGAAAGCAATACAAGAGATGCCTGCTCCCCGTACTGAAAAGGAGGTTAGAGGGTTCTTGGGGCGCTTGAACTATATTGCCAGATTCATCTCTCATCTGACTTCTACCTGTGAGCCAATTTTCAAACTCTTGAAGAAAGATCAGGTAGTCGAATGGAACGACGATCGCCAAGCTGCTTTTGATAAGATCAAGGAGTATTTGCTAGAACCTCCAATTTTGATGCCACCCGTCGAAGGAAGACCATTGATCATGTATCTGACCGTCTTGGATAACTCAATGGGGTGTGTTTTGGGCCAGCATGACGAGTCTGGTCGAAAAGAGCATGCTATTTATTACCTTAGCAAAAAGTTTACCGACTGTGAGACTCGCTACTCACTGCTCGAGAAAACTTGTTGTGCTTTGGTATGGGCTGTTCGCCGACTAAGACAGTATATGTTGACTCATACTACCCTGTTGATTTCCAAAATGGATCATATCAAGTATATCTTCGAAAAGCCCGCCTTATCTGGAAGAATAGCCAGATGGCAGATGATCCTAACTGAGTATGACATCCAGTACACCACCCAAAAAGCTATAAAAGGGAGTGTACTAGCTGACCATCTGGCTCATCAAGCTATCGAAGATTATCAACCCATGAGATTTGACTTCCCAGACGAGGACATCATGAATTTGGACAACATTGAAAGTAACGGACCGTATGACGGACCCGAAAAGGGATCCCGATGGACCCTGTACTTTGATGGTGCTTCAAATGCACTTGGAAACGGTATCGGCGCAGTACTCATTTCTCCGGAAGGCTGTCACACACCTTTCACGGCCCGACTTTGCTTCAGCTGCACAAACAACATGGCTGAGTATGAAGCTTGCATCTTTGGTCTCAAGGCTGCTATAGACTTAGGGATCAAATCTTTGATCGTATTTGGGGACTCGGCTTTGGTTATCAGTCAAATCAAAGGAGAGTGGGATACCAAGCATCCTAATCTTATCCCGTACAAAGAACATGTCTTGACATTGTTGCCTCATTTCGAGCAAATTACCTTTGAGCATTTCCCGTGAGAAGAGAATCAGCTAGCAGATGCTCTAGCTACAATGTCCTCCATGTTTAAACTCAACTGGGATAAAGAGGCTCCCCAAATCACCATCGAGCGAATGGATGAACCTGCACACTGTCACGAGATTAATACCGAAGAAGTAGTGGAACAACCCTGGTTCCATGAGATCAAAAGGTATCTCGAGACTAGAGATTATCCCAAAGGAGCTTCCGTAAATGACAAGAAGTTCTTAAGGAAATTCGCTGCTAAGTTCTTCCTGAGCAACGGCATCCTTTACAAACGAAGCCATGATTGTGTATTACTCCGATGCGTAGACAAAGCTGAAGCAGAGTTGATCATGACTGAGATACACAGCGACACATTTGGCACTCACTTGAGCGGGCATACAATGGCTAAGAAGATCCTAAGGGTAGGCTATTACTGGTCTACCATGGAAGCTGACTGCCATCAACATTCCTGTACTTGCCACAAATGTCAAGTCTACGCTGACAAAGTTCATATCCCTCCGGTTCCTCTCAACGTTCTGACTGCTCCTTGGCCATTTGCAATGTGGGGCATTGACATGATTGGAGAGATCAAGCCCACGGCTTCCAACGGACATCGCTTCATCCTAGTTGCCATTGACTATTTCACAAAATGGGTCGAAGCAGCTTCCTTCGCCTCTGTTACTAAAAATGTGGTTGCCCGCTTTATCAAGCAAAATCTCATATGTTGGTATGGTGTTCCAGACAGGATCATCACAGACAACGGTACAAATCTGAATAACACGATGATCACCGCGTTGTGCGAACAGTTCAAGATTTATCATCACAATTCATCTCCCTATCGGCCGAAGATGAACGGTGCTGTTGAAGCTGCGAACAAAAACATTAAGAAGATCATTCCGAAAATGACAGTCACTTACAAAGACTGGCATGAGATGTTATCGTTTGCTCTACATGGATACCTTACGACGGCACGCACTTCAACTGGGGCAACCCCATTTTCTTTGGTATATGGCATGGAAGCTGTCCTGCCTATGGAGGTTCAGATTCCTTCTCTAAGGATTATGAAGGACACGGGTTTGAATGAAGATGATTGGATGCAGACCCGACTTGATCAACTCAATTTGATCGACGAGAAGCGACTCGCTGCTATCTGCCATGGTCAGACGTATCAAAAACGGATGATCAAGGCCTTCAATAAAAAAGTCAGGCGTCAAGTGTATCAAGTCGGAGATCTCGTAATCAAGTGGATTATCTTGCCGCAAAGTGATCCCAGGGGCAAATGGACTCCTACATATGAAGGACCATTTGTGATCAAGAGCATATTTTCTAGTGGTGCAATGATTCTGACCACCATGGACGGCGACGATTTGCCGCACCCTGCGAACGCAGACATAGTCAAAAGATACTACGCATAAAATAACCCGACAAGTCGAAAACCCGAAAGGGCGGCTTGGGCAAAAATGGGCATCCCGGTGAACCGAAAACCCGAAAGGACGGTTCAGGCAAAAATTAGGGATAAAAACAAAAAAATCTGTACACCCGGCAAGTTGAAAACCCGAAAGGGCGGCTTGGGCAAAAAGGGGTTTCCCGGTGGATCGAAAACCCGAAAGGGCGATTCAGGCAAAAGTTAGGGAATTAAAGCGTATGACTATGTCTCGTCGGATCACTTCAAAGACAATCTCTTCATCAACCAGTTCCAGGTTTCTGATCAATCCAGTCATCGGCGAACGAAGCATTGAATGGACAGATATTCAGAGTTGTGAAGGCTATAGCGGAATGGAATCCCATGGAATTATTTCACATAGCCATCTTTATTTTGTATAAATCTTTCAATATTTACGACAAAATCCTCTTACTAGGATGTTTGTCTCCTTTGTACAAATATACTCATAGAAAGTTAATACAAATACTCTTCCCAGAAATTTGTGTCATTTCCTTTTCCTTTTTCTCTTGCACTAATTGTTTTATTTTGAGAAACGTCCAATGTTTTGTTAAATAGGCATATGCATTTGAACATAATCATTTCCTTATGAATCAAGAAAGAGGATTACTGATAGGTTAAAAGTGCAGTTGGATATCTTGATACCCTTTCAAAGGAAACCCCCCGGAGATTTGGAATCCATATCCCCAGCAAGTTTTGAAGCTTATCCCCAGTAGATTCTAGAAGCTTATCCCCTGCAGAGTACGGACGTCTCTCCCGAGCTTTATTCAAAGTTATTCCTCATGAGGACTTATAACTGGTTTATCCTCAGCTTATTGCCACGAAAGATCGCACTCGGCAAATTTCTTCCTATCCCCAACGGAGTTCATCAGAGTTCCCCAACATAGCTTATCAATACAATCCCCATAGGAGTTTATCTTTGTTATCCCCAGCCAGAGAATCCTCCAGAACTCAATTCCCCTCAGAACTAAATTCCAGTATCCCCAGCAGAGCTAAAACTTCAAACTATCTATCCCTAGCGGAGCCAGACTAGTGAACCTTTTCCCCACATAAATGCTTCTCACTAGACTAGAGATTCTCAGTCTTATCTCTCCAGCTTAAGCCTACCAGGTTCTAAAATCCCAGTAGAAATCATCAGAATTTCTTTTACCCTGCAAGTCACCAAGGAAATTCCAAGTCCCCGCAAGTGGTTCTAAGGCCCCTCGATGTTTGAAGGACTGGTATTCCTCAAGCAAATTTGAAGACTTTCAGTTTTCAGTTCCTCATTGTATATTCAAAGATTCTACAGTGAAAGTCTCCTCAAGACAGGAATTCCCCAGAAGATTGGTATACAACCCAAGCTCCTTATTCCTCAGCAACAACCAGGAATTATTCTTCCCGGCAGCAGTCAAGATGCTTTTATCTTCCGCCATCTCGGATTCATCTATCCTTCGCAAGACAGCTCTCCAGCTTACATGCCCATCCATTTACATTCATATCATATAACATACATTGCATCATGCATCATAACATTGCATACAACTAACCCTTTACCTTTTCAGGTAAGATCAGTCGGCAAACAAAGATCATCTTCCAAGTTCACTCAGATGTGACCCAGACACGGCGACATTCTGATACTTCTTCAAATTCCTCCAGATGCAGTTTTACACAAGCTCATCATCAGGAAACCCTACACCGGTTCCTCTTCAACTTCAAGATTTCTGAAAACAGTTCACGGGTTCTCCAGTAACGGATGTTGACCTATCACTTGTTCAGTTTCTTCTCAAGACTTTTGAAAACAGTTTACGGACGCTTCCCAACAACGGATGTTGCTCTATTGCTTATTCAACTCCAAGATTTCTGAAAACAGTTCACGGGTTCTCCCAGTAACGGATGTTAACCTATCGCTTGTTCAGTCTCTTCTCAAGACTTCTGAAAACAGTTTATGGATTCTTCCCAACAACGGATGTTAATCTATCGCTTGTTCAGAGGCAACTTTTGAAAACAGTTTACGGACGCTTCCCAACAACGGATGCTGCTCTATTGCTTATTCAACTTCAAGACTTCTGAAAACAGTTTATGGATTCTTCCCAACAACGAATGTTAATCTATCGCTTGTTCAGACTCTTCTCAACCTCCGAAAACAGTTTACGGATGCCTCCAGATACGGATGTCGATCTATTGCTTATTCAGACCCCCAATTAAGATGTTCCTAAACATGGACACCTTTCTGATACTCATTCCAGATGGCATCTTTAAGCCCATCCCCGACAAGTTTCTGTCACTCTTCCAGATGGCATCGTTAAGCCCATCTCCAAATGGCATCTCTAAGCCCATTCCCGCATCCATTGCTTTGACGAGTGCAAATTTAAGGGCACTCTGGTGTCCAATCTCCTTTTACCCTCGAGTCGCGAAAGGCAAACTTGCCAATCTAACTCTTCGGATTCAAGAAGATTGAACAGGAGCAACTGTTGTACCCCAAAATTTTCCCTCCCATTTCCCAATGATTTCTCATCACAAAGCCCTTGAAGCTCAAGATCCAGTTAGGGTTTCATCTGCTCAAGACTTCTCCTTGCACTGTTGACCCAAATTAGGGTTTGTGTTTGCACAAAGTTGTTTTGACCCAAAATGCCTAAGATGACTTTCATGCTTCATGTTGGACTCCCAAGTTTATCCATACCAAGTTTCAAGTCTTGATTCCAAATTTTGCCCAGTCAATTGGACAGTTGACCTAGAAATCAACTGTATTAGGGAAAAAGTCAATTGTGGCCAATTGACAGTCAAATCTCATGAAAATTGACCCACATCAACATTATAAACTCACATGGACCATTTGATCAAGTTTGGATCACGATTCCACAAGAAATTTGATCAGATCATCAAAAGGGCAAAATGGTCATTTTTAGGGTTTTGACTGCACAAAGGCAATTTTTGACTGTTTGACCTAGCCAATGGCAAACCAAGCTCACATATGGACTCAAGGACCCCATGGAATTTTCTTGACATGCTCAACAAGTTCAAAAGATCCCAAATGCACAAGATTGACAGTTGAATTTCCCAGTCAATTAATCAATTTTGACTGTATACTGAAAAGTCAAACTTTGACTTTTTGGTCAAAATCAAGAGCCAAGATTCATTTTTCATCAAAACATGCCAAATCATGAAACTTGTTCATCAAGAAATCCAAAATTGCAAATTAGGGTTTGAAATGAAGATTTTTCATAACTTAGAATTTTTCTAAGTTATGAAAAACCCTAATTTTTTTCCTAACTTTGCCCCACTTTCTCACCAAGATTCATTTGGATTCAAGCAAAAGTCTAAACATGAAAGTTGTAGCCTATTGCATAATCTACAACTTTGATTCACAAAGTTTTCCCAAAAGAAGCTTGTAGCTCAAGTTACAATTTTTGGAACAAGGGTACCAAACCATTCTTAACTTAGAGAAAATTTGACCTATTTTAGGCAAGGTTTTTACCTAACTTCAAGACCATTTTTCATACACTTACACTTGGAATTTCAATTTGCATTTCAAAGATGGATTGTAGTACACATTCCAAGATTTCCAAAATGTCCCAGAACTCATCAAACAACCTCATGGTTAGGGAGAATCGAATTTGGCAATATGGGAAAAACTCACTTTTGTTATGGCCAATTTCCATGTTCATACACTTAGGCAATTTTCAAATCAGCATGCATCTCTTGATTACAGGCCCTAAATCTATTTTACACTCATAAATTTAATGCAAACTCTTTGTGCCAAGACCATGTTCTATGTGTTCAAGCATTGCATAATGGTTTAATCCTAAAGTAGATAAAGCACTTTAACCATTTTTGCAAAAGTAAGCTTTATGTCAATATGCAAATCCAAGAAGTACAGTTCAAATCCCCTTGGCACAAGTTTAGGAACTAATTACACTGATCAATGCCAAGGTTTGCAGCACATTAGGGGGGCCTCTACCTGTCTAGAAAACCAACTTGCCATCTCTTGCTTAAAGTGTAAGAAACATAGCATTTTGTACAACAACTTTCATCTCAGCTAAAGAACCCTTAAGCAAACTTGTCAAACATATCCTAAACATCCTAACTGAGCTAGAACACGAGCCAAGCATCCCTCGTACCTCCCCATTCCCAGAATCACCCTCAAACTGCCCAAACAGAGCATTTGCTGCAGTTTGAGTTCCATAGCTCAAACCTTCCATGCATTCTTGCTAAAAACTTGTCAAACACTTCCCATAACATCCCTTGAAGCTAATCAAAACCTCAAACACGACCTGTAACACTCCCAGGCAAGATCACCATTTTCATTTTCTTGTTTTGGAGCTGAAGTTCCATAGCACGATTCAAAAGGTTTCAAGACAAAGTAAAGCTTGGAATAGCATCCCTGGACATCAAGGAAGCTATACCAATCATCACCTTGCTCTGAAAGTACCTCCATCATCAGATACAACTTCAACTGAACAGGTATATTCTTGAACTTCTATCTCTCAATGTAGACATCATTAGCTCTAAGTTTGTGAATAAGAAGTGTTCTACTCATGCCCCTGAAATTGTACATACCTTTACTTTTCATTTATTTTGCATATGCTGTGAGAATTTAAAGTCTGAATATGGATAAAAAGTTAGGTTAAGATTTGGGAATGATGAAATTCTCTCTCATTTTTGAGAGTTAGATCAAGTTTTTGGTATGTATGGATTCGTTGTTTGATGCTGAACATTTTTTATGTTATGAGTTTTCATTAAAAAGCCAGGAATCAGGATGTTTGAATCATGGTACAAGCGCGCGTTTTTTGTCACAATTCTGGCCAGAGGTTGAAGAAGGACCTATTGGGCTGGGCTTGTTCTATTGTTCCTATTTGCACCTTGCTTTTGCTTTTGAACCTCCCTGACCCATTTTGATTTTTACTTATCATTTTCCATTTTTTCCTTTTGATTTTATTTCTATATTTTTATTTAAGCATGAAAAAATATAAAAATCATTTTTTCCACATTTTTTGCATTTATTTTGATATTTATTAGTCTTTAGTTAGTTTATACACAAATAAATACATAATATTATTATTTAGAATAATTAGAAAAAATAATGTAAACACATTCATTTTTTATTTTTTTATTTTATTTTATCTTCTGAAAATATTTTATATAATATATACTTTTTTTTATAAATATTAAATATTATTATTTTTGTATATATAATACATATTTAGAAATTAATATATATATATATATATATATATATATATATATATATATATATATATATATATATATATATATATATATATATATATATATATATATATATATATATATATATATATATATATATATATTAGAATATTTAGTAAATAATACAAAAATATATACATTTTTCTTTTATTAATATTTGACCTCAAAAAATACTTTTTTATAAATATACTTCATTTTTTATTTTATTTTGTATATAATAAATAAATATGGTACACATTAAATAAATAATACCTTTTATTTAAGAAATTAGGGTTTTACCCTAAAGTACATAAAAACTCCAAAAAATTAATACTTTTTATTTTGTTTATTTGACATATAAAAATACTTTTTTTTCATACATATAAAAAACTTTTAGCATCTTGCATATTTATTTTATTTCCATTTAATTTATGCAATCAATTATCTTGTAAATAATTCCAAATTGATGTAATAGTTAGGTTTAAATTTCTTGTCAAAATACCCCCCATTTGAACATTTGTACCCCCCTTCCCATATTGTGTTGTAATAGCTTAGGAACTTTAAATTTCGCACTTTATTGCTTTCTAAATATACCATGTTAGAATTAGGGTTTGTATGCAAATAAAAACAACAAAATAGTTTGACCTAATTTCAAGATAATCAAGCATGAAAATGGACAACACTAATCACACTTGCACCCCTAGGGTATTCCACTTGTTGCCTTCAATAAATGGGCTATATTGTATGTTAGGTTTCTTTGGGCTAAAACAAAACAAACAATTCAAATGATCATAATCCCTCGATGACGCTTTCGAAAAGTTGCCTAAAATGATCAAGTCCCTTTCAAGGAAAAATTGCCCAAAGATACTTAACACCATTGCAATTATGGTCTAAACGATGACCCGCGCCCGTCCCTTTCACATCCTAACACAAGATTGTCCACCAAATGCAATGGTGGAACAAGATTGTTAAAAGGGTTAAAACATAGCAAAAATCTTTGAGAACTTTAGGGTAGATGACTCTTAAGTACTTGTCAACTTGCAAAACAAAAACACTTGCCTATTTTTCAAACCACACTTCACAAACACTTTCAAAACAAACTTTCAAAAAACCTTGAAACATCTTTTCAAAAAGACAAACACCTTTTGTAAAACATTCGAGTAAAGAATTGTTACAAGGGTAGCCTAGACAAGGCATCTTTTTCAAAACATTTTCAAAACCACACACAAAGCACCATTTCAAACAATTGAAAACCAAGGCAAGTTGATCTAAGCAAGTACCTAAGAGCCCATGGATAACCATGGATAGAAAGGGTGCTAATACCTTCCCTTTCTATAATCTACTCCCCGAACCCAAGAAAATATCTCAAAGGTTTTTGCTGTGCTTTTTAAACCTTTCCTTAGGATAAAATAAAAAGTCGGTGGCGACTCTTGCTCAACCGAAACATTTGCGAAAACAAACGCAAAACCATAGTCAGTTCTCCCACCGTATCACACATGGCATATGATAATAAAGAAAATCAAACCCTTACAAATGGACCTACATGCCCCGGGCAAGGCATGAGGTGAAAATAGTGTACGAATTATTTTAGTTATTACAAACCGAAAATAGGAAATTGTTCAAAGATAAAATTACTGGTTGATAAAGGTGATGGGAATAAAATCCTTGGCTTCCCAGTTGCTTAGACCCTCTTCGACGGTCGGAAAGATCCAATCTTCGAAGTTGTTCTCTTTATCTTCATCCTCAACAGCATTAATTCTGTGATGAGTGATCCTTATAGGTGGCCCTCCAGTCTTGGAACGACGCATAGCCTTCTGTCCTGCAGCTGTAAACTCTAGTCCAAATTTGTCCGTCTTATGGGGAAAATCAGGCAATTGCCCCCATGTTGTACTCTTCCCTTCTTTGATCACCGCCTCTGCGTCCTTGAGAGATGCCATCCTAGATACATGCTTGGGAATGATAGGCACCTCAACCATTGTCTTCGCAACTGCTACCTCGGGAGAAACTTCCTCAAAATGCTGGAAAGGCATTTCGATGAACTCGCCATCCAGCTCCACATAACGGAAGGAGTTGAGATGACTTATCATGTATTCTTCCTCGCCGTGCACTGTTATAATCTTACCCTTAACAGGACATTTCAGCATTTGGTGCAAAGAAGAGGTAAATGCCCTGGCATAATGGATCCACGGTCTCCCTAGAAAACATGAATATGACGGACGGATGTCCATCACGTAGAAGGTGGAGTTGAAAACTTATGTGCCTACTTTGATAGGAATATCAACCTCTCCATGAACCATTCTTTTGGACCCATCAAAGGCCCTAACAATGATGTTACTAGGTTTGAGGGTCAATCCTTCGCAATCCAAACGGTCTAAAGCTTTCTTTGGCAGCACATTCAAGGAAGAACCAGTATCAACTAAGACATGGGAGAGGGTGGTTCCCCGGAATTCAACTGAAACATGTAACGCATCATTGTGTTTCCTTCCTTTTGGGGTCAAGTCAGCGTCGGAAAAGCCAAGGCCATTATCAACAGTAAGACTGGCCACACATTCTTGGAACTGGTCAGCCGAAGTCTCTTGGGGTACATGTGTCGCTTTCAAGAATTTTATTAGGGCCTTAGCGTGGGCCTCAGAACAGAGCAGAAGAGCCAACATTGAAATTTTAGAAGGGGTCTACCCTAACTGTTCCACAACGTCGTAGTCACTTTTTCTGATTATTTTCAAGATTTCATCCATTTCTTTCTGAGTGGTTTCGGGGATAACCACAGCATGAGCCTTCATCCTGACAGGCACTTCCGGTATCCCCTTACCCTTGTCGATAGTATCAGCAGATGGTCTTACTTCAGGAGTATCCAGTTCTTCAATCATTGGGCCTTGCACAGATGGTCCAACAGGTACAGAAGCTTTCAAGGGTCCGAAAACTACTCGAGGGGGAGCAATCTCCAGAGAAAAGATTCAGCCACTGCGGGTTATTTTGCTTGTACCCGCGATGTTCCCTACATCAGGGTTTTCTTCCTCAGAAATCTCTTGGACTGTTTCGATTTGTTTGATACCATGGTAGAAGATTTCTTCCCCATAATTCCATGGTATCGTTTTGCTGGATTGGTACGGGACAGGTCCCGGCATGGTGATCTTTAAAGGTACACATTCAGAGTTGGTTTAATCCTGACAGGCCTTTTGTAAGCCTTGGGAGGATTGTCGGAAATGGTTATAATTGCAATATCGTTGGTTGAAGTAGCGACAGTATCAGGAGTAACAGGATTGAAGATATCAACAGGGGTTTTCTGGAAAAGTATCTCTTGGGTATCCATCAGGCGTTGGACACCTGACTTCAACATTGGGTAATCACCTCGTATGTTTAAACAAAAATAACAGTCTTTATCACAACCAGGAAAGATCCCGGCTCTCAAAAAAATTTCCTTAATCATAAGTAATGGCGTCAGCAGGTCAACAACATCAGTAACATGAGTGTCCTCCATAACAGCATGAATATTGTGGTCGTGCTTGGGCATCGGAGCAGATATAACATTGGGCTTCTCAGGAGCATCAAATTTGACTTCCTTAGCATCAATCAGATCCTAGATTTTGTTCTTAAGCGCCCAATAATTATTGGTATCGTGTCCAGCACTGTCGGAATGGTAAGCACACTTGGCATTGGAATGGTAGTATGGAGAGGAGGTGTTAGGGTTCTTTGGCGCTTCCTTCAAACTGGTCAGATTCAGCTTCAACAAATGAGGAAGTACCTGAGCGGGTGTCATGTTGATGCGGGTGAACTGTCGTTGTGGCCTTTCCACCCGTTGTTGATTAGGTCTCGACTGATTGTTACGAGGTTGATTATTTGACGAGTTTTGAATCATCACAGCCCCTACAGTCGGCCGGCGCTCAGTTCTTCCCTGTCCCTTCTGAGAATACACAGTATATGCTTCCTTCTTGGCTGGGAAAGGTTTCTTAACAGCCATGGATGCGGAAGCATCCTTTTGAGTCTTTCCACTCTTAATACCGGCCTCAACCCTTTTGCCGGTCAAAATCAGTTCAGTAAATCCCGCGGAAGAACTTCCGATCAGATGATTGAAGAAGGGGCCAGATAGGGTCCCTAGAAACATGTCAACTAACTCCCTATCCAATAGCGGTGGCTGCACCCTTCCAGCCAAATCACGCCACTTCTGGACGTACTCTTTAAACCCTTCATTGGAAGCCATCCCCATACTTTGCAACTGAGTACGAGTGGGTGCCAAATCAGCATTGTATTGATACTGACGATAAAAAGCAGCTGCCAAGTCTTCCCAATTGTGAACCTCTGATCTCTCGAGTTGATAAAACCAGTCTAACTGAGTGCCAGACAACATGTCTTGGAAAAAGTGTACCCATAGGTCTTTATCAGATGAATGGGGTTGGATTTTTCTGACATACGACCTCAGGTGCATCTTTGGGCAAGACAGACCGTCGTACTTGGCAAATGTTGGCACCTTGAACTTGGGAGGGATAACAATCCCAGCTACCAGCCCTAGTTATTCAAAATCCAGTCTGGGCACCCTCTTGTTGGTTCCGAAATTCGACACCCTTGCTTTTATTAATATAGACCATTAATCATGACCATTAATCATGAGGGATGGTTTCGACCAGCTGATTCTGTCGAAATGCTCATCAGAAGGTGGCAAGGTACTTAGATAATTTCTTCTAAGTAGGAATCTTATTGCCTTCAACGTCGAAGGAGCTTCTCGACAAAGGTATTCGATGCTCAGAGTGGAACGGTTTGAGATTCGAATGTTTGGAGGGAAAATGGTTCCCAGCAGTTACCAAGTGCAACGTGCCAAGATCAGGAGCGTCGAATGTTGTGAGCCTGCCAAGTGGTGTCATCTCGAAGCAGCGTAACTGCCCAACGGTTACTTGAGATGTGTTTAGTATAAATACTAGTTGTTCACGTAGTTTTCGCGTGTGTTCACAATTATATACAAGTAACTCATTTAGATTCAAGTACCCAGTGTGAGCGAAAGAATTGTTGAGAATGTATGTGTGAAACACCATTTAAATTAATCAAAGTCATTTATTTTCCAGAACTTTATTTCCTTTTCATTTATCATTCCCTGTCGAAGCCTTTATTTAACGCTTTCTTTTATTCTACCAAGTTTTCCTTCATGCAATTTACATAAAGTGTCTTTACTTTACTAGCTTTAACCATCATTAGAACTTAGTCAAACCCCAAAAATCAACCATGTCTTAGGATCAATCTGATCGATCCTGCGAGTCACCAAATAAGTAACCTTTTGGAAGATCAGTGGTTGTTTACCAATTTCCACGGTAAACAAATTGGCACACCCGGTGGGACCTTGTGTTGATTTTGAAGGTTAATTGTATTTATACAGAATATCATCTTTTTCGAGAAGTATTGCATGTTATTGAGAAGTGATAGAATATACACTAACAATACCAATACTGCCAGAAGAAGAGAAGTGATGGCGAATCCGCCAAACAATAGCGAAATCCCACAAACAAATGTGGGAACAACGGTTATCCCAACCGTAAGTGAAGCGATAACCGCTGGTTCAACACCAGCAGTAACGGTCACACAAACGGGGCCATTACCTCCGTTCACTGGCCCCAGAATGCCTTTGGGAACTCCCCCGCCAAGGGGAAACCCAGGAACTAGGCCTTATGTTCCCCCAGGATTTTCGACAAGCGGTCTAAATCGAGAACCACTCTATGGCATGCCAACTTCTGAATTGGCTAGCCTGACGAACGATGCGTCCACTTTTTCAGACCCTTTAGTGAGTGCCTCTTCGCCACTCCAAGGTTCTGGAGTTGGTATGGCGAACAGAAATAGGACCCAACTCTTAGGAGGAACGTCCCAAGTAGCGCATGGCCTTACGAATGCCTCGACAGCAGTCTTGAGGCAACAAATGGACGAAAGCAATCACGATATGGTTCAAATGTTGGCACAAACTTTAAGTACGGTGCTGAACCCTCTAATACAAAATACCACCCAGTCGAATCAGCAGATGACAGCGCAAATGGCGCGCCTGGCTAATTTCTTTGGGGTACCCCAACCTATTCGACAGCCCCAAAGGGCGCAAATAAGGGGAAACCAAGGTATACTTTTAGAGGAAGAAACCACTATTAACCAAGTCCAGCAGCCTGTCGAAGAAAACCTTAGGGCACGATTGGAGCAACCCGGGGTCGAAGAACCTAGGGTCATAGCCCCGAAGGTGAGGATAGTCAACAGAAACCAAAATGCTGACGAAGTAGTTCAGCACATCCAATACCAGAACATGGGTTTGGAAAATAACCTGGCAGCCATGATCGAAAGAATCATGACGCAAAATGGGATGAATATGGGCTTTCGTAGGCCCAACTTTACATCCCCACTGTCAGAATATGTGTTACAAACAGACTTACCTCCTAGATGTAAAGTCCCTAAGTTCACTAAATTTTCAGGGGACACGACAGAATCCACTGTCGAACACGTGGCGAGATACTTGATTGAAGCAGGAGATATTTCAAACAACGAAAACCTGAGGATTAAGTATTTCCCAAGTTCCCTAACAAAGAACGCGTTTACTTGGTTCACAACTCTCCCCCCCAATTCCATCCACCATTGGACCCAGTTGGAGAGATTGTTCCATGAGCAATTCTACATGGGACAAACCAAGATAAGCCTGAAAGAATTGGCCAGTGTAAAGAGACGTTTCACTGAACCCATAGACGAGTATCTAAATAGGTTTAGGTTGCTCAAAGCAAGATTCTTTACGCAAGTTCCAGAACATGAGTTAGTCGAAATAGCCGCAGGGGGCTTAGATTATTCCATTAGGAAGAAATTAGACACTCAATACCTGAGAGACATGGCCTAATTGGCCGATAGAGTTCGACAGGTAGAACGCCTTAAGGCTGAAAAAGCCAAGGCGACAAAAACTCATAAAAAAGAAAGGATAGCATATGTCGAAATGGACGATGAAGATCCAGAAACCTTCGACGAAACTATAACCGTCGAAGAAAGCGAGGTCGATTTAGCGGAACTAAAACAAGGGCCACCATACTCTTGCAAACTGCTAGTCCCCTCAAGTGGAAAAAATCCCACTGGTTCGGAAAGGGCCAACGATAGGTTCCCCAAAAAGACTTACAGTTTTGATATTACAAAATGTGATGAAATTTTTGACTTACTTGTAAAAGATGGCCAAATGATAGTACCCCCAGGGGTAAAAGTGCCTCCTCTTGATCAAAGAAAGAAAAGAGGCTTTTGTAAATATCATAATTTTCTGGGCCATAAAACATCTCAATGTTTTCTTTTCAGGAATCTCGTGCAAGATGCTATCGAAGAAGGGAGGCTAAAATTTGCTGATAAGACCCCCAAGACTGTGGACTCCAACCCTTTGCAGGCTGAAGCCCATTATGCTGAACCTTCAGAGGTGAATGTGATCGAGGTATCCAAAATCCAGGCGAAGAGGCCAGGAATAACTATGGTCGAAGTCACCAAGGATCATGTCAACATGCCAATCTTTTGCAGTTTTTCTGGGAGTCTTTCTAGAAAAACAATTGAAGCAGTCCAAAAAGCTGTTGAAAGCCCAAAATCTGGAGCAAAACCCAGTTCCTACTTGGCTGCAGTCCAAGGCCAGACAGAGCACCTGGAGGCTCAGATGAAGCAGTTGACTCTTGCCACCAAAGACACCATGAATGTCAACATGGTCGAAATCTCTGAACCAAAAGCATCAGAGGAGGCCACTAGGCAAGAACAGGCCAACAAAAAAGCTTTCCCTCGGGAAAATGAAAATCTGGCAGATTTCCTACAAAGATGCCAGAAGAAGAAGTCAGAAGTGATGCTGTGTCCTCGATGCAGCTCGATTTTCGACAAAAAAGCTGCTGAACATATCTAAGGTGTAAGAGCAGCAAACAGAAGAAGGGAAAGTGTTGATACTCGACATGACCCCAGAAGAACCTACCAAAAGGGTTCAAATCAAGAGAAGAGGCCACTGACATTCAGGCCTCCAACCAATGTACCAGTTGATACGTGGTATAAAACATCTGGTCGAAAGAGACCAAGCGAGGAAAGGTGGCACTCCTTCGAAGTGCCAAGAGGTTCATCTTTGGCACATAAGAAAGAACCTCCGGTTGTTACCCCTAAAGTGACCCAGGTATCAAGTAACTACAAAGGAAAGAATCCCATGTCTCAATCCCAATGGAGAAGATACCAGAGGCGGCGAAAGGCTGAGAGGGAAGCTGCTAATGAACCAAAGCCAGAATCAAGTTCAAATGTCCCTCAGAGAAAGCAGAGGAAGCCTCTGGAAAGACAACCAGTGACCAATAGGCTAGTCTGGCCTAACCAGGGTGAAGTTGATAACGAAGATGGCTCTGAGTCTGATGACACCCTAGATATCATGGTGAACATAGTCTCAGTTTTGCCAAGAGAGTTCAACCGCCAGGTGGAGGTCGAAGCAAGCGATTGGGAAGTCGAACAAGAAATGACCAAGCATAGGCCAGTATGCTACTTCGTCATGGATAATGGCGCTACTGAAGAGCAAAATGGTTTCTTCGAACCTCCTACAGAGGCGATGAAAAATCACCTCAAGCCTTTATTTATAAGGGCTAAACTCGAAGAAACCACAGTAAATAAGATCTTGGTGGACTGTGGGGCAACCATCAACATCATCCCTCACTTTATGCTGAGAAAAATAGGCAAGAGCGATGAAAACATCAAGCCTCACAATATGGTCCTGTCGAATTATGAAGGCGGAATAGGGACCACTATGGGTGTGATCCAACTGGACATCAAGGTGGCATCCATCCTTCGACCAACTATGTTTATGGTCATATCGGCCAAACCAAATTATAATCTTTTGTTGGGCCGAGAATGGATACATGGTGTTGGAGCTTTACCATCATCAATGCACCAAAGGTTGATACTATGGCGTCCTGATGGAATGGTCGAAAATATAGAAGCGGATCAAAGCTATTACTTGGGCGAAGTAAATCACCTAGGGATGGCAGACTTCGACAAAAATTTGGCTCACATTGGGCCATGCCCAGCACCTGACTTCGACTTGGCGCCAGCGCCAAATGCTTTTTGTTCCTTATACCTGCACCCTGAGCATGGTTTTCAATGGGACAGAGAAGACTTGTCCCACATTGATTTTAGTGGGCTAACTGACATCCAGCCAACTGGTTGGGGAAGTGAATTCAGTGACAATGACTGAGTCACAATCACTGCAGCGAATTTCGGCTTATGTAGCCGAAGCAAGGATGATAACGGCTCTCGAAGCCGAAGTAAAATATATGGCCACACAGGCCAATGATCAAGAGTTACCTTCTGCAGGTCCTGGAAAGGATTTTGACCCAGAATCTCCTGATATCATGCCAGAAGGAATGCAGGAACAAAGGCTCGACGCCATCTACGACGATGAGCCTTTAGGATTCGAAAAGGACCCCTTAGCGAACAACATCAAAATGTTAGTGCAGGATCCTTTAGAAGAAATCAACTTGGGCGAAGGGTTAGAGAAAAAGCCAACTTACATTAGCGCAAAAATAGACCCAGAACTCAGGTTGGAAGTGATCCATTTGTTAAAGGAGTTCAAGGATTGCTTTGCGTGGGATTACGACGAGATGCCTGGTCTCGACAGAGGATTGGTAGAACTTCAGTTGCCAATCAAACCTGGGAAGAAGCCAGTCAAGAAAAGTCCAAGACGCTTCGCTCCAGAAATACTGTCGAAGATCAAAACAGAAGTCGAAAGACTGCTGAAGTGCAAATTCATACGAGTTACGAGGTATGTCGAGTGGATTGCAAACATTGTGCCAGTGATTAAGAAAAACGGTACATTGAGGGTGTGCATAGATTTCAGAGATTTGAATGCTGCTACACCCAAAGATGAATATCCTATGCCTGTGGCGGAAATGCTAGTCGATTCTGCCGCTGGCTATGAGTACCTGAGTATGCTCGATAGTTATTCAGGATATAATCAAATATTCATTGCTGAAGAAGATGTGTCGAAAACAGCTTTTCGATGCCCTGGGGCTTTAGGCACTTACGAGTGGGTAGTGATGCCTTTTGGCCTAAAGAACGCTGGGGCAACATATCAGCGAGCGATGAACTCTATCTTCCATGATTTTATTAACACTTTTATGCAAGTATATATTGATGACATTGTTGTAAAATCTGTTTCCAGGAAGAACCATATAGACCACCTTCGACAATCATTTGAAAGAATGAGAGAACATGGTCTGAAAATGAACCCTTTGAAGTGTGCATTCTGTGTAAAAGCTGGAGATTTCTTGGGCTTCGTCGTCCACAAGAAAGGAATCGAAATCAACCAGAACAAGACGAAGGCAATTCTGGAAGCGAAAGCGCCAGCGAACAAAAAGGAACTGCAATCTCTGCTAGGCAAGATAAATTTCTTGAGGAGATTCATATCTAACTTAAGTGGGAAAGCTCAAGCCTTTTCACCCTTACTTCGACTGAATAAGGAAAGATTCGAATGGGGGCAAGAGCAACAAGAAGCTTTCGACAAAATCAAAGGGTATCTCACCAAGCCACCTGTTTTGGTGCCTCCTTGCAGCAACAGGAGTATGAGATTGTACATAGCTGCATCTGACAAAACTTTGGGAAGCATGTTAGCCCAAGAAGATGAAAATGGAGTCGAAAGACCCATTTACTATCTTAGTAGAGTTTTGAACGATGCAGAAACTAGATATATCGAAGTTGAAAAATTATGTCTATGTCTTTATTTCTCTTGTACAAAGCTCAAACAATATATAAAACCAGTTGATGTGTATGTTTCGTCTCATTTTGATGTTTTCAAGTACATGTTGTCGAAACCCATCCTGCACAGCCGAATTGGCAAGTGGGCGCTAGCGTTAACTGAGTACTCCTTGACCTTTATGCCTCTTAGGGCAGTGAAAGGGCAAGTGGTGGCAGACTTTATAGTCGACCACTCAATTCAGGTTGAGGATATAAATTATGTGGAGATAGAGCCTTGGAAATTCTACTTCGATGGTTCCAGCCATAAAGATGGAACAGAAGTAGGGGTCTTGATTATTTCTCCAGAAAAAATTCCAACAACATTCAAGTACAAGATATCAGGTACTTGTTCGAACAATGAGGCTGAGTACGAAGCTCTAATTACTAGCCTTGAGATATTGTTGGAATTAGGGGCAACTCAGGTCGAAATAATGGGAGACTCAGAGTTAGTCATTAAGCAAGTCACAAAAGAATATAAGTGCATAAGAGAAAATCTTATTATGTACTTTGTGATAGCAAATCGTTTATTGAAAAAATTCGAAATGGTCAACATTCGACACATACCTAGATTGGAAAATCAAATAGCCAACGATTTGGCACAAATTGCATCTGGGTACAAAATTTCAAAAACGAGATTACAAAGAGCAATCGAAGTTCGGGAAAAAATAAAAGCAACTAGTCTGTCACCAACAGATTTGAAATCGACAAGACTAGGGTATGCTGATCAAAGGAACTTTGAAATATCGTTCATAGACAATTTGTCAGAGCAAGATTGGAGGAAACCCATTGTGGATTATCTACAAAATCCAGCAGCTTCGATAGAACGGAAAATAAAATATAGGGCGTTGAGTTACGTACTCATGGGTAATGAGTTATTTAAAAAGACGCCTGAAGGGGTATTGCTAAAGTGCTTAAGTGAAACTGAAGCATACATGGCCCTTTCGACTACGCACGCTGGAGCATGTGGGGCTCACCAAGTAGGCCATAAGATGAAATGGTTGTTGTTTCGACAAGGACTATACTGGCCCACCATCTTAAAAGATTGTGTTGAGTTCGCGAAGGGTTGCCAGGAATGTCAAGTCCACACAGGCGTCCAACATGTACCAGCAAGCGAACTTCACTCAATAGTGAAACCATGGCCCTTTAGAGGTTGGGCGTTGGACCTTATTGGAGAGATTCGACCAGCATCATCAAAGAGCCAGAAGTATATATTGGTAGGCATTGATTATTTCACTAAGTGGATCGAAGCTATTCCTTTAGTCAATGTAGACCAAGAAAATGTCATTGAATTTATTCAAAAGAACATTATCTTTAGATTTGGAATCCCTGAAACTATAACGACTGATCAAGGATCAGTTTTCACCGGTCGAAAGATGCAGGAATTTGCTCAAGAAACAGGCTTTAGACTCCTAACATCAACGCCTTATTATGCACAGGCAAACGGTCAAGTTGAAGCAGCGAATAAAATAGTGATTGGCCTGATAAAAAAGCATGTAGGGAAGAAGCCAAAAAATTTGCATAAGACGTTAGACCAGATCTTGTGGGCCTGTCGAACGTCCCCAAAAGAAGCCATAGGTACAACACCATATCGGCTAACTTTTGGTCATGACGCAGTGTTGCCAACGGAAATTTGTCTTCAATCTGCAAGGGTTCAGAGACATCATGATATCCCCTCTGAGGTTTATTGGGATATGATGTTAGACAAACTAGTAGATTTAGACGAAGAAAGACTACGCGCTCTCGACCTACTAAGGACTCAGAAGAAAAGAGTGGAAGACTCTTACAATAAAAAAGTAAAACCTAAGGCATTCTCGCCTGGAGAATTAGTTTGGAAGGTGATTCTCCCCATGGATCGAAGGGATCGAAGCATGGGAAAATGGTCACCCAAATGGGAAGGACCATTCAGAATTATCCAAACTTTTTCTAGTGGAGCTTATGAAGTCGAAGAGTTAGGTGAAGATAAAAGACTCTTGAGAGTAAACGGCAAATATTTGAAAAAATATAAACCTATGCTCCAAGAGATCAAAATAAATAGAAAGTAATGACCAAATTAACCATAAATAGCCAAAATGGAAAATTTTATAAGAATTAGCCAAAATGGTTACATTGTCAAACAAATATTACAATACATGGTTAATAAATGGCTGAGTAAATTAGAAGGGGATAGAATCTCTAAGTTGAAGGTACTTGGCCTGCTGCAACTCCAGTCTTTTGTTACACAAGGCAGTCGCCTGGGAAAGTTTGGCAATTTGGTCATCGAAGGCTTGGGCCTTCTCAGCAAACTCTAGGCCTCGTGTAACTTCAGCTTGTCTCTCTGTGTCTGAAACAGTCGAGAGAAGCTCCTCTTTGTGCTTGGTATTAGCATTTATCTTGGCCTCCAGCTCTTCGATTTGCGCCTTTATAGAGGCATTGTCTCGATCTATAGCGTCAATTTCTTCTTGCTTGGATGCCTTCTGCTTCGACAACTCTGCAATTCGAGAAGTCGTTTCAGCTACCTCAGTCCAGGCAGAAGAACTCTTGCCATGTAGCGCTTTGAGCTGGCTGTTGAAGCCCCTCTGACGTTGATAGTCCGCAGAAACTTGGTCAACAATGGAGTATAACTCCAAGATAAAGCTCGAAACCTCTGGAGTCACAACAAGCAAATCGACTGCATTCAAAATAGCTCCCAGACAAGACGGAGCAGTAGGATCCCCCTCCAAAGCCTTCATCAGATCTTTCTTGAAGAACTGAGCCTTGACCTTCATCAAAGCCTCATCAAGAGGAGAAGTCGAAGTGGACTTCCCCGATGCAGTAGAAGCATCATGACTAAGGTCAGATGAACTTCCCCTACTCTTGATGATGGCATTCAGGTAGCCAATGGGATCAGTTTGCTTCAAGAGTGCCAAGTCTTCTTTAGACTTAGGCTTTGTCGAGGTGGTAACCCTTACAGCAGCGTTGGCTTGGGGTTGAAGTTGTTGAGTAGCGTTTGCATCGACATGACTCTCTTTGACCTGTAGTTCAGTAGTACCAGCATCAACATGATCCCCTTCGTCATGTTGCTCCTCTGTCAGATCGACCACTTGAGTTTCCTTTGGTTGTTGTTCCTCTGCTTCGGCAATGGCTTCATCGTTCGCCAATTCCTCCTCTTGTTGCCTACTGTGTTCAGTAGAGTCTTGTGTCTCTGAAGTCTTTGGTGCTGAACTTTCGGTGGTCTCCTGAAAATAGAAGAGGAAGAATCTTCTGGTTTAGAAAGAGACACAATCGAACGTGAGCATCGACACCTGAGTTAAAAATGGTCAGAGAAACTACCTGTAGAGGAATTTCAGCCCCAGGGCTGGAATTATCACTTTCGACGGGTTTATTGAGCAAACTGTTTAGCTCCTCCTCCGTGGGATCTTCGATGATCACGGGAGGTGGCCTGGGTCTTCTCCCTGCAACCTTTATTCTGATCATGGGTCGAGACTCAGGAGAAGGAGCATCTTTCTTCAGTTTTCTCCGTTTAAGAGGAGCAGGGGGAGATTCGTCCTCGTCGTCACTCCCAGATTCGACCGTTAGTGCAGGTCGTTTCTTGGGTGCAGGTTCCTGAAAACCAATTGGAGTTCGATTTAGAACGCCACATCGAAAATCAGGATGTTAAAACCAGAAGGAGATAATAAAAGTTTGGTTACCGGTGCTGAAGGTTTTGTCGAGGGACCTCCTCCCTGATGGCTTTCTGTGGTTTTAGCTGGTGCTGAAGGTTTTGTCGAAGGACCTCCTCCCTGATGGCCTTCTGTGGTTTTCTTTGTTGCAGGCTTTCGAACAACTGAAAGAAGACGCGTTCACAAGTTATAATTAACAAGTTATAAGTCGAAATGGAAAGACAAATATAATTTGGAGAGTGAACATACATTTCTTTATTTTGTCAAGGACTAGAACGAAGGACTTCTGGAGTTCGTCCACAAAATCTTTTTCGTCGAAGAACTCTTCAGCATAATAACTCTTCCACCAGTCTTCGAAAGATGGTGAACAGAGGAAGTTAAGTTGATAGTCGAACAGTGAAAGTACTGTTCGACCAGCGTACCTGCCAATATGCTTGGTGGCAGCATCCTCAGTATAATCATTGCAAAAATATAACATTGATTTCTCCCTAGGAAAAATGGGAGAAGGAAGTGATTGGATGATACCAAACTGTCGAGAGACCAAGTTTGGCTGATAAGCGATCAAGCTCAGGTGATTCTTGGAACTCTTAAAGCGCAGTGGCATTATTCTGGGTGTGAGAAATGCTTCCCACATTATTGTGTGTTCTTCGACATGAGGGTCACCTGACGACTTGGGATGGGGCCTGGTGAACCATTCTGGACCAAATTTTCGACGGGCGAAAGGAGCCATGGTCGAGGTGAATTCTTTTCTTCCTGCAAACATCAAGACGAAGTTTGCAAAAGTCTGTTGGAGTTCCAGCCCATGCTCAGTCGGAGTCAGTAAAGCCAGTCTGGTGCCTTCGATACGCCTTTTGGCTATCTCAGGAGCTTGTTCGTTTATTTGAGTTTTCTGAGGTAAGAAAGACTCAAAAGTGGCACTTAGCCATAGTTGAAGTAGCCAGAAGGGTCCTGCAAGCAACAAACTGGCTCTATTTTCGATGACCTTTAACAGAGTCGCTCCACTGCTGATCGACTCATACAGGTTCGCCAGGATTAATTCGGCCAAACAAATGTTTTGACCATGGTGAAGCTGGGTAGCAAGGGTGACCATTTTCTTCGTCACCTGTAGAGACTTCGTGCAGAACACAAAGTGTGACAGCCAAAGGGCTAGAAACGCAATGTGCTCCACGTCCGTCACATTGGTTGTCGACCTATCATGGTAGTGGTTGATGTAGGTGGTATAGGTGGGTTTGGTAGCTGAAAACCCAATTTGGTCTTCCGACATTTCCTCTGGGTCGAAATAATCCCTAGTTGGTCGAAGACCGGTGATGGCAGCCACGTCGAAGAGAGTGGGTGTTATCATTCCACAAGGCAGGTGGAAAGTGAAGTGAGTATAATCCCAGAATAGCAAAGAGGCTATCAGCATCTCAGGGGAGTAGTTGAGACCAGTCTTCGACAGCATGACTAGGTCATAAATCCCCAGGTTCTTCCAAATCGAAGCCTGGCTTTTTTCCATCTTCTCTAGCCAAGCGCTGTAGTCTGGTGTAAGGCTAGGGCTAGACCTAAAAGCCCTAACACCTCTATTGAAGAAACGAAGATCTATCTTTTCCTTAGCAGGATCTTCGTTGTCATCTGCAGCCTTTTTGGAGCACCCAACAGGTTTGAGTGCCTCAAGCACCGGGAAGAAGTTCTTGATCTTCATGGAGTCATCAATGCATGTAGATAAAGGGCCAGACATGGCAAAAATCTGGTTGGAGTATCCAACCGAAATCAGTAGTTGAGAAGAATAAGCTTCACGCTCAGCAGTTCCCAGGGGTTCAGGAACCCTTCGCATGCCTGTAGAGTTAACTGTTGGAACAGTTGAGAAGATTTTTGGTTTGGCAGTTCTAGAAGGAACGTTAGAACTGGGAGCATTAGAAGAACCTGAAGCCATTTTTGGGTTAATATGAAGGTGAGTGAAGAACAAAGTGTTTGCAGGTGTTTGCAGAGATTTTTGTGTTCAATAATAAGGCTTGGATGCAGAATGGCGTGAAAAAGTCCCACAAGGGGTAACTAGCGCTATTTATAGTGGTTGGGAAATCACAAAATTCGAGGCCAATTAATGTTGCAGATGATAGTGGGGCACGTGGCGCGCCTTCGCTGACATAGTCGTTCTGCAGAAAGGAAACGGTGCAACGTGCACCCTCGTTTTTGGGAAATTGTCATGATGACAATCTATGAAAAGACATTGGGCACGCTAAACGCCTTACTGAGGTGACGTCTTAGGTACAGGTGGAATGATGGATTTTTTCTTGGGATTGTCAGTTGGTTGGTAGAAGACGAAAAGCGCACAGGTTAATATGTGGCTAAGAATGAAGGACAGGTGTCGAGTGGAATTTCAAAGAATGCCTTTTTCTTTTCAGCGTCGAAATAAGGCATTCTTGGGGGGCAATTTGTTGGTTCCGAAATTCGACACCCTTGCTTTTATTAATATAGACCATTAATCATGACCATTAATCATGAGGGATGGTTTCGACCAGCTGATTCTGTCGAAATGCTCATCAGAAGGTGGCAAGGTACTTAGAGAATTTCTTCTAAGTAGGAATCTTATTGCCTTCGACGTCGAAGGAGCTTCTCGACAAAGGTATTCGATGCTCAGAGTGGAACGGTTTGAGATTCGAATGTTTGGAGGGAAAACGGTTCCCAGCAGTTACCAAGTGCAACGTGCCAAGATCAGGAGCGTCGAATGCTGTGAGCCTACCAAGTGGTGTCATCTCGAAGCAGCGTAACTGCCCAACGGTTACTTGAGATGTGTTTAGTATAAATACTAGTTGTTCACGTAGTTTTCGCGTGTGTTCACAATTATATACAAGTCACTCATTTAGATTCAAGTACCCAGTGTGAGCGAAAGAATTGTTGAGAATGTATGTGTGAAACACCATTTAAATTAATCAAAGTCATTTATTTTCCAGAACTTTATTGCCTTTTCATTTATCCTTCCCTGTCGAAGCCTTTATTTAACGCTTTCTTTTATTCTACCAAGTTTTCCTTCATGCAATTTACATAAAGTGTCTTTACTTTACTAGCTTTAACCATCATTAAAACTTAGTCAAACCCCAAAAATCAACCATGTCTTAGGATCAATCTGATCGATCCTGCGAGTCACCAAATAAGTAACCTTTTGGAAGATCAGCGGTTGTTTACCAATTTCCACGGTAAACACCCTCTGCAACTCCATAGCTGCCAAACTATCTTCAAGGTTCTTATATTTATCATCCGTTGGTGGATACTGTTGTTCGGAGTAGTCTTCGTCTTCTTCCTCTTCCTCCTCTTCAACCTCGGATTCAGAAGGTACGGCAGTCCCTTTCCCTTTACCGGCCCCTTCGTCAGACGTTGAGGGGAACTCGAGAACTCTCCTGGCCTGATGCTCAAATATTCTTCCTAAAGTGGCTACTCCGGGTCTCTTTTTCTTTTTCTCTTTATTCTTTTCCAACAAAACTTTGAGGTCCTTTTGACCCTTTGCCAAGGTCATGAGGAGTTGTTGGAACTGTGAATTTTGTGCTTGTAGATCCTTTACCGTTTGCTCCAAATCCATCTTGCTGAAATAAACAGCAGAAAGATAAGGAAACCCTGCGTGAAGACCTATTTATGCATATGATGAATGGTATGTTATTCATGTAATGCATTCAAGGGTTCAGAAATTCAAATTTGTTGCAAACAAAAAGAACGCACGTCATATTAAGAAGAAATTTGTTAGTACATAAGTTCCCCATGGGCGAAATATTACAAAATTCTTAATGTAAAAAGACATTGCGCATCCTTTTTGGTGCGATGTAAGTGTTGAGAGTTTCCACCTCATGAAGTCGGCGGGTAAGCTCCAAAACCTTCTTCTCACTGGCATAGAAGTTGACTTCAAAAGTATCCCATTCTTCCTTGAGTTGGATCCAACTCTTTTGCATTTCTTCCCATGATGTTGGCATGTCAGGATGTAGGATGGTGTATGGAACCTCTCCTTCCATAACAGGCTCTTTGATCAAAGGGAGAATGTGAGGGTATGGCATCATAAGATTCTGGGAGCGGGTTCGTACCCACTTGAGATAAGGCTCAAGGGGGATGAAATTCTTGTGTCCTAGTGTCTTACTATCCACCTTGTTAGGCATCCTCCAAGCTCTGATGAACCTTTGTCGAATTCCTTGCGCATCGTTGTCAAAGTCAAAAACTAGGTCCGGAATCAGCATGTCATGAGGGCCATCCCTCCGAGCATATCCAAATTGTCTCAAAGATAGACAGGGGTTGTAGGTGATTCCTACCCTAATGCCAAGTAGTGGGACATTAGGGAATTCCCCACAACGATCAATGATGATGACATTTTCTCTGGACCGAGAACACCAATGTGCATCAGAATGTGTGAGGGTCATCAATCGTTGTGACCACCTTAAACCCTACTCATTCTTCAAAACTGGTTGTGGAAGGTGAGAAATAAACCACCTTGCTAGGAGAGGAGTACAGCACATGAGAACACCTCTTTTCCTCATTGTTCGTGTGTAAAATGAGTGTAGGATGTCCCCAAGCAATGTAGGTATAGGATTTCTGGATATGAAAATCTTGACAGCATTCACATCTATAAGTTGATCAGGGTTTGGGAACAAGACCAACCCATAGATAAGGAGTGCCACAATCTCTTCATAGGCTTGTAGATCAAGATAATTCCAGCAGTCTTGTGCCTTCTCAAACAGAAACTTTGCCAAGAAACCCTTGACACCACTTCTGGTTTCCCAATGTCCCTTGATGTCAGATGGTTGCAAGTGTAATGCTTGAGCAACATCTTCAGGCTCTGGTTCTTTTTCCGTACAGTTGTAGGGTAGTTGATTAAGAATAGGAATTCTCAGGAGTTGAGAAAATTCCTCCAAAGTGGGTACTAGTTGGTAATCAGGGAATGTAAAACAGTGGTGTAGGGGGTCAAAGAACTGGAAGAGAACTTTGATCATGTCTTCTTCAATTTTGGAGTTGACCAAGTTGAGAAGTCTACCATGTCTTTCACTGAAGAGAGAATTCTCTAGAATCCTAGAAGTAAGCTCCTTGAGTTGAGGAGGGATTCTCACAAGGTTGACTTGAATTGTTTTCCTGCGAAGAGATTCCATGACCTACAAAACAAGAACAAAGATGAAGATCCAAACCCTTGAAATGGTTAGTGGATGCATATGATGCTTTATGATGTTCATGATGTATGTACAAACACATGTACAAGCAAGTCACACAAAACCCTAGTTTCAGGCTTGCATGAAGTTTCATAGGTAAATACCCTCTTGAGTTTAGTTGGCTCAAACCTGTCCTATAAATAGTAACCGGGTTCTAAGGAGCTCAATATCACTGGATTGTTTTCTATGCTCATTGTTTTGGTTTAGCCACTTAACTAGCGACCAAAATATTCCAAGAAAACAACCCTCAATGAGTGTAGTATCGAGTATCTACCAACTTCGGACTGCACCAAAGTCGTTCATCTCACTACCCCTAATAAAAAGGCCAAGATGGTCAAGTAAGGTTCTAAGAGTTCATTAGTGCTTTATGACATCACTCAGCGGCCCCGTATTCTCTTTGATTGACTCAAAGGCTACTGGTACTCACAAATATGTCGCACTAATACAGCTATTGCTTCAACCATGTCGGTATACCCCGCACAGTTTCCACAACGTATTTCTATTTAACTATGAATGTTTCCCAAATCCAGGTAGAGGATTTCAAGCCCAAACAAGAGAACCAAATGTAAAGCAATCAAAGCAAACAATATAATCATGCAAAGGGTGATCTAAGCCCTAAGTTTACTCCACTTTTAAAGTAGTCCCCAGCAGAGTCTCCAGTTCTGTGATACGGTGGGAGAACTGACTTGGGATTTTGCGTTTGTGTTCGCGAATGTTTCGGTTTAGCAAGAGTCGCCATCGACTTTTTATTTTATCCTAAGGATAGGTAAAAAAGCACAGGAAAGACCTTTGAGATGTTTTCTTGGGTTCGGGGAGTAGGTTATAGAAAGGGAAGGTATTAGCACCCTTTCTATCCATGGTTATCCATGGGCTCTTAGTTACTTGCTTTAGATCACTTGCTTTGCTTTTCAATTGTTTGAAATGGTGCTTTTCAATTGTTTGAAATGGTGCTTTGTGTGTGGTTTTGAAAGATGATTTGAAAAGAGGCCATCGTTGTGGAAACCTTTGTAATGATTCGTGTTTGAATATATACAAAGGTGTTTTTGTCTTTTGAAAAGTTTTCAATATTTGAAAGTAGGGTTTTGAAATTGTGTTGTGAAGTGTATTTTGAAAAATAGTAAGGATGTTTTTGCAAGCTTGATCAAGTAACTAAGAGTTGTCTACCCTATTTTACTCAAATATCTTTCTTATGTTTTTAACCCTTTTAACAGTGTTGTTTCACCATTGTATTTGGTGAACAACATTGTGTTAGGATGTTAACGGGACAGGCGCGGGTCATCGTATAGACCATGATAGTAATAGTGTCAAGTATTTTTGGCAATTTTTTCTTAAGGGACTTGATCATTTTGTTTAGGCAACTCAGATAGCGTCATCGAGGGACTATGATCTTTTATTTTGTTTTTGTTTTGCCAAAGTACTTGACATGCAACCATGGCCCATTTTTGAAGGCGACAAGTGGATTGTAACCCTAGGGGTGCAAGTGTGTATTGTGTTTGTTTTTCATGCATTGTTATCTTTGGATTAGGTCAAGCTATTTGTTGATTTTATTTTGCATACAAACCCTAGGTCTAATCATGGCATAATTGAAAGCATTTAAAAAGTGCGAGAATTTAAATCCTACACTATTACAACATGATATAGGAAGGGGGTACAAATTTGAATTGGGGATTATTTGCAAGAAATTAAACCCTAAATTACTATTACAATCAAATTGAATGTACAAGATACAATATTTAAATGTACTATAATTAAATATAATAAATAAATGTTAGATGAAATATGTTATGCAAAAAAGATTTTTATATATGTAAAAAGTATTTTTAAATGTGAAGTGTAAATAAAAAAAGTTAATTTTAATTATTTTACTATTTAGGGCAAAAACCCTAATTTCTTGAATAAGTTGCATTATTTATTATTTATATACAATAATGTATTAATTTATACAAAAATAAAAGTATATTAAAAAAATGGTGTTTTTAGTATAAAATATTAATAAGAATAAAAATGTATTATTTTTAAATTTGTGTCTTTATTATTTAATAAAATATGTATATATATGCATTAAATATATTAAATATATTAAGGGCATAAAAATAAAAATTTATTAAAAAAAGTGTACATTTTAAGGAAATATTTTTCAAGTGTGTATAAAAATAATAAATAAAAATAAAAGTATTTTTACATTATTTTTAGGTTTTAATAGAAAAAGATATAAAGTATTTTAATCATTTCTATACTAGTAATAAATAAGATAAATTTCAAATAAATACAAAAATTTATGAAAATAATTTTTAAGTATTTTTTAGGTTAGAAAATAAAATATCAAAATTAAAAATGAAACAAAAATGCAAAAATAACAAATGTACAAATCAATAGGCCAGGGGGCTGTAAACTAAAAAATGGGGTGTTAAGAGTAAAAACAACCAGGCCCAGCCCAGTCAGACTTCATCTTCTTCCTTGGTTCACAAAAACGCGTGTTCTGTACATCAACTGCTAACTCCTGATTTCTTGACTTTTTGACAAAACTCACAACATGAAACTTGTAGAGCATCAAACAACGAATCCAACCATATAAAAAACTTAAGCTAACTCTCAAAGACCAGAGAGAATTTCTCTGGCCCTAAATCTTAACCTAGTTTTTTCAGAAAGTTCATGGATGAAATTCTCCTAGCACGATTAATATAAATGAAAACTAAGCACATGTATGGCTTCAGGGCTATGAATACAACATCTTTCATTCACAAACCTAAGTCTAACTATTCCTAAATAGAGAGATAGAAGTCCATGAAATACCTGTTTCAGTTGACCTCGAGCTGGAAAATGCAGCAACTTTCAAGGGTGATTGAGCTTCTTTTGAGCTTGCCTGAGGTCCAAGGAAGCTTTTCCAATGCTTGGTTTATTTTGAAACAACTTGAATCGTGCCACAGAACTCAACCTGCAAAGCTTTGAAACAAAAATGGCAATGTGTGTTAATGGTGTTACAGCTAGCAATGGAGGTCTGGAATAGTTCAGGTGAGTTGAAAGGAAGGTGTTTGAAGTATCTTTGGGCAAAACGCACGATGGAATATGGAGATGGAGATGGTTCTACAGGGCTTGCCCTGTTTTGCCGAAAAATAATGATTTTGTGTACAAGGAGATTTGGGAGGCAAAGGGGTCGTGTTTCTGGCTTGTTGGGAGGTATCTAACTTGTTTACAATGTTTGCGTAAGTTGGTTTTTTCAGATGTGAGAGATGGCTTGTATTTTGCAAGTTTCTTCTTTTCCAAGCAAGAGTGTGTGTTCCCTCAATGCAAGCATGTACAAGCCCTATATTGTGCTGCACACTTTCCTTTGGTTCTTGGAATTGGTGGATTGGATCTTGCTTCAGAGATATGGCCCCATGCCTCAAGGATTTTGTTTTGACATAAAGTGCAACTTTACAAAAATGGCATTATACCTTTTTCCAAATAGGGATTAATCTTGTATGCAATGTCCAAATGACCAAGATAATACCATAGCTCAATGGTTATGCATTAAATTATGGAGTATAAACTGGTTTTGAGGCCTGAAAGCTAGTACCAAGCATGCTGATTTGGAAATGCAAGTTTGTATGAACATGTATTGGTCATGGACAAAAGTGAGTTTTTGCCAACTTCAAGCATTCGATTATCTCTAACCACAAGGGTGTTTGAGGAGTTCTTGGACAATTTGGAAAGCTTGGAACATGTACTATAATCCATATTTGAAATTCAACTTGAAACTCCAAGTGGAACTATGTGAAAAATGGCCAAGAAGATGGATCAAAATCCTGCCTAAACTAGGGCAAAATTTCTCTAAGTTAAAAGTTTTAGGTACCCTTGTTCCAAAAATCATAACTTGAGATACAAGCTTCTTTTGAGAAAACTTTTTGAATCAAAGTTATAGACTTTGTGATGGACTACAACTTTCATGTTGCAAGTTTTATTTTAATCCATTTGCATCTTGGTGAAAAAATGGGACAAAGTTAGGAAAAAAATAAGAAAATTTCATAACTTAGAAAATTTCTAAGTTATGGAATTTTTCCATTTTAAACCCTAATTTGCATTTTTGGGTTTCTTGATGAACAAGTTTCATAATTTGACATGTCTTGATGAAAAATAACTCTTGGCACTTGATTTTGACCAAAAAGTCAAAGTTTGACTTTTCAGTGTACAGTCAAATTTTGATCAGTTGACTGAAAAATTCATCTGTCAATCCTATACATTTGAGATCTTTTGAACTTGTTGAATAGGTAAAGACAATTTCATTGAGTCCTTGAGTCCATGGTTGAGCTTGATTTGCCATTGGTTAGGTCAAACAGTCAAAAATTGCCTTTGTACAGTCAAAACCCTGAAAATGACCATTTTGCCCTTTTGGTGATCTGATCAAATTTCTTGTGGAATTGTGATCCAAACTTGATCAAATGACTTATATGAATTCATTATGTTGATGTGGGTCAAAATTCATGAGGTTTGACTGTCAATTGGCCACAGTTGACTTTTTCCCCAATACAGTTGATTTCTAGGTCAACTGTCCAATTGAATGGGCAAAAATTTGAATCAAGGCTTGAAACTTGGTATGGACAAACTTGTGGGTCCAACATGGAGTATGAAAGTCACTTTGGGCATTGTAGGTCAAAATATCCCTGTGCAAACTCAAACCCTAATTTAGGTCAACAGTGCAAGGAGGTGTCTTGAGCAGAGCAAAACCTAGCTTGATCTTGAGTTCCAAGAGCCTTGTGATGAGAAATGTTGATGAATATGGGAGGGAAAATTTTTGGGTACAACACTTACCATCTTTCTTCGGCACCGGAACCACGTTGGCATCCCACTGTGGGTAAGAAGTAACTGCTAGAAAACCGCCATCAAACTGTTTCATGACCTCAACTTTGATTTTCTCAGACATCTCTGGGCGCATACGGCGAACCTTCTGCTTTACCGGAGGACAGTCTTCTTTAGTTGGCAAGCGGTGAACCACAATGTCGGTGTCCAACCCAGGCATATCTTCATAAGACCAAGCAAAGATCCCAACATAGTCGCGTAGCATCTGAATCAACCGTTGCTTGACACTAGGCTTCAGATTCGCACCGAACTTGACCTCTTTCTTGTCGTCCTCTGTACCCAGATTCACTGATTCCACTGGCTCTTCATTGGGCTGTATAGCCCTCTCTTCCTATAGTAACAGTCTATCAAGTTCCCCAGGCACTTCACAATCATCCTCACTTTCGTCCTAGGCTTGGTTGATCGTATTTTCGAAGTTATAACAGGCAGTAGCAAAGTCGTTATCAATGGGATCCAGAGTGGATGTGGATCTGAATTATGATATGTGAGTGTGTGTAAGACAATAATTATTTTGATAAAGTGCAAGATAGAAAATAAAAACAAGGAGCGCAAAATTTGTAATGCAAGAAAATGTCCAATGCTTTATTGATGATATATGAAGATGACAAATAATAAGCCCTCACAAACAAATCCAAGGTGCCTCGGGCAAGGCACTAGGCCGTAAAGTTTCAAATTGTCTATTACAAAACTTAAAACACAAGTTTATTACTGTGTAATAAAAGAAACAGTCATGAAGTCCTTCTCCGTCCAATTGTTCAATCCGCTGTTGGTAGTCGAGTAAATCCAGCTGTCAATATCTGACTCTTCTTCATCATCCTCAATTGCGTTCACTCCCTGATCATGTTTGGGCATGGGCGCAGTTATGACGTTGGGTTTTTCTGGTGCGTCAAACTCAATTTCTTTAGCTTCAATCAAATATTGCACCTTATTCCTCAAGGCCCAGCAGTTGTTTGTATCATGCCCTGGGCTATCAGAGTGATAGGCGCAGTGGGCGTTCGGATTATATAATAGAGATGTGGTGCTGGGATTCTTTGGGGCTTCCCCCAGAGTTACCAGGTTAGTCTTCAATAACTGCGGTAGAATTTGAGACAAGGTCATACTGAGCCGAGTGTACTGTCTTTGAGGTCTCTCCATCCTTTCTTGATTGTTGCGTTACGGGGAAACGGTGGGTCTTGATATTACTACCGCATTAACTACTTGGCGGTGTTCAGGTCGGTTTTGGCTCCTCGAGCTGTAAATTGCACTAGCTTCTTTCTTGAAAGGCTTTTTTTCTGTACTTGATGAAGCACCTTTCTGTATCTTGCCACTTCTGATACCAGCTTCTACCCTCTCCCAATCAAAATCAATTCAGTAAACCCTGATGACGAACTACCGATCAAATGATTGAAGAATGGGCCAGACAAAGTTCCAAGAAACATATCCACCAACTCCCTATTAGACATAGGGGGTTGGACTCTTCCAGCTAGATCTCTCCACTTCTGAGCATAGTCCTTAAAGCCTTCGCCTGCACCCATAGACATACCCTGAAGCTGAGTACACGTGGGAGCAAGGTCGGTGTTATACTGGTATTGCTTGTAAAAAGCAGTAGCAAGGTCCTCCCAGTTGCGGACGTTAGCTCCTTCCAATTGATAAAACCATTCAAGCTGAGTCCCTGACAGACTATCTTGAAAGAAATGAACCCACAGGTTTCTATCAGCAGTGTAGGGTTGGATTTTTCTGACGTACGAGCGAAGGTGTAGCTTTGGATAAGATACTCCATCGTACTTAGCAAAAACAGAAGATTTAAACTTGTGAGGGATCACCACCCCAGATGCCAGTCCCAGATCTCCAAAGTCCAAACCATGTATTTTCTGAATCTCCATTGCGCTCAGACGGTCTTCGAGTTGCTTGTACCTATCCTCAGCAGGAGGATACTGTTCTTCATCAAAATCAGTGTCATTATCAGAGACCACAGGACTAGGACCCTTCTCTTCCTCTTGATTCTCTCCTCCTTTAGATGAATGAGACAAATCAGCTTCCTGTCATAACTTATTCCCAAATCTGTGACCCATATTCAGGAGGATCGCCTTCTTCTTCTTCTTTTTCTTCTCCTTCATGATGAGAGTCTTCAAATCTTCCTACTCTTTAGCCAAGTTCGGAACATCTCTTTGAATTGAGCATTTTGTGCTTGAAGAGCCTTGATGGCTTGATCGGTAGGTATTTCAGAAGACATTCTGTGCTGAAATAAACAACGAAGAAGATGAGAAACCTGTAATGATACCTGTAATGATGTGCATGATAATGGAATGTGTATGAAATGATTTCAAAGACTTTGGGAGATTTAAATTTTCAAACCAAGAAATAACAAACTTTATTGGATTTAAACTTGTAAGAATGTTTAACAATGCCTTCAAGGCGTTACAAAAGAAATAGACTGAAAGCCAATCTAAACTAAAAAGAACAACAAAATCAGAAGTTCCATGGTCGCTTTCCCTTCGTGCTGACATAGTCATTGATCGTCCTCTCATTCTCAAGTTGCCTCGTGAGCTTTAAGATCTTCCTCTCTTGCTCATGATACTTCTCCCTGTAGGTATCCCTCTCCTCTTTTAGCTGGATCCAGGATCTCTTCAATGCCCCAAGATCAGTGGGCATGTAGGGATAAAGGACTATGTAAGGAACACCTTGTTCATTAGTATGCTCCATAATCACTTGTAACACATCTTTATAAGGCATCCCAAGCTTCTGAGCCCGAGCTCGGACCCACTGAAGGTAAGGTTGCATAGGTAGAGAAGTATTTGGTCCTAGCTCTTGAGGGTCAGACCTGTTCACCATGCCCCAGGCTCGTATAAACCTTCGGCGATGCTCACCAACGTCTTCCTTATAGTCAAAGACAATGTTTGTAAGAAGTAGCTCATGAGGACCGTCCCTCCGAGCGCGACCAAACTGTCGTAAAGCCAAGCAAAGACTGTAGGTTATTCCCTCTCTAATTCCAAGCAATGGGACATTAGGGTATTCCCCATATCGATCAATGATAGCAACACCTTCCATATCCTTAGAACTCCAAAGAATGTCTGTGTGAGCAAGGGACATTATCCTGTAAGACCATCCTAAACCTTCCTCATTCTTCAACACGGACTTGGGGAGGTGCAAAATAAACAACCTCTCCAACAGCGGCATGCAACACATGAGGGTCCCTCTTCTACGCGTCGTACGAGTATAAAGAGCATGCAAAATGTCATCCAGAAGAGTAGGTATAGGATTGCGAGACAGGAAGATATTAACCGCATTCACGTCTATAAAGGAATCTGGATTTAGGAAAAGAACCAAACCATAGATGAGGAGAGCTAAGATGTCTTCAAAAGCCTGAAAGTCCAAATTGTCCCAGAATAGTTGAGCTTGATCCATTAGAAACTTGGCTAAGAAACCTTTAACCTCGCTCTGTGTCTCCCAATTAGACACTACATCAGCCTTTTTCAAGTGTAAAGCTGAAGCAACGTCTTCTAGCCTAGGAGTCTCTTCCAAACCTGTGAAGGGCATCTGCTCGAGGATGGATATGTCCAACAAATGAGAAAACTCTTCCAACGTGGGAACTAGATGATAATCCGGAAAGGTGAAGCAATGATGCACTAGATCGAAGAACTAGAAAAGCACACTCATCATTTGCTCATCAAACCTGGAGGTAACCAAACTAAGAAGCTGACCATGTCTTCTAATGAATGAAGAAGTATCAGAAACTCTCGAGGCCAAATCTTTGAGTTGAGCAGGTATTTGCACAAAGTTAACTCGGATGGTGTGTCTACGCATGAAAGCCATAATCTGCAAAACAGAACAAAGATAAATCCCCTCGGTCTTTGAAATGGTTAGCCTAATAAAGTATGCATGCTATGTTATGATGCATGACGTCATGATAAAACATACAATAGGTATAGCAGATAACAGACATGGTAAAGGAAAACAAGTCACACAATAGTCCTTGAGTTTCAGGCTTGCATGGAGTCTATGTACTACCCTCTTGAAGTTCAGTTGGTTTTAACCTGTCCTAATAATAGTAACCGGGTTCTAGAGGTTCTCAATATCACTGACCATCCTCCATCGGTCATGGTTTCAGCTCACGCAATCTTTTCTTGCGGCAGGAACTATCTAGAGAGTATGGTCTCAATGAGTGTAGCATCGAGTATCAACCAGTTCCCAACTTTACACCGAGACCGGCTATCTCACTACTTCCTATGGCCAAGTTGGTCAATTATAGGTTCTAAGGTCAGTTGATGCTTAACGACCCATATAGCAGCCCCGTATTCTCCTCGTTTCTCCATAAGGGATACCGGTACCAACCAATGTGCCATATCAACTTAGCTACTGCTTCAACCGTATCGGTCTACGCCGTACAGTTCCCTCACAGTTTATTGCTACTTACCTAAAAGGTGTTCCTCATATCCAGGTTAGGATCTATAGTAACTCCCTATACAAAGCCCTCAAAGATAAAGCAAACAAATCAAACAATAGAAGCAAATATGATGAACTAATCCTAAGGTATACCCCAAAAAATTCTCCCCAGCAGAGTCGCCAGTTTTGTGATACGGTGGCCAGAATCGGACTGTTTTAGGAATGTTGGTTTGCGTTTTGCGTTTGTGTTTGCAAAATGTCGCGGTAAGCAAGAGTCGCCATCAACTTTTATTTTATCCAACTGGAAAGGAAAAAAGCACCGAAAAATTCCCTTTTTCGAGATTTTGAGTACGAGGGTAGATTATAGAAAGGGAAGGTATTAGCACCCTTTCTATCCGTGGTTTTCCACGGGCACTTAGGTACTTGCTCATCATTTTCAAAATTGATTGTGTGTGTTTGATTTGAAAAAATTTTTGTTTTACTTCAATTTAACCCTTGCTTCTGTCTTCAAGAGTGTTACGAAGTTGTTTTGAAAACTTTGTTTGAAAAAGAGTGTAAGTGTGAAAAAGTTTGTTCGTTTGAGCAAGTACTTAAGAACTAATCTACCTACTCGAAAAAGAGAATGTTCATGTCCTTGTTTCCTTTAGACAGTACTATCCCACTATTAGTGAGTAGGTAGCACCGTCGTTGGAGTTTTAAGGGTCAATTCGAAAGGCACGTACGATCACTAAAGCAATGTTAGGACGTCTTAGTAATAACCCTAATGTCTTAAGATCAATATTCGAGGCAACAATATCCGAGGCAACTTTTCTGAATGGGACTTTGATCTTTGTTTAGACAAGAGAGCGACCACTAAAGCATCCTATACTTAATGACCATTTACCGAAGACAACCGAAGTGAGAGTATACCCTAGGAGTGCGCATGTGCGAGTGATTCAATTTCAAGTTATTATCTTTGCACATTTAGGGTTTGCTAACCGTTTTAAAATTACATACATTCTTGTCATGAAACCCTAATATCATACATCTAACAGTTTAATATTTTGCGGAAAGTAAAGCTACGCTATTACAAGGCTTCGGGTATTAATTTACATAGCCAAAAGCAACCAGTAAGAAAAACGATAAATGAACGGAAAAAATCCTAATTAGTCTATTACATCCCATGAGCAATTACATCAATATTGTAAACATAATTAAACGCGTACGACGAATATAGAACAAAGGGAAATTAGGGTTTTGACCCCGTCTAACCTAATTAAAAGAAAAAATTATTTTTGGTTTTTTTTATTATTTAAGAAAATAAAGGTTTAAGGTTTTAAATTAAATATAAACCTAATTACTAATTAAATTAAATTGAGAAAAATATTAACTTTAACATATTTTTGTGTTTTTATTATTTTTAAGAAAATGGAAAATAGAAATTAAATTAGAAACAAAAACCCTAATTGTTCTAATTAATTTTAACTTATTTACAAAAAAAGAATTAAAGTTACCTAATAAATTAAATAAACTAATTGAATTAATTTTTTTATAAAAATAAACTAAAATCTAATTTGATGGAAAAATTATTTTTATGATTTTTTTTTATAAAAAGAAAAATTAATTTGTGTTAGTGAAATAATAAAATAAATTAAATAAGGAAAATATAAAGGAAAATGAAGAGAATATGGGCCTGCTTTGTAAGTAATTTTGGGGGTGTGGATAGTAACTTCTGGGCCCAAAAGCAAGGGTCCACATTGACCTCCATGGATTCCATGTTGTGCGTTGACTATGGTGTACAATGGTCCTTCCTGTGATATCCTTCAGATCTGGCCTCCTGGAGATCTTAGTGGTTGAGACTTGAAGGCATATGATGGACCTCACGCTTGCATGCACACCTGATCATACAAGTGAAAATAATATGAAATAATGGGGGGACCTGGGATTCGAACTCAGGTCCTATAACCTTTTCCAACTGCTCCACTACCAACTAAACCATGCGCTTTTGTTGTATGTAAAGAAACAAATAAATATTATAAAAACAACACAACTTTGTTAGCTCCCTGCGTGCGAAATTTTAAACAGACGAATGGGATGGTGCTACGCAAGTCATCTTCTTACCTTCTCCGTTGGTAAAAGTCAGAGACTTTTACCTACGGACAAACGTCCGTCACTACAACCCTTGCTTGTTTCAAAATCAAATACATGCATGATAAATAAAATCTAATGCCATGAATCGAATCGTCTTGGCCTGCTGAGCATGATGGTGCCCTTCTTGAGGGCCAATTTTACCTGTGTGAAAAGACCCTAAAACAAAACCAAGAACCCTAGCAATGGTGGATTCTGATATAGCTTCCAAAAATGTAATTAAATGATATAGATAGCTTGAAAATGTGTTAGGGGTTCAGAATATACTATTGAAACATGATGAATATGCAAGAATAACAAGATTCGGTTTTGGAAATAAGGGCAAACCGTGGGAGTCGTGGGGATGAATTCTGGGCACTAGCGCGCTTGCTTTCGATTGGTACAGCTTCCTTGTAATCCCAGGAAGCGAATGAGATGGCTAGATAGTCCTATAAACGCCTGGATATATGAAATCAAGTCAGCACTTTTTGGTGATTTTTTCAAGTTTTGTTCTTCCTCTATGCGCCTTAAAACCTTGTTCTTTCTGGCTGCAATTGTTCAATATATACCAAGGGATGAATTAGGTTTACAAATATGATCTCAGTCCTTGCCAATTATGATTTGTGATCTTGATTTGATTCACTTGAAAATCTTTCCAAAAATAGGCCAAAACCAATATTTTCATGCACACAAAGGCCTTGCACGATTTGATTCACTTGCTAGCTGGATATAGGACCTGAAATATGCACAAGATCTTGAAGTTTGAATGATTTGGATTTTTCATGATTTGTTTTGATTTAAATTCATTTTAATTGAAATAAAAATCAAAATAAATAGCAAAAATAAGATAAAGACAAATGGGAAGAGCTAGGGCTCGTGGACTATGCTACCAACTCAAAAAAAAGTGCAAAAAGTTAGGCCCATTTAACAAGAATTGCAATTTGAGGCACTTTTGACTTTTGACAATTTTGCAAAAAAGGTCAACTTCACCAATGCATAACTTCCTCAATTTTGACTCTTTGAAGGTGTTCTTGGACTTTTTAGAAAGCTAAAGATGTCCTATAAGCAACCCTTTTGGTCTCATCTCAATTTAGTCTTCCATGTTCATGTATGAAGCTTTGACAAAAAAGGTGTTTTTGTTGACTTTTCAAAATGACCTATAGTGTCCAAATTCATAACTTCTTGTGAGTGAATATTTTTAACTTGGGAGATGAATATGGATTGTAGATCATTGCATCCTCTTAAAAATGAGCTTTGTATGGGTCATTTCTCATAAAGTATGAGAAAGTTATGCTTGGTCAAAGTTAAGTTGACTTTTCCTACAAAACCCTAATTTAGCAACTTTTGGTTCTTGATGAATTGTGTGTAATCCTTGAGGAATCATGATCAACCCTTGATCAAATTATGAATAATACTTCAAAATTATAATGTTGACCAAAAATCTTGAAGTTTGACTGTATGTGGGCCACGATTGACTTTTGACCTAGCATAGTCGATTTTCAGTCTTTTGAGCAATTGACTGAACAAACTTCCTCTGCAAGGCTTGAAACTTGACATGGATGATCTTGAGAACATATTAGGACAATGGTGAGCATTTTGGATCCCTTGGACTCAAGCATCTTGATGCAACATGAAACCCTAATTTGAGGTAGACTGCCTTAGGAGAGAGCTTGTCTGGTCAACCCTTGGACTTCCTTGAGCAATTTGAGACTTTCTCTTGAAATGTTTTGAGAAATATGGGAGGGAAAATTTTGGGGTACAACAGCATACGATTCGCATTTTCCTTTATTAAGTGTTTTAAAGTTTTCTTAAGAAAAGAATTTTTAGTTTTAATGATGCAAAAGGGGAATGAAAAAGTCTAAGGGAGACTAACAATCCTAATATTATCATACAATGTTGGTCCTAAAGTTTGGATAAAAAAGGGAAACATCTACCTAAGTTAGCATGCATGGTTTACAAACCTAATGTCTACCTTGAATCAAGAATGAAACAAGTGATCCTAAGGGAACATGCAAAGGTGAACCTAAAATATCAAGAAAAGATGCAAGAAAGTAAACTAACAAATATGATAACAAGCAACGAATCAAGACATGATCTATTTGTACATGAAAATAAGGTCGATGAGTCGAAGGACCCTTCTTCCATTAGAATAACTCCATAACAAAATCGAGGAACAACTCGAAACATCAGAGTTAACAAATGTGATCTAAGATATATCTGAAGCGATGACAATGTGTGAAGGATAATTGTGATCCATTTCCACTTTCATTTGACTTAAGGACAAGAGACAAACAATTCAAATCATCAACGTACGGCGCGAGCTAAGAATGACCAAGGGACTTGAAAGTGTGGGGGCTGATTGTGATCCCTATTGTTCCACTTTTTATAGACTTGATTGCAAGCACAAAGTAAAAGTTGAGGGGGATTGCCTTATTTGAGGACTTTAGCAGAATTGTCTCTTTTTGAGGACTTTAAACACACAAAATTTCCTCTTTTTGAGGTCTTTTGCAAAAACAAATGTTGCCTCCTTTGAGAACTTTAAACAAAACTACCCACCTAAAGTAGGGACTCCCAGGCATGCATCTATATTTCTACTTCTCATGACAAGGAATTTAAAAGACAATACGGAAATGAGGAAAAAATAAAGTCACGATGATACCTAACAGAGAAGGTTTGTTGCCTCTTCAAAGCCATGCAAGCAAAGAGAAAACTCTACCGAAGCTGCTTTACACAAGTGATCAAACGAATTAATCTACCAGCATTCCACATCACAAAAATCATGGCTAAAAATGGCAACAAAAACGATTACCAAACATGGGAAAATAATAGAAAAATCTAATGAAAATTCTAAAGAGAGATCCTAAAGCATTCTAAAATATCCTATTATTTTTATTATATTTTTATCACCAATAATCTATAACAAAAAAAATAAAGAAAATGCAATGAAAATATAAAAACTAAACTCAGGGGATGTGAAGCCAAGATCTAGGAGCTATGATGCAGTAACGAGGTTTGGGGCGCAAGGCCCATAATGGAAAGTCCAGAATCAAGTTTTTTTGTAAGGTAACCAGGCCACCAAAAATGCCATTCGGGGCTAGGTATTTTAGTCCAAAAAACAACTCAATAAGATCCAACCATATTCCATAATAAAATTCTATTTCAACATTTTATATTTATTATTTCAGTTGTTATATAAAAAATATTAAGGAAATAATAAAAATAAACTTAGGGTTAAAAATGGGGGGTGACACTCCATCTTCTAACAGAACAAGCTTTTTCTCCCTCAAAAATCGACGGCGACTACTCCTCCATGTACTCTCCTTCTCCGATCAATCGATGCCATGGCTTCACACCTCCACTCTCCATCTCCTATTTGATCACCTTTATGTTAAATGCTTTAATTTTTTATTCAATTAACATGAAGAACAACGATGAAGAACATAACAAACACTGAAGCTTACCTACCGGAAAATAGTCCGGCGCTTCTTCAATCATGAAGAAGACGAATAGAAAAAAAAGGTCCTCAACTCTGGTACGCTCGTTCCTTCGTACTTCGTCTTCATTCAAGCTACGTCGCGATATCCAATTCCTTTCTTTGCTTTCAGTTGTTACGTTGTAGTGTTGAAGTTGTTGACGCAGATTCAGTCACATTGTTGTAGGTACGACAAATATGCGATGATGATGACGATCTGCTATTGAATGTTTCAGTGTGATGTGCGATCTCGTCGAAGAAGATGAAAGTGCAGCGATTCAATTCTTGAGAAGTCGTTAAAGTTTGAAGAATACTGAAGATTTAACTGATTTCAGAGAGAGATGATTATGAGTTATGTTGAAGATTTCTCTATAGATTGTGGAGAATTGATGAATAATGTTGAAGGTTGAAGAAGAGAAATAGAGATAGATAGAGAGAGAGAGAGAGAGAGAGAGAGAGAGAGAGAGAGAGAGTTTGATGGTGATTCTTCAGAGAATTGAAGAATGAATAAAGATTGATGGTGAGCAATCGATTTATATAGTTTCTGTTATATCTGAAAGTCTGTTAGAAAAAAATAAAATCTAGGCCAATGAAGATTTATGCAATCTTTTCGTTGTTATCTAATTTCCCACTTTCTTGAGCCATAACAAACTTTTTTCCTGTTAGTTACTTTCATAATCTGACGCATTCAAAGAATATATAGGTTGCTCACTTTTCAAAAGATATATGAGAAGCTTTGAGTGAAACAGAGGTACGATGGATATCGTTGTAACACTCTAAATCCCCAGATTGCGCTAGGTCAATTTCAGTACCCTTTATACCAAAACCTTGAACTTTAGCTTTAAAATGACCCCGAGTAGTTTATCTAGCAGTCAGCACCGTCTTAAACATAAACTAAGTAGGGAGTCGATGAATATAAGTGAATGATCCAGCGTATTTGAAAGATATATGCTTTACTGTTTAAATAATATAGGGAATGCACCAATTAAGTTAGACGATCCTCACACGGTCGCTTAATCCAACAGATGTAATGCCCACGTGTTATAACACAAAAACCTGTTGTCAGTTAGTTCAGAGGTGTCTGGTACTGAACTTGGTAGGGCGGACTATGGTCCAATCCCCCGCAACTTGCAATTGTTGAATTAAAGGAGGTTATTGCATTCATGTTCCAGAACCTCATGCTTAAAAGGATCATAGTCACTAACTGGCTACTTTACTATGTGTGTGTGAAGGTAAAGGGCTTAATGTGATTGCACTAGAATGAAAACGGGTAAAATTTAGCGAAAAGAGTTAGGTCGGGCTATAATGGCATGATTGGAATTGGTCTGCACAATAAGGGATGTTTAGTGTTATTACCGTATCTTCTGTGTCATGTTGAGCTTACGTTTCCGCAAAAACTTGGCAGCCTCTTATGATTTGAATTGTGACATGAATTGCATTTAACCTATACCTTATTAGTTTCTATACTAATTTTATTGCTTGAGGACAAGCAAAGGTTCAAGCTTAGGGGAGTTTGATAACACTGAAAGATATAGCATTTTTCGTCCAAATTACATAGATTAAATTTCCGATTCTTCGATTATTATGTCACATTTTATCCCTTTTTGTAGTTTTTGAATCATATTTCATGTACCTAGCATTTTCAAGGCATAAATAAGAAAAGGAAGAAAAAGAATGGAAAAATGAAGAAGAAATGGTTTTAAAACAGCAAAATGCAGTTTTGTAGCAGAGAAGCGTGACACCCGCCACAAAGTCGTTACGTCCGGCACAAGCTAAGTTTCTGTACCCCTCAGCACATGCATGTTACGACCGGCACAAGCTGAATTTCTGTGCCCCTCGGCATACTCATGTTACGACCAGGACATATGTGGATGATGTGCATGTTCCAAGCAGTTACGAAGTCTTCGCCAGTGGAGCACAATAAGCGCACGTTACCTGGATTTTCTCTGCATGAAGAACGTGAATCATGGAAGTCACCTATTTTCCCTCAACAAAAATGGACTCTATAAGAAGCAGTTTCCAATTTTTCGTCTCTCTCTCTCTCTCTCTCTCTCTCTCTCTCTCTCTCTCTCTCTCTCTCTCTCTCTCTCTCTCTCTCTCTCTCTCTCTCTCTCTCTCTCTCTCTCTCTCTCTCTCTTCGCTTGGCCTGCACTTTGAACAAAAATTTGTTACAAAGTTTTATTTTTCTGCCGAACTTTATTTAGATTGTATTCTGCTTTTTACTTTCGAGTTTTAGAATTCCAGCATTAATATTCCAGTAGTAGTATTCCGTAGGCAATAAAACCTCACCGTCAGAGCAGTATTTTTCCACATCGGAGAAATACTACAACATTAGTTTATTTCCAGACCTCAAAAATTATTTAGGATTACTCTGATTTTATTCGAGCTATTTTACTTAAAGTCAATCCTGCCGACTTGTGAAGGACACACGCATTATTGGAATTTACTGCTTTGTATTCGCTTTCAGGTTCTTATTTCAATAAGCATATTTATTTATTCTCTGCTATGCATGCGTTGTCGAATTTATATTTTAATTTTATGATGTTCTGCAATAATATTATGTCCGACTAGATTCTCTCTACCAGTATGTAGAACTTGACCGAAAAGGGTTCGGTAATTAATTGGTGTTATTATTTTTACAAAAATAATACTTTTTTGGTTTTAGTTTCCAATTGAATGTTTAATAAGTTTTTGTACGGAAGTAAGAAACAGTCTAAGGTTAAAATTCAATAGAGCGGAAGTTTGAGGTTTTAACCAGATAGTGGTTATTGAAACATTGATTTTAAAAATAGCGGAAGCGCTTTAAAGTTAATTGAATCTTATTTGTTTTCAAAAAATACTTTTGAATTTTAAATGAAACACCGAAAACATTCATTTCGAGCTTAACTGATATGATCTAATTCAATAGAACGGAAGTTTGAGACTGAGGTTTTTAAATAAATAGTTTCATCGAAACTGTGTTTTAATACTAAAAACAAATGCTAATGATGTACTGAATCCCTTAAGTTAATGACATACATACTGGTGTCCTTCATTAATTATTAAATTCTAGTTAATTCCCAATTAAACCCAAACGCCCAAACTTATTAGTAGCCTTAGCTCTACATAGTAACTTTTAGATAACAGTAGTTTTTGACTATCAGTCCTTGTGGATTTGATATCTTTTAAAACTATGCGATAGACTGTGCACTTGCAGTCACTACACTTGATAGACTCATAAAGTCGCGATCAAGTGCATCATTTTTGCGTATGGTACGCGTATGGGGCATCCATACGCGTATGGGAAGCAACATGTTTTTTCCAGATCCCATACGCGTATGAACAGATCCGACTTAGCATTTGATGTCTTCATGAAAGTTATAGCCCTTGATGTTAAATTTCATTTGCCACCGGTCCCACGTCATTTCGAGTTATGACACTCTAGTTATGATCAAAATATAGCACGTCTGTCATGATGAAAAACATGTTGAAAATTTCCATATCTCACATCTTTCTTTCTAAAAATTCGTCGTGTTCCTTTCCTGGCCATATGATTGACTTTCAGGAATAACAGGAATACTTAAAACATCAAAAATACGAAATTAAAGAAACTGACACATAAATCACTCAAACTATATGAAAAATGCAAATAACTTGCCTACTTTCACCTGTTAAAATGATAATAACTATAGCAGAAATGATAACTGATCAACAATAAATAGAAAAATCTGGCTTAAATCACAGTGCTTTTGTTAACTTGTTATTCAGGTAATCTAACTTTAAAATAGCAAATGAATTTTCAATTCCATTCAACCTTACTTTTGATGAATTTTAATTGAGTTAACCATGATAGTCTTGCCAAAATAAAACCATGAGCTTCTAAATCAAATAACCTCAATAAATATCGTAGTCACAATAAATAAGCAGAAGTTACTTAAGCCCAAATTAAATCAGGGGAAAAATTAGCTTCTTGTTGTTTAAGAAAAAGGGCCAATATGGTATGCACCACTAACTAAATGAACTTCAACTTGCAACCCTTGTATTTTGAACCGAAAGACTATCTAATGATGGTGATGATGTATTGACATGAAATTATAAATTGGCAAACTTTGTCATTCTATCTCATACGGTTACGTATATCTGATCTTTTCAATAGAGGATCGTTTAGACGATTGGAGATTCCGAGAGCTTTCGCATATATTTCTGAAAAACAATTTTAAAAAGCACAAACTATTTTAAATGATCTATTCAACCTCCCTTCTAAATCGATCACATCGTCTAACAACTTACAAGATAAATAACTTCCAACTGATCTCTCTTGATTACAAACTACATTAATGAGAAAGGCATACCGGTGCAATTTCTTTGAGACTAATCTCATCGCATACTCTCCTCCTAGGAATTTGAAAAAGGAGATGATGATAATGATTCTCTTTCCCCAATTTTGTTTGTTAAGGATTTATTGTTGGGCCTACCGTACCGTTTTCCATGGAGAAAAAAATATATTAAGAAGAGCATGGAGAGGGAGTAACATAAAATAAAAGTGAGAACAATGTCGGGAGCAGCATCCAGATCCAGAATGGCGGTAGCAGAAGAAGAAGAAGTATGTTCATATTTACCGGAGGAATTACTGGATCGCATCTTCAAATCTCTCAACGGCCACCGCCGTACTTTCAAGTAACTCTCAGTCGCCTCAAAACAGTTTCTGGCCATCACAAACCGTCTCCGATTAACCGTTAAAATCACCGATCAAACCATCCCCTATCTTCATCGCCTATTCCACCGCTTCCCTAACCTCGGGTCCCTCAAACTCACTATCCAATCCAAAACCATAGAAGAAATCGACGATATTCTAACCCTAATCTCCACTTTCCCTTTCCACAACATCAAATCGCTCAATCTCTCCACCAGACCCATTCCTATTCGTTCCAATGGCTTGATAGCTTTGTCCAAAACCATGAAAAATTTGAAATTTCTCACTTGTTACAAAATGGTTCGGGTAGAAAAGAAAGATTTATTCTTCATCGTTGATTGTTTTCCTTTACTAGAAGAGCTCAATCTCACTTATCCCTGTATTTGTTGTGACAAAGATTTTATGGTAGATGATAATGATCCATTATTGGCACTTCCCAATCTCCGCAGGATTAACCTATCTGGTAATCACATTGCTGGTGACCAATTCGTTAACTTTCTCCACCAAAACTGCAAGCTTCTTCGAGTCTTCGTACTCAAGGACCGGATTATACGCAAATTTAGGAATTCCAAATATGATAGGAGTGATATAATATATTTTTAACTTGTTTCTGTTTTTTATGCATATTGTTTTTTTTAATCAAGTTTGTTCTGTATATGTATATTCTCAGCATATTGCTTTGATTTATATATCAGTGTTAGTAGGTTTTACCTATTCCTCTTTGTTTACCAAATAGTAGCTATTACGCTATTTTTTATGCTCCCAACCTCGTGCCTATTTATCAACTTACAATATCAAGCATTCAGGACACGTAAACTTTACTCTATAAAGGATTCTGACAGATACATACATGATTGTCCATTGATGATGTTTGATATATAATTTTTTGCTTGCTTCTTGATATTGAGATAAAACCTATCACTGTCATGATTCTAGTTATGTGCCAGTTTGGGCATCACTATGCTGTTAAATGCAACACTTTGTCCTGGAAATGTTTGAAGTGGCTTCATATGGTTACAGGCTGGTTCTACCATAATGCTTTTGCAAATTGTTGATTTATACAATTTAGCTAAATATCTCTTTTGCTTCTCTTCTTGGCTTCACTATATAGGTTAACCCCAATGACTGTTAGAGAATATCTCAAAATTCCAGTAATTGATACAGGATTTTTAAATATCAAAATGTACATAACAACTGCCACAACTCCTTTTGCATTTCCTAGGACCTGGAAAAGTCATCACTCATTCATGTCAAATACGTGCACTATCATGTTCAGGAACTTGCAGCAGTATATTTAAGGTTCATCTTGTAGGTGCATTTATCTATAAATTATGAATTGGTTTTATGTCTGAATTTGTTTAGGTATTTGCATTGTAAATTTTGGAAAGCCACGGGAGAAGCTTCAGCTTGCGGAAAGGGTTATGGTTGCAATCGAAAACCATTGGGACATAATTGTTCAATATGCTAGACCTTATGAACAGATATATGTGCTCAAATTTGCCCAATATACTGGTGCTCATACTTTTGTTGGTAGACACACTCCTGGTACATTCACAAATCAACTTCAAACTTCATTTTTGTGAGCCTCGTCTTCTTATACTCACTGATCCAAGAATTTCTCACCAAGTTTCACCATTGCCCAGATATATGTGCTCAAATTTGCCCAATATATTGAAATGATCTGAATCATAGGAAATATCTACCGGAAAGGAATCAAAATAAACCATTGGAACGATTTATCTGAACCAATAGAGGTCTTGAATATTCTTTAACTGGAAAGCATCAGAATAAATCTTGGAACGATTTATCTGAACCAGAGAAAGTGTCTACCAGAAAGGAATCGGGATAAACTATTGATCCATTTAAACTGAATCAACTGAGGTCTGGAAAAGAATCAGAATAAATATTTGGAATGATTTATCTAAACCAGAGGAAATGTCTACCGGAAAGGAATCAGAATAAACCATTGGAACAATTTATCTGAACCAGCAGAAGTCTGGAAAAGAATCAGAATAAGTCTTTGGAATGATTTATCTGAACCAGAGGAAATATCTACCGGAAAAGAATCAGAATAAACCATTGGAACGATTTATCTGAACCAGTAGAGGTCTTGAATATTCTTTAATTGGAAAGCATCCGAATAAATCTTGAAGTGATTTATCTGAACCAGAGAAAATGTCTACCAGAAAGGAATCAGGATAAATCATTGATTGATTTTAAATTGAACCAGCAGAGGTCTGGAAAAGAATCAGAATAAATCTTTGGAATGATTTATCTGAATTAGAGGAAATGTCTAACAGAAAGGAATCAGAATAAATCATTGAACCGATTTATCTGAATAAGCAGAAGTCTGGAAAAGAATCAGAATAAATCTTTGGAATGATTTATCTGAACCAGAGGAAATGTCTACCAGAAAGGAATCAGAATAAACCATTGGAACGATTTATCTGAACCAGCAGAAGTCTGGAAAAGAATCAGAATAAATCTTTGGAATGATTTATCTGAACCAGAGGAAATTTCTACGAAAAAGAATCAGAATAAACCACATAATGATTTATCTGAACCAGCAGGAGTCTTGAATAAGAAGTGTTTGTCAAGTAGATAGTTACCTCATCTTGTTTCGGGAATTGATCTACAATCGATTTGTTCACAGATAGTTGTCATGTCTTGTCAGAAATTTGTTGATGATAATTTTTTGTTGATTTATCTTTCCTGAAAAGGTAAAAAGTGAGTTGTATGCAATGCCATGATGGGTCATACGACATCGCGCTTGGGTTGGGCTAGACAATTAGATTCTGTTATGATTTAACAGATGCAGAATATTCTGAGAATATTATGCTATCCCATGTGGGCTATGTTATAGGTCTGGAAGATTCAAGTTAGAATCAAGAAGAATATTGAAGAACATTTAATAATATTTAAGAATATTGAATTTCTAATTACGGAGAAAAATTAGGAAAGATTTACTTGAAGACCTTGTTTGTAGCAGAAGTTACTGTTGATTTGTAACAGCTGATGAGCTGTGTTTGAAGGTCCAAATCCAGTTGGGTATAGGTTATAAATAGAAGCATTGTAACATAGGATTAGTATCAACCAAGAATTAAAAAGATGTAGTTATTAGGGATGACTTCGTACCACTCTCTAGAAGAGTTGGTTGTGAGTTCCACTCGACATGTGAGTTGGAATATGTTTCTTGAGTTGTAAGATTATGTTCTCACTCAGAAGCCTTTAGGTAATGAGTTGAGTATTGTTCTTGGAGGAAGCTTTTAAGCAACTCCAATTTGTTGTTCTTAGTCAAGAGTCTTGGTTAGGTATTATTTTAGAAGTGAGACTTCTAATATTGTCATGGAAGTGTATCTTCTCGCTATGGAAGTGTGTCTTCTATTTTTGTCATGGAAGTATATCTTCCTATGTTGTCATATCGTTATCTGTGATTGATGAGGGATTGAGGAGGGTCTCATATCTAGGTAAGTCTTATATACAAGTATATCACGAGTAGTGATTAAGTGAGAAGTTATAAACGAGTGAGTTTAGCTTCGGATTGATACTATTATAATGGACTTGTTTCTGGCTTGGTATGCCTCCAGAGTAGGAGAGTTACTCCAAATTGGGTTAACAATTTTTATGTGTTGTTTATGCTTTTCAACACTATTTTTCATGTTTTTATACCTTGCCTATGTGTTTTGTTCAGATCAGATGTCTCGACATGTCATAGGACATCTGAAGTTTGATATACCAGAGTTTCAATTGGTATAAGAGTAGGCATCCTGTTCTGGTTCTGGGTGAGATCCTGGGATCATACTTTCTGGTCATGGGCAAGGAATGAGGTATCTACTGAAAAGTTATTTAAACTTGCATAATTCATATTATTATTTGAATGGTCCCTAGAAGTAGAGGATGTACTATTCATGATAGGGTGTGTTGGACCTATCTGTTGTTATCAGGCTTGTAGCTTTGGTGGAGAGCTTCTATTTTGGTTTGATTTATTTTCAAACCTAAGGTTATTTTGTTAGCACCTAGAGTGTGGTACTTATGTGCAAGGATTATTTATGTTATGCCTGAAGAATGTGGAGAGTTTTTTTTGTATGTTTTGTTGCATGGTATTTGTTGTAACCCTGGTTGGAATGGCATTATGGTTTGGTCTCCTCAACATGTCTATCCTTATTATTATTGGAATATGAATTTCCATTGAAAACTTTGAAGTTAATCAAGGTTTTTTTTATGTGTTTCGTGAGAGAGGAACTGAAGTTCTACTGGATGTTGGAACAATTTTTTTCAACAGGTGTGCAACTTCCTGTTGAATAGCAAATGCTTTGGGTGCTAAACAGATGTGTGTTGATCATATAGGTTTGGAGTCTACTCCTGATCTGGAAGAGGAGGCATCTGGGTTGTGTATATAAGAAGTTTCCTAGAAACATGTCTTAGAGAAGTAGGTTGATAAATGGATGATCAACCTATTGATTACTTTTTGGTTCAGTTTATTTCTGGTCCAAGTTAGTAGGAGTGCAGAAGTTGAGCTCAATTGTTTAGTGGTGATTTTTGATGACATCCCTCCCAGAGTCTATATGGAGGTTGAGCTCAAATGTCTAGGACATTCTCTCTATCATCTAAAAGTCCTTCTGATCAAAGGAGTCAGATTTATGAAATCGTGTGTATGGCCATGAAACAGATTTCATGTGAGAGGTGTTATGGGAGTGTACCATTCGTAAGATGTGTTGTTATTGAGAGAGAGAATATATGATTCTCTAATATTTTCTTAGCGGTTTTTGAGGTGGAGTCCCTAATCTAGAGTTGGAGGACTTTGAAGATTGTCAGACATAATGTCTTGACATCCTTGGTTTGAGAATTTATTATTCTCAAATATGTTTTTGGTAGATGTTTCTTTAAAAACATGATGGAGGTTGTTTACTCAAACTTGACATTCTTACCAAGTCTATGAGAGCATGGAACTCTTGTTCTGTAGTGGAAGATACATCCAAGGGATTGTCTGCAGCGGAGTTGTGTCAACCTGAGGTAAGTGGTTAATTGGTGTATGCACAGTTGAAGTGTCATCTAAATCACATAGGATGAGCATTTCAACTTTTTTTAGAGTAAGGAGAAGCCGTGGTTTGTTTTTGTGGGATCAAAGGGTCATGTTCCTTATTGAAAGAAAGTGTGATTATTCTCTCCTTATTTTATGTTTATAAAGTTTCTCCTTAAGCTGGAGTTCAGTTGTGTGATGTCCTCACATAATGAAACATTTGCTTCTGGAAGGATTGAAGGGCTTCCTTGTATCTTGAAGAATTGGGAGAAGCAGACTTATTCTGAACAGTCTGTGTGTGGTATGATGCCATGTGTATTGGAGTCTACTTCAGATACCTGTTAGAGGGAATCTCCTCTATATGTACAGAAGGTTGTCGTCCATTATCTCAAAGTCAGACAAGAGGTCTTAACATTAGAAGAAGATTCTTGAGATATATAATATGCAAGTTCCTGTATGTGGTTATGATATGGGCGTGAAGATTTCCCATCTACTGATGGTTGATCTTCTTATTTGCCTTGTAAGAGTTGTGTATGGACTTTTATGGGTATTTTATCCTAAGCCATAGTAAGTGATTAAGTCCATGTATTTGAGACTAATGTTGGAATTGATGTTGGAACATCATTTCAGTTCCTTGCTTCTTCATCCAAGAAAGTTTTCTTTTGGAGCTCATGGTGGAGTGTAAGGCCAAGCTTCTGACGTAATCTAGAATTGTGTGAATGGTTGTCATTACTATTTGTCATGAAGAAGAATTCTATGGGGACAACTATTTGCAAAAGAAGGATGTCAGATTAAATTTTATTCCATTTGAGAAGAGGAAAACATTATCTGATGTTTGTGTGTGAGGAAATCTTTTCTCTGATGGAAAATACCTTGTCAAGAGATGGGCATTAGTCTGGTCTGGTGAAGATGTGCATGTGACTGATGGTAAAGACCTTGTCGGGAGTTGGGTATTTATCTGATGGATATATGTAAGTCTACAATCTGAACACTATGTTTCAGAGAGTATGTGTGAGTTTATTTCTCTCCATGTTAGGTGTTTGTGATAACCTGAATGAGTTGCATTGGTTAAGTTATTTTAGCTTCTTAAAGGACTTCTATGCATAATGAGTCATTTGGATTATGAATTAAGAACCAGATTAATTGGGTTATATAATAAGAAGATGATGTCCCAAATGATGTTGTAACATCATGATTGTTGATGGTTGTATTTGAAATATGCTTGTGGAGTTGGGTGATTAAGCATTATTGTCAGAAGAGGCATTTATGATGATGTGGATTGGAATGTAGAGGTTCTTATCTTGGTTATAGTAGTATGTTCTGGTAATGTATGACTACTATTTTTTAAGACTTCACTAGTATCAGCAACTACTAGTGGATGTAGGGGCAGAGGAATTGTGCCAAATATGGTGATCTAATCAGGATGTTTTAAGGAGGTGTTTTCTTCTGCTTCAAGTAACTCTAAAAGAGAATGTGTCAGTCTGGATATCAGTAAAGCTTTTAAGCACACAGAGAATATTTGGAGCTTGTTAGTGAAGACTTACCGAGAGTGCATGACATCTTAATCATCCATAGATTCATGATAACATGTGTGAATTTGTGTTAGCTTTCAACAGATGTGTCATTGCTAATCAGGGTACTTAGATGTATTCTCAAGGAGTGAGAGTATCAAATTCAAGACTGATTTTTCAGAGTGTTTAATGTGCTCAGGAGGTGTGTGAAGTGATTTCCCTCCACTATGAAAGTATGAAGACTTTCATGTGTTCTTATCCTGTGCTAAAGTGTTATCTTCAGCAGGTGATCTGGTTATCCATGACAGGGGAACTTAGTACTTGTATATGGGATATTGCTGCAATGGTGCAAATATTGTGAAGCTTGCGTGTGTTTCAAGCGTGTGAAGATTATGTGCTTCTTGTGAGGTGATGACGTCAGACAACATTTTGTGACATTGGGCTGCTCAATATTGTTATGGTTTGTGCACACGTGCTTCTTAGGAGGAGTCTGAAGGGCAGTTTTATTTGTATTGGAGATAATTTATTTTTCTCTGCAGTATTTTGGAAGGACTCTATCAGAGGTTTTGGTTGAATGAGAGTTGTCACGTGTGATGGTCTTGATATTATTATTTGTGCTAGCCAAAAAGAGTATATGAAGAGACCAGTGGAAGATATTGTGTTTATGCTTCAGATAATGAATATTTCTCTGAAGCATCCATGACTGGTGATTGAAGACGTGTGGTCAAGCCTTTTTAAGCAGACAATGTCTGACTTAATGTTAGGACATTATTCAGGACACGTTTCCTGTAAGACCAACAAGTCAGTATTATGGACAGTTTGATCAAACACGTGTTTGAAGGGTGTGTTAAAAGTGTGTTTGATTGTGCATGTGCGTGTATTGGATCTTGTGTTCACATGGCTCTTAAAGTGAAATCTGGAAGACAATGTTTGTGTTTGGGAGAATTTATTTTTCTCTACAGGTTTTGGAAGTACTCTCTAAGGGCTTCTGCTGATGGAAGATGTCACACTTATGAAGCTATAATGTCTTGGTGTGTTTTACTTATTCTAAGTGAAGGAAGTATACTTAGAATCCAGTGGAAGGTTTTCTGTTTATGCCTCAAAACACGTGAAAAGTCATATGAAACATCACGTCTGAAGATGTGTTCTTAGTTTAAGGGGGAGTGTACACCAAATGACTTCAGGAATTTCTTCCCAAATTATCATGAGGGGTTATAATGGATTGGTTCAGGCTGCTGTGAAGAGATGTTGGATATGATGTTCTGACATCAATCAGAATGAGTATATTACTTCTCCTTGCTGCCTCTATCATATTTTGGCTAAAAAGGGGGAGAGAATATGTGTTAAACAATCATGAAGATGTCTTATTGGTTGGTATGTGTTGGACAGTCATGAAGATGTCATATTGGTTGGTGAGTATGTGCAGGACTGTCATGAAGAAATCCATACAAGATGTTGTGACATCTTGAGTGAAAACAGTAAAGACTAAAAAATATATGAAGACTAAAGACTGAGTGCTTCTGATGTTTTAAGTTTATGATTGCTACTAACTGATTATGTTGTTTAGCTTTTGTTTTTTATAGTTCGCATTTGTGTATGCAAAGGTTATGTAAATTAGTTTTAGCCAAAATAAGTCAAAGGGGGAGATTGTTAATTCTCTATTTTTATGGTTGGCATTATGTTTGGTAAAACTAATATAGCAACAATATGTTAAATAGCATGTGATTACTTGCTATGAAGAACATGTTGAGTAAGAAGTCCTATTTTTATGTTGAGACATGTTGAGATGAAAATTTCTCAACATCTGGAGCAACATGTCGGACAAGATGTCCTATGCAGGGTCATACGACATCACGCCTGGGTTGGGATGGACTGTTGGATTCTGTTATGATTTAACAAATGTAGAATATTTTGGGAATATTATGCTATCCTATGTGGCACTATGTTATAGGTCTGGAAGATTCAAATCAGAATCAAAAAGAATATTGAAGAATATTGACTTTCTAATTATGGAGAAAAATTAGGAAAGATTTACTTGAAGACCTTGTTTGTAGCAGAAGTTACTGCTGATTTGTAACAATTGATGAGTTGTGTTTGAAGGCCTAAATCCAGTTGGGTATAGGTTATAAATATAAGCATTGTAACCTAGGATTAGTACCAGCCAAGAATTAAAAAGATGTAGTTGTTAGGGCTGAGTTTGTACCACTCTCTAGGAAAATTGGTTGTGAGTTCCACTCGACATGTGAGTTAGAATATGTTCCTTAAGTTGTAAGGTTTTGTTCTCACTCGGAAGCATTTAGGTAATGAGTTGAGTATTATTCTTGAAGGAAGCTTTTAAGCAACTCCAAGTTGTTATTCTTAGTCAAGAGTCTTGGCTATGTATTGTTTTAGAAGTGAAACTTCTAATGTTATCATGGAAGTGTGTCTTCTCGTCATTAAAGTGTGTCTTCTGTTTTTGTCATGTAAGTATGTCTTCTTGTATTGTCCAATTGTTATCTGTGATTGATGAGGGATTGAGGAGAGACTCATATCTAGGTGAGTCTTATATATAAGTATAGCACGAGTAGTGATTAAGTGAGAAGTTGTAAACGGAGGAATTTAGCTTTGAATTGATACTACTATAGTGAACTTGTCTCTGACTTGGTATGCTCCCAGAGTAGAAGAGTTGCTCCGAACTAGGTTAACAATTCATGTGTGTTGTTTATACTTTTCAGTACTATTTTGCATGTTTTTATACATTGCTTGTGTGTTTTATTCAGATATGATGTCTCGACATATCATAGGACATCTGAAGTCTGATATACCACAATTTTAATTGTTATACTTACTTCATTCATGTGTTGATTCTTTACCATCCAACATCGTGACATGTACAACATCACATGTATTATTGTTGTCGATAAAATTTCTCCTACAGCTTGATTGATACTTTTGTGTCACATAAAATGCATTAGGCACTCCTCCATTTAAGCCATCAAACATGAATTTGATGGTTTGCATCCCTTCTTTTTCCATTTTGTTTTGTATTACAAACCAAATATATTTAAATAGCGTGACATATTGGGTGATATAATATCCAACATTCACCTCTAAATTAGAAGTCATTCTCTTTATGTTGAACTTACTTTCCATATACTCTCGTCCCGTCTTACTTTTGCTGAAGTGAAAGCCACCTGTTTCTAAGGTTCATCTTTAAGTAACCAACCTCTCATTTAAATCCTCTTTTAGCTCTTCAAGTAGGACTATATCATCCGTAAAAAAAACATACATCTTGGTGCTAATTCTTGAATGCATTTCGCGAGTACATCCAAAATTAAAGAAAAAATGTAGGGGCTTAGGGTTGAACTTTAGTGCAATCTTATTGTGATGGGAAATTAGTCAGTCTCTCCACCTTGTGTTCGCACACTAGTTGATACTCCTTCATACATATTTTGGATAACTCAAATATAAACAGACCTAACTCATTCTATGACTTCTCGTAATATCTCTCTAGATACTCAATCTCACGTCTTCCCCAAGTCAATCGATGAAAATTAATTGCAAGTCTTATTAGTCCATTTGATACCGCTTCATCTCACGTTGTACTAGATAGAATGCTTCCATGGTTGACCTCCCTAACATAAAACCAAATTGATTATCAATAACTTGAGTCTCTTTTCTTAATCTTTGTTCAATCACTCTATTCCATAACTTCATGTTATGACTCATAAGTTTAACCCCCTACAATTTTCACAATTTTGTATATCCACATTGTTCTTATAGATTGAACTAAAGTATTTCCTCTCCATTCATCTGACATTTGCTTTGACCTCATAATTCCATTAGAGTTTGGTGAAACTTTTTTGAATAACCAATTATTGAAAAAAAATACATCAATAGCCAACTTTCTGAAAAAATTACCCAATTAATCATGTTTCAGAAGTGGTATAAATGGTCATGCCATATGAGATGGCGTATGCACCCATTTTTAAAAGGTATGCACCATATGAGATGGCACCTAAGTGCATCTGATTTCTCATAAGCCATCTTATATGGCGCCTATGTGTAATATAATTTTTTTTAAAATAATAATAAACAATTTCCTCATAAAAAATATTTTGATTTTTAAGAATAGTGAAACGATTACATTTTGGAATAAAAATTACATATTATTCAGTTGTCGCTCGGGATTTGATAACGGCCAGTGGTTTTGCACCCGCGTCCTTGCCTAATTCGTTGTGTGACTCTACGATTTTTCTCTTGTGGTTGGGTCGATGGACCTGCTAGGTCAACGCGGCCAGGGTCCATGAAATCTGTCAAATCACTATATCTGAAAGTCTTGCTTTCAAACAGTCGGTTACTCATGTTCTCAAAGTTTGGTCATCTTGGTGGAGGATTGGGTTCCATGGGGTGATCGATAGCACTGGTCATCTGAATAAGTGGGGTAAAAAGGATTTTTACTGTAATTCATCCCTCTTACACAAAACCTAAAGCAAAGAGAGATTAAAAAAATTATGTACAACTATTTAGCATAAAGTGAGAAAATGGAAATAGCGTTATAGACTTACTTTGTTGCATAGAAGAACATGAATGTGTTGTTGTTGATGGGGGAAAGGCACTCCATTCTCCACCAACCCCGTGCTTTGAGCAAGAAAGCGCATCCATAAAAACTACAAGTGTTTTTTTTTGGCATTTTTACATAATGAACTATATAGATGGGCTAAAACGGCAGAACCCCAACTATACCCTTTTATTTTATAAATATTCCTAAACAAACTTAAATACATAAAATTAACACTATTGCTTGTACTTTCAGAGAATAAGAGACTTCCAAATAGTATTATAATATAATTCCTAACTTTAACTAATTTATCTGCCTCAGACGAATTTTCATCCAACCAAAGAGAGCTATAATGCTCTTTAAGGTCCTTTAATCAGGGATTTGATAGCTGAGAAACAAACATATCCATCTCTTGTGAAAATCATGTTGGATGTCATGATGAAAAATTAAGGAGAAAGTGAGAAAATGTGCGAAGAATGGTGGAGAAGTGGAGTTTTTATTTATAGATAACGCAGATACATGTAGGCGCCATATGAGATGACGCCTATGGCGCCTCCTCCTAAAATAGAAGAGCATGCACCATCTGACTTGATTGAATGGTACTGCATGTGTCATCTCATATGGCGCTTACGTGCAATTTTAGGTGTATGCGCCATATGAGATGGTGTGACCATTTTGCCCAAATATCAAACCTGATTATTTGAATAATTTTTTCAAAAAGGTGGTTATTGATGTGATCTTTTTCAATACTTGGTTATTCCAAAAAAAAATCGAGTTTGATGAGTTATTCAATTCTTCTATCTCCAGAAAAATTCTACACTTTAATAAACATGTTTTATCACTCAATCGCCTTATTGTTACTCATCATTTTCAATGTTTATTTTACTTCTTATTTACTAATCTAACATTAACAATTATAGTTTCAATCATCTTTTCGAATGTCAAGTTTTTTAGAATCTGATAAAATACCATATCCTTCATTAAATAGAATCCGATGCCAAATGTCTGGACACTTGTTTCACTCACTTGTGGCTAGTGAAACAAGCTTTCTTATAATTTTTTCAAATTTCAACATTTTTACACTAAAACCATTCTTTAAAGCATTTCTTTTTTACTCTAACTTTACTTTGAACACTTTCACCCATCATAATTTTTTACTCCAGCCAAAAACCTCTTATTCTCTCAATGTCTCCTTAACTTCTTTTTTAATCTCTTAAGCCATCTTATTCCAGATATCATTTGCACTTTCTTATAAAATGTGAACCTGATTTTAAATAACAACAGAAATTGCATGCACAATTACAAGACAACTAGCATTAGCCAAACCAGAAAGAAACTAAGTTGGAAGTTCAAATATCAAGGTTTGTGCACAAAGAGAGAATAACATCTTCAATATCATATAAGGTTACATTACATCAATATTCAACGGTCACAGATACAAATTAACAACTGAATATTCTCCTACACCATAAGACAACAGTGAAACCTGTTCAAGAGAAAACCAAGTACAATATCAACAAACAATACAGATAACTAGGGTTGTCAAGTGCGGATAGCAGAAAATAACACTTTGTTCAATAGCAGTTGTTTCACAATATTTTGTACTAAATAACGTATGACCGAACAATAGTGGTTTGTTCAAATTCCACTATGCAATAAAGCTATAGCCGCTATTTAACAACAATGCAGATAACCCAATTGAGAACAAAGTGGTAGTATAAAAAAAACACTACCATTGGTGAGTGTTTATGCTGATCCAAATTCGTGAAACCACTTCTCATGGCGTTCAATATCTGCCGGAGAAACACTTCGTTGGACCTTTGCCAAAGCTTCTTCGAAATCACACATGGCAACAGGATCCTTTGAAATATCATCCTTAGACATACTCTTAATTTCATCGCGTGTCTTTCCTGCTATCTTCCGTCTCATTCCATTTAAGGAAGCATCTCGACAGACGTTTGTTAAATCATCTCCACTATAGCCATCAGTTCGACGAGCCACATCATCTATGTTGACATCCGGGGCTACCTGGTACAAGACGAATCCTATATAAGGGTCAAGCTCAAAATCCTATATAAGTTAAGACAGTAATGAAAAGCCACGACTTGCCTCAACAGTCTTCAAATTTATCCGGATCAACTCTTTACGACTCTCGAAATTTGGAAGAGGAATATATATTCTCTTTTCCAGCCTTCTCCTGCATTACATTATAGATGAAATTGGATCAGAAAGTGTAGACTAGTACTTTCAAAGATGTTTCAAACACAGTTAATTAACTATTCGATTTTTTATCCACTAACAATATAAATAGTTTTGAAAAGGATACAGAAAACCGAATACAAACCTTAGTGCTTCATCTATGTCCCATGGAAAGTTAGTAGCTGCCAAGACCATTACTATTTTCTTGCTACCATCTTCATTTGTACCACTGTTGCTTACACCATCAACCTGAACTAGAAGTTCAGATTTCACCCTTCGAGACGATTCATGCTCTCCAGAAGCCCTTATGAAACAGAATTCAATTAGACCCTGACATAACTCTAGAATCCATATAGAGCGCAAATTATTTGAGAAATAGGTGTATAAACAAGTTTCAAAAACTATTATGTGTGATGAACGTTTAAAAGAGCATAAACAACAACATACCCCCTAGCATTACATAGAGAATCGATTTCGTCAATGAAAATTGTACTTGGTGCATAAGCTCTTGCAAGATCAAACAAACACCGCACCATTCGCTCACTTTCTCCGCGCCATTTAGAAGCTAAAGTAGCAGAAGAAACATTAAAGAAAGTGGTTCCACATTCAGTAGCAACTGCCTTAGCAAGAAGCGTCTTTCCAGTTCCCGGAGGACCAAACATAAGGACACCTTTCCAAGGTCTCCTAATTCCCTGAAAAATAGAAAGAATGAGCTCAACGGAACACATCTTAATATCTTCATAGGCATTTCATTAAGTAAAATTCAAATTCATTTCCATAATAAGCGCTTGCTTAATAGAACTGACCTAGAAACCTCAGAGTGAGAATAGTTTAAGGTTACCTGGAAATATTCAGGCATCCATAAGGGAAGCACAACAGCTTCTTCTAAAAGCCTTTTTGCTTCAGTGAGACCAGCAACATCATCCCATCTAACTCCAGGAGAGGTTTCTAACACATCCCTTTCTAGCATTTCAGCCAATTCAGGGTCAGGACCTTCATATTGTCCTTTATTCGACTTCCCTTCTTCAGCATCACCATTCTACAAAGAACAAAACAACATATATAAGTTTAATCTTATTCAAGCCACCGAAATAGTAGTTAGTCCGGGATACCATAAGCCGTAAGCCGTAAGCCGAGTATAACCTCTTGCAACAACAAAATGTGAAACAAAAAATGTTGTCCAACAAAATGCTTCATAGAAATTGAAACTTACAACTGCATCTGTCTTGCTAGACTTTCCCGATGCACCACCTTTCTTTACAGGAGTTGATGTCCGGCCCCCTGAGTTAACTTTGCTAGTAGCACCACCAGCCTTTGCACCACCACGGCCAGTGGTAACTGTCTTTGTAGTAGCACCTCGAGCCCATTTACTATCTTGTTGAGATTTCCGATTACTCACTTGACCACCCCTTCCAGGTCTTCTACTTCCAGTATCCCTACTAGGTGGCCTCCACACATCCGGATCATCGAAAGATGAATTCGATGAAGTAGGATACTCATCTAACGGCTGAAAAACAAACGAAGATTTAGTAGAAATCGGAGGCGACGGAGGACGTCTTCCAATAGGATTATCTTTAAACGCCCTTTTATCTGCATCAAGTTGCTTTACAACTTCAGTTTCCTCACAAAGAGCTTTCTTAACATTCATCCATTTTGCACGAATCAAAGGGTCGTCAACACTGTTTAGATGCCTGAAAATCACACAAGATTCAAACTTCTTAAAATCAACTACAATTAACCAAACCAACTACAACACTAACACTTACAAAGGATTTAACAACTTAAGTGCATTTCCTTAAGTACTTTTCACATGGTTCTTAACTTAACTACCTATGATATCCTCAAACTCAAATCTATAACATTTTCAAAGTTTGTTACAACTACAAAAAGTAAATCTTAAGTTAAGTAAAGTACTAAAATCCCCTAAGAAAATGCACCTAATTTTGACATGCTTAATTCATATCAAGAAATGATACTAATTATAATCAAATGGCCAAAGATCCACCCACTTAAAACATCAACTATTGTTACCATTCAACGCAAAATGAATTCTAACATCTCATTCATGAAAGAAACACCAATTGTGAACTATTTTCCCTCTTTGATCCAGCAATGGTAAAATGAATAAACATAAAAAAACAATTAATGGGTATATTCAAAATTAAAAAAAAAAATTGAAACCCATTAACAACAATGTAATAAAAAAATGAACTTTACAATGAAAATGTGAAACCCATTAACCTGTTGATTTGTGCAACAGCACCATCAAAGAAGATGATAGAAGTATCATAGAGACCTTCAAGAGCATAATCTCTTGCCAACTTCACATGTTCTTGCAAACCTGTCAATGAACTACCACCACCACCACCACCACCACCACCGGCCATTCTCCTCTCTCTCTCTCTCTCTCTATCTCTCTCTCTCTCTTCACCGAGCTGATTGGTTGTTGGTTCGACCGACGAGTTTGGTTGTGATGGGCTTTTTGTGGTTTTGAATTGATGAATCCAGTGGGCCCATAGGCTTCTGTTTTGAATTTCAAAACTACCAAACGGGCCCAATTTGCTTTTTTTTTCCTAACTAACTTTTTTTTTTCTTTTGCTTTTTTTAGAATTGACTTAATTATTTATTCTTTATTTTGTATAGTTTACTATTTTTATTTAATTGGTATATGTGTATTTATAGTCTGAAGATTGTTTATGTTGTAAATTAGTCATAACGCTTGGATAGTTAATAATATTTGATTTTAATTTTATTTAATTTTAAAATTATAATAGTAATCTGTGATTGACAGATATTTTGATAAAAAATTTATTCTCACTACTTGAATTTCTTTATAAAAGATTCACAAATTTGATTTCTGATTTTAACATTTTCATTATCTACACATTTGGAGATGATTAAACTTGTGTTGATCAATATTGGTGTCAATTTTAGTACTTCTGTTCTGTGAAACATGATAAATTACTTTGATAAAAAAATATAAATTAGTTTTTGAAGTGATAACCACATATGTATTGTCACACCATATTGTTAAGTAAACATCCCGTTTGTCACTAAATCAAATCTCAACCTTTATCATTTGCTAAAACAACATTATTCCTTTCCTACACTAGATTTTGTCCGTTGTTTCACTTTATTCTCCTTTTGATTTGAACTCAATGGGTGGGTGAATTTGTTTAATTATGCCATAAGTGATCATTGTTGTTTTTTGTTGGTATAATTGATCACGCCATGCACATATAATAATTGATGCAACGGATAACATCAAGGAGACTCTTCATTATTAACTTAATTTCAATCGATAGATAAGTAAAGTCTGATAAATTTCTTTATTAACCTAATTTTGACCGATAGATATGTAAAGTCTGGTAAACTCCTATACTAACCTAATTTTTTGTGTCCGATAGATAAGAAAAGTCTGATTAAGTATTGTTATCGAAAGAGTTTGTGCATGCATATACATATCAATCCACCATGAGACATAAAACTTATAGAAATCAATTGATATGAAAAAAAGTTTATGATGCATTTATCTACTTTTACTCAAAATGAAAATTATTAATGGTGTGTTTGGTTTAGCTTTTCATCAAGCAAACGCATGTGTAGATATCATTCTGTTATGTGAAAACGTGGAAACCCAACGCTGAACCAAACAGGCTATAAACCAAAGAGGCTGAAAATCAATGATACATTTATTCAAATGCAACAGCTGCAAATTTTCTCTAGTGGCAAATAGACTTTCTTTCTATAAATTTCTTTGGAGACGAGACGAAACTATTTCGTTACTAATCTTTTACCAAACCATGCGCAGCCAATTCGTCCAAACCTTTCTTAAGCCTTTCTGCAGCTGCTCTACAGTCATTCTCCGTCAATCCTCCGAACGAAATTCTAAGATTGCCCGGAGCACCGCATGCACTTCCAGGGATAACAGCAATCCCGTGCCTATTAGCTAGCCAGTGAACAACTTCAAAATCATCGCAACCATGTCCGGTTGGGATCTTCACCCAGAGATAAATAGCTCCTTCTCCTCCTTTGATAGAACCTTCTCCGAGAGAGGAAAGAGCCTCCAAGACGATATGTCGATTCATTGCAAGAGTTTTTACTCGTTCGGTAACCCACTCGGGTCCTAATTCCAAGGAGTAGAGAGCAAGGTGTTGTGAAATTATTGAAGCACAGATTGGAATGTTGTCTTGGACTTTGAGAAGCTGGCTAGCGAGTCCTTCTACCTCAGACGGATACGCTATCTGCAATAATCGAACACTTAGGTCCTTACGAAGTGCTTATAGCATAAACACTTATCATATAAGTTGTCTCTGGATAAGGTATTAACTTACGTATCCAATTCGCCATCCCATCATTCCATAAGCTTTCGAGAAAGAGAAAATGTTAACAACATGATTTCCTTCAACACAAGAGTGTTTCAGATCATCGAACATAAAGTACCTGCATACATATACATACAACAACCAAATGTCCCGATTGACGAGGAGGATAGTATTAGGCAATCGATAATGAAATCATGGGAATGAATTTTCATTAGGATGGTAAAGACTTACTCGTATGTATTATCCACAACGAGCCACGATCCAGCTTTCTCGCAGAGATTTGCAATTCTCTGGCCAATTAAGGAAAAACAATTTCTTAGAAAATGAATTCGTTTAGATCAAGCAACATATTATGCACATAAGCGGATATTTGAACGGAAACTTTTAGAAGAGATTGAAACAGAGACCTTCAGAAGAGACTCGGGAATGTAGGTTCCAGATGGATTGCCAGGATTCACAATACTAACTAGCTTCGGGACAGGTTTAGTTTCTGATAACACTTTCTCCAACCAGTCTGAAAATCAGAAAATTCAGTTATATATTTAAATATCGATAGACTTTCTTGTTCCAAGTCCAATGCGGTGTCTTACCTACATCGGGATAAAGTGTTTCCGGGTTACCAGGACCAACTATTATGTCGGTGATGCCAGTCATCTGGAAGGACATGTATGAATTGAAGTAGTAAGGAGCAAACATAACCACAGAGTCTCCCGCGTCACAGAGAGTAAGAACTAGATTCACGAATGCCTGCACTGCAGATATTAAGAAATGAGACGAGTGAATGCTGAAATATTAATCGCAAATTATATAGCTGGGGGATTGATCACCTGATTGGCACCTGCTGTAACCATTACCGAGGACTTGTGCAGATTGTTTTCATTACGCAACTGTGTGACAAAAGCAAACACGTTAACTAAATTACGGTCAATAGGATGTTGATCCTCGTCCCTATAAGTAAAAGCTGATGTAACAAACAAGAAACTAGATCGTTTACCTTTTTCACTAATGCTGCCCTGAGTTCAGGAATACCTTCATCGCTGCCATAACGACTAATAGAAGGCTCATACACAAGTTCTTTCACCCTATCCAATGCTTGCTTTGGAGGTTGCCAGTAAACCACCCCCTACATAAGACAAGTTTCAACAAATCAATTCAATTTGCATTTCATTCCGAACCAAGGAGAAAATAATGCATAGAAAGTTAATTAATCGATCCAAACGGGTCCCACATAATGCCAAGTGTACATTTGGATGAGCGGTGAGTTCAAAAAAATCACAGTGACACCGTGATTTTGTTGAAGCTCTAGTGTAGTTTTTGTTAAAATTGTGGCAAATCAGAACCCCTAATCAAGCTTCTCTCAAAACCCTTGATAACAAACACAACAACAAGCAAGCAGGCTAGACTCATTTTTAATAGAAACATTAGAAAATAGAAACCATAAAGCACACAAACCAAAGCAGCAGCAACAACCAAGCTAGACTAATTTATACACCAACATTGGAAAGCAGAAACCACACACACATAACAAAACAAAACCACCAACAACAAAGATAGTTAATTTAAAATAAAAACATTGGAAACCAGAAAACAAACACACATAACCCAACCAAGCTAAGCTAATTTATAATTCAAGCATTGGATATAACACACACACACAAACTCATTATATTAATCATGGTTTTAAATTGCAGTCCGCAACTGCAATTGTGGCTGCAATATTGCAACCATATCTGACCGCAATTGCACTGCGATTTTAAAATCATGTGTCCAACCGTATTAGGAACCCATCAAACAATTTCAGCCATGTTTCTTCAAGAATTTGTATCAAAACTCATAATTTTTCATAACTCAAAAACTCAATTTACATATCATGTAATGAAAAATCTTAAAATTAAGTGTTTTCAACTGTGTATTAAAAACACCTCCCAATCAAAATTCACACGGTAGCACGCACAAAGACCACCCGCAGCCACGGCGTGCGCAATTTAAAACCATGATACTAATAAAAACAAGCATTGGAAAAAGAAGAAGAAAAAATGAAAACAAACCTGAGCTAAAGACACAGCATTCTTAGCACCTTGAAGCAATTTCTGCATCTATAAACACAAAAACACACAACCTCAAATTCAAGATCACCAATCCAAACACTCATCATTAAACACATCAAATAAAAACAATTCCTTAATCACCTTAACCATAATCGGCATCTCAGTATCCACAGCCCTCCTGGCAAGATTTCCATAAGAACCCATCTCTGCTTTCACACAAAAACCAACAAAACAAGTTCCAATATCGAGACTTGTTATAAACCAATGAAGTCTTGTTGAAGAAGATAACGTCAACTCAAAAAAAACAAGACTATGAGATGAGATGAGATGAGATGACCCTAAAAAGAAATCAAACTTGAAACTTCACGCTTCACCAACTCATCCACCATTAAACTATAAACGACTAGTATTAAACTATATAAACACAATCCAAATCCAATAAAGGGTTAAAAGGCAAAACCCTTTTTCTCTTTCCTCTGTGCGTTTCTTTAACGCCAGTAAATAAAAAAATTTAAAAAAAGGGTATTATTGAATGATTTTCCTTGTGTGAAATGTGAAATCAATGTGAAAAGGATAATCTTTATTTTTGAGTGAAATGAACGTGAGTTGCGGAAAAAGCGGGTTTTTATTAATTTTGTCTTGTTTTCAGTGTGATGAGTCAGACATGCAGAGGCAGACAAAACAAGACATAAGACAGGTTTGAAACCAATCACTGTGGTTGTGTTTCTGTCGTATGTTTTTGAGTTTCTTATCCAATTTTGGAACACATAACTATGTAAATTCAATTTTTTCTAGAAAAAAATTAAATATTAAAAAATGAAAAACGAAATCGTTGATTCAAAATTTTTACTAAATTTGTCGAATCACATTAGAACAATTACAAGTATAATCTTATAATTTTGTCAATCAGCTCTACTTTCGGATCTCGGTCTAACTAATTTTGATCGAATTTTAAAACATAGTAAAAGACTAAAACATATTTATTTTACCTCTCCCAAAATTAAATCAAAGCATGGACTAAATATTTCAAATTTAATTTTTACTATAGTGATGTTAAAGGAAAAAAAAATTAACTAAACATATCAGTAATTTGAAATTATTGTTGTCTACGTCTATATATATATATATATATATATATATATATATATATATATATATATATATATATATATATATATATATATATATATATATATATATGAAAGATGGATAAAGAGGTTGTTCATATGCACTGAACTAAAATATATTAATGATTCAATTCTGTTTTTAATAATTGTTTAAATAATAAAAACAATTATTTACTAAAACGGTTTTATTTCAGTTAAAAATTAATTTATACTTATAAAGTGATTTATAAATCAGTTTTATATTTTAAACTCTTTTGAAATTAATTATTTATATATTTTTTAATTATTTTTTAGAAATGAAATAAAATAAATTCTAAAAAAATACTTCCGAAAATCATGCTTTTAAGAATATATTTTATTTCGATTATTATTTTTTATTTTCAATAAAAGAAGGATTATTTTTAAAGGAAAAAAAATTTTCAGAAGGAAATTTTTTTTTAGGAAACAATATTACAACACATTTTTTATTTTTAGAAAAAAATTATTTTCTATTTTTTGATTTTTTTTCTAAAAAATATTTAAATAATTTAAAATAATGTTTTTTTTTTAAAACAGTTAGATATGAACTCGTTTATAATGGATTTTATAATATTTCATAATATATATTTATATTATGCTTTAACTAAATTAATTTTTAATCTAAATTTAATTAACTGGATTTTTTTTATGGTATGTAGTTCAATTTATTAACTATTTAAATCATTTAAATTTTTTTCAATGAGTTCAATTTGTGTATATCATTTCAGTTAACTTAATTAATAGTGTTTGGATTGGGTCTGTCTTTGACCCAACTCTATTTGAGGTCCAATCCAATTATATCGTTCAAACTTTGTTGGCCGATTCTGGCCTCGATATTGTCGGGCAAAAACTACTCCCCGCGAGGAGATATAACTCACCACACGGGAAGGAACCCAATTACCCTTAGGAAGATCACCATCGGACAGAAGGACCTCGAGATCACGCTCCAATCCTCTCCTCGATCAATAATGATCCTATCACACGACCTCGCGATCAGTGAGGGCATCCTCGACGAGCAGAAGCACCTCACGAGCATCCTCCTCGTAGGGCTGACTATCACCATCCCCCGATATCAGAGTCTTTGTGGTCCCGGAAAGATCGCATACATACCCTCATGATCTTGCAGAGGAAGTCATCCAGGTTAGAGATCACATGCAGGTCTCCACTACTCACGTAGGACCTGGTAGTCTCCACGTTGGGCCTGCTTGACCAACCCAATGAGGAGACCTTAGCCCAGCGCTGGGGGCTATAAATACCCTCTCATACGAGAGGGTCAGGTATTGAACATTTCTTACTCACATACTTGCTTGCTCATTCTGGAACTTACTTTGGCATCAGAGTGTCTTGCAGGTACTCACCCCCACTCACCTCACTCTCAACTTCTGCTCGAACTAGCTGTGACAGACCATTCTGGTTAGGTACGATCAATGGCGTCGTCTGTGGGAAACTTGCTTCCCTGTCTTCCATCCAAACAAGACTAAAGCTAATTGCACTCATCTAATTGTCATGACTGATCAAACAGTAGAAAATAACGCAAATATATGTCTCGCCAACGCCAACAATAACGTCGGCGTCAACAACACTGGTCCTGTTGGCCATAATGTTGCTCCCCCTGGTCTCAACGCCGGTAACGACATCAACGTCGGCCATGCCAGTATACACGACCTATCAGAGTACAGAGACTGGATGATTGCCTCATCGTCATTACAGTCCCGACGGCTCGAAGACGATCAACCACCTCCTCAGAACTACCAACCCAACCAGTTCTAGGAGGTCCCCGTTCCCTCCGGAGCAGATGCCACGACCAGGGCACTGTTTGCGGCGATAAACCAAACGAACTGTCTGATCTTCTCTCAAGGAGAGAGATTGAGGGCGCTCTAAGATGCTCGGAGAGCCCCCAGAAGACATAGGAGGCCTCATTCCCCTCCTCCTCGCCAGATAGAGGAACGTCCACAATCTCCTCCGCGGAGACGCAGGCGGGACGCCTCTCGAAGCCTCTCTCCCCGACCAATCGGGTGATGCCCCGTGTTAGAGAGGGATCAGCCCGTAGATACGGGGAGACGCGATCACATCTCCTCGCGTCAAGAGCAAAGACCCCCTGAAAACAGGAACATGGGAAATAACGAACGACCACACCGCCCGAGGAATGCTCCGCGCGACCAGGGCCACCATCATAACCACCAATATAACAGATCTCATTCTCGCTCGCTAGACATGAGTGACAAAGACGACCCCCGCGGTCCCTTGTCACAAGCTATTATGGAGGCACCTATCCCCCCGGGCATGGAGAAGCCTCCCCACCTGAAGGAGTACGACGACATTGCCGATCCAGTCGACCATATAGACTGGTTCAAGGCAATGCTGCATTATCACAATGTCGGGGGACCAATCAAATGTCGGTTGTTCCCCACGAATTTGAGGAAAGCTGCGATGGATTGGTACAAGAGTCTCGCCCCGGGGTCAATCACCTTCTGGAAAAATTTAAAGAACCAGTTCATCAGTTCGTTTACTGCTTCACGTAGACACCCAAAGACTGAAGCAACCCTCGTGGCTATCGTCCAGAGACACGATGAGACCCTGAGGGAATTTATTGATCGGTTCAACCGGAAGGCCATCTAGGTCCCCTGCACCGATCATATGAAGAGATACCTGCTCGAGAGGGGACTCCTCCCGAGCATGGAATTCAGAAAAGTCGTTGGCATCGAACCACTGCGGATATTCAATGCCCTCCTCGAGAAAGCCAGAGCCTACATTGACTATGAGGAGAGGGAAGCGGCCAATAGAGCCCAGGATCCCAGGAATAATGGACCAACCAGTAATCCACGAAAACAAGACTCTGACCCTCCTCGACGAACTAACAAGAAGAGGAGGGATGACAAACCCCGAGATCCTCGCGAGCAAAGAGGACCCTCGGGGCGCTTTACTGAGTACACTCCATTGACGGCTTCCCGCAAGCGTATTTTGGCGGAGTGTGCTAACACTAATTTCAAGGACGGCGGCGTCAAGCGTCCTCACTCCGCTCCTACTAAGCCCAGGGCTGATCGGAGAAAATACTGCCAATATCATCGAAGTCATGGACACTTTACTGAAGACTGTCTCTATCTCAAAGATTCTATTGAGACCCTCATCAAAGGGGGAATACTCAGGAAATATCAGCGAGGCGACGCCCCACGTCGAGATGCCCACGACACGAAGGAGATTGAAGAGGATTCCCGACCATCAGACCAGACAGCATTCTCCGTTACAAGACCGAAGGACTTCTACATCCCCAAAGATATCGAAGAACCTCTGACCATGCACAGTAGGTGGGAAAGGTTCCCCTCCGCCATGGTCATAAATGGTGGGAGATTCAACGATATAACCATAAACTCCGTGAAGAGGAAGTTAGACGAGATGGTCGACGCCCCCCCCCCCCCCTATCCCCCCGTGCACACAGTGACTTTCGAGAGGGTTAAGGGCAGATCGGAGCCGATTACCTTCTACCTTGAAGAATTGCCCAGAGGGGCCCCAAACTCATCTATCCCTCTTCTGGTTAGGGCGAGAATGTCCAACTTTGACGTTCATCGCGTTTTGGTCGACAAAGGGAGTTCCGTCGACGTGATGTACAACCAACTCTTCAAAACCCTGCAGCTCGATGACTCCCACCTCTCACCATACATGGGGTCCGACCTACAGGGATTCAATGGCTCGACCTCCAAGCCTTAGGGGTACGTGAAGTTCATGGTCACCTTCGGCGAGGATACCACCACCAGGAAAGTCAAGGTGCGCTTCCTGGTCATCAACTTCCCGTCTCTCTACAACTACATCCTAGGGAGACCGACACTGGCAGAGTTAACCATTGTACCCTTCGCCGTCCATTTGAAGGTGAAGTTCTACACAAAGAGGGGACGCGTCGCCACCATCCAGGGCGACCTAGCAGATCCCCAAAGACGCTTCGACGCGGAGGCCAAGGGAAAAAGCACGATCAACACTAGAGCGCGACCTGCTAAGAGAGCTATTACGGCACAACCAGAGCCACAACAACCAGAGCAACTTCCCGTCAAGACAGAAGAACAGAAGGCTCCTCTAAAAGTCGACTCAATCTCATTGGACACCCGCTTCGACCAAGATGAAGCACCTAACGAAGAGTAGGGAATCCCACGACCAATTCCGGATGGATACTTTGAGCTCGTCCCTCTCGGTGAAGACCCGAACAAAGGGGTGAAGATCGGCACTGGACTCCCCGACCTGGCGAGGAAGCAGATCAAGGCTTGCTTAAAGGAGAATGTGAACCTGTTCGCGTGGAGTTCTACGAAGATGCCTGGTCTCGACCCCGAGGTCGCCTGTCACCAACTCGCCATTGATCCAGCCGCTAGGGCCATAGTACAATGTAGGCGTAGCAGTCCCCCGAGAAAACTGAGGCTACTGAAAAAGCTGTAAAAGACCTCCTAGAGGCAAATTTTATTTCTGAAGCCCGGTATTCAACCTGGATGTCAAATGTTATACTTGTTAAAAAGAATAATGGAAAATGGCGTATGTGTGTTGACTATACCGATCTTAACCGGGTATACCCCAAAGATACATTCCCCTTGCCTAATATTGACACGCTGTTCGACAACTCGATCGTCTATAAAATTTTATCTTTCATGAACGCCTTTTTGGGCTATAACAAAATCCCAATGGCAATGAGCAACAAATACTGCACTGCTTTCATGACCAGCTCAGACAATTATTACTACAACGTAATGCCCTTTGGACTGAAAAATGCAGGAAAACATACTAGCAGATGATGAACAAAGTCTTCCGCAACGAGATCAAAGACATGCTCGAGGTATACATGGATGACATGATCGTCAAATATCGAGTAGATACCAACCATGCTGCGCATCTCAGAAAATTCTTTTCCCAAGCAAGACAATGTAGAATGAGGTTCAACCCTGAGAAATGCACCTTCGGGGTTAAGGCGGGCAAGTTCCTCAATTTTTACCTAACAGAACGAGGAATCGAAGCCAACCCCGACAAGTGACGGACGTTCTCCTACCTCCCTACACCTAATTCAAAAAAATCCATACAAGTCCTGAACGGCATGCTCACCTCGCTCTTCCGTTTCGTCACGAAATCCGCTCAACACGGCCTTCCATTTTTCAAACTCCTGCACAAAGAGGCAGCTTTTGAGTGGACCGAGGAATGCAAGCAAGCCCTCCTACATCTCAAGTAGAGCCTTTCACATCTGTCTGTACTATCACAACCATTAGATGGGGAGACCTTGTTCCTATATATGGCTGTCTCTGTCGAGGCCGTCAGTGCGGCCCTCATTCGCGGGACTCCTGATAGTCAAAAACCTGTGTATTTCACAAGCAAAGCGCTTCAGGGACCTGAGGTCAAATACCAACAGATCGAGAAGGTGGCATTGGCCCTTGTCAACGCGGCGAGAAGGCTCAGACACTATTTCCTTGCACACACGATCGTCGTACGGATAGACCAGCCCGTGAGACAACTCTTAGGCCGACCAGATATGGCAGGTTGAATTCTAAAGTGGTCCTTAGAGCTTTCGGAGTTGGACATCTAGTACGAAAGAAGGAAGGCCCTAAAGGCCCAAGCTCTGGCCGACTTCGTTGCGAAGATGACTGCTAACAACCCCCCCCCCCCTCCCCCCGCAGGGAAGGAACACAAGTGGACCATTTTTATGGACAGAACCTCCAGCTCAATGGGGAGTGGACCAGGATTCTCCTCGAAAATGAGGAAGGCGTCGTGATCGAACACTCTCTCACTCTCTCCTTTCCGACCTTGAACAATCAGGCGGAATACGAGGCTTTGCTCGCAGGATTACGGCTAGCCGATGATCTCGGCGCACGAGAAATACACATTTTTACTGATTCCCAACTTGTTGCATCTCAAGTTCAAGGGAGATACTAGGCTAAGAACAACAACCTCATTGAGTATTTTAACTTGGTCAGAGAACATATGAAAATGTTTGACTGGGCAGAAATCACACACGTACCACGCGAACAAAATATGCGGGCCAACATACTTTCAAAGCTCACGAGTATAAAGAAGAAGGACAGAAACAAATCAATCATACAAAAGTCCCTATCTCGCCCGAGCATTGAGAGGTCTACTACTCTACTCGAAGTGAATGCCATCGGGGACAGCTCATGCTGGATGACCCTGGTGTTTAATTTTCTAACGAAAGGGGAACTTCCTCTAGACCAAAGAGAGGCAGCCGCGACCAAATGACGAGCATGCTCTTATGTGGTGCTCGAGCACAAGCTGTATCATCGTGGATTCTCCATCCCACTCTTGAAGTGTGTCGAAGAATTTGTGGTCCCCGAGATACAATGGGAAATCCACGAAGGAATCAATTCCCAGCACATGGACAAAAGGTCCCTAACGTGAAAGGCGCTGCGAGCAGGGTACTACTGGCCGACCATGCAACAAGACACCAAAGAGCATGTCAAGAGGTGCGACAAGTGCCAGAGACACACTGACATGCACCCCGTGCCCCCGCACGAGCTAAATACGCTATCATCCCCATGTCTATTTGCCTGGTGGGGAATGGACATCCATGGACCGTTCGTACATGGGACACACCAAAACAAATTCCTCATCATGGCCGTGACTATTTCACCAAATGGATAGAGGCCGAAGCCCTGGAGAAAATCACCTCGCACAACATTCTCCATTTCTACAAATGAAACGCACCCGTGCGGTTTGGGATACCACAAGCACTCGTCACAAACAATGGCACACAGTTCACTGACCAAGGTTTCCAAAGCTTCGTTACCAAACTCGGCACCAAGCATCATTTTACCTCAATTGAACACCCCCAGACCAACGAGCAAGCCGAAGCCGCAAATAGGGTCATCTTACGAGGACTCAAATGCAGGCTAGGTGAAGCCAAATGGGGATGGGTCTAAGAACTACACATTGTCCTATGGGCTTATCGAACAACTCCCCATTCGACGACGGGCGAGACACCATTAAGACTGACTTATGGGACCGAGGCCTTCATCCTGGTAGAAATTATGGATCCATCGAGGAGAACTGAAATGCCCCTCAACGAGGAGATGAACGACGAGTCCCTAAGAGATGAGCTCGACCTAGTCGAAGAAATTCAAACAGGAGAAGCTCTTCGCGAGGCCACGCTAAAATAGCAGGTAGCCCTACGCCATGACAACAAAGTTATAAAGCGCGAATTTCAGGTCGGCATCCTAGTCTTGCAAAGAAACCAGAAGGATTCCCGCTAGGGGAAGCTGGTCTCAAACTAGGATGGGCCTTACCGCGTCCAGGGAGCTACAGGAACTGGAGGGTATTACCTCGAGAAATTAAATAGAGAACCACTACCTCGACCCTGGAATGATGTGAAACTAAAACAATATTATAGCTAAGTCCCCCACTCGCTAAGGGCGTTAGCTGTCGACTAGTCCTATTCAACTAACGAAAGGATGAGCTCGACCATGTAGGCGCGTCTAGGTATAGACGCGACCTCCAAACATCGAAAGGTAAGAGATTTTTCATTTTATGAACATCAACTTAGTTCGATAGAGACACCTCAATAGAGCTCTGCTTTTAAAGTACCCAACTTGGAAGAACACCCAGCTCGCGATGGGCAGTTCATGCCACGAGCGTAGGATCCCGACCGCGATCATACGCTTGTTCCGCAGATCTCTACTTTGCGCCCTCTACACATCTCAACATGTTCTGAACAAATATTAGGGTCGAGCCCATATCTCCACGTGAAAAACATGAGCTTTCATGGGAAACTTATGTCGACCACAGCAAGGTCGAACACAAGTCTCCACATGGAATATACGAAGTATTCAGGAAATAAACAAGTCAAAAACAACGACAAAAAAAATTAATAATAAGCTAACATCAGCAAAAACATAGGCATCAAAGCAAAACAAAGCAATTATAAAATGTCGACCACTATAGCCGACAATGTCTAAATATTACAAAAATCACGGGCACGCAGGCCCAATTATAAATCATTTATCAAAATGAAAAGGCTAATCGCTCCTCGGAGTACCGGCTTCATCCTCGAGAGAATCATGGGGAGGGATGACCCGACCATCGATCACCTGGGACAGAACCCCATTTCCTTCAGTGTTGAGCCCCGAGTTCAGAACGGACATTTGGTTCAGGGCAGCTTCAAAACCGTCGGCCAAGGCGTCGATGCAATCTGACTCGAGAATCTGAATCCTAGCAACAAAATCTGCACGAGTGCGCAAATCATTCACGCTCCCGGGCTCGTCCTCTGCGGGCACCATAGCGGCCTTCAGATCTGCAACCTCTTTCTCCAACCGCTCCCTTTCGCTCTCCCACAAATCCCGATCGAGCAGGAGACTATCCCTTTCCTCAAGGACTTTGTCAGCTCTCTCTTGTTAGAACAAGATTAGTTCTTATCATATCTCAGAGTTTTGATGATAACAATAAATTATATTTTATATAATTGATACTCTGATGAACGTATTTAACTGTTTCAGATAATGTTCTGACAGAAGAATTTTGATATACTGAGCTGAAAATAAATGAAGAAGTTCTTTGATGAAAGAACTATTTGTTTTAACGCAACTGCTGATGCTGACTCTGGTAAGATAATTATTTAAATGCATCTTCTAACGCTTAGCAGGATTCCTTGTTCCGAAGTACCTTGAAAGCAGGTGTTGTTCAAAAGTTATTTGAAAGCAAGTGCTGATCAAAAGTACTTAGCAAGCAAAGCGTTGTTTAGAAGATATGCAAGCATGTTCTGAATTCAAGACGTGAAGCAAGTTCTGAAAGAATGTAAAAGCTAACAAGTCTTGTCAAGCTTCAGGAAACATGTTCTTACAAGTTTTGTTTTCTCATTTAATGCAAAGACGGCTGCATGCACTCAAGTGTCTACGCTAGTTCATTGGAAAATGGAATAGTGCAAGGAAACACGCAAGCATTTAATGCTCTCCACTTTTGAAGGCAACAACGGTCATTTTGTTCTTACTATATATAGAAGGACATTTATTACAAGCCAACTACTAATCAATTTCAAAAGAAACAAGAACTACGTGAAAAATTCAGGGCTCACAAATTCATTATTCATACACTTTGTGCAATATTATTCTTAGTGAAAAATCACAGTTGTGATATAGATTTATTAGAAGCAAACTTTATTTCATTATCTGTAAAGAATTAATACTTGTAATTGTTCCTTGAGAGACCAAGTTTGGTCAGATTTCTCAAGTAGACTAGGACTAGTTTAAGTCTTAGTAGTGTTAGTCACTTGTAAGATTACTTCTGCATTGTTAGTCACAACAGTTGTTGTGTGTTTGTAATTAGTTGATTATAGTGAATTAAGTCCTTATTGAGAAAGGCGAAATTACCTTGACGGGTGGACTGGAGTAGTTTGAGTTCAAACGAACCAGGATAAAAAATAACCTTGTCTTTCCATTATTGTTGAACCTTTAAGAAAAATAAAAAGAGAAACTTATTCACCCCCCCCCCCCCCCTTCTAAGTGTTTTCTCACCCTTCAATTGGTATCAGAGCTTGACTCTGAGCACAACACTTAACCGTGTCAGGAAAAGATCCAGAAGAAAACACAAATGGCTACTGAACAAAACAACAATAGCTACAATAAACCTCCTGTATTTGATGGAGAAGATTTTGAGTATTGGAAAGATATACTAGAAAGTTTCTTTCTAGGTCATGATAATGATTTATGGGATATAGTCTTGGATGGTTACACACATCCTACAGACTCAGAAGGAAACAAGATTGATAGAAAAAATATGGATAGACATCAAAAAGCTGATTTCAAAAATCATCATAGAGCTAGAAATATTTTTCTAAATGCTATCTCTAAAATGGAATATGAAAAAATCACAAATAGAGATACAACACATGATATGTTTGAGTCTCTTAAAATGACTCATGAAGGAAACACTCAAGTGAAGGAGTCTAAATCTCTGGCTCTCGTCCAGAAGTATGAAGCCTTCAAGATGGAAGAAAGTGAATCTATAGAAGCTATGTTCTCAAGGTTCCAAACTCTGATTGTTGGCTTGAGAGTTATGAACAAGGGATATTCTAAGGCAGACCATGTTAAAAAGATCATCAGAAGTTTACCCAGAAGATGGGAACCTATGGTCACTGCTTTCAAAGTTTCAAAAGATCTGAACAACGTGTCTCTTGAAGAACTCATCAGCGCTCTCAGAAGTCATGAGATAGAACTTGATGAGCACGAGCCTCAGAAGAAAGGTAAGTCTGTTGGCCTTAAATCAATTATAAAATATGAAACTAACGTATTTCAGGGTGAAGAAGGAAACTATGAAGAATATGCTTCAGAAGGAGATGAACTATCCTTGCTCTCCAGAAGGATCAATCATCTGTGGAAGCACAAGAAGAAGAATTTTAGAAACTCCAGAAGAACAGGAAATGACTCTGAACAATCCTCTGGACACAAAATATCAAGTAACAGAATCATTACATGCTATGAATGCAATAAACAAGGTCACTACAAAAGTGAGTGTCCAAGGCTTCATAAGGAGAAACATAAAGGGAAGTTTGTTAAAGAAAAGAAGAAAAGTCTTATGGCAACATGGGATGACTCTGAATCTTCTGAAGACAGAACAGATTCAGAAGATGAACAAGCAAATATAGCTCAAACAGACAACTTATCAAATGTCTCTGAATCTTCTGAATCAGAATCTGGGTCAGAATCAGAATCAGACACTGAAGAGGTACTTCCTGACTTCACTGTTAATTTCACTAAAGTTGAACTAGGAGAAAGTCTGAGTGAAATTCTGGAAAGATATCAGTAGCTTCGATTCAAATTCAGGAACCTGAAAAAGAATATTGCCTCTGCCTCTGAAGTAATCGAGAGTCTGAGATCAGAAAACTTTGAGTTAAAAGAAAATATTTCAAAACTAGAAAATGATCTACAAAACTCTCAGAAGGAAATAATCTCAGAGGATCCCGATGATGCTGATAAGATCATAAAGAAATATGATCAAAGCTTTCAGAAGTTTCTGGCTAAAAACATATATAGAAGTAAAATGGCTTCAATGATCTATGGAGTTAGCAAGAAAGACAAAATAGGTATAGGATACAAAGGAAAAGTATCCCAACCTAAGAAAGTTAAGGATTTGGTTATCAAACGCACTCCTCTCTATTCTCACTTTACCACTGGGAAAACAAATGATATAAAATATGCTGGTAAGGCATTTAATGCTAAACCAAATTCAAACAGAATTTTGGAAACTCTAACATTCATGGACCCAAAAAGATATGGGTACCAAAAGACAAAATCATCTATGTTGCAGCTATTTTCAACAGCAAGGTTGAAACTCCAGTATTAACACCTGGACTTTGGATGCTCTCTACTCATGGAGGAAAGAAACCATATGTTCCAAAGCCTGGAATCTAAAAGATTCACAGGTTTCAGAGGCAATCAGAAACAGAAGATTATTGGCTTTGAAACTATTAGGAATAGGAATATAAATATAACTCAGAAGCTCTGTGTGAAGCATGTCTAAAAGGAAATTTTTCACAATCTTCTTTTAAATCTTGAAATGTTGTCTCTTCCTCTATAGGCCATTAGAAACATTTCATATTACCATCCTTTTAGATGTACTTGTTTTATTCTGAACACTAGAGACATTCTGAACAAGTTTAATTCTAAAGCACAAAAGTGTTTTCTGCTTGGATATTCTGAACGCTCAAAAGGCTATAGAATATACAACACAGAAACTCTGATTGTTGAAGAATAAATCAAAGTCAGGTTTGATGATAAGCTTGTCCAGCAACAGCCAAAGCAAATTAATATTTCTGTAGGTACATAAGATCTTCTCTCAAACTATGAAAAGTCAGAAGCAAAGAAAAATTCAGAAGCAAAGGAAGACTCAGAAGATCATCCTCTTGACAACACTCTGAATAATCTCAGAATCTCTGATCAACCCACTCAGAAAAGATTAGTTCTCAGATGATTTGGATGAAAAGTCAGCTAGAAGATTTTAATCTTTATGAAAGTAAGATTCCTATCTTCTGTGACAATACTTCTGCTATTTGTCTCTCTAAAAATCCAATTTTACATTCTAAAGCTAAACATATTTAAATTAAATATCATTTTATAAGGGACTATATTCAGAAGGGGATTTTAAATTTAATTTTTGTAAAAACAGACCATCAATGGGCTGACATTTTTACCAAACCCCTTTCAGAAGATAGATTTAAATTCATTTTGAAAAATATTTGTATGGAATTATGTCCTGAATAAAATAATATTTATCTTCTGTGTTTGACTTCAGAATGTTCTGAAATGAATACTCTGATTAACAACTCTTCAGAAGTTAGAAGAGAAGTTACATCAGAAGCTATATGTAAAGTTCTGAAATGTTCTAACGTTTCATTTCTAGTATAGTTCAGAAATTCATTAAAACAAACAACAGTCCCATGCAACCTTCAGGAGATGAACACGTGGTGTGTTTCTGAAAGGTCACGCATGTAAAAGCTACTGACGCCGTTCTAGGAAAATTATCTCTAATCTCACGTTTTCCCCTCAATTTTCAAAATCATTAAATGCTTGTAATGATTAGATTCTTTTTAATTAATTTTTTTAAAAAAAACTTTTTTTACAGTTTTATTTCTAAACCTATTTCTGAAAAATCTTCATATAAATACCTATGTAAAAACACTTTTTCACTTTTTACCTTCTCTTTCAAAACTCCAATCGTCTCTGTGATTTTTTTTTAAACCCATTTTTCTTCTCTCAAATCTAAGAGCTCCAATGGCTTCCTCCTCTACTCATTCTGAGAACACCTATTCTGAGCAGTACATCGTTCCTGAGAGAACAACTTTCATTCCAGTGGATAGCTTAGAAGTGTTAAGTGAATTAATGGTGGATTTTGAGAATCTTAAAGCTAATGGTTTTGATCTTATTCCTACTGTTGAGTTTCAAGGTTGGGGAAACTTCTTTGACCGTCTAGTTGGTCCAGTTTTCCACACCTTGTTAAGGAATTCTGGATACATGCAATTGCTTCTCCTAAAGTTATCCTCTTATTCGTGATAGGTAAGAAAATCTCCATTACAGAAAATCAAATCAGAAAACTACCAGGCTTTGAAGGACATGGAGTAACTGGAATTTCAAGTGGCATAATGGAAATCTCAAAGGTTTATGCATAAATTTTTACAAATGGACAAGGGTCTTCTAAAGTCAGGGATTTGAAAAATAAGTACAAGATATGGGCAAGAATAATCCATGGTTGCATTCACCATAGGAAGGAAACTAGCTCTCCAGACTATATTAATGTTGATCAACAATATTTGTTGTTCTGTCTAGGAACAAATATTAAGATTTATTTACCCTATCTCTTATTTTAACATCTCTGGAATCATGTCAAAGAAACTAGGGAAGCGGAAAGAATGAAAAACCCCAAATCCAAAAGGAATTGGAATCCATTGGGTAGATTCATTTCAGACATTCTGACGGAGAAGTGTATGATTGCTCACCTGGATAAAGCTAATCTTCTGGGGGAGCTAGAGCCTACTTGTGGAAAGGCTATGACTGGAAAGAATTTAGTGAAGAGGAAAATTATTGACAAACTGTTGATAAAACCAACTCCTTATGTTTCAGCAACTGTTAAGAGAAAAAGGATACCAATTGCTGATTTCCCACTGTTTAACTCAGGAGATCATCCATGCATCATCCTACATTACATTAAGATTTGCAAAGAGAGTGTGTGATCGGTGGGAATGAGAACTGACTGTTTTGGAATGTTGGTTCGCGTTTGCGTTCGTTTTCGCAAAATGTCGCGGTAAGCAAGAGTCGCCACCGTCTTTTATTTTATCCAACAAGGAAAGGACAAAAGCACAGAAAAATTCCTTTTCGAGATGTTTCTCGGGTTCGGGAGGTAGATTATAGAAAGGGAAGGTGTTAGCACCCTTTCTATCTGTGGTTATCCACGAGCTCTTAGGTACTTGCTCACTATGTTTTCAAAAGTTTGCTTTTCTTTGTGTTTGTGGGTTTTGAAAAGAGTTTTGTTTTTGAAGAGAGTGTAAGTGCGAAAAGTTTTGTTTTGTTTTAAAAGGAGCAAGTACTTAAGAATATCTACCTACTCAAAAAGGAACTAAACTGTGCAAATGTCCTTTAGACAATTCTATCCCACTATTGATGAGTAGGTAGCATCGTCGTTGGAGTTTTCAGGTCAATTCGATTTAAGGGACGTGTGGTCACTAAAGCAATGTTAGGACGCCTTAGTGGTAACCCTAATGTCTTAGATCATTTTATCCGAGGCAACCGTTTCGAGGCAACTTATGATCTTTGGACAAGAGGGCTACCTCTAAAACATCCTATACTCAATGACCACGTTCGAGGCAACCAAGTGAGATGTACCCTAAGAGTGGCATGTGTGAGTGTATTGTTTTTCAGTTACATTATCTTTGTATATTTAGATGTTCTACCGTTTGTTTTCAGATCTTGTCATGCAATCCTAGTTAGCATACATCTAAACAATTAATATATGTATAGGAATTTAAAGTGCGGGAATTGTAAATCCTACGCTATTACAAGGCTTCGGGGAGGGGGATTATTTACATGTCCAAAATTGGGGGAATAAAGAAGTAAAGTGTAAAAGTCTTAGTTAAGCTATCACAAACCAGTAGGCAGTTATAATAAAATAAACGCGCGCGAATCTGAAAATAACCTCCAAAAATCCTAAGAATAAAATCTTTTTGTTGTTTTATTTTATTTTGGGAAAATGATCTAAATCTTCTTAATTTTAGTTTTGAGAAAATGTTAAGATAATTAAATGATTAATTAACAAAGTTAATTTAATAGAAAAAGTAGCCTAATGTTTTTGTGGTTTTTTTCTTTTTAATTGATTTTATGTTGATTAAAAAAAAGAAATAAAATAGTCAAAACAAAGATGAAATCGAAGGAACAGGCAGTAAATCAAGAAAGGAATAATTCTGGAGGCCTGGATCGAAAGAGGTGTGGGCTATCTTTCGATCCAGTGAAGAGGCTTGATCGAAGGTGCACGAGGGGCTGCACTTTGAGGGTGTTCGATCTGGATATGTCATCCTTCGATCTGGGAACCCTGGATCCAGTTCGAAGCTAAGCTGCTAAGCTTCGAATCTCTGAACAAGATTCTGAGAAGATATTTCCTGCAAAATGAGACAAATGTTAAAGATCCAGGGGGGACTTTACCCCCCATGATTCGAATCTCCTCCCAATTCGAGTCCTTCCTCAATTTGAATCTGCTGAATCTGGGCATGGGTTTGTTTTATCCTGAGATTCGAAGGAGAAACTTAGATCATGCCCCAGCAATGGCACAATCTCATCTTTGCGCTTCAGCTTACATGCAACATAATCAGTAATAACAAGAATACATATGCAATGTGTATTTAAATGTCATGAAGGTGCAATTTTGGTTTTGCAAACCCTTACCAATTAAAGATGTATGATTTGTGGCTCTGGGTGTGGAGATGTTCGCTGAATGGCTGCTTTGGCTTGGATTACTTATGAAAATGCTGATAACCTTTGGTGGGTTTGTGGGCAGCGTATCTCCAAATCCTCCCTGTTTCTCTTTCTCCTTTTTCCGTTTCCTTTTGTAATGTGTCACTGGCCTCGTATTTATAGGAGTGTGGGGGTGCACGAAAATGGCAAGGGACAGCCATTTAACCAGGCCTTTAAAGCCATGAGACAAGAATCAGACATATTAAAAGATTTCCTTTTTTGAAATATTCATGTCTCTTTGGAATCTTGAATGAACCTGGACACCTTTGATTTTCGAATGCCTCCAGACCATGCTCTTCGATTGGTCTCGAGTTGCCTCCTTCGAATGGACTTCTTATGTACCCTTCGAATGGGCCTTCTGAATGCTTCTTCAAATGGACCTTTTGAATGTTCTTCGAATTGACCCTTTGAATGCTTCTTCAAATGGACCTTTACATGTTCTTCGAATGAGTCATTTACATGTTCTTCGAATGAGCCTCTTGCCTGGTGTGCTGGCAAGTTGAGGGGCCTTTTCCTTTGTGTATCGAAAAAAACTTATAGGAGATTCTTGCCTCGTGAGTCGAAGGTAAGCCTTAAGTAGTTAACGCGTAGTCGAAGCATTGTGAAATTGACTTGATCGAAGGGGGGTCCAGCGCTTAATCGAAGACTTGCAGACCAAAGCTTGATTGAAGGGTTCCAAACACCTAATCGAAGCTTACTAATCAAAGCCTGATCAAAGAGTGCCAAATTCCCAATTGAAGACTGGTGAGTCAAGCCGGTATCGAAGGATTTTGGATGCCCAATCGAAGACTTTTTCCCAGATGCCAATCGAAAGACACTTTGTTCATCTTCAAAAAAACTTTTTTTTCCGTTAGGCAAGTGTTTGTGACCAACCATGTAAGGGAAGACCTTTGAAAACATGAGAGGGAAAATTTTGGGGTACAACAGTTGCCCCTGTTCAATTTTCTTAAACCTGAGGATATAGATTGGCTTTCGAGCCTTTCATGATCCGAAGGTGGAAGATAATTGAACACTAGAGTGCCCAGAAATTTGCACTCGCATGGTGTAGTATCAGCATTGTGACATCGGGAATGGGCTTACAGATGCCATTTGGAGATTGTTGGTAGGAGGCTGGGCTTATAGATGCCATCTGCAGGAGTGTTGATCGCATAAGAGATTCCTTAGCGAGAACTTACATACCTGTTGTTGTAGAAGATTCCGCTGGGGAAGTCTAACTTTGTTGAGATTTAGGAACCTGCCTGTACTTCAACTGAGAGAACGCTTCAGCTGAGTTTTAAGAACCTGTTCATAATTCAATTGGGGGGAAACATCTTCATCAAGATCTAGGAACTGTCTCGTGCCCACCGGGAGTATACCGTTGAGGTTATAGAACTTGTCCACACTATGACGGAGGAGAACATCAAGATCTAGGAACTGACCCGTGCTCAATGGAGTATACTGTTGAGGTTATAGTACTTGTCCACACTATGACGTAGGGAAACATCTTCATCAAGATCTAGGAATTATCTCGTGCTCACCCAGAGTATACCGTTGAGGTTATAGAACTCATCCACACTATGACGTAGGGAAACATCTTCATCAAGATCTAGGAACTGTCTCGTGCTCACCGGGAGTATACCGTTGAGGTTATAGTACTTGTCCACACTATGACATAGGGAAACATCTTCATCAAGATCTAGGAACTGTCTCGTGCCCACCGGGAGTATCCCGCTGAGGTTATAGAACTTGTCCACACTATGACATAGGGAAACATCTTCATCAAGATCTAGGAACTGTCTCGTGCTCAATGGAGTATATCGCTGAGGTTATAGAACTTGTCCACACTATGACGTAGGGAAACATCTTCATCAAGATCTAGGAACTGTCTCGTGCCCACCGGGAGTATACCACTGAGGTTATAGAACTTGTCCACACTATGACATAGGGAAACATCTTCATCAAGATCTAGGAACTGTCTCGTGCTCAATGGAGTATACCGCTGAGGTTATAGAACTTGTCCACACTATGACGGAGGAGAACATCAAGGTCTAGGAACTGACTCATGCTCAATGGAGTATACCGTTGAGGTTATAGAACTTGTCCACACTATGACAGAGGAGAACATCAAGGTCTAGGAACTGACTCGTGCTCAATGGAGTATACCGTTGAGGTTATAGTACTCGTCCACACTATGACGTAGGGAAACATCTTCATCAAGATCTAGGAATTGTCTCGTGCTCAATGGAGTATACCGCTGAGGTTATAGAACTTGTCCATACTATGATGTAGGGAAACATCTTCATCAAGATCCAGGAACTGTCTCGTGCTCAATGGAGTATACCACTGAGGTTATAGAACTTGTCCACACTATGATGGAGGAGAACATAAAGATCTAGGAACTGACTCGTGCTCAATGGAGTATACCGCTGAGGTTATAGAACTCGTCCATACTATGATGGAGGAAATTGTCGAGATTGAGAACCTTATCTGAAATTCAACTGATGATAATTCAATTGAGATTTAAGAACTGGTCAGATCTTCGACTAAGCTGAGAACTTAAATGCATTTTTCCTGAAAGGTAAAGGTCAATCATATGCAATGCATGCTATGGGTCAAGCAATGATGTTCTCAAAATAAATGAGGTTGTATCCATATGATGTGTACATGCATGTATTATGATGTATGGAAGTGTGATGTTTTAGCTGGGAAAATAAATCCCGGAGCTACTGGAGAATAGAGTTGAGTTCTTCGTTTCTGCTGGGGATGATGACCGAAGATGGTTGTGAGAATAAACTTGCAGGAGAGAGGAACTCTGTTGGGGAATAAACACGGTGAAGAGATTACTCTACGGGGAATTACTCTGTGGGGAGAGATGTTCTGTTGATGATTTTAATGATAATTCCGCTAGGGAATCTGTTGATAAGCTCTGCTGGGGATTTTGATGATGAACTTCGCTGGGGATAGAAAGAACTTCGTTGGGGATGATCTTTCAGTTGCAACTTGCTGAGGATAACCCAGCTAGACTCTTGTGAGGATAATCTCTGAATTTGGCTGAGGAGACTTATTTGTGCTTCGCAGGGGACAAGCTTCCAGATTCTACTGGGGAAGATGATTCAACTCCATCGGGGAAGCTTTTTTAGACTGCGCTGGGGAAATGACTCCATTGTGGTATCTTGTATTCCGCCGGGGGACATTCTTATATTCTGTTAAGGAATATTAAGACTGTCGGGGATGTTCTTACGCTTGCTGGAGAACATCTTTATACTCCGCTGGGGAATATTAAGATCTTCTGGGGATATCAAGCCTTTTCGGGGCTGACGGTAGACTAACACTGCTTGGGGGAGAAAATTGATGATTCGCTCATGGTTGCAAGTCTCAGTGGGGAGAGCTGCCATTACTGTTTTGCTTTACGCGGAGTGACGGTATCTTAGTCATGTACTTCAGCTGAACCTACCTTGGTACCTTGGTGGACAGAGCAACTAGACAGCTCGGACGATTCTTGTTGCCCCTGTTTCTGATATTACTAGTAATTCATCTTTCGTTTCGCATGTAAGTATTTATGTTCAGTAGTTAACGTCAAATGCATATATCAAAAATGAACATTGGACGTTCTTTGCAAAACAAAACAGATAAAGGAAAAACAATTTGAAATTTGACTGAAAATGAATTTGTATTGATTTTGAAGTTTGCCTGTAAATAGGCGTTTTTTGTACAAGAGGCTGACGTCCTAGTAAGAGGGCGCCGCCGAACAAATAAAATTTATACAATTTGTGAAAAGAAAACGAAACAGCTATGTGAATAATCCCGCTGGGCTCCAACCATGCTATTGCCTTTATATCTTCAAGCATCTCATCACTTTGCTGCTTAATTGAAGATGAATCTGATTGATTGGTGTCGTCCGAGCCTGATAGTTGATACCAGAATCAGGATGCAAGGTGATCCAATGAGACATAGTGTTACGCTTTAATCCCTAACTTTTTCCTGGACCACCCTTTCGGGTTTTCAGTCCACCGGGATACCCATTTTTGCCCAAGCCGCCTTTTCAGGTTTTCGACTTGCCGGGTGTACAGATTTTTATTTTCACCCCCCCTTTTTTTGCCCGAACCCTTTTGGTTCGCCGGGAAGCCCTTATTTTTGCCTATGCCAGTCAACCTAGCGGGTCTTTGATTATGCGTAGTATCTTTTTACTATGTCTGCATTGACGGGGTGAGGAAAGTCGTCACCATCCATGGTGGTTAGAGTCATCGCTCCTCCTGAGAAAATGTTCTTAACCACAAATGGCCCCTCGTAAGTAGGGGTCCATTTGCCTCTGGGATCACCTTGAGGTAGAATAATGCGCTTGATTACCAGGTCCCCAACTTGATACTCTTGTCTTCTGACTTTCTTGTTAAATGCCTTGATCATCCGTTTTTGGTATGTCTGACCATGACAAATAGCAGTAAGTCTTTTTTCATCGATTAGATTCAGTTGATCAAGTCGGGTCTGAATCCAGTCACCTTCACTCAAACCTGCATCCTTCATGATCCGGAGAGAGGGTATCTGAACTTCAATGGGCAGGACTGCCTCCATGCCATATACCAAGGAATAGGGTGTTACCCCTGTTGACGTCCGCGCTGAGGTACAGTACCCATGAAGAGCAAATGGTAACATCTCATGCCAGTCTTTGTATGTTACTGTCATCTTCTGCACAATCTTCTTAATGTTCTTATTAGCTGCTTCTACAGCCCCATTCATCTTTGGCCGGTAGGGAGAAGAGTTATGATGATGTATCTTGAATTGCTCGCAGAGCTCAGTGATCATCTTGTTGTTAAGATTGGTACCATTGTCCATAATGATCCTCTCCGGTACACCGTATCGACAGATCAGGTTGTGCCGAATGAACCGTGCCACGACGTTCTTGGTTACGGTAGCAAAGGAAGCTGCTTCAACCTACTTCGTAAAGTAATCAATCGCTACCAGGATGAAACGATACCCGTTGGATGCCGTAGGTATGATCTCGCCAATCATATCAATGCCCCACATTACAAAAGGCCAAGGCGCTGTCAAAACATTCAGAGGAACTGGAGGTATGTGCACCTTATCAGCATAGACCTGGCACTTTTGACATGTCCGAGAATGCTGATAACAGTCGGCCTCCATTGTGGACCAGTAATATCCTGCCCGGAGGAATTTCTTTGCCATGGTATGTCCACTGGAATGAGTTCTGAAGGTACCTTCATGCAGCTCTATCATGATTCTTTCTGCTTCAATCTTATCCATACAACGCAGTAAGGTTGAATCATGGTTACGTTTGTAAAGAATGCCATTGCTGATGAAGAACTTTGCCGCGAACCTTCTCAGAAATTTCTTGTCATTAACAGATGCACCCTCGGGGTATTCTTGAGCTTCAAGGTATCTTTTTATTTCGTGATACCAGGGCTTTTCTGTTACCTCTTCAATCTCAAGATCACAGCAATGTGCAGGTTCATCCAATTTCCAAATAATGATCTGGGGGCCTCGTTGTCCCATTTGACTTTGAACATAGAATACATCATAACTAACGCGTCCGCCAACTGATTCTCCTCTCTTGGGAAGTGTTCAAAAGTTATCTCCTCGAAGTGGGGAAGCAACGTCAACACATACTCCTTGTAAGGAATAAGATTTGGGTGTTTCGTATCCCACTCGCCTTTGATCTGACTGACCACGAGAGCAGAATCTCCGAAGACACTCAGAAACTTAATCCTTAGGTCAATTGCAGCTCGAATACCCATAATGCATGCTTCATACTCCGCCATGTTGTTGGTGCAGTTGAAACATAGTCGGGCGGTAAACGGAGTATGAGAGCCTTTAGGAGATATGATCACAGCGCCAATGCCATTACCCAAAGCGTTCGAAGCTCCATCAAAGTACATTGACCATCGGGATCCTTCCTCAGGTCCTTCATCCGGTCCAGGTGTCTCACAATCAGTCACTACCATAATATTCTCGTCCGGAAATTCAAAGTTCATGGACTGGTAATCATCCACTGCCTGATGTGCCAAATGGTCTGCCAATACACTTCCCTTGATTTCTTTTTGAGTCGTGTACTGGATTTCATACTCAGTCAAGATCATCTGCCATCTTGCTATTCTTCCGGACAAGGCGGGCTTTTCGAAGATATACTTGATTGGATCCATCTTTGAAATCAACAGGGTAGTGTGAGTCAACATATACTGTCTCAGCCGGCGAGCAGCCCATGCCAAAGCGCAACAAGTTTTCTCAAGCAGTGAGTATCGGGTCTCACAGTCGGTAAACTTTTTGCTAAGGTAATAAATAGCATGCTCTTTTTGGCCAGACTCGTCATGCTGCCCCAACACACACCCCATTGAGTTATCGAGCACTGTCAAATATAAAATCAAAGGTCTCCCTTCAACTGGTGGCATAAGAATAGGTGGCTCTTGGAGGTACTCTTTGATTCTTTCGAAAGCAGCCTGACATTCATCGTTCCAACATACCACTTGATCTTTCTTCAGTAACTTGAAGATTGGCTCACAAGTAGCAGTTAGGTGCGAGATGAATCGGGCAATATAGTTCAGTCATCCTAGAAAGCCTCTGACCTCCTTCTCTGTCTTGGGAGCTGACATCTCCTGTATAGCTTTCACTTTGGCAGGGTCCACTTGAATACCTTTTTCGCTCATGACGAAACCTAATAGCTTACCAGATCTCACCCCGAAGGTGCACTTGTTCGGGTTCAATCTCAGCTTGTACAAATTTAGCCTGTCAAACAGCTTTTGTAGATGGTCAAGGTGTTCCTCCTCAGTTTGGGACCTTGCAATCATATCGTCGACGTATACTTCAATCTCATGATGGATCATGTCATGAAACAAAGCAACCATGGCACGCTGATACGTTGCCCTAGCATTTTTCAACCCAAAAGGCATGACCTTGTAGCAAAAGGTACCCCACTGAGTAACAAAAGTGGTCTTCTCCATGTCTTCGGGAGCCATCTTTATCTGATTATAACCGGAGAAACCGTCCATAAAGGAGAAGACCTTGTGCTGAGCATTATTGTCAACCAGCACGTCGATGTGAGGTAGAGGGAAGTCATCCTTAGGGATTGCCCTGTTCAAATCCCTGTAGTCAACACACATTCGGACCTTACCATCCTTCTTCGGTACCGGAACCACATTGGCAACCCACTGAGGGTAAGAAGTTACTGCTAGAAAACCGGCGTCAAACTGTTTCATAACTTCGGCCTTGATTTTCTCAGACATCTCTGGACGCATACGACGAACCTTCTGTTTTACCGGAGGACAGTCTTCCTTGGTAGGCAGGCGATGAACCACAATGTCGGTATCCAACCCAGGCATATCTTCGTAAGACCAGGCAAAGATCTCCACGTAGTCATGCAGCATCTGAATCAACCGCTGTTTCACACTAAGCTTCAGATTTGCACCGATCCTGACTTCCTTTTTGTCTGTCTCAGTACCCAGATTCACTGTCCACTAGCTTTTCATGTGGCTGAATGGCCCTCTCTTCCTGGAGTAGCAGTCTTGCAAGTTCACCAGGCACTTCGCAATCATCTTCACCTTCGTCTTCGGCTAAGTTGATCGGATTTTCGAAGTCATAACTGGCAGTAGCAGAGTCGTTACCAGTGAGATCCAGAATGGATTGAGACCTGTATATTTGAGTGTGTGTAAAATAGCTGTTTTGCAATATATAATAAAGAAAAACAAAGAGCGCAAGATTTGAAATGCAAAAACGTCCAATGCTTTTATTAATGATATATGAAAATGTGTTGTACCCCAAAATTTGCCCTCCCATATTCTTCAAGATTGATCAAGAAACATCTTCAATTGGTTCAAGATTTCTCAAGGGATTGCACAATCAAATGCCTCCTAAGCCAGTCAAAATTAGGGTTTTGGTTCTTGCAAGGAATTTGAGGTTTTCAATGGTCCAATCAAGTCTCATAGGCTCATATACATTGTCAAGCATCTACATGCCAAGTCTCAAGACTCACATCATCAAATTGCACAGTCAAAAGTCTCATTTACTTCACAGTCAACTGCAGGGGCAAAATGGTCATTTTATAGTCAAAAGTCAGAATTTTTGGTCAACATCTTATTTTGAAGCCACAATCATCATTTGATCAAGTCTTGATCATGATTCCTCAAGCATGGCTCAAAAATCATCAAAGATGCAAAAGTTGCTATTTTTGGACAGCTGAAAAGTCAACTGTAACTTGACCAAGGCATAACTATCTCATGGTTCATCAGAAAAATCCCATCCAATGCTCATTTTGAAGGGGATGACATTTCCTACAACTCATCTTCACATTCCAAGTCCAATAAATGCTCTCACAAAAAGTTATCAATTTCTACATTATAGGTCAATTTCAAAAGTCAACAAAAATGCACTTTAAATCAAAGACCATAACTTGAGATTGGTAAATAAAAATGACATGGGACCAAAGGCATTGGTTAGAGGACTTCAAGAACTTTCCAAAATGTCCAAGAACATGTTCATATGATCAAAATTGAGCAAGATATGCATCGGAGAAGTTGGGAAATTTTTGTGAATTTGCAAAAGTCAACTTTGCTCAAAACACATCATTTTTGCTAATGGGCCTCAAATTCCTTCTTGAATCTTTGTCCAAGGCTTATGCACTACCCATTGGGATTATTTGAATTTATTTTCTTATTTTCTATTAATTAATTGGATTTTTTATTAATATTAATTCATTTAATTGATTTAAAATGTAGGAAATTCCAAGATATAATTTCTCAATCTTTTTGTGAAGCAAAAGTGGTCAACAAGAGCTGGCAAATTCGTGTATCAATTAAGGGGACAAAAATCTCCCAATTTGGCAAGGTTTTTCAATCAAAAAGATTGAAAAATATTTGATTGAAAATCAAATATTGAAAACTTTATTCCATGGATCTTTGACCAAGATTGTACCCTAATTCCATTCTACTACATATATTGAAGCCAACCCTAATGCATACACGTGAGAGCTGCTGTCAAAAGCCAGAACCATATTCAAAAAAATCAAAGAAAACTTGAAATCTGTTTTCCAAATTCCAACACAATTCAAAGCCTTTTATTGTTTCCAATACATTGCTGGAGGTGTAAGGAACCTATTGCAATCAAAATCGCGTGCCAAAGCTCAAGAAAACGCTCTACACAGACCCACGGTTTGAACAAATTTTCCAAAATCATATACTTTGATTCATGCATATTTAACATCTCTTGTTGATTGTTCTGTGTTCCTAAGGACTGTACGAAGCTTTTGGTATAAGATAATTGCATTGAGATGCCCTGAAACAGAAACTGCCATTGAAGGATTCTAGGGTTTCCAAGCTTTCGAATTAGGGCTTTACAGGACATGGAAAATTAGGCCTCAAGAGACCTATGGTTGAAACCGTTTGGACATGAAGAACACAATGGACATATCGCGCCATATTTATATATATTGTACGCCTAATCGCTATTTTCTGTGGATGCAGGTTGTGGGGGTTAAAAACCCCCGCTATTTGATATGTTTTTATGCAGGCAATTGAAGAAGACGATGACGCGTTGGAATGCTATTGGTGGATTCAAAAAAATAACGCGTGCTTTCTCTTTCCAGCATAATTAATATGTTTCATATATTATATCCACTAGCTATTATGATATCAAATACAGGCACATGGTGTAGTGGTTGTTGCGCTGTCCAAGAACCATTGGGACCTGGGTTCGATTCCCAGGTCCCCCATATAATTGTTCCTATTTTTTCTTGTATAATCTAATGCAGGCTTTCAGAAGGATTCTATCATGCATCCCACGCACCAGCTTGCCATGTGTCCACAATACCCAATCCAAAGGCCATAAGATGCTGGACACCATGCTCCAAGTCAAAGCACGCTCTGGGCAATTCTCCAAAGTCAACAAAGGCTGGAGTGTTATGGGCCTAAAATTTCCAGCAAAACCTCCATTTGGGTCCAACACCCCCCTGGTTTCTATTTCTTTTTTTTTATTTTCTTTTAATAATTATTATTACTATTAATTAATTAATTCATAAATTATTTTTTCACAATAAAATTCAGAAAATCAAAATGTAAGTATTTTTATATTATTTATTAATTTCACTTTAGTTTAATTATTTTGTAAATAAATGCAAATCAATTAATTTAGTCTTTTATTAATTAGGTTTAATTTTAATCTTTTTGCAATAAATAAAACAAACTTAGAATTAGGGTTTTTTTCATTTGACTTTTAATTTCTTTTATTTTTATTTTCATTAAAAACATAAACATAAAAAATATTCTTTTTCTTTTAACTAATTAATTAATTAGTTATTAGGTTTAAATTTAATTAATTGCAAAAAAGGACAAATTTCAATTCTTTTCTCAAAAAGGGTCAAAACCCTAAGGACGTCCCGATTCAATAATTTCGCGCGCATATTTTTAATTCATTATTTACTTGATTATATTGATGTAACTGTTTCCGAGGATGTAATAGTTAATTAGGTCTTTTACCGCTTTCTTTTAATTTCTCCAAATTTTTATTTTCCAAACGGGTTATGTTTTTGGCGATGTATAGACCCGCGCCTTGTAATAGCGTAGATTTACCTTTCCGCACTTTATTTCTCGCAAATTATTAAACTGTTAATTATGCATGACAAGATTGCCTGACAAATAAAATCAATCTGTAGCTCACAAATAACATGTACAAGATAATCTTAACTGAATTTAACACACATGCACATGCCACTCCTAGGGTACGCCTCACTGGTTGCCTCGACGTGGTCGTCAAGTATAAGGTGTTTTAGAGGTAGCCCTCCTGTCTAAAGATCCAGTTGCCTCGAAACGGTTGCCTCAGATAAAAAGGATCTAGGACATTAGGGTTACCGCTAAGGCGTCCTACTATTACTTTGGTGACCACACATGTCCCTATAATCGAATTGACCCGAATAACTCCAACGACGGTGCTACCTACTTCTCAATAGTGGGATAGTACTGTCTAAAGGACTCTTACACAGCTTAATTCCTTAGAGTAGGTAGATTTCTCCTGGGTACTTGCTCTTTCAAAAAAAACAAAAACAACTTTTCGCACCTCACACTTTCAAAAAGTTTTCAAACAAAACACTTCATACACTCTTGAGGACTGATACAAGAGTTACCTAGAAGTTTTCAAAACGAAACTTTTTCAAAACCCACAAACACGAAAAGCAAACAATCTTTTGAAAACATAGTGAGCAAGTACCTAAGAGCCCGTGGATAACCACGGATAGAAAGGGTGCTAACACCTTACCTTTATATAAATCTACCTCCCGAACCGAGAGACATCTCGAAAAAGGAATTTTGCTGTGCTTTTGTCCTTTCCTTGTTGGAGAAAATAAAAGACGGTGGCGACTCTTGCTTACCGCGACATTTCGCGAACCAGCATTAAAAAACAGTCAGTTCTATTTCCACCGATCATAGAACTGGCGACTCTGCTGGGGATTTTTATAAGTGAGGTGTACCTTAGGATTAGACCACTCTTATGTTTTCAATTGTATGCCTTGTTTGATTTATATTTATGGGCTTGCATCGGAGTTTCATAGATCCTAACCCGGATCTGGGGAATACCCTTTTAGGTAGCATAAGCTGTGAGGGACCTGTCCGGCGTAGACCGACACGGGTGAAGCAGTGGCTACGTTGGTGTGACACCTTGGTCTGTACTGATATCCCTTGTGTTGCAACGAGGAGAATATGGGTCTTCTGAGGAGTCATTAAGCACCAACCGACCTTAGAACCCTAAATTGACCCAACTTGGCCATAAAACAGTAGCAGTATGCTACACTCATTGAGGCTAAACTATCGCGATGGTTCTGGCCGCAAGAAAAGATTGCGATGCTGGAGTTATGACCGATTGAGGGTAGTCAGTGATATTGAGATCCTCTAGAACCCGGTTACTATTTTCTAGGACAGGTCTTAACCAACGAAACTGAAAGAGGGTAGTACCTAAATTTCATGCTGGCCTAAACTCTAAGGGCTTTCTTGTGTGACTTGTGTGCCTTCAAACTTGAATGACTTGTACATACTTGTTATCTAACAACATGGGTTCCTTGCAGGTTTTGTTTACAGTCTATAATCTGGGCTTATAACAGGGTTTACTTACATCACTCCATGCATAGCATAACATCATACCATCATACCATTGCATACATCCTACATAAGGACTAATCCATTTTAAGGATCTCAAGGGTTTGTGATGCAGGTCATGATGAATCAAAATGTCTAGCAAGGGGCAAAAGGGGATTTATTTTCCTCTAACCAAGGTTGTCCAGAAATCCAAGCATGATAACTTGAGTCAGGGGCTATGACCCACTGGATATGGTGAGCTTTGACTCTTGAATAAGGACTCTCAGCAACATGAAGCTCCTTCAATCAAGCTACCGGATTCAAATTCTAACTAGTTTCTCTGTTTACCCCGCGAGATCCTTGAAAACATTGCATGCATACATACATATCATTGCATTACAGGTACCCTTGGTACATGTCACTTATCTTCTTCACTGTTTATTTCAACAATCAGCATGAATCCTGCACCATCCACTGAACAAGCTTTCCAGGCCCTCCAGGCCCAGAATGCCCAGTTCCGGGAGTTGGTTATGAGCCTAGCCCAGGGTCAACAGGACTTGAAAACTTTGATTCTGAAAGAGAGGAAGAAGAAGAAGAAGAGGACTGTTTTGTTCAACCCTGGACGCAGATCTGGGAATACACTGCAGAATGAGGCTGAGCTGACTACCTCATCTATGGGCAAAGGCAGTCCCCAAGGGAGAAGGGTTCCTAGTCCCTTGGTCTCCGACAACGAGACGAATTTTAATGATGAACAGTACCCTCCTGCTGAGGATAAGTACAAACAGCTCGAAGACCGGTTAAGTGCTATGGAGATACAGAAAGTGCCTGGCCTGGACTTTGAAGATCTAGGTCTATCCTCTTGGGTGGCGATCCCTCACAAGTTCAAGGCACCTACTTTTTCAAAGTACGACAGAGCTTCCTGTCCTAAGCTGCACCTTCGATCGTATGTAAGGAAGATCCAACCTTACACTGCCGACAAGAATTTATGGATCCATTTCTTCTAGGAAAGTCTTTCAGGGACTCAACTCGAATGGTTCTATCAGCTGGATGGAACCAGTATTCGTAACTGGGAGGACTTGGCTACTGCAATTTATAAGCAGTATCAGTATAATTCCGACCTCGCTCCTACGCGTACCCAACTCCAGGGTATGTCACTAGGTACGGGTGAAGGATTCAAGGAATATGCTCAAAAGTGGAGAGACCTGGCTGGAAGAGTGCAACCACCTCTAACTGACTGTGAGCTCGTTGATATGTTCCTGGGGACCCTGTCTGGTCCGTTCTTCAACCATATGATTGGTAATTCTTCTGCAGGGTTTACAGACCTCATTCTGACTGGTGAGAGGATAGAAGCTGGCATCAAGTCTGGAAAGATACCAAAGGGTGCCTCCTCGAGCATTGAAAAGAATCCCTTTAAGAAAGAATCTAGTGATGTTTATGGGTCAAGGAAACAGAATAAACCGGAACGCCGCCAAGCTGTCAACGCGGTGGTAATTTCAAAGCCTGCTGCTGCTCCTCAACATCACAACCAACAAAGGGAAGAGAGAGCTAAGAGGCAGTTCACTCGACTCAGTATGACCTTGTCCTAGATATTGCCACAGTTGCTGGAGACCAACTTGGTAGCTCTAAGGGACCCTCCTAAGAATCCCAATAAGACACCTTCAAGGTATAACCCCAACGCCCGATGCGCTTATCATTCTGACAGCCCGGGGCATGCTACAGATGATTGTTGGACTCTGAGGAACAAGGTTCAGGATCTAATCGATGCAAAGGAGGTCCAGTTCGAAGTGCCCGAGGCTCCCAATGTGATCACTGCTCCCTTGCCAAAACATAGCTAGAATTGAAAAACTTTTGTTCATTCGAATGTTCAAGTTGTATTTTTCTTTGATTGTTCAAACATTTTATTCATGTCAAACGTTGTTATTTCATTAATGCATTACACGTGTCTGTTTTGAAGTAATTATGTTCGCTATATTCAAAATTGCTTTTATTTTTTAATGTTCAACTCTCGATTGAAAATTCTAGGCCTTTTGAGGGAGGATGACGAAAACGGTACCATGATCTTTATAGTATGCTTTTGAATGGACCCCGCTGATGAGGTACATGCATTGTTTCAAATCCTAAACACTGGAGTTATAAGGAAGATAATCCCTCGTCAACCCCTTTGAGCCAAAGAAGCAGGAGTTTTTTTCTTTTCACGAAAAATTAAAACCCTTAATCATAACCTGGGGCAGGGTAGTTCTCTCAGTTGATCCAAGTGCACAATGGATGACATCAAAGGAGTCCTTCCAAAACAAAAGACAGTGATGGTTCCGAATAATCATAAAGACAGGCATTCGTTATCTCTCAAAATAAAAGCCCATTAGGTCAAAACCTATGAAGGAGACTTACAAAACTGGGGCATCCCACTGACTGTAATCACAAAAGAAACAGCTCAGGCAAAAAACAGGGATAACGAAATCAAAAAGAAAGAGGTCCTACAAACCCTCAACCAAAAAAGGAATGACTGCCCATTCAAAATAAACTGTCAATATCCGAACCATCATTGGAATATCAGGACAAAGACTCAAACAAGGTCTAACGCACGATCAACTGAGTTTAGGATCGAAGAACATCACGAAGAACGGGTGGGTACAAATAAATTTTGAGCCTTTATCCTTTGTTTCTTAAACCGTGAACCAGGCCACGCTACAACCCTTGAAAGTCCTAGCTGAAGCATGGGTTAGTTCGAAAGCATACTGTTACGAAAGGTATCCTGACTCCTTAAGGCTTGCGGTAAAATAACGAGTTGACATCACAGTTTACAAAAAATTTGCTTGTTTTACTGAAAAATGCATTTTCAAAAACTTCAAGACAGACATAAGCTTTGCATTCTTAAAATAACATTGTGTGCATATGATTATTTGTTCGAACATCAGAGAAATTTGCACGATGAATATCTTGTGAACAAAAATCTTCTCAACAAAAGAGTCACCTCAAGTGAAAAAAACAAGGGGGCACAACATGATCATTGTCCATCATCTGGGGCAGTCAAGTCAATATTCAGAGAATCTCTCAAATGCCAAACAGCCGGGGGCAAATCTCCGCCTGAGTCACTTGGGGCATTGGACATGAATTCCAGCGACGAATCTTGCACAATCAAAGATCTTCTGGTAGTATGGCAACACAATACTACTGACAGTGACAACCTCCCTACACTCTGAGAACGTGGACATAGTCGGAAAAAAATACTACGCATAATCAAAGACCCGCTAGGTTGACACACCTAGGCAAAAATAAGGGCTTCCCGGCGAACCAAAAGGGTTCGGGCAAAATAAGGGATGAAAATAAAAAATCTGTACACCCGGCAAGTCGAAAACCTGAAAAGGCGGCTTGGGAAAAAAAGGGTATCCCGGTGGACTGAAAACCCGAAAAGGCGGTCCAGGCAAAAGTTAGGGATCACAGCGTACGACTATGTCCCGTCATCTCGTCACTTGCCTACCAGAAGAAGATTTGTCAATCGGCAGTCATCAAGACCTCATAGGCCTTCTTCTCCCGCAGAAGCTGGGGCAATAAGAATTGTCCAAACTGTACAGCTGCTTTTCTCACAAGGTACCAAGGTAAGTTCAGCTGAATAATGTAACCGGGATACCTCCACTCCCTGCAGAGTCAAGCAAGATTCAGCAATACTCTCCCCAAGAAGAGTTGGTCTACCATCAGCCCTAAAAAGGCACAATATCCCCAGCAAGTCAGCAATGCTCTCCCCCGAGCAGAGATAGGCTACTGTCAGCCCTAAGGAAGGTGGGTATCCCCATAAGATCTCAACATTCCCCAGCGGAGTATAGATATTCCTCAGCAAGCATCCCCGACAGTCTTAATATAAGATTGTTCCCCGACGGAATACAGACACCCCAGTGGAACCATTCCCCAGTACAGTTCAAAAGTTTCTCCAGGAGAGTTGAATCGTCCTCCCTAGTAGATTCTGGAAGCTTATCCCCAGTAGATTCTGGAAGCTTATCCCCAGTAGAATCAGGAAGCTGGTCCCCTACAGAGTACATATATCTCTCCCCGACCATGTTCAAAGGTTATTCCCCACCAGGGTCTAACTGGGTTATCCTCAGCTAATTGCCACGGAAAGATCGTCCTCAGCGAAGTTCGTCCTATCCCCAGTGGAGTTCATCAAATTCCCCAACATAACTTATCAATGGGATCCCCAACGGAGTTCTCATTAAAGCCTCAGCGAAGCATCTCTTCTCCACAGAGTAATTCCCCACAGAGTAATCTCGTGAACAAGTTTATCCCCCAACAGAGTCATCTTCTCCTACCGGTTTATTCTTGCAAACATCATCCCCAGTGGGAACGAAGAACTCTGCTCTTCAAACATCAGCCCAGGATTTAACTTCCCGACATCTGTCAAGGATTTATTTTCCCAGGCGAAGATACACTCATCACATTGTCATACATCATGATACATGCATATACGCATCATATCATACAATCTCATTTATGTTGAGAACATCATTGCTCGATCCATGTCATGCATTGCATATGACTGACCTTTACCTTTCAGGAAGGATACAGTTAAATGATCAGCTATGTCAAAGTAGACAAATACAGTCAAAAGAGACCAATCCAGTCAAAGAAGACAAGTCCGGTTAAATTAATTCCTAAAGTCAAAGAAGACAACCCGTCATTATAGACACCCGTCAATATAGACACCCGTCATTATAGACACCCGTCATTATAGACACCCGTCATTATAGACACCCGTCATTATAGACACCCGTCAATATAGAGACCCGTCATTATAGACACCCGTCATTATAGACACCCGTCATTATAGACACCCGTCATTATAAACACCCGTCATTATAGACACCCGTCATTATAGACACCCGTCAATATAGAAACCCGTCATTATAGACACCCGTCAATATAGACACCCGTCAATATAGACACCCGTCATTATAGACACCCGTCATTATAGACACCCGTCATTATAGACACTCGTCATTATAGACACCCGTCGTTATAGACACCCGTCATTATAGACACCCGTCATTATAGACATCCGTCATTATAGACACCCTTCGTTATAGACACCCGTCGTTATAGACACCCATCGTGATAGACACCCGTCGTCATAGACACCCGTCGTTATAGGCACCCGTCGTTATAGACAGTCGTCGTTATAGACACCCGTCGTTATAGACACCCGTCGTTATAGACACCCGTCAATATAGACAACCCGTCGTTGAAGACAACTCGTCAATATAGACAACCTGTCATTGAAAACAACCCTTCCATAAAGACAAACCGTCCATGAAGACGACCCGTTAAAAAAGACAACTCGTCAAAGAAGACAAAACCTCCTATGGTTCAGTTAAATTGATCCCTAAAGATTTTTCTGAGATAACCTGTCAGTAGAGACAACACATCAACCTTTTGAAGTTCCGGATTTGATACCTGTATCTAGCCAGGGCATATCCGTGAGCGATTGATTGTAGATTCGATACTTGTATCTAACCAGGGCATATCTACATGAAGAGATTGAAGATCGACACCTGTAACAGGCCAGGAAATTATCTTTCTTTCTCAGGTACGCAAATTCTCGCTAAGGAATCTCTTACGCGATCGACACCTCCAGATGGCATCTATAAGCCCATCCTCCTATCCACCATCTTTCCAAATGGCATTTGTAAGCCCATTCCCGCCATCACATTGCTGATACTCCACTATGCGAGTGCAAATTTATGGGCACTCTAGTGTTCAATCATCTTCCACCTTCGGATCACGAAAGGCACGCAAGCCAATCTACATCCTCAGGTCTAAGAAGATTGAACAGGGGCAACTATTGTACCCCAAAATTTGCCCTCCCATATTCTTCAAGATTGATCAAGAAACATCTTTAATTGGTTCAAGATTTCTCAAGGGATTGCACAGTCAAATGCCTCCTAAGCCAGTCAAAATTAGGGTTTTGGTTCTTGCAAGGAATTTGAGGTTTTCAATGGTCCAATCAAGTCTCATAGGCTCATATACATTGTCAAGCATCTACATGCCAAGTCTCAAGACTCACAGCATCAAATTGCACAGTCAAAAGTCCCATTTGCTTCACAGTCAACTGCAGGGGCAAAATGGTTATTTTATAGTCAAAAGTCAGAATTTTTGGTCAACATCTTATTTTGAAGCCACAATCATCATTTGATCAATTCTTGATCATGATTCCTCAAGCATGGCTCAAAAATCATCAAAGATGCAAAAGTTGCTATTTTTGGACAGTTGAAAAGTCAACTGTAACTTGACCAAGGCATAACTTTCTCATGGTTCATCAGAAAAATCCCATCCAATGCTCATTTTGAAGGGGATGATATTTCCTACAACTTATCTTCACATTCCAAGTCCAAGAAATGCTCTCACAAAAAGTTATCAATTTCTACATTATAGGTCAATTTCAAAAGTCAACAAAAATGCAGTTTAAATCAAAGACCATAACTTGAGATTGGTAAATCAAAATGACATGGGACCAAAGGAATTGGTTAGAGGACTTCAAGACCTTTCCAAAATGTCTAAGAACATGTTCATATGATCAAAATTGAGCAAGATATGCATTGGAGAAGTTGGGAAATTTTTGTGAATTTGCAAAAGTCAACTTTGCTCAAAACACATCATTTTTGCTAATGGGCCTCAAATTCCTTCTTGAATCTTTGTCCAAGGCTTATGCACTACCCATTGGGATTATTTGAATTTATTTTCTTATTTTCTATTAGTTAATTGGATTTTTATTAATATTAATTCATTTAATTGATTTAAAATGTAGGAAATTCCAAGATATAATTTCTCAATCTTTTTGTGAAGCAAAAGTGGTCAACAAGAGCTGGAAAATTCCTGTATCAATTAAGGGGACAAAAATCTCCCAATTTGGTAAGGTTTTTCAATCAAAAAGATTGAAAAATATTTGATTGAAAATCAAATATTGAAAACTTTATTCCATGGATCTTTGACCAAGATTGTACCCTAATTCCATTCTACTACGTATATTGAAGCCAACCCTAATGCATACACGTGAGAGCTGCTGTCAAAAGCCAGAACCATATTCAAAAAAATCAAAGAAAACTTGAAATCTGTTTTCCAAATTCCAACATAATTCAAAGCCTTTTATTGTTTCCAATACATTGCTGGAGGTGTAAGGAACCTATTGCAATCAAATTCGCGTGCCAAAGCTCAAGAAAATGCTCTACACAGACCCACGGTTTGAACAATTTTTCCAAAATCATATACTTTGATTCATGCATATTTAACATCTCTTGTTGACTGTTCTGTGTTCCTAAGGACTGTACGAAGCTTTTGGTATAAGATAATTGCATTGAGATGCCCTGAAACAGAAACTGCCATTGAAGGATTCTAGGGTTTCCAAGCTTTCGACTTAGGGCTTTACAACACATGGAAAATTAGGCCTCAAGAGACCTATGGTTGAAACCGTTTGGACATGAAGAACACAATGGACATATCGCGCCATATTTATATATATATTGTACGCCTAATCGCTATTTTCTGTGGATGCAGGTTGTGGGGGTTAAAAACCCCCGCTATTTGATATGTTTTTATGCAGGCAATTGAAGAAGACGATGACGCGTTGGAATGCTATTGGTGGATTCAAAAAAATAACGCGCGCTTTCTCTTTCCAGCATAATTAATATGTTTCATATATTATATCCACTAGCTATTATGATATCAAATACAGGCACATGGTGTAGTGGTTGCTGCGTTGTCCAAGAACCATTGGGACCTGGGTTCGATTCCCAGGTCCCCCATATAATTGTTCCTATTTTTTCTTGTGTAATCCAATGCAGGCTTTCAGAAGGATTCTATCATGCATCCCACGCACCAGCTTGCCATGTGTCCACAATACCCAATCCAAAGGCCATAAGATGCTGGACACCATGCTTCAAGTCAAAGCACGCTCTGGGCAATTCTCCAAAGTCAACAAAGGCTTGAGTGTTATGGGTCTAAAATTTCCAGCAAAACCTCCATTTGGGTCCAACACCCCCCTGGTTTCTATTTCTTTTTTTTTATTTTCTTTCTTTTTATTTTCTTTCTTTTTATTTTCTTTTAATAATTATTATTACTATTAATTAATTAATTCATAAATTATTTTTTCACAATAAAATTCAGAAAATCAAAATGTAAGTATTTTTATATTATTTATTAATTTCACTTTAGTTTAATTATTTTGTAAATAAATGCAAATCAATTAATTTAGTCTTTTATTAATTAGGTTTAATTTTAATCTTTTTGCAATAAATAAAACAAACTTAGAATTAGGGTTTTTTCATTTGACTTTTAATTTCTTTTATTTTTATTTTCATTAAAAACATAAACATAAAAAATATTCTTTTTCTTTTAATTAATTAATTAATTAGTTATTAGGTTTAAATTTAATTAATTGCAAAAAAAGGACAAATTTCAATTCTTTTCTCAAAAAGGGTCAAAACCCTAAGGACGTCCCGATTCAATAATTTCGCGCGCATATTTTTAATTCATTATTTACTTGATTATATTGATGTAACTGTTTCCGAGGATGTAATAGTTAATTAGGTCTTTTACCGCTTTCTTTTAATTTCTCGCAATTTTTATTTTCCAAACGGGTTATGTTTTTGGCGATGTATAGACCCGCGCCTTGTAATAGCGTAGATTTACCTTTTCGCACTTTATTTCCCGCAAATTATTAAACTGTTAATTATGCATGACAAGATTGCCTGACAAATAAAATCAATCTGTAGCTCACAAATAACATGTACAAGATAATCTTAACTGAATTTAACACACATGCACATGCCACTCCTAGGGTACGCCTCACTGGTTGCCTCGACGTGGTCGTCAAGTATAGGGTGTTTTAGAGGTCGCCCTTCTGTCTAAAGATCCAGTTGCCTCGAAACGGTTGCCTCAGATAAAAAGGATCTAGGACATTAGGGTTACCGCTAAGGCGTCCTACTATTGCTTTGGTGACCACACATGTCCCTATAATCGAATTGACCCGAATAACTCCAACGACGGTGCTACCTACTTCTCAATAGTGGGATAGTACTGTCTAAAGGACTCTTACACAGCTTAATTCCTTAGAGTAGGTAGATTTCTCCTGGGTACTTGCTCTTTCAAAAAAAAACAAAAACAACTTTTCGCACCTCACAGTTTCAAAAAGTTTTCAAACAAAACACTTCATACACTCTTGAGGACTGATACAAGAGTTACCTAGAAGTTTTCAAAACGAAACTTTTTCAAAACCCACAAACACGAAAAGCAAACAATCTTTTGAAAACATAGTGAGCAAGTACCTAAGAGCCCGTGGATAACCACAGATAGAAAGGGTGCTAACACCTTCCCTTTCTATAAATCTACCTCCCAAACCGAGAGACATCTCGAAAAAGGAATTTTGCTGTGCTTTTGTCCTTTTCTTGTTGGAGAAAATAAAAGACGGTGGCGACTCTTGCTTACCGCGACATTTCGCGAACCAGCATTAAAAAACAATCAGTTCTATTTCCACCGATCACAGAACTGGCGACTCTGCTGGGGATTTTTATAAGTGAGGTGTAGCTTAGGATTAGACCACTCTTATGTTTTCAATTGTATGCCTTGTTTGATTTATATTTGTGGGCTTGCATCGGAGTTTCATAGATCCTAACCCGGATCTGGGGAATACCCTTTTAGGTAGCATAAGCTGTGAGGGACCTATCCGGCATAGACCGACACGGGTGAAGCAGTGGCTACGTTGGTGTGACACCTTGGTCTGTACCGATATCCCTTGTGTTGCAACGAGGAGAATATGGGTCTTCTAAGGAGTCATTAAGCACCAACCGACCTTAGAACCCTAAATTGACCCAACTTGGCCATAGAACAGTAGCAGTATGCTACACTCATTGAGGCTAAACTCTCGTGATGGTTCTGGCCACAAGAAAATATTGCGATGCTGGAGTTATGACCAATTGAGGGTAGTCAGTGATATTGAGATCCTCTAGAACCTGGTTACTATTTTCTAGGACAGGTCTTAACCAACCAAACTGAAAGAGGGTAGTACCTAAACTTCATGCTGGCCTAAACTCTAAGGGCTTTCTTATGTGACTTGTGTGCCTTCAAACTTGAATGACTTGTACATACTTGTTATCTAACAACATGGGTTCCTTGCAGGTTTTGTTTACAGTCTGTAATCTGGGCTTATAACAGGGTTTACTTACATCACTCCATGGATAGCATAACATCATACCATCATACCATTGCATACATCCTACATAAGGACTAATCCATTTCAAGGATCTCAAGGGTTTGTGATGCAGGTCATGACGAATCAAAATGTCTAGCAAGGGGCAAAAGGGGATTTATTTTCCTCTAACCAAGGTTGTCCAGAAATCCAAGCACGATAACTTGAGTCAGGGGCTATGACCCACTGGATATGGTGAGCTTTGACTCTTGAAGAAGGACTCTCAGCAACATGAAGTTCCTTCAATCAAGCTACCGGATTCAAATTCTAACTAGTTTCTCTGTTTACCCCGCGAGATCCTTGAAAACATTGCATGCATACATACATATCATTGCATTACAGGTACCCTTGGTACATGTCACTTATCTTCTTCGCTGTTTATTTCAGCAATCAGCATGAATCCTGCACCATCCACTAAACAAGCTATCCAGGCCCTCCAGGCCCAGAATGCCCAGTTCCAGGAGTTGGTTATGAGCCTAGCCCAGGGTCAACAGGACTTGAAAACTTTGATTCTGAAAGAGAGGAAGAAGAAGAAGAAGAAGATGACTGTTTTGTTCAACCCTGGACGCAGATCTGGGAATACACTGAAGAATGAGGTTGAGCTGACTACTTCATCTGTGGGCAAAGGCAGTCCCCAAGGGAGAAGGGTTCCTAGTCCCGTGGTCTCCGACAACGAGACGGATTTTAATGATGAACAGTACCCTCCTGCTGAGGATAAGTACAAACAGCTCGAAGACCGGATAAGTACAAACAGCTCGAAGATTGGTTGAGGTGGCTGACCATGTACTCCTCCTCCCCTTGAATTGTCACAATCTTGCCTCTAACCGGGTACTTCAACTTCTGGTGGAGCGTTGAGGTTACGGCTCCAACGTTGTGGATCCATGGACGACCCAACAAACAAGAATAGGATGGCCGAATGTCCATCACGTAGAATGTAGAATTGAAGACCTGAGAACCAACTTTAATTGGAATATCAACCTCACCATGAACCATCCTTTTAGACCCATCAAAGGCCCGGACAACAATGTTACTTGGCTTCAGCTCCAACCCTTTGTAATCCAACCTGTCTAGCGCTTTCTTGGGCAAGACGTTCGATGAGGAACCAGTGTCAACCAACACATGTGCAAGAGTAGTGCCCCTGCATTCAATGGAGACATGCAGGGCATCGTTATGGTTCTTACCTTTAGCAGTCAGATCAGCATCAGAGAAACCTAAACCATTATCAGCAGTTAAATTGGCCACACAATCGGTAAACTGATCAGCTGATGTCTCTTGTGGCACGTGGGCCGTCTTCAGGAAGGTAATCAGAGCCTTGGCATGGGCCTCTGAACACAACAACAGTGATAACATAGAAATATTGGATGGGGTTTGCCCCAGTTGCTCAACTACGTTATAATCACTCTTCTTAATAATCTTCAGAATCTCTTCCATCTCCTGTTTGGAAGCTTCAACAGTGATGGTCTTCGGTGCCTCCGTCTGGGCAGGCACATCAGTGGCGATCTCTTTGCCCCGAGCGTCAGATGACTCGGCGCCAGGGGTAAGGATAGGAACTTGATCAGGAACGGCAGTAGGTACACTTGCAGGCGTAATGACAACAGGTCTTCGGACAGTTGGTGGAGCAATATCAGGTGAGAAAAGTCTACCACTGCGGGTGACTTTAGCAGGCTCAATAATGTTGCTGACGCGGGTATCAGCATCCAACTCTTGCTTAACTCCAAGAACATAAACATCTGCCCCATAGTGCCAAGGGACATCTTTGTCAGATGTATAGGGGATGGGCCCCGAAACAGTGATGATTATAAGTGCGATCTTTGGAACAGATGTAATTCTAACAGGCGTCCTCGAGGGAGCCTTGGAAGAATTGTCGAAAATGGTAATGATGGCAACTTCTTCAGAATGAACGGATGGAACAACAGTCTTCTCAAATAGAATCTCTTTACTATCCATCAGGTTTTGGATACCTGACTTCAGGAATGGGCAACCAGTAGGTAAAACAGAACACATATGGCAACCTTCGCCACAACCCGGAAATAAACCGACTAGCAATAGGTTCTTCTTGACAGTCATCAGAGGGGTAACAATATCATCCACAGACACTACAAAAAAGTCTTCCTCTACAACATTTACTCCATGTTTGGGCATGGGAGCAGTCACAACATTAGGCCTCTCGTGCGCCTCGAACTCAATCTCCTTTGCATCAATTAAGTCTTGCACCTTGTTCTTCAAAACCCAACAATCGTCCGTATTATGCCCCGGGCTCTCAGAGTGAAAAGCACAGTGGGCATTAGGGTTATACCTCGGTGATGTGGTATTTGGACTTTTCGGAGCTTCCTTTAGAATTACCAGATTTGTCTTCAGCAACTGGGGCAGAATCTGAGATAAAGTCATGCTGAGACGAGTAAATTGCCTTCGAGGTATCTCGTCCTTCTGTTGATTGTTGTGCTGAGGGGCACCAGCAGGTTTTGAAATAACAACCGCATTAACAACTTGGCGGTTTTCAGGTCTATTTTGTCTTCTCGAACTGTAGATAGCACTGGACTCTTTCTTAAACGACTTCTTCTCAGTGCTAGATGAGGCACCTTTCTGTATCTTTCCAGCCTTAATACCAGCTTCAATCCTTTCGCCAGTCAAAATAAGATCTGTAAACCCAGCAGAAGAGCTTGCAATCAGATGGTTAAAGAACGGGCCTGACAGGGTCCCCAAAAACATGTCAACAAGCTCACGATCAGCCAAAGGTGGTTGCACCCTTCCGACAAGGTCTCTCCACTTTTGAGCATACTCTTTAAATCCTTCACCCGCTCCTATTGACATACCCTGGAGTTGGGTACGCGTAGGAGCGAGGTCAGAGTTATACTGATACTGCCTATAGAATGTGGTAGCCAAATCTTCCCAGCTACGGATACTGGCTCCGTCCAACTGATAGAACCACTCAAGCTGAGTCCCTGAGAGACTGTCTTGAAAGAAATGGATCCATGAGTTCTTATCAGCAGTGTAAGGCTGGATCTTCCTCACATATGACTGGAGGTGCAGCTTTGGACAGGAAGCTCCGTCATACTTGGCAAAGGCAGGTGCCTTGAATTTATGGGGAATCACCACCCCAGATGATAGACCCAGATCTCCGAAGTCCAGACCGGGCACCTTCTGTATTTCCATAGCGCTCAAACGGTCTTCCAGCTGTTTGTACTTATCCTCAGCAGGAGGATACTGTTCTTCATCATAGTCTGTCTTGTTGTCGGAGACCATAGGGCTAGGAGCCCTCCTTTCTTGTGGACTATCTTTCCCTCCAGATGGGGTGGTCAGATCAACTTCATTTTGCAGCCCGTTTCCAAACCTGCGTACAGTGTTGAACAGGATGGTCCTCTTTTTCTTCTTCTTCTTATTCTTTTCCAACGAAACTTTGAGGTCCTCCTGACCCTTTGCCAGGGTCATGAGGAGTTGCTGAAACTGTGAATTTTGTGCCTGCAGATCCTTTACCGTTTGCTCCAAATCCATCGTGCTGAAAGAAACAGCAGAAAGATAAGGAAACCTGGCGTGAAGACCTGTTTATGCATATGATGAATGGTGTGCTATTCATGTAATGCATTCAAGGGTTCAAAAATTCAAATTTGTTGCAGACAAAAAGAACACACGTCATATTAAGAAGAAATTTGTTAGTACATAAGTGCCCCATGGGCGAAATATTACAAAATTCTTAATGTAAAAAGACATTGCGCATCCTTTTTGGAGCGATGTAAGTGTTGAGGTTCTCCTCCTCGTGAAGTCGGCGGGTAAGCTCCAAAACCTTCTTCTCACTGGCATAGAAGCTGGCTTCAAAAGTATCCCGTTCTTCCTTGAGTTGGATCCAACTCTTTTGCATTTCTTCCCATGATGTTGGCATGTCAGGATGTAGGATGGCGTATGGAACCTCTCCTTCCATAATAGGCTCTTTGATCAAGGGGAGAATGTGAGGACATGGCATCATAAGATTCTGGGAGCGGGTTCGTACCCACTTGAGGTAAGGCTCAAGGGGGATGGAATTCTTGTGCCCCAGCGTCTTACTATCCACCTTGTTAGGCATCCTCCAAGCTCTGATGAACCTTTGACGAAGTCCTTGCACATCATTGTTGAAGTCAAAAACTAGGTCAGGAATCATCATGTCATGAGGGCCATCCCTCCGAGCATGTCCAAATTGTCTCAAAGCTAGACAAGGGTTGTAGGTAATGCCTCCCCTAATTCCAAGTAATGGAACATTAGGAAATTCTCCACAACGATCAATGATGGTGACATTTTCTCTGGACCGAGAACACCAATGTACATCAGAATATATGAGGGTCATCAATCGTTGTGACCACCTTAAACCCTGCTCATTCTTCAAAACTGATTGTGGAAGGTGAGAAATAAACCACCTTGCTAAGAGAGGAGTACAGCACATGAGAACACCTCTTTTCCTCATTGTTCGTGTGTAAAATGAGTGGAGGATGTCCCCAAGCAATGTAGGTATGGGATTCCTGGATATGAAAATCTTGACAACATTCACATCTATAAGTTGATCAGGATTTGGGAACAAAACCAACCCATAGATAAGGAGTGCCACAATCTCTTCAAAGGCTTGTAGATCAAGAGAATTCCAGCATTCTCGTGCCTTCTCAAATAGAAACTTTGCCAAGAATCCCTTGACACCACTTCTGGTTTCCCAATGCCCCTTGATGTCGGATGGTTGCAAGCGTAATGCTTGAGCAACATCTTCAGGTTTTGGTTCCTTTTCCGTACCGTTGTAGGGTAGTTGACTAAGAATAGGAATTCTCAGGAGTTGAGAAAATTCCTCCAAAGTAGGCACCAATTGATAATCAGGGAATGTGAAACAGTGGTGTAGGGGGTCAAAGAACTGGAAGAGAACTTTCATCATGTCTTCTTCAATGTTGGTGTTGACCAAGCTGAGGAGTCTACCATGTCCTTCACTGAAGAGAGAATTCTCGGGAATCCTGGATGTAAGCTCCTTGAGTTGAGGAGGGATCCTTACAAGGTTAACTTGAATTGTTTTCCTGCGGAGAGACTCCATGTCCTGCAAAACAAGAACAAAGATGAAAATCTAAACCCTTGAAATGGTTAGCGGATGCATATGATGCTTTATGATGTTCATGATGTATGCACAAACACATGTACAAGAAAGTCACACAAAAACCCTAGTTTTAGGCTTGCATGAGGTTTCATAGGTAAGTACCCTCTTGAGTTTAGTTGGCTCAAAACCTGTCCTATAAATAGTAACCGGGTTCTAAGGAGCTCAATATCATTGGATTGTTTTCTATGTTCATCGTTTTGGTTTAGCCACTTAACTAGCGACCAAAATATTCCAAGAAAACAATCCTCAATGAATGTAGTATCGAGTATCTACCAACTTCGGACTGCACCAAAGTCGGTCATCTCACTACCCCTAAAAAAGGCCAAGATGGTCAAGTAAGGTTCTAGTTCATTAGTGCTTAGTGACATCACTCAGCGGCCCTATATTCTCTTTGATTGACTCAAAGGCTACCGGTACTCACAAATATGTCGCACTAATATAGCTATTGCTTCAACCCTGTCGGTATACCCTGCACAGTTTCCACAATGTATTGCTATCTATGAATGTTTCCCAAATCCGGGTGGAGGATTTCAAACCCAAACAATAGAACCAAGTGTAAAGCAAACAAAGCAATCAAGGTAAGCAAGTAAAGATGATCTAATCCTAAGGTACACCCCGCATCTTCGACTCCCCAGCAAAGTCGCCAGTTCTGTGATCGGTGGGAATGAGAACTGACTATTTTAGAATGCTGGTTCGCATTTGCGTTCGTTTTTGCAAAATGTCACGGTAAGCAAGAGTCGCCACCGTCTTTTATTTTATCCAACAAGGAAAGGACAAAAGCACAGAAAAATTCCTTTTCGAGATGTTTCTCGGGTTCGGGAGGTAGATTATAGAAAGGGAAGGTGTTAGCACCCTTTCTATTCGTGGTTATCCACGGGCTCTTAGGTACTTACTCACTATGTTTTCAAAAGTTTGCTTTTCTTTGTGTTTGTGGGTTTTGAAAAGAGTTTTGTTTTTGAAGAGAGTGTAAGTGCGAAAAGTTTTGTTTTTTTTTAAAAGGAGCAAGTACTTAAGAACATCTACCTACTCAAAAAGGAACTAAACTGTGCAAATATCCTTTAGACAATGCTATCCCACTATTGATGAGTAGGTAGCATCGTCGTTGGAGTTTTCAGGTCAATTCGATTTAAGAGACGTGTGGTCACTAAAGCAATGTTAGGACGCCTTAGTGGTAACTCTAATGTCTTAGATCATTTTATCCGAGGCAACCGTTTCGAGGCAACTTATGATCTTTGGACAAGAGGGCTACCTCCAAAACATCCTATACTCAATGACCACGTTCGAGGAAACCAAGTGAGGTGTACCCTAAGAGTGGCATGTGCGAGTGTATTGTTTTTCAGTTACATTATCTTTGTATATTTAGATGTTCTACCGTTTATTTTTAGATCTTGTCATGCAATCCTAGTTAGCATACATCTAAACAGTTAATATGTGTATAGGAATTTAAAGTGCGGGAATTGTAAATCCTACGCTATTACAAGGCTTCGGGGAGGGGGATTATTTACATGTCCAAAATTGGGGGAATAAAGCAGTAAAGTGTAAAAGTCTTAGTTAAGCTATCACAAACCAGTAGGCAGTTACAATAAAATAAATGGGCGCGAATCTGAAAATAACCTCTAAAAATCCTAAGAATAAAATCTTTTTGTTGTTTTATTTTATTTTTAGTTTTGAGAAAATGTTAAGATAATTAAATGATTAATTAACAAAGTTAATTTAATAGAAAAACTAGCCTAATGTTTTTGTGGTTTTTTTCTTTTTAATTGATTTTATGTTGATTAAAAAAAAGAAATAAAATAGTCAAAACAAAGATGAAATCGAAGGAACAGGCAGTAAATCAAGAAAGGTATAATTCTGGAGGCCTGGATCGAAAGAGGTGTGGGCTGTCTTTCGATCCAGTGAAGAGGCTTGATCGAAGGTGCATGAGGGGCTGCACTTTGAGGGTGTTCGATCTGGATATGTCATCCTTCGATCTGGGAACCCTGGATCCAGTTCGAAGCTAAGCTGCTAAGCTTCGAAGCTCTGAACAAGATTCTGAGAAGATATTTCCTGCAAAATGAGACAAATGTTAAAGATCCAGGGGGGACTTTACCCCCCTGATTCGAATCTCCTCCCAATTCGAGTCCTTCCTCAATTTGAATCTGCTGAATCTGGGCCTGGGTTTATTTTATCCTGAGATTCGAAGGAGAAACTTAGATCATGCCCCAGCAATGGCAGGATCTCATCTTTGCGCTTCAGCTTACATGCAACATAATCAGTAATAACAAGAATACATATGCAATGTGTATTTAAATGTCATGAAGGTGCAATTTTGGTTTTGCAAACCCTTACCAATTAAAGATGTATGATCTGTGGCTCTGGGTGTGGAGATGATCGCTGAATGGCTGCTTTGGCTTGGATTACTTATGAAAATGCTGATAACCTTTGGTGGGTTTGTGGGCAACGTATCTCCAAATCCTCCCTGTTTCTCTTCCTCCTTTTTCCGTTTCCTTTTGTAATATGTCACTGGCCTCGTATTTATAGGAGTGTGGGGGTGCACGAAAATGGCAAGGGACAGCCATTTAACCAGGCCTTTAAAGCCATGAGACAAGAATCAGACATATTAAAAGATTTCCTTTTTTGAAATATTCATGTCTCTTTGGAATCTTGAATGAACCTGGACACCTTTGATTTTCGAATGCCTCCAGGCCATGCTCTTCGATTGGTCTCGAGTTACCTCCTTCGAATGGACTTCTTATGTACCCTTCGAATGGGCCTTCTGAATGCTTCTTCAAATGGACCTTTTGAATGTTCTTCGAATTGACCCTTTGAATGCTTCTTCAAATGGACCTTTATATGTTCTTCGAATGAGTCATTTACATGTTCTTCGAATGAGCCTCTTACCTGGTGTGCTGGCAAGTTGAGGGGCCTTTTCCTTTGTGAATCGAAACAAACTTGTAGGAGATTCTTGCCTCGTGAGTCGAAGGTAAGCCTGAAGTAGTTAACGCGTAGTCGAAGCATTGTGAAATTGACTTGATCGAGGGGGGGGGGGGGGGGTCCAGCGCTTAATCAAAGACTTGCAGACCAAAGCTTGATCGAAGGGTTCCAAACACCTAATCTAAGCTTACTAATCAAAGCCTGATCGAAGAGTGCCAAATGCCCAATCGAAGACTGGTGAGTCAAGCCTGTATCGAAGGATTTTGGATGCCCAATCGAAGACTTTTTCCCAGATGCCAATCGAAAGACACTTTGTTCATCTTTAAAAAACTTTTTTTTTCGTTAGGCAAGTGTTTGTGACCAACCATGTAAGGGAAGACCTTTGAAAACATGAGAGGGAAAATTTTGGGGTACAACAGAGTGGGACACCAATTGATCCTGCTTGGCTCCAAGGAAGACATCAAGCTGCTCCAGACGTTGTTCTTTAGGAACCATTGAAGAGGAAAGCAGTTGAAGGACCACCTGCTAGACCTCAGAAGAAAATGAAATCAGGTAAACCTGCTGAAACTATTACTGTTTATGATTCTGTTAATATATCTACATCCGCTGAACCCCAAACCTTAGGTGACATAGATGTTGATATAGACCTGACCATACCCTCTAACCCTCTTGCTGAAAACCCTCAAAGAGATCAAGTTTTATCAGACTTGAGTGATTTTGACTCTGATGAATTCTCTGAAACCCAAACAGAACCATCCCAATTAGAACCATCTCACACAGAACCTTCTGAACCACATATCTCTCAAACCATTCCTGCTAAACACTTTTCAAGACCTCCTCCCAGACCTTTATCACCCAGACCTACTGGATGGTATGATGCTGGCTCTTGGAGAATACCAGGAATCAACGTTCCTTTAGCCACACAAAATCCACCATTCACCCTACCTTCTGAAAACATCTTTGCCATGAACAGACCACAACCTCAGAACCCTACCCCCACTGCTGACAACACAATCATAATTTCACTTGATGTCACACCACCCACTTCTCCACAACTTCCAACACCTGACTCACCAATGCTTTCACCTCCTCACATTCCAGAACACCAAACTCATGAACCATCAGAAACAATTGAACCTTCTGAAACTCATGCACCATCTGAACCTCATGATCAATCAGCAACACCTGACCTTTTTGAACATCCTGACCATTCAGTAAATCTTGAACAAACAGAAAATCCTGAACCAGCTGACTTTCTGAGAACTGTAGTTGATTTTGAATCTCTACAATTTCTGAAAAATAAAACTTTCAAAAAGGTTGTCCCAAAACCTGTTCATCCAGATGTAAATATATTTTTTCAGAATTTTTTAACAGAAGTTCAAGCTTGGTTGAACCTGCTGAAGGAAGACCGCACCAGAAGTGTGAACCCAGCTGCAACAGATCTTCTGTGGGAAACTTTCAGAAGAACCTTAGATGCTGAGTCACTGAAGCTGCGGGACTTATGTCACTCTCAGGTGCTTGACAACTTCTCCAAACATCTGCATGCATTCAAGTCAGAAGCTGCTGATATTTGGAATAAGAAGTCTTCTCTGATGATTGCTGATGCTCCAACTGATCAAATGGACATATCAGAAGATGCCTCTGACAATTCAAATCCTCTGACTATTGTTCTATTTAATCAACCTTCTGCTAAAGCAGCACCTGAACCTGTGCCAACTCTTGTGATAGATCTGGGCACTCTGCTTTCTACTTTTGTTCGTTCTGACTCAACGGTTTCTGCTCCAAAGGTTGTATCTGCTGAAGCTTCTTCATCCTCTGCTCCTACTTCACTTATCATGGATACTCTGAACGAGCTTAAGAGGGAAAATGAAGTCATTCATGAGCACTTGGATAAGCAAGATCAGACAAACCAAGAAATCAGAAGTTGGATGATGAAACAAGAGGAATATGCATCTGAGATCAAGAATCTTCTTATGGCCCTTGTTACTAAGAAAACTTAGTGCCATTCTGTTTCTTGTCTTTTGTTTGTTATTTTGTACCTTTGGATATTTTTTGTTATTTTATTAAAACTTTTACGCTCTTCAACTTTTTTTTTACATATTTTTTTATTATGCCAAAAAGGGGGAGAAAATGAGTATTTTAATCTAATCTCTGATTAACAGTTATGGAACTAAGTCTCAGAGATTCTAACAAAATACAAGATTTCTTTCTATGTGCAAAAGAATTTTGCAGGTATCATTTAAACTCTGGAAGTTTAATTCAGCTGAACATTATCTTCAAAAGTCGTGCTGAAGAAATCCAAGAAGAAAATTTCAAAGCTCTGATAAATATTCTTAGGAAGTTTTTCTTATAGAAATATTTATTTCAGGGGGAGATTCTTATCTCTTATTCAATTTTATTTCTATATCTAAATATTTTTTTGTCATCATCAAAAAGGGGGAGATTGTTAGAACAAGATTAGTTCTGATCATATCTCAGAGTTTTGATGATAACAATAAATTATATTTTATATAATTGATACTCTGATGAACGTATTTAACTATTTTAGATAATGTTCTGACAGAAGCATTTTGATATACTGAGTTAAAAATAAATGAAGAAGTTCTTTGATGAAAGAATTATTTGTTTTAGCGCAACTGCTGATGCTGACTCTGGTAAGATGATTATTTAAATGCATCTTCTAACGCTTAGCAGGATTCCTTGTTCAGAAGTACCTTGAAAGCAAGTGTTGTTCAAAAGTTATTTGAAAGCAAGCGCTGATCAAAAGTACTTAGCAAGCAAAGTGTTGTTTAGAAGATATGCAAGCATGTTCTGAATTCAAGACGTGAAGCAAGTTCTGAAAGAATGTAAAAGCTAACAAGTCTTATCAAGCTTCAGGAAACATGTTCTTACAAGTTCCGTTTGCTCATTTAATGCAAAGAAGGCTGCATGCACTCAAGTGTCTACGCTAGTTCATTGGAAAATGGAATAGTGCAAGGAAACACGTAAGCATTTAATGCTCTCCACTTTTGAAGGCAACAACAGTCATTTTGTTCTTACTATATATAGAAGGACATTTATTGCAAGCCAACTACTAATCAATTTCAAAAGAAACAAGAACTACGTGAAAAATTCTGGGCTCACAAATTCATTATTCATACACTTTGTGCAATATTATTCTTAGTGAAAAATCACAGTTGTGATATAGCTTTATTAGAAGCAAACTTTATTTCACTATGTAAAGAATTAACACTTGTAATTGTTCCTTGAGAGACCAAGTTTGGTCAGATTTATCAAGTAGACTAGGACTAGTTTAAGTCTTAGTAGTGTTAGTCACTTATAAGATTACTTGTGCATTGTTAGTCACAACAGTTGTTGTGTGTTTGTAATCAGTTGATTATAGTGAATTAAGTCCTTGTTAAGAAAGGCGAAATCACCTTGACGGGTGAACTGGAGTAGTTTGAGTTCAAACGAACCAGGATAAAAATAACCTTGTCTTTCCATTATTATTGAGCCTTTAAGAAAAAGAAAAAGAGAAACTTATTCAACCCCCTCCCCCCCCCCCCTTGTAAGTGTTTTCTCACCCTTCATCTTTCTTTGTTCCTGAAACTTCTCTTCACTTTGTTCCAGGGCGGTCTTCATTTTCTGTGTCTTTGCTTGAAGAGTCATATTCTCTGATTCCAGTTTCTTCACCCGACCTGAGGAGCTCTCCCCTTCACCCACGAGGACCATGACCATCTTCGCCATCTTCATCACCCCGACCATGCTGGAAGCCAGGTGCTTCCTTCTACCCTCGCTATTGAGTCGCCTTATGATATCAGACTACAGTTAGAGGGAAGCCCTCAAAGAAATCCTTCTCGATGAAACAAGGTGGGAGGCTGAAGGCTCGAGCAATAGGCCCTTTGGTCACATCAGCAGTCCCATCCATCGGGCGACTTCTTTTCCTACCCAACACAGTAGCTTGTTGGTCGGCCATGCGGGTCCCCGACGACCCACTAGATCCTTCCTTGGCCAGATCGGAAACCGACCCCATGCACGTAGGCTGGTTCGGCTTCACCAACCTCTTGTGGCTTTTCTTATCTTGGGTCAGCTTCAACAACCTCTCGCGATGTTCCTCCATGTTGCCTGTAAAACAAAACAAAAATCCTCGGGTCAGCCGCGGGAAAACAAACTAAAAAAGCAAGTAAGAATATAAGAACCAAGCAAGTAAAGACCTAAAAGTTCCACGGCATATCCATAAGATCGACACTCGACCAACGCCTTGGTATTGATCGGGCGCGCCTCGAATGTTGTCTCACTGTCTTCATCAAGGATGTTATGCCCTTCCCTCGTAACCCACCAGGAAGGGAAGAAATCATCGACAGATCGATTGAGGACGCCATATGTCTCTTTGTCGTTGGTGCTCATACCGCCGACAGAAGTGTGGTAATGGGAAGGACAATGGTCATAAAGGGCCGAGCACCAGTGGATGGGAAACTTCGATATTCTCCCGATCTCCGGATTACCCTCATCGTCATAGCATGATTCTCCATCCTCATCCACGACGGAAGCCGAGTCGAACAGAGCATCCAAAGCTGTTTGGGTAGAAGGTTGCAAAACATACCATTTGTCCTTAAAGTTGCAGACAGAATCCATATACACGACCTCTTCGACTATTTCAGGGATACCCAACTGTGTTTCCCTCCCCGGGATTGCCGTTGCAGGTGAAAAACCATAAAGAACAAGATAATGGTCGCCCCGATCCTCAGGAACCGGCATGTAAGTTCGAACGCCTGAATAAAGGCGATATCATTAGGATGAAGCTGAGAAGGTGCCAAGTTCAAGTGATTGAACACCCCAATTTGGAAGTCATTGAAGGGAAGTCGAAGTCCCAGGTCTTTGAACATGACCTCATACATAGGGAAGGCATCTTGGGTGAACTCCGAGCATATGAGAGCATCTTGCGTCGGCCTCAAGACTTTGAAATTTCTTTGAAAACCTTCCTGCCCGCCACCATACTCGACGACTGTATAGGCTTACCTCCTGGTATGACTATTGATCAAGGTTGTTCCTCGGGGTTCTGCACCAACCCAATCCAAAGTAGGATCGTCGACTGTGTCGACCAAATTGATGGCCTCCTTGGCTACACTGGTCCCCTCGGTGTCCATATGCTCTGACGATTCGGGATTGTCGGCTATTTACATGCAAAGCAGAGGAAACCAGTGAATTCGACAGCAAATCCAAATCCATCTTTCCACGACGCAGATGAAGAGGCTAAGCAACGCCCAAACGAAGTCGACAATCATTCATGCAGAAAGGGGGAATACACATCTCTCGACCGATCCATGAATATCTTGCCAGTCTTATAAGATCGCACAACGATCGCAAGAACAACATTTTTTGCAGATACATCGGGCATGGGAAGAGTGCGGTAGACAGATCATAAATTTGCCGACCAAACTCATGAATTTGTCAACCAAACTCATGAATTTATCGGGGATCACAATAATTTTATATGAAAAACCCATGAGTTTCGCGGGGATATAGGGAGAACACGGGGAAGATACATCTAAGTCTCGAAGAGAAGATGAATCCCCCAGGCATAATCACGAATTATACGCCTAAACCCATGGATTCCCCAGGCAAACCCACCACTCGCTAAGTCCCACTACCAAAACATCATAAAAAACAATCTACGTATAGAGTATCACAGAAGAAATACTTACTTGGAGAAGAATAGAGGAGGAACGACAGTGGTAGATAAGGAATTCACGGCAGACTGTGCAACTTCTTTAGTGGTTACGGAGAACGGCACGGCGTAGGAAGCAAAGAGAGTGGAAAGCAAAAAAATATGAAAGGGAATAATGGGCCTTGAAGCGCTATTTATAGGGCTGACGCGGAAGCTCATAATCCTCCTTTCTCCTCGACACCTATGTGTGTAGTCAATGATGACCCCTATTTCCTAGGTCATCATTGTTATCCCAAAGGCCACACCACGTGTATGACAAGTGCGCTATATCCTCCCCGCGAGTCGAGAAACAATTAGAACGACTCCACCGTGAACCCTCTCCGAACTCTGCTCGGGTAAATGATGCACCAACGACATTCTCCACCAAAGCTCTGTATCGAGCAGCTCACCTCGCAAAATGTAACGCCCGTAATTTAATTAATTATTTAATTAAATTATTTTTGGAATATTTGTGAAGATGTGTTATAATTAAATTGCTTTTATTTTATTAAGTGGAGAAATAATATTAGAGATATAATATTATGTGGTGAAATAATATTAGAAGTGTAATATTATTTAATGTGGGCTTATTTTGGGAGAATAGAAGTAATAAGGGTGTGTGTTGGTTTTAAGCCTAATAAGGAGATAATAGAATAATAGGGTTATTTTATAATTTGTTGTTAGAATAGAAAGAAAGAAGCAGTAAAAAGAAATAAGGATTTGGAAGAAAGCGTGAAACTGCTAGAGAAAGTGGAAAACGACAAGAACGAGAATCCAACCGGAAATTATAGAGCAACCTTCAATCCAAGGTAAGGGCGGGGTTCTGACTCTATAATTGGGTTTATGATGATTGATATGTGGGGTTAGTAGTGATTGTTGTCTTGTTCTTGAATTGAGAATATACGATTGATGTATGATGAAAATTGATGAATTTTGATGAATATTGATGTCTTGATGTTGTTAAAACACTGTAGAATTATAAGGTAATTATGGGTGATGAATTATCATGATTAGATTAAGTTCTAAGGCTTTAGTTATGAAAACGCAGAAAGTTGCAGAGAAGGAAAAACGCAGAATTATTGCAGTGATGAAAAACACAGAATTACGCTAGAATGATACCAGGTGTTGCTGTATTAGAATTAATGAATTAATTTGGAGAATAGAATTGTCATACTGTTCTTAGTTAGATTGATAACAGGCAAAGAATTAGAACAATAGGATTAATAGAAAGTAATACTTCTGAAGTTAGAAGGATGTTGATAGAAGTTGCGTCAGATTAGTGCAAGGTAGAAGTCCTGATGTTATACGTATGTTAGTTAGAAGTTGCATTGCACTATTAGAGAATAGAGGTTCTGATAGTAGAAGTTGTATTAGTCAGAAGGTGTGGTTAGTAAAAAGTTGTATTAATCAGAAGATGTGGTTAGTCAGAAGCTGTATTAATCAGAAGATGTGGTTAGTCATAAGTTGTATTAGTCAAAAGATGTGGATAGTTAGAAGTTGTATTAATTAGAAGATGTGGTTAGTCAGAAGTTGTATTAGTCAGAAGATGTGGTTAGTCAAAAGTTGTATTAATCAGAAGATGTGGTTAGTCTGAAGTTGTATTAGTCAGAAGATGGGGTTAGTCAGAAGTTGCATTAGTCAGAAGATTGTGTCGGCCAGAAGTTGCGTTATTAGAAGTTGTAGTATTAGAAGTTGGATTGGTTAGAAGATGTGTTGTAAGAAGTGTTCTGGTCAGAAGTTGCGTTTGATGTTAAGTTGGTTTTGTATAGAACGGTGAATTTTAGATGCTTAGTAGCTGTTGTTTGAGCTATAACAATAGGATGGTGTCAGTCTTGACGTTAGAGTTACAGAATGGCAGTATTGATTTAATGTGGAATTAAAATACTGTTGAGTTGTTAATGATAAATTATTAATAATATTGTGTTGATGATTGTTGTATCCCAAAATTTTCCCTCCCATTTTTCTCAAAAACATTTCAAGAAGGATCCTCAAGTTGCTCAAGGAAGTCCAAGGGTTGACCAGACAAGCTCTCTCCTAGAGGCAGTCTACCTCAAATTAGGGTTTCATGTTGCATCAAGATACTTGATTCCAAGGGATACCAAATGCTCACCAATGTCCTAATATTTTCTCAAGATCATCCATGTCAAATTTCAAGCCTTGCAGAGAAAGTTTGCTCAGTCAATTGCTCAAAGGGCTGAAAATCGATTGTGCTAGGGCAAAAGTCAACTGTGGCCCACATACAGTCAAACTTCAAGATTTTTGGTCAACATCCTTATTTTGAAGTATATTTCATCATTTGATCAAGGATTGATCATGATTCATCAAGGATTGCTCATAATTCATCAAGAACCAAAAGTTGTTAAATTAGGGTTTTGTAGGAAAAGTCAACTCAACTTTGACCAAGCATAACTTTCTCATACTTTATGAGAAATAACCCATCCAAATCTCATTTTGAAGAGGATGAAATTCTATACAATCCATCTTCAGCTCCTAAGTTCAAAATATGCACTCACAATAAGTTATGAATTTTGACATTATAAGTCATTTTGAAAAGTCAACAAAAACACTTTTTTTGTCAAAGCTTCATACATGAACATGGAATACCAAATTGAAATTATACCAAAAAGGTTGCTTATAGGAAATCTAAAGATTTATAAAAAGTCCAAGAACACCTCCAAAGAGTCAAAATTGAGGAAGTTATGCATTGGTGAAGTTGACCCTTTTTGCAAAATTGTCAAAAGTCAACTATGCCTAAAATTGCAAAATTTGCTAAATCGGCCTAACTTTTTGCACTTGTCTTGAGTTGATAGCATGGTCCACGAGCCCTAGATCTTGCCACTTGTCTTTATCTTGTTTTTATTATTTATTTTGGTTTTTATTTGAATTAAATCAATTTTAATCAAAACAAATCATGAAAAAATCTAAAACATTGAAATCTCAAGATCTTGTACATGTTTCAGGTCTTATATCCAGTTGGCAAGTGATTGAATTCGTGTAAAGCCTTGGTGTGCACAAAAAGATTGAATTTGGCATATTTTTGGAAGTATCTTCAAGTGAATCAAATCCAAATCAAAATCAATAATGGAGGAAGATTGAGATCATGTTTGCAACCCTAATCCATTCCTCAATACAAAAAGAACATTTGCAGACCTAAAGCAAGAGGTGAGAGAGGCGTGAGAACAAGAACAAAACTTGAAAAAAACAAAAAAAAGTGCTGAGTTGAATTCATAGTTCTAGGCATTCTCAAGACCTTCTAGCCATCCCAATCGCTTCCTGGGATCACAAGCAAGCGAAACCAATCAAGAAGAAGCCTTTTTCAGCGCTAAAAACCACTGTAAGTCAGTCACGACATTGAATTTTTTTTGAAATTGAATTGCACGATTTTGGCATTGATAGCATGAAATAATTACATATTCTTACTCCTTGAAGCATTTGCAAACTATCTATAACATTTAATTGCATTTTTATAGACTGTATCAAGGTTTGCCATTGTTAGGATTTTATGCTTCGTTTTAGGATCTTTTTACACAGGTAAAATTGGGCCATGAAAGGGGCACCATCGTGCTCAGCAGGCCAAGACGAATCAATCCATGGCCTTAGATGTTATTTATCTTGCTTGTGTTTGATTTTAATAATCACAGGGTTTGTAGCTAGAGACTTACGTCCGTAGGTAAAAGTCTGTGACTTTTACCAACGGAGAAAGGAAGAAGATGACTGGCGTGGTGCTACCGTATTGGCTTATTTGAATTCTGGCGCCCTTTTTTAACGTTATTATATATTATCATTATTACTTATTCTATGTACAAATAGAACACGTAGCTCAGCTGGCATTGGTGCAGGTGGAAAAGGTCATCAGGACCTGGGTTCGAATCCCAGGTCCCCCAATTCTTTCATATTATTTTTCTTTCAGTGATCCAGCGTGCACACAAGGCCAAGGACCACCATAGTCCATCATCATCCCATCAACCATGTGTCCAGAAGGCCAGATCTAAAGGCTATCAAATGATGATCCACCAAAGGCGTTGGTCAACACGTAGCATTGGATCCAGCAAGTCAACAATGGATAAATTCTTCTTGGGCCAGAATTGCTATCTACGCCTCCCAATTACTCATAACCAGGCCCAAATTTCCTCTCTTTTCTTTTTATATTTTTTCTTTATTAACTTATTTATTTGTATTTTACTCACAAATTAATTTTTCTTTTTATCAAAAATCACAAAAAATAATATTTTTCACCCAATTAGATTTAGGTTTATTTTTTTTATCAATAAATTAATTAATTTAATTACGTTATTTAATTTCTAGGGTAACTTAAATTCTTTTTGAAAATAAATTAAAATCAACTAGAAATTAGGGTTTTGTCTAAATTTAATTCTATTTTCTTTTTCTTAAAATAACAAAACATAAAAATAGGCCATGTAATTATTTTCTTTAATTAATTTAATTAGCTAATTAATTATGTATTTAATTTAAAAACCTAATTCTTTTCTTAAAAATAATCAAAAACAACAACAAAAAAAAAACAATTTTTCTTTTGATTAGGTTAGACGGGGTCAAAACCCTAGTTCTCTCTCGTTCTAAATTCCATCGCGCGCACTTTATTATTATTTTTTACCATATTAATATAATTGCTCACAAGTTGTAATAGATTAATTAGGATCTTTTATTTTCATTTATCGCTTTGTTTTACGGGTTTGTTTTTGGCTATGTAAATACCCGAAGCCTTGTAATAGCGTAGCTTATTTTCCGCACTTTAAATTCCGCAAAATATTAAACTGTTAGATGTATGATATTAGGGATGCATGACAAGAATGTATGTAAAACTTTAAAACAGTTAGCAAACCCTAAATGTGCAAAGATAATAATCTGAAACTGAATCACTCGCACATGCGCACTCCTAGGGTATACTCTCACTTCGGTTGCCTTCGGTAAACGGTCATTAAGTATAGGATGCTTTAGTGGTCGCTCTTTTGTCTAAACAAAGATCAAAGTCCCGTTCAGAAAAGTTGCCTCGGAATGATTGCCTCAGATATTGTTGCCTAGAATAATTGATCTAAGACATTAGGGTTATTACTAAGACGTCCTAACATTGCTTTAGTGATCGTACGTCCCTTTCGAATTGACCCTCAAAACTCCGACGACGGTGCTACCTACTCACTAATAGTGGGATAGCACTATCTAAAGGAAACAAGAATAAAACAATTCTTTTTTTCGAGTAGGTAGATTAGTTCTTAAGTACTTGCTCAAAGTTTTCAAACAAAGTTTTCAAAAACAACTTCGTAACACTCTTGAAGACTGAAGCAAGGGTTAAATCAAAGTAAAACAAAAACTTTTTTTCAAATCAAACACATACAAGCAATTTTGAAAATGATGAGAAAGTACCTAAGAGCCCGAGGAAAACCACAGATAGAAAGGGTGCTAATACATTCCCTTTCTATAATCTACCCCCGTACTCAAAATCTCGAAAAAGGGAATTTTTCTGTGCTTTTTTCCTTTCTAGTTGGATAAAATAAAAGTCGGTGGCGACTCTTGCTTACCGCGACATTTTGCAAACACAAACGCAAAATGCAAACCAGCATTCCTAAAATAGTCTCGGTTCTGGCCACCGTATCACAATGATTTATAATAAATAAATGATGTTGGATAAATTATTTTGATGATCTGAGATGTTGATTATTTTGAGATGTATTTTGAGATGTTATTTTGAGATGTATTTTGAGATGTTATCTTGAGATGTTAATTTGAGATGATTTAAGATGTTGTTAACTTGGGTGTTGTTATTACATTCATGATGGTGTCGCATACATTGCATTTTTTTTGAGATGGAGCTTATGCTCGTTGAGATGGCTTGGATTGGCAAGTTTTGAGATGAAGGCTATGCCTTGTTGATGCCTCTATTAATTGGCAAATTTTTGAGATTGGAGTTCTGCTCCAATGGTACCACATGCATTTGTATAGTATTGAGTCGCATTATATGATTTCATAAAGAAGTGTATTTTGATGTTGATGGATGTATATTATTATTGAGATTATTGTTGATTATGAGATGAGAAGTGGTGATGTTGTTGATCTAATTTAATATATTAATTATCATGCGCTTTATTATATTGTTAGATATCTCACCCCTTCTGTTTGAATGTTGCCTTTATGTTGGTAACGTGCAGGTAATCGAGAGTGAAGGCTGTATATCTTCAGTAGTTCGAGTCGGTGTCATTGCTCTGATATGTAACACTCGGGGGGATGAACGTTTGCTGATTTTTGATCATTGATTTTCAGTTGTTGAATTTTAAATTGATTATTATTAAATATGAGATGTTTCGAAGTTGTTATTTTGTTAGAGATGTTATTAAGAATTCCGCTGCGTAGATTTTGATTTATTTGATTAAAGATGTTATGTTGATGGTTCATCCGATATTTGAAAAAGTGTTATATATCCACGATGAATGCAATGAATTTTGTTAGAAGAATTTGTGACGTCCCGATTCATTTGTATGATTGAAATTTTATAACTCTGATTTATTTTGCATAATTGCTTGGGGTAGAATTGGGGTGTTACACAAAAGAACAAACTGGACATTAAGTCATAACTCCTTCATCAGGAGAAACGACTTGGGGGGCTCCTGTTCTGGACTGGGCTTGCCCTTGGCCCAACTCCATTTGAGGCCCAATCCAATTATGTCGTCCAAACCTTGCTGGCCGATTCTACCCTCGATACCGTCGGGCGGAAACTACTCCCCGCGAGGAGACACAACTCACCACACGGGGAGGAACCCAATTACCCTTAGGAAGATCACCACCGGACAAGAGGACCTCGAGGTCACGCTCCAATCCTCTCCTCGACCAACAATAATCCTATCACACGACCTCGCGATCAGTGAGGGCATCCTCGACGAGCAAAGGCACCTCACGAGCCTCTTCCTCGTAGGGCTGACTATCAGCATCCCCTGATATCACGGAGTCTTCGTGGCCCCAGAAAGATCGCATCCATACCCTCTTGATCTTGCCGAGGAAGTCATCCAGGTTAGGGATCACGTGCGGGTCCCCACTACTCACGTAGGACCTGACAGTTTCCACGTTGGACCTGCTTGACCAACCCAATGAGGAGACTTTGACCCAACACTGGGGACTATAAATACCCTCTCCCACGAGAGGGTCAGGTATTGAACATTTCTTACTCACATATTTGCTTGCTCATTCTGAAACTTACTTTGGCATCGAAGTGTCTTGCAGGTACCTCCACCTCACTCTCAACTTCTGCTCGAACTAGCTCTGACGATCCATTCTGATCAGATACGATCAAATAGTATTTCATTAATTATTATCCTAAATAGTGAAATGTTATTTAATAATCATGTAAAAGAAATATATCAAAAATAGACTTATGATTTAAGGTGAGTATACATCATACCGTCGGACAATATAGCCTATGATCTAAATTTATTTATAGATGAGAGTATACATAAGTTTATTGATTTTGTTAAATGAGGAATTTTTAGATATTATTTATTAGTTTATTTAATAAAAAGAATTAGGACACAAGCAATAAATAAAAACTCTTAGATTTGTTTAACAAGATTTACGTAAATATATATGAATAATATTATTTATTATATTATTATATTATATATTTGTATTTTAATTAAATTATATACTTATTAATTTGTTCAATAATTTAAATTTATTAGTCTATATAACTTTTTCTATATTTAAATGTATTGGTGTAAACTAAAATTAAAATATAAAATTTGATAAATATATTTTATAAAATGTCAACTTAAATACCTAAATTATGTTTTAACTATTTTAGTGAGTTTATAAAATAAATAGAAAAAGTTGAAAACATTTTATCAACAATCATATAAGTTGTTTTTCAAAAATCTTTTAGACAAGTAACTTCACAAAATTCATGTCAGTAAAAAACTCATATAAATCAATCAAACTAAATCACTAGTTTAATTTGTCTTTTAATTTATTCGTCGTTTTAAACATAAACTAAATTATTTATTTAAATACATTCATATTAAATAAATTTTCAAGTAGGCTATCAATCTGTCTTTCAAAAACCAAACTCAAAACTACAAATTAAGCCTTATTCTTTTTACCATGCCAAATTTAGGCTTGATAAAAATTTAATGTAACGCAACCTTATAAATTATAATGAAAGCTAGATTAACTAATATTTTATTAAACAAATAAATATATAAATTTAAAGTATTGATTATATGATTTTCCTTAAAATTATTGCCTACTCGATATTGTTTCAAAAACAAACGTGTGTACCACAAAGCCTACCATGGATTTAGCAAAATCCAAACAATTATACTTTTATAATATCACGTCTCAAATTAGTCAAGTCAACTTTTAGTATGGGTGGATCTGGATAGCTACCTAGCTAATAAAAAAAATTCAGTTTAATGTTTAGTATTCATCTTCTTCCAAAAGTATCATTCAAAAATGTGTCATGTTTGTTCTTTAAAGGAATGAGGTAACATGTCACATTCATATTTGAGCTGGCCAACTTAACTTCTACATTAACCTCAACATATATGAGGATAAGAAAATGACCAGCGTGTGAGAGCTAGGGTATGGTGGGTGGTAGATAATTATTGTATGGTCGCATAAGATCAAATATTAGTTTTTTAGACACATTTACAAAAATAAAAAATAAATTTTAAAAAACTATTCTAGCATAAGATGTACACATAATAGCAAAAACAAATTACACAGTCGTTTAAAAATATAAATACAGTCAAACTAGAAAAAACATCAAGAAACTTAAAATTTTAAATAATTAGAATGATTGATCCACCAATTATATGAGAAGAGTGTATTTGGCTTTAATTGATCACGAAATGTGGATTTTGATGTGATCAATAATTTATTAAAAGGATGACATTTCAACGCGTTCAAATAAGATGTTAATATGACTATACCGAGTAGATTAAACACAAGTTGATCAAATAATTAAAAAGCAATTATGAAATTTTTCATTAATTGATTGAGAATGTCAAATTAAATGTTTTTAGAAAAGGCGCAATTTAAGAATAAATATTTGGAGTAGTCGAGATGCAATTTTAGAAAATGTTTTTACAAAGGCACGCTACTGATGGCAGTTGTACAAGATGACAACAACAACATTTTCTCAATTGTCTTTGTCCTAGTCGAGGGGGAGACCGGTGGTGCTTGGAGCTTTTTTCTGAAAAACCAGCGAACACACGTGGCTCCTCAACCAGATCTCTGTTTGATCTCGGACAGACATGCCTCCATTGAAAGTGTCTACAATAATCCTGCAAACGGTTGGTATGACCCTCCTTCTACGCATGTCTATTGCGTTAGGCATATCGTCCAGAATTTCACGAGGGAGATCAAGGACAAAACACTAAGGAAAGCGGTTATGAATGCGGGATATGCATTGACACAACCCACGTTCAAATATTACCGCAACGAGATCCGTTTGTCAAATTCGGAAGCCGGTAGGTGAATCGACAATATTACGGTGGAAAAATGGACTAGGTCATACGACAATGGCCAAAGATGGGGGCACATGACAACGAATCTTATTGAATCGATGAATGGGGTATTCAAAGGCATACGAAACCTCCCGATCATTGCATTGGTAAAATCTACGTATTTTAGGATGGCTTCGTTGTTTGCCAAAAGAGGTGAAATGTGGAATGCGGTGTTGCAATCTGGACAACTATGGAGTGAAAGCTGCATGAAGTACATTAAGGCAGAAAGTGCCAAAGCCAACACTCATATGGTTATACGGTTTGACCGACACAGCCACAACTTCATTGTGAAAGAAACAATCGACCACAATGAAGGCCTGCTAAGACAAGAATATAAGGTCATACTACCTTCTCGTTGGTGCGATTGTGGCAAATTTCAAGCCTTTCGTATGCCTTACTCTCATGTCATTGCCGCTTGTGCTTATACCCATCAAGACGCGCTACAACTTCTGTCACACATTTACAAATCTGAAACGTTGCTTAACGTTTACAACAACAGCTTTCCTTTGGTAGCAAAACCAGATTATTGGCCTGTATACGACGGCGAAATAGTGTGGCACAATGACCAAATGCGAAAGAACAAGAAGGGTCGTCCCAAAAGTAAGTGCATCACAACCGAAATGGACGAACTTGACAAGCTGGAAAGAAAGTGTGGTTTATGCTGTCAGGTCGGACACAATCGCAAAAATTGTCTGAATCGGGCGTCTGCCTCGACCACATAAAAATTGTAATACATAAAATCTTTCCTTAATTATGTTGTAAACATTAGGGTTTTTCGTTAACAGTATTTGCTACAATAAATATTGCGCGTACAAGAAAAAAAACACGATATTCCGTCTACGAAATTACAACTGTTAAAACAATTTCATCTGACCCATGCATCATCAACATTACGTCGCTGTCTGTTTTGACTTCATCCAACCATACATTAGGTCTTCCTGTCGCATGTGAGGTTGTTGTTCGTCTTTGCTGGATCCTTCGAATTTTTCCCCTCCGCAATGTCTCCATCTAGCCATCGCATCAACTCCCGCTTCAGACGCTCCATGGAGTGAATGTGCCAGAATTTCATTTTCATCGCAGGTTTCGTGGCGGAGAAGATAACGTAACCATCTCTGGTAAAAATCATGGGCGATGTCATGACGCAAATAACAGAGTAAAAAATAAGAAAACAGTGCGAGAAAGTGTGAGAAATGACGGAGAAACGGATGAATTATTTATAAAAACAACATTTTGCCCTAGTTTTGCCCTAGGAGCCAAGTGAGATGGCGCCTCCTCTCACTTTTAAAGTGCACGCGCCATCTCACTTGGCTAAAAGAGAGAGGAGGCGCCAAGTGAGATGGCGCCTAGGGCAAAACCCTAGGTGGAGGCGCCAAGTGAGATGGCTCCTCCTTTGGAGAGTCATCTGAAACATGGTTATTTGCGTAATTTTTTCTGAAACGTGGTTATTTGCGAATTTTTTTTAATACCTGGTTATTGCAAAAAAAAATTCAGTTTTTTCAACCTCACATCTATGGAGACAAAAGGAAGACTCTTCATTAATGATACCGCATTGGACGCGACATGAATGAGTATTAAGAAGAAGTTAAGGTAAATCAGTAAGAAAGACAAGACACATTTGAGGAAAATGAGGTGATCATCTATGAAAAAATTTATATTTTTTAACCTGATAGCCTTCTTATCAATCTTTTTGATTTTATCGATTGATTAGAACCTGTAAAGTGACTAGATGATGATCTTTAGATGGATTGAAAAGTCGATGAGGAAAAACGGAAGTTGTACCTACAAGATATTCTGACGATCAAGTAAGTGAGAGAGCAAAAGAGATACAAGCAATATCTTACGGTTTTAGTGATGAATAGTGAATATTCGATATCTGGCCCTCACATGTGTGAGGGTTTATATAATGCCCCCGATGTTTGGCCATTGGTCCCTATTTTTGAGCCTAGATATGCGGGTCCGTAAAAATAGGTAATTGTCAGGACTCGGTCAAAATGGGCAGGTGTGCCTGTAACTAGCCATTGGATCCGAGGAGGAGGCGGATTACGGGAAGATGGTCGTTCTGGACGTTTCATGGTTGCCTGCTCGACTCGTGTCGGGCTGACAGGAGACAACTGTTAGTTGGGTCAGACGTGTGTGTCGGGCATCAATGGTCGTGTACCTGAGGGCGTGGTCGACCAAGATGTTGGGCCACTGCTGTTGGGTCGTGCCACGATGTTGAACTCACTTTCATCCTCTACTTTTTAGGTACGATGACTACTAGTGATGACAAGTTTCTTAATGAGCCCAACAGTTCCGCTCAAAGTTTTGCCAAGAGCACGTCCGGTGAGGCGAGCACCTCCGGGGCGTACGAATCCTCGCAGGGGGCATTGGAGCCAGAGGTGCCCAGTAACAGGGATGCTGAGGGGGACGTGAAGGTTTCTCCTATTGATCGAGAGGGTCCCAGCGCGCCCGTGGATGAGGAAGGTCCAATGGATTGGGTTGTGTCCGACCCATCGAGGTACATCTCCTACTTTATTGAGCATCTAGATGAAATATTCACCTCGTTGGATCCGGAGATGGATCGAGAGGGCGTCGAAGAGCAATGGGTAATCTACATCCCAAATAAGAGGAGTCGGATCTGCTTGCGGTTTGAAGCTCTTCGATTCCCTATGTACGAGATTATGTTCAGAGATATGGGTTTGCAGCTCCGTTTCTCGGACTTTCAAGTGGAGGTTTTCAGGCATCTTTGTCTGGCTCCGTCCTAGCTGCATCTGAATTCGATGGCTTTCTTTCGGGCCTTCGAAATCGTGTGTGATTATTTGGGCATCGGGGTCATCGTCCCTTTGTTCTTTTACTCTTTCCACCTTCAGAGGAAGTCGTTTGATGCTCAATATGGTTGGTCGCTTTAAAGAATCCAAATGGCAAGCTGTTCAAAGTGTACCTTGAGTCAGTCCATTTTTTCAAGGAGAAGTTTATGCTTATTCAGCCCGTTTCATAGAGGGTGTTATTGAGTGTCTTCTGGGTTTCTCCCGCGTACGACGAGGAATGGGCTCCTATTATGACGGAGGAGGGAAAACACGCGAATAAGTTAGTGCCTAAGTTTCCCTTTCACTAGACCGATAAGCATTATGAAATGAAAATCAACGTCTATGTCTGGAAGAAAGACCAGCTCGACGCTGAGGACGTAGCCAACTTTGATCATTTTACTGCCTTTATCGCGGGGATTCCCCCTATCCAGCATATGGGCATAGGGGAAAAATTGATTGTCGACAAGGACGGAAAGGCAGTGTTCGACCTTGGACTGATAGGTGTCAAGGAGCTCCTCGAGAACGAGGACCCCGCGGCCTATCTCGGTAGCCGCTTTTATGATTTGATTTTCTTTGTTCGCATATATTCTTCTATTTTATTGCCCGTTCTTTGTTGTTTCTTTGCATATAAGACAAACCCCGCCCAGGAGCACTTGGCCAGGACGACCGCTTTCAAGGCACAAAAGGTGCAAAGGCTAAACCATTAAATTGACTTAACTCGCACATATCAAATAAAAATCTCCACCGCGCTTTATTATTTACAAAGGAATGGGAAAAGAGAAAATAACCCAAAAAGGGGGAGAAAATCTAAGTTCGGGGGTTGGTTATGAAAAGGGAAGGTATTAGCATCCTAAACACCTACGTTACTCTGCAGGAACCTCTTTAAAAATTTGTGTATTTTGGCTATAAAAGTTGTATAAAAAATAGATGGTGGGGATAAGAAAAGAAATATTTTTTTACAATTTTTGCACCCGACGCGGTTGTGAATCTTTAGTGCCTACGTACCACCTTTCATGCAATAGGGGATCAGGGTACTCGTAGTTCACCTTTAAAAATTTTAAAACACAAATGTGTTGGTTAATTTTAAGAGATGAGACATCACCGTCTTATCCGAGTGAGAAACATACTTACTACCCACGATAATGAGAAAGGAGAATTTGGGTCATCTAAAAGTGGAGGATATGGCTTGGATTTTAAAATCAACAAAGCCTCGCACAACACCCAAGTGGAAAGTATCTCACTTCACTACATATTGTAGAAGTATAATAGTTTGCATCACTACAAGGATTGACAAGAGTCTATTTTTTTGAGAAAATTTTAAAGCAAAAAGCCAAAGTGTCAAAATGGTTTGAATGAGATTGATTGACTTTTACTCTTCTCACAAAAATGTCAGAGTATTATTAAGTTGTTTAAAGTTTGATGAATAAAATATTTTTGAAAATGCATGGACCTAAGTCCAAGTCTATTGTGAAAGCGGTTCAAGTTTGGAAAACAAAATTAATTTTGAAAAGGAGGGAGAAGATTTTTGAAATTAAAGAAGGTATGAGGAGATGAAGGGACTATCCTAAAGCATAAGGTAAAATCTAGGGGGAAAAACGCCTAACCAACAAGAAGCCAACACTTGACATAATGAGTCAATGCATAATTCTCATCTGTGATACGGTGGCAGAATCGATTGTTATACTAGTTTTGCGTTTGTGTTTGCAAATGTTGCGGTAAGCAAGAGTCGCCACTGACTTTTCTTTTATCCAACAAAGGAAAGGGTGAAAAGAACAGAAAAATACCTTTTCGAGAATTTTCTGAGTAAGGGGGGTAGATTATGGAAAGGGAAGGTGTTAGCACCCTTTCCATCCATAGTTTTCTACAGGCTCTTAGATGCTTAGCTCATTTGAAAAAATACCTTGTGCTTTTGTGTGTTTTGAAAAGTATTTTTTTGAAAATTCCTTAGTGTGGCGATTCTCTTTATGATAACTCTTGTATCAGTCCTCAAGAGTGTTGATAAATGGTTTTTTAAAAGTGTTTTTGAAATGTTTTGGTGTAAGTGCAAAAGTTTGTTTTGAGCAAGCATCTAAGAACTATCTACTTATACTCGAAAGATTTGTTCTTTTCCTCCCATCCTTTAGACAACGCTATCCTACTATTAGTGAGTAGGTAGCCCTATCGTTGGATGTTTGAGGGACATTCGAAGGGACGCACAGTCATAAAGGCAACATATAGAGACGCTTTGGCAATTTTGTTTAAGGGAGTAGATCATTTACCGAAAGGCAACACTGTAGGGTCATCGAGGGACTATGATCTTTTGATTTAAGGGTCTTTGCTAAAGCGTCCCCATTTTCAAGGGACATGACTGTTTTATTTTCCGAAAGGCAACCAAAGTGGGAATACCTTAGAGGTGTATATGTGTAAGTGTGTCATGTTCAGTTATTTTAGTCTTAGATATTAGGTTTGCAAATGTTTGATTATTAATCTTGTCATACAATCGTATTATCATGCATCTAAACAGTTTAAATATTGCAGAAATTGAAAGTGCATAAAGTTAAATCTACATTATTACAATGCTTCGGGGAGGGGGTATTTACATGTCCAAAAATAAGGGAAAAATAAAGAAAGCGGTAAAGTAACGTCCTAGTTAATTCTATTACATTTCATCAGCAGATACATTAGTATAAAAAAGTGCAAAAATAAACAATGTGTGCGAAATGGAAAGAGACGTCTAAAACCCTAAAAAATTCTAGATGAATAAAGAAATATTTTGTTTATTTTTTATTAAGAAAATAATTAAACTACCTTAAATCTAAGTTTAATTAAAAAGATAATTACTAAATGAATTTTAGCCTAATTCTAATATTTTTTGTATTTTTATTAAGAAAATATTGAATGAAATAAATCTAATTCTAATTGATTTTAAATTGATAAAATAAAGTCAAAATAATTAATTTACAAAATTAAAATTAATTAGAAAAATGCTAAGTCTATTTTTTGTGATTTTTGATTTTTATGGTTTTTATGATTAAAAAAGATTTTTGCAAATAAATAATATATATAAAAAAAAGACTAAAAAGATAAGAAAACAAAAAAATATGATGAGCCTGACGCTTAAAGTAAATAGGGGGTGCAATATGGAAAATGTGAGGCCCATGTATAAGGGAGCCCAGAGGTTGTATTGGATCTGGTGAGGGGATCCTTTGAAGGTTCACGATGGGGGTGCATATTTGAGGTGCTTGGATCTGGTTGCGTTGACCTCTGATGGTGTAAATATGATGGCCTATGATGCGCGTGTATAGCCTGGCTGCACTGGATCTGCAACGAAGAAATGGAAAATAATATGCAAGAAAGGCAGGGATCGAACCCCTTCCCTTGCACACACATAACGCCTTAACACACACACACACACCCAACCGTTGGGACAAATGTAAATCCAGGAGTAAATATAAAACGATTATAATATAATGTAAAACGAGTCATAGTGTTGAGTTGTCAAACACTCGCATTTCAGTGGGGTCCAAATATTTGAATGGACCAATCATTTTTTCTGTCCGTCCACGCAGGCGTCAACGCTGGTCAAGCCACCGGGAGTGGTGGCTCCGGTCATCCCTTCCGGTTTGCCAAAAATCTCTAACCTGCGAAAATCAAACACAACAAGAACGAAAATGACCATGCCCCCCTAATTTGGGGTATACAAATTCAATGGTGACATTTATTTGGTCTGAAAGTTCCTAGGTTATGAGTTGCGAAGCTTTCAGTTTGTGATGCCCTAACAATGGCATCACAAAATTCAGGCCTCAAAGTTCTCATGCTATATGTCCAACCTGCTCTAATGGACCTCCTGATCATAAATCAAATCATCAAAAATATCTACAACACATAAATCTGAAGTTCCAAATATAACAAACCATGTTTGACCGGTGACACACGATCCAACAGTTGGAGCGTGCTATGAGCTTTGAAAATGGCAGGGATAGGTTCCTGGTGCCTTGAGGAACGTATTTGAGTCCTTTGTTTGAACTGAGGGAGGCTGGAACTATGCGTTTGAATTTGACAACTTTGATGTTTTTTTTTGTTGCAAATTTCATGGATTTTTTAGGCAGTGTATATCTGTCCATAATGCTTGCATATGGCTTGTATATATAGAGGAGAGGAGGGAGCAAGGTTATAAGGAAAGAATCCAAGACATTAAGGTCATGTTTAAAGCCATTATTCAAAATTTGAAAACATGTTAAAAATGAAGATTCCATTCCATTTCCATCCTTCAGTGTACATGGACATCTTGGCACGAATTCTTGGGCCTTAAGACAAAACAAAACATTAGCCCAAATGCCAAAACCCATCTCTAAATATTTTATACAATTTACTTTGTATTTCTTTGACATAAATCAAAATAAATATGAATAAAATAGATAAAAATGGTAAGGAAATGTAAAAATGAGATTATAGGTCCCTTATAAGGTTAGGAAGACATTTGAAGTCCAAGAAGTTAGGCCATTGACCTAAAAGTTCAATTTTGTCCAATGCACAATTCTTGAAATTTCTCAAATTTTCCCAACTTGGACAAGCCATAACTTGCTAAACTTTTATCTCATGATGATGATCTTAGACTTTTTGGAAAGCCCAAGATGTCTAATTCAATTCCTCTTTTTATCAACTTTGCATTTGAATACTTTATCTTGATGTAAATGGTCTTGACAAAAAGTGCCTTTTGTTGACTTTTTGAAAATGACCTGTAATGTATGAGCTTATATATTTCAAATGGTGAACTTCTTGGACTTGATGGAAAAATAGAAGTTGTAGGGAATTGTATTCTCTTCAAAATGAGCTTTGGTTGGGGGAAAATTGATGATGTATGTGAAAGTTATGTCTGGTCAAAGTTCTGTTGACTTTTCCTATAGAAACTCTAATTTAGCAATTCTTGACTTTTGATAGATTAGGAGCATTTCTTGAGAAATCATGATCAAACCTTGATAAAATAATAGATATCACTTCAAAATGTTGATGTTGACCAAAAATCTTGAAGTTTGACTGTACATGGGTTACAGTTGACTTTTGACCTAGTACAGTTGATTTTCAAACATTTGAGCAATTGACTGAGCAAACTTGTAGTGTAAGGCATGAAATTTTTCATGGACAATCTTGAAGGAATATTAGGACAATGGAAAACATTTTATACCTTTGGAGCTTAAACATCTTGGTGAAAAGTGAAACCCTAGTTAGAGGTTCATTGCTTAGAAGGAGAATTTGTCTGATCAACTCTTGGTCAACCTTGAGCAATTGAGGATCTCTAGGAGCATGTCTTGAGTAAAAATGGGAGGGAAAATTTTAGGGTACAACAACTGCCCCTGTTCAATCTTCTTAAACTTGAGGATTTAGATTGGCTTGTCTGCCTTTCGTGATCTGAAGGTGGAAGATGATTGAACACTAGAGTGCCCAGAAATTTGCACCCGCATGAAGTAACACCGATGGTTGATGATGTCGGGAATGGGCTTACAGATGCCATTTGGAGAAGATTACTGAGAGTCGTCGGAGATGGGCTTAAAGATTCCATTCAAAGTAGATGCTGATTTCATAAATGGTCCCTTTGTGGGGAATTCTTGCTCCTGCTGTCTGAGGAGGACTCCGCTACGGAAAATGGGTTTAGTTTGGTCTGCCTCTTGTGGAAAACTCCGTGGGGGAATAGAGGCTAGGAGCTTTTGTTCAAGACTATACTGAGGAGTTATCTCTGTACTGGAGATATGAGAGTTTGCTACTTTCTGGTTGAAATCCAGGCTTCACAGAAACTTGCTGGAGATAATGGAATTAACTGTTACCTAAAAATGTATTAGAAAGAGCCTGTGTAGGGCTGTTTTAGGATGGGTCCGTGTTAGTCTGCATCAGAAGATATATGAGAAGGAGCATGTGTGGGGCTGCTTCAGGATGAGTCCGTGTTAGACTGCATATTGAGATATATGAGAAGGAACCCGTGTGAGATTGCTTCGTCTAGTCATGTAGATAGTTTTCCTGTCTAGTTTCAGGTGTTAATCTACAAATCGGCTATTCACAGGTAGTTGTCCTGTCTGGCTTCAAGTATTAATCTGGAACTTGAAAATTGTCGGTCGTTGAGATAGTTGTCCTGGCTGGTTTCAGGTGTTAATCTCTGACCTCAAAGAAAGATAGTTTTCCTGGCCTGTTACAGGTATTAATCTTCAATCTTCTCATGTAGATAGTTTCCCTGGCTTGTTACAGGTATTAATCTACAATCGGTCATCCACAAATAGTTGTCCTGGCTTGTTACAAGTATTAATATGGAACTTGACAACATTGGTCACATGGATAGTTCCCCGTCTGGTTTCGGGCATTAATCTTTGACCTGCTGCATAAGTTGATAGTGTTTGTCTGTCTACTAATTTAACCTGAAAAGGTAAAATCAATTTCATGCGATGTCATGATGTATGAATTGCATGATGCTCTCAAAATATATGAGATTGCGTGTTGTACCCCAAAATTTGCCCTCTCATTTTATCAACATTTCCCCTCACAAGGATCTTTGAACTCAAGACTAAGCTAGGGTTTGCACTGCTCAAGATATCTCCTTGCACTGATGACCTAAATTAGGGTTTGAGTTTGCACAAGGATTTTTGGACCTTAAATGCTCAAATTGACTTTCATACTTCATATTGGACTCATAAGTTTGCCCATACCAAGTTTCAAGCATTGAATCAAATTTTTGCCCAGTCAATTAGACAGTTGACCTAGAAATCAGTTGTATTGGGGAAAAAGTCAAATGTGGCCAATTTACAGTCAAACCTCATGAATTTTGACCCACATCAACATTATGAACTCATATGAACCATTTGATCAAGTTTGGACCACAACTCCACAAGAAATTTGATCAGATCACCAAAAGGGGCAAAATGGATATTTTTAGGGTTTTGACTGTACAAAGGCAATTTCTAACTTTTTGACCTAGCCAATGGAAAATTAGGCTCAACCATGGACTCAAGGACTCAAGGACATCATCTTGACCTATTCAACAAGTTCAAAAGACCTCAATTTCATTGGATTGACAAATGAATTTTTCAGTCAACTGATCAAAATTTGACTGTACACTGAAAAGTCAAACTTTGACATTTTGGTTAAAATCAAGTGCCAAGGGCCATTTTTCATCAAGATGTATCAAATTATGAAACTTGTTCATCAAGAAACCCAATATTGCAAATTAGGGTTTGAAATTGAAAAATTTCATAACTTAGAATTTTTCTAAGTTATGAAATTTTCTTAATTTTTCCTAACTTTGCCCCACATTTTCACCATGATGAAAATGGATTCAAACAAAACCTCCAACATGAAAGTTGTAGTCCTCCACAAAGTATACAACTTTGATTCACAAAGTTTTCCCAAAAGAATCTTGGATCTCAAGTTATGATTTTTGGAACAAGGGTCCCAAAAATTTTAACTTAGTGAAATTTTGCCCTAGTTTAGGCAGGATTTTGACCTATCTTCTTGGCCATTTTTCACATAGTTCCACTTAGAGTCTCAAGTTTAATTTCAAATATGGATTATAGGGCATGTTTCAAGCTTTCCAAATTGTCTAAGAACTCCTCAAACACATTTGTGGTTAGCGAGAATCGAAGGCTTGAAGTTGGCAAAAACTCACCTTTCATCCATGGCATATTCATGTTCATACAAGTTGCATTTTCAAATTAGCAGGCCTTACACTAGTTTGCAGGCCTCTAAACCAATTCACACTCCATAATTAAATGCAAATCCATCAGTCTAAGCTTTTGTTTTATCCATTTGGACATTGTACACAAAACTAAGCCCTAAGTAGATAAAGGTAAATTTCCATTTTTGCTTAAGTATGCTTTATGTCAAACCAACAACCCTTGAGCATTGGTCCAAAATCTCTTGCAGCAAAACAAATCCACAAATCAGATGGGCCAAGAGCAATGTATGCAATCATATTAGATAGCCTGTACACGCCTGTAACTTCACTTTCACATTTTGACTTCAAAAACAAGAAACTTGTCCAAATCCTTAGAACTTGAAAACCAGCCAATGTTAACTTACACAAACAGTTTAAACATCTTTCTCACACCCCTTTGAGCTATAAACACGATTGCTTGAGCCTCAAAACACCCCATAGCCAAAAATCACATTCCTTTGGCAAAATAGGGCAAGTTCTGCAACTTGAGTGCCATAGCTCATTTGGCTCGTGCGTTTTGCTCCAAGTTGCTTCAAAAACCTTCCACTCAACTCACTCAAGCTATCCCAAACCTCAAATACCAACTGTAACTCCATTTACAGTGTTCACCATTTTCATTTTGAGCTTGTGCAGGTTGAGTTCTATAGGCTGATTCAAGGACATTCAAGGCAAGCTAGCTATTGGAGAAGGTCAAGTGAAGTTCAAGCAAGATACCAGACATCTCAAGCCTTATTGAAAAGCACTACATTGCCCTACACGAATCCAACTGAAACAGGTTTTTCTTCACTTTCTATCTCTCTATTTAGGAACATTTAGCCTTAGGTTTGTGAATAAAAAATGTAGTGTTCATTGCCATGAAGCTGTACATATACTCAGTTTTCATTTATATTAAGTGTGCTAGGAGAATTTCATCCATGAACATGCTGAAAAAACTAGGTTAAATTTTAGGGCCAGAGAAATTCTCTCTGGTCTTTGAGAGTTAGAACAAGTTGTTTTATATGGTTGGAATCGTCTTAAAATTCTCTACAAGTTTGATGTTGTGTGTTTTTGCAATAGATCAAGTATACAGGATGTCCCAAGTTTGTACAGGCGCGCGCGTTTTTCAAATCTGGAGGTTGAAGATGAAGCTGGCTTGGGCTGGGCTTGGCCTGGCTTGCTTTTGACACCTCTCATTTTCATTTTTGCACCCCCTGGCCCATTTTCTTGTATTTTTACATTTTTTGCATTTTTGTTTTCTTTTCTGATTTTGTTTATTTATTTCCAAATATAAAAAATGCTTAAAAAATATTTTCATATTCTTTTACATTTATTTGGCATTTTATTTTAATTTTTCTAACATTAAAGGATTTAAATACCTTTTTTATTATTAAGACTTGAAATATATATATATATATATATATATATATATATATATATATATATATATATATATATATATATATATATATATATATATATATATATATATATATATATATATATATATATATATATATATATATATATATATATATATATATATATATATATATATATATATATATATATATATATACTTTTATTTTTGTTTCTTATTTTTATTCACATTGAAAATATTATAATAAATATAATTTATTTTTGTACATATTTTATTTTATATTATACATATTTAATATACATATATAAATATATACTTTTTATTTTATTAAATACTCTAGAATAAAAATATACAAAATATTACATTTTTATTTTTATTTTTATTTACACTAAAAAATACCTTTTTCTAAGTATATTTTATTTTTACATATATTAATATATTTTATTGTATATAAATAATATAATGTATTTATTTTCTTAAAGAAATTAGGGTTTTACCCTTAAACAATTAAAATAAATCTATTTATTTATTCCTTTATTTTATTTTTTTTTACATTAAAATATTTTACATACATTAATGAAAAAAAACCCCTTTTTTGCATACTTCATATTATTTGATATATTTGTTTATTTTGAATATTTAAATATTGTCCATTTATTTTATGCAATTAAATTCAATTTGGATGTAATAGTAAACTAGGGTTTATATTTCTTGTCAAATACCCCCCCATTCAAAGATTGTACCCCCATCCCCATAATCATGTTGTAATAGCTTAGAACTTTAATTCTCGCACTTTACGCTTTCAATTATACCATGATTAGAGAATTAGGGTTTGTATGCAAAAGTCCAAATCAATAAATAGTTTGACCTAATCAAAGACAAAAATGCATGAAAATCAAACACAATGCACACTTGCACCCCTAGGGTTACAATCCACTTGTTGCCTTCAAAAATGGGCCATGTTATGCATGTTGGGTACTTTGGCAAAACAAAAACAAAACAAAAGATCATAGTCCCTCGATGACGCTATCTTGGTTGCCTAAACAAAAATGATCAAGTCCCTCAAAAATTGCCAAAAATACTTGACACAATTGCTATCATGGTCTATACGATGACCCGCGCCTGTCCCGTTTAACATCCTAACACAAGGTTGTTCACCAAATGCAATGGTGAAGCAACACTGTCAAAAGGGTTAAAAACATTAGAAAATATCTTTGAGTAAAATAGGGTAGATAGCTCTTAGTTACTTGATCAAAAAGCTTGTAAAACATCCTTACTATTTTCAAACACACTTCACAACACAATTTCAAAACATTTTCCCAAATCAAACTTTCAAACATTGAAATATTTCAAAAGACAAAACACCTTTGTATACATTCAAACAAGAATCATTACAAAGGTTGCCACAATGATGGCCTCTTTTCAAAACATCTTTCAAAACCACACACAAAGCACCATTTCAAACAATTGGAAAAGCAAAGCAAGTGATCTAAACAAGTAACTAAGAGCCCATGGATAACCATGGATGAAAAGGGTGCTTTCACCTCCCCTTTTCATAATCTACTCCCCGAACCCAAGAAAACATCTCAAAGGTCTTTCCTGTGCTTTTTGACCTTTCCTTTGGATAAAATAAAAAGTCGGTGGCGACTCTTACTAAACCGAAACATTTGCGAACACAAACGCAAAACCTCAAGTCAGTTCTCCCACCGTATCACATTGCGATATATGCATTTGTGTTGCATATGCTATGATGTTTGTAAAATAATGCATGAGTGCAATGTATGAACTTGTTAGTTGTTATATTACAGTATTGTTGAACTAGGGAAAATAAATCCCTGATTGTTGCTGGGGATGAAGATTGTAAGTCTTCAAATTTTGTTGAAGTTAAGTGCTGGGAGATAGATTTCCGTTGTTAGAGAAATAAATTTTTTTGGGTAAGAAAAACTCTATGCACTGTTTGGGGATTGTCAGAGTGAATTTATGTCGTGATTGTATCTGAACCATTTCTAGAGTGAATCTGGAATAAGTGTCAGGATGACATCCGTCTCTGGATCATACCAGAACCATTTCTATAGTGAATCTGGAATAAGCTTCAGGATGACATCCGTCTCTGGATCGTACCTGAACCGTTTCTAGAGTGAATCTGGAATAAGTTCCAGGATGACATCCGTCTCTGGATCATACCTGAATCGTTTCTAGAGTGAATATGGAATAAGTGTCAGGATGACATCCGTCTCTGGATCTTACCTGAACCGTTTCTAGAGTGAATATGGAATAAGTTTCAGGATGACATCCGTCTCTGGATCATACCTGAACAGTTTCTAGAGGAGAATCTAGAATAGGTGTCAGGATGACTGTAAGTACGAAGTGCGCCTAAGGGAGGGGGGGGGGGGGGGTGAATTAGGTACTTTAAAAAATTCTGGTTTTACTGATGATGGTTCTTATTTTTCTGGTTAAAGGTGAGTTTAGGAAAGCTTAAAATGCAGAAAAATAAAGAGACACGGGCGATATATCCTAGTTCCCCTCATAGTCCGAGAGTACTCTAGTCCCCTTTCAACATGAAAGAGATTTCCTTATTGTGGCAAACTTAAACAAGAACTACCAAACAACCAAGAACAATCCTCTTGGACCAAGAACAATGCTCTTGGATTTTCACTATGTCAACTATAAGAACAATCCTCTTAAAGTGACTGCACTTGTATCCAACAAACCTGGAAATACAAGATTTCAAAAACACTTAAACTTATTTCCAACAATCCTGGAAAAATAAGTAAGTAACTATCAATATTTGAGTTTGAGTGAGTTGAGTAGTATTGATCACTTAGAGTTATTTAAAAATGTATGATCTTCTCTTCCAATAATATTATTGTACAATGACTCAAGATATAATTGCTCAAAGTTTTCTGTTTAAAGATGTATGAAAATGTGCAGAAAACTTATGCATAAAAGTGAAGGAATGCTTGAGTTTGTATTTTGAAAATTCATAAAATATTTATGGAAGAGGTTTTGAAAATGACTTTGAAAATCAATATTTATATGTTCATAACACCCTTTTGAAACAACATGAAGTTCTGAAAATGTATCATGAACAAATGCCAAGTTTGATTGAAAGGTTTCAATGAAAAGGTATGATGAACAGTCATGTGAAAAGCTATTGTTTTTCAAAATTGTGCAGCATGCAATCAATTGCACCCTTTGTGTAAATTGATTGCACAAGGTTTCAACAGCTATATTTTCAAAATTTTTGAGTGTGCAATCGATTGCACTAGCAATGTAAATCGATTGCATGTAAAGTCAGTAGCAAAAAGTAAGTGAGTGCAATCGATTGCACAAGCAATGTAAATCGATTGCACTGAGAAACAGAAGCAAACGTTTTGAAAAATTTAAGTATGCAATTGATTGCACAAGGAATGTAAATGGATTGCACAGAGAAACATAAGCAAAAGATCTGAAAAATTGGAGCATGCAATCGATTGCACTAAAATGCAAATCGATTACACTCAAGTGAAAAATGAAATTTTAACTTTGAAAAACTTGAGTAATGATTTTTAAACATTTCTTTTTCATCAATGAGCATCTATATCTTAAGATCAAAGTAAGTAATATTATTATACCTTGAAAGTTGTTAAGAGCCTTGAACTGAAGATTTTGTCCATAGATGCTTTAAGCTTGATCATAAATCTTTGCCTTCTTTGTCAATCATGGGTTGTATTCATCAAAACAAAAGCTCATTTGAGAAGATTGATTTAACATTCTCCCCCTTTTTGATGATGACAAACAATCTTGCTTTATGCGATGTACTTTTCGGAAGAGCTTCTCCCCCTAAGATGCAAAACCCCCCCTATGTATGAGAAGGTTGAAATCCTTTGTATTTCTTCATCTTGGTTGGAGAGTACCTTAAAAATTAAGACAAGGAAAAATACAAGCATAAAGTACCACATCTTTCTCCCCGTTTGACATTATCAAAAAGAAGGGAAAGATGCACAAAACAAAAAAATAATAGAGCAGTATATCGAGAAAACTTAATTTTAAACAAGTAACACAAAATGTTTAAGGATTACACAAAAAATTGAACAAACAAAACATTGAATAACAATACAATGACATAAAAAAAAGGGTTAGCCAAAACTTCAAGGGTGATGCATGTCCGGGTGGTTATAGGACCAAGAGGCTTGATTCAGGATTTGTTGTTGAAGTGGGGGTTCTGTGTAGTGTTGAGGAGGTGCAACTGGATTATTTGGATCATATGGTCGAATATGAAGATGAGAGTAAAGGTATGAAAACTATTGATTCACATCCGTACGGAAGTCATTTATCCGGTTTGTAGTGGAATCATTGATCGCACTCCATTGACTGTTGATGTTGGTGTTCATGGAAGCAAATTGTTGAGACATGTAATCCATAAGCTCTTGATTGCTTGGACCAGAGGGAGCAGTAGGTGGAGGAGGCACAACTTCACCGCCTTCGAATTCTTGGTCATTTCCTTCATTTCCAACAACATCTTCACCAATGTAAGTGATGGTTTTTGTTTCCGGATTGTAATGCACGCCCATCCTGGAGTCAACATTCTTAATGGAAATCTTGTTTACATTTGGATCCATATTCACCTTTTCAAACCCAGCAAAATCCACACCAAATTCCTTCATAATTAAAGTAACAAAATAAGCATATGGAAGAAATTTAGATTTTGCATCGACTCTCAGCATATGCACCATTATAAGCCTTGCCCAGTTTACACTTATCCCTTTCTTTCTTGCATAAATTAGCTGCATTTCCAAGTCGGTAACAATGCAGTGGTTTCCAGCTCTTGGAAACATAATATAGACCAAAAAATAATGATATAAGCGATCGTCTATATAGAGGTTACCTGCACTCTAGGAGTCTCTGGATGGAATTACTCCGCCAAGACCACGAATCTGTTTGGCGCGAAATTCAGCTTCACTTAACTGCCCAATGCTGTAAAAGAAATCCTTTTTCCGATAGTCATCCCATATCTCATTTTTAGGATCATATAGGGAACTTCCAGTGTAAGGAATATGAAGGATCTCACTAACAACCTGAGGAGTTAGAGAGATACGAGTACCCAACATATATGTGACCATTTTTCCTTTTTGGGGTGTTAGATTGCTGAAAAACATTCTTACCAAATCCGGGTAATATGGACCGAACGAAGAAATTAATGGTTCAAGACCATAAGCAGCTAGATCATTTCGAAAGGAAAAGCATTCTTGAGGAAAGGAGGATAGCATACCATATTTGGGGTTGGATACTATTTTCCTTTGAAAGTCTTTGGTGAATCTGGCTTCTTGCTCTTCGGTGAGAGATGAAAGCAATGGATTAGATGTTGAATCAACCTTTTTCTTCCCTTTTTCTGAAGCTGGAACCTTTCTCTTTTGTCTTGAAGCCATGGGTATGGAGTTTTAGGGTTTTGGGGATTTTTGGTTTTGTGAGAGAGAAAGGTGTTTGTGAGCTGAGATTTGGAAATGATTTGGGTAGATAGGAAATGAGTGGATGTATTAAAGTGTATTTGGCTTGGGAATATGAGAGAGAGGAATTCTGACCAACACAATTTTTCTGTCATAAAAGCAAGTTACAGTAGGTGCAATCGATTTGCATTTCAGGTGCAATCGATTTGCACATAAAACAGAATTAAAATAAAACAGAAACGTACAGAGTGCAATCGATTTGCATTGAAGGTGCAATCGATTTGCACTTGAAACAGAATGGACAAAATTGAAAATACTCAGTGAGCAATCGATTTACACTCTTTGTGCAATCGATTTGCATCAACAAAAATTGTCCAAAACCAAATTTTTCTTAAAAATTTAAATACCACATAACATATATTCACATATAGCATGTATAAAACATATACAAAATTATAACAAGGATATAATGCACCTTATAAGTCTTGTTCGTCAAGTATGCCAAGCTCTCGACGAATATTGTAGAATGGTTCTCTTGCCAAAGGTTTAGTGAAGATATCGGCAAGCTGATTATGAGTATCTACAAAGGTTACCTCGACATCTCCTTGAAGAACATGATCACGGAGGAAATGATGTCAAATGTCTATGTGTTTAGTTCTTGAATGCATGACGGGATTCTTCGTAATGTTAATTGCACTTCTGTTGTCTCACCTTAGAGGAATGCACCCTAGATCGAGTCCGTAGTCACGAAGTTGTTGTTTTAGCCACAAAATTTGAGCGCAACTACTACCCGCTGCAATATATTCAGCTTCGGCCGTGCTAAGAGAAACGCATGCTTGTTTCTTGCAGGCCCATGATACTAATGCATTACCAAGAATGTGACAAGTACCACTTGTGCTTTTTCTATCCGTTTTACAACCTGCATAATCTACATCAGAATAACCAAGTAAGTTGCAAATACTACCTTTAGGATACCACAATCCGACATTCATTGTTCCTTTGAGATACTTCATGATCCTCTTTACCGCCGTGAGATGAGATTCCTTTGGGTTAGCTTGAAAGCGAGCACAGAGACAAACACTAAACATTATGTCAGGACGGCTGGCTGTCAAATACAATAAGGAGCCAATCATACCTCGATACTTAGTGATGTCGATGGAAACACCTTATTCATCTTGATCAACATATGAACCAGAACCCATTGGTGTAGACATTGACTTACAGTTATCCATGTCAAACCTTTTCAAGAGTTCCTTGCAATATTTGGATTGGTTGGTGAAGATGCCATTTTTTAGTTGTTTGATTTGAAGTCCAAGAAAATAATTCATTTTACCCATCATGGACATTTCAAATTCTCCTTGCATCATTGATGAGAATTCTTCACACATTTCTTGATTTGAAGAACCGAAAATGATGTCATCAACATAGACTTGTGCTAGCAAAGTGTCGTCTTTGATTTTCTTGATAAATAGAGTCTTGTCAACTTTTCCCTTTACGAAACCTTTTTCGCATAAGAAGTTGCTTAAACGATCATACCATGCCCTTGGTGCTTGTTTCAATCCATAGAGAGATTTTCTTAATTTAAATACATGAGATGGATTCTTGAAATCTTCAAACCCTGGGGGTTGCTTAACATAGACTTCTTCAGTGATATATCCATTCAAGAATGCGCTCTTGACATCCATTTGGAAAAGCTGAAAATTTAATGAGCAAGCATAGGCAAGTAAGAGGCGAATAGCTTCTAACCTTGCAACTGGAGAGAAAGTTTCTTCAAAGTCTATTCCTTCTTCTTGATTGTAGCCTTGTGCTACCAATCTTGCTTTGTTGCAAACAATTATTCCATTCTCGTCAAGTTTGTTTTTGAACACCCATCTTGTTCCAATAATGTGTTTGTTGCTTGGCCTAGGGACAAGTTCCCAAACTTGATTCCTTTCAAATTGATTCAGTTCTTCTTGCATAGCGATAATCCATTGATCATCGCCTAAGGCTTCATCAACTTTGGAAGGTTCAATTTGAGAGACAAACGCCATGTTTAGGCAAGCATCCTTGAGATTTAATCTTGTTGACACACCTTGACTGATATCACTAATTACTTTATCAATAGGATGATCTCTATGAGTTCTCCATTCTTTTGGTAGATCATTGAGAGTTGATTCTTGTTGAGGTGATTCTTCGTGTTGAATGGGTTGATCTTTGGAAGAATTTTCTTGAGGACCTTCTAGTATTTCATATCATCATTATCACAAACAATATTATCCTCCTTGGAGGGGTTAGTTTCATCAAAAGAAACATGCATAGATTCTTCAATTGTCAAAGTTCTTTTGTTGTATATTCTATATGCTTTACTAGAAAGAGAGTAACCAAGGAAAATACCTTCATCGGATTTTTCATCAAACTTACCAAGGTAATCTTTTTCATTGTTTAAGACAAAGCATTTGCATCCGAAGATGTGAAAGAAAGCAATGTTTGGTTTCCTCCCTTTGAAGAGTTCATATGGAGGTTTCTTTAAGATTTGTCTAATGTTAGCTCTATTACTAACAAAACATGCCGTGCTTACCGCATCCTCCCAAAAGTATTTTGGAAGGTTTGAATCGCTAAGCATTGTTCTAGAAAGTTCCACAAGAGACCTATTCTTTCTTTCTACCACTCCATTTTGTTGAGGAGTCCTTGGTGCCGAGAAGTTGTGAGATATTCCATGTTCTCCACAAAATTCTTCAAATAGAGCATTTTGGAATTCGCCGCCATGGTCACTCCTTATTGAGGCAATTGTTAGAGACTTCTCATTCTGAATTTGTTTAGCATACTTCTTGAACGCCTTGAATGAATCACTTTTCTGCACTAAAAGGAATGTCCAAGTATATCTAGAGAAATCGTCAATAATAACCAAAGCATATACATTACCTCTGAAACTCCTTGTTCTCGATGGACTAAATAAGTCCATGTGTAACAATTGTAGTGGCCTTGTAGTGGACACCACATTCTTAGATTTGAAAGTTGATCTAGTTTGTTTCCCTTTTTGACAAACATCGTATAGTCTATCTTTGACGAAATTTCTCTTAGGCAATCCAATGACAAGATCATGCTTGATTAATTTATTCAAGTGTTCCATGTGAATATGAGCAATTCTTTTGTGCCACAACCATGAATCATCGTTGTTTGCCATGAGACATTTAACCTTCAAAGATGGATCATCCAGGGAAATCGTGAATATATTATTGATTCTTTTACCTTTAAGTATAACCTCATGAGTGACTTCGTCTTCTATCAAGCATTCATCCTTGGTGAACTTGATTTTGAAGCCTTTGTCACAAAGTTGGCTAATACTAAGAAGATTGTGCTTTAGTCCTTCAACATAAAGAACATCATCAATAGATGTGAAAGGTGGAGCACCAACTTTGCCTTTGCCTAGGATTATTCCCTTATTATTGTCTCCATAAGTGACAAAACCCTTGGCCTTTAGCACTAGATTTGGAAATTGGTTTATGTCTCCTGTCATATGCTTTTAACAACCACTATCAAGATACCAAAGATTGCATGTGGTCTTCAAGCATACCTGCAAAAGAAATTAGGTTTTGTTAGGTACCCAAGTTGCTTTAGATCCTTCATAATTAGTGCCTTTCTTTACCCATACATAATGCCCACTTGCCACACTAAAGTTTCTAACATAGCAAGCATTAGGTGTATGGCCTTTAATGCCACAATAAAAACAAGTAGGTTCGAAGTTACTTCTATATCTAGAAGGATATGATTTCTTCTTAGGAAATGTTTTCTTTTTAGGATAGTGACGAACTATTTTAGGTTTGCTCACTTTCTCTTTGGATGATTGATCACTAGCCTTAACAAAGATAGTTTTGTTAGAACTTGGTTTTGAAAACTTTGAATATCCGAGTCCACTTTTATCATTGGAGTATCTTTGTTGGCTAAGAACACCTTCCAATCCAATTTGGCCTTTTTCATATCTTTCAATGACTCTTTTTAATTGGACAATTTGGAAAGAGAGTGAATCACAATTTTTGCATACAAAATTATGTTTTTGTTCATCACTTGATTTTTGTTTTTCTTCTTTGAAATCTTTTCCCATAGAATCATATTTTTCTTCTAAGGATGAAATTTGTTTCTTTTGTGATGAAATAGTTTTATACAGAATTTTGCATTCATTCAATAGTTCATCTATAGCATCTTGTGCATCACTATCAAAAAGAGAAAATTCATTACTAACCTCATTGTCTTCATCATCGGAATGGTGTGAGGCCATCAATGCTAGATTTGCACTTTCATCACTATCGGAATCGGATGAGGAACTTATTTCATTGTCCTCCCATGCGACCTAAGCCTTTTTGTTCTTGAATCCCTTCTTGCTTTTGAAGCCACCTTTCTTGGAGAGTTTTGGACAATCCGACTTGATATGACCTTGCTTACCATATTCATAATATGTGATTTCTTGTGTTGATGTGGAAGCTTCCTTTTTCTTAAATTATTTCTTTCCTTTTGAATGAGAAAAGGGTTTGTTATTTCTACCAAAGAACTTACCAAGCCTTTTAACAAGAAGCATGAAGTTTTCATCTTCTTCCGGATTGTCTTCCTTTTCAACTTCCTTGGAATCTATCTTCAAAGCAATATTCTTGGATTTCTTCTCTTGATTTTCATGCTTTTCAAGTCTTCCGAGTTCCGTTTCATATTCTTGAAGTTTTCCAAACAATGTTGCGGATGTCATGTTGGAGAGACTTTTCTTTTCTGAAATTGCTGTTACCTTTGGTTGCCATTCCCTAGTTAAGGACCTAAGTACTTTCAGATTTAGTTCATCATTCGTCAAAGGTTTACCAAGAGCACTTAGATGATTTGTCAAGTGCACAAATCTCTTTTGTAAGTCAAGAATTGTTTCTCCAGGCTGCATTCGAAATAATTCGTATTCTTGACTTAGGGTATTTAGTCTTGATCTTTTTAATTCAACCGTTCCTTCATGAGTTTGTACCAAGGTATCCCATATTTCTTTTGCTGTCTTGCATACCGAGACACAGAAGAATTCATCCATGCTAAGTTCACCTTGAAGAAGGTTTATTGCCTTTTTATCATAGAGGAATTTCTTCTTATCATCATCGTCCCATGCAGTTTTAGGCTTTGATGAGCCAACACCATTGATTACCGTTATAGGGATAAATGGACCATTTTTGACAGCATCCCATATTTCTTCTCCTTGTGCTTCTAGATGTACCTTCATGCGTATTTTCCAGAAGTCAAAATATTCACCACAAAATAGAGGAGGCTTGTTGTTACTACCACTATCTCTGAAAACGAGATTTTGATTTGCGGAAGCCATTCTGGATCTTTTAGGAGAAGGTTACCTATAACCTGCTCTGATACCAATTGTAAGTACGAAGTGCGCCTAAGAGGGGGGGGGGGGGGTGAATTAGGTACTTTAAAAAATTGTGGTTTTAGTGATGATGGTTCTTATTTTTCTGGTTAAAGGTGAGTTTAGGAAAGCTTAAAATGAAGAAAAATAAAGAGACACGGGCGATATATCCTGGTTCCCCTCATAGTCCGAGAGTACTCCAGTCCCCTTTCACATGAAAGAGATTTCCTTATTGTGGTAAACTTAAACAAGAACTACCAAACAACCAAGAACAATCCTCTTGGACCAAGAACAATCCTCTTGGATTTTCACTATGTCAACTATAAGAACAATCCTCTTAAAGTGACTGCACTTGTATCCAACAAACCTGGAAATACAACATTTCAAAAACACTTAAACATATTTCTAACAATCCTGGAAAAATAAGTAAGTAACTATCAATATTTGAGTTTGAGTGAGTTGAGTAGTATTGATCACTTAGAGTGATTTAACAATGTATGATCTTCTCTTCCAATAATATTATTGTACAATGACTCAAAATATAATTGCTCAAAGTTTTCTGTTTAAAGATGTACGAAAATGTGCAGAAAACTTATGCATAAAAGTGAAGGAATGCTTGAGTTTGTATTTTGAAAATTCATAAAATATTTATGGAAGAGGTGTTGAAAATGACTTTGAAAATCAATATTTATATGTTCATAACACCCTTTTGAAACAACACGAAGTTATGAAAATGTATCATGAACAAATGCCAAGTTTGATTGAAAGGTTTCAATGAAAAGGTATGATGAACTGTCATGTGAAAAGCTGTTGTTTTTCAAAATCGTGCAGCATGCAATCGATTTCACCCTTTGTGTAAATCGATTGCACAAGGTTTCAACAACTATATTTTCAAAAGTTTTGAGTGTGCAATCGATTGCACTAGCAATGTAAATCGATTGCATGTAAAGTCAGTAGCAAAAAGTAAGTGAGTGCAATTGATTGCATAAGCAATGTAAATCGACTGCACTGAGAAACAAAAGCAAACATTTTGAAAAATTTAAGTATGCAATCGATTGCACAGAGAAACAAAAGCAAAAGATCTGAAAAATTGGAGCATGCAATCGATTACACTAAAATGCAAATCGATTGCACTCAAGTGAAAAATGAAATTTTAACTTTGAAAAACTCGAGTAATGATTTTTTAAACATTTCTTTTTCATCATTGAGCATCTATATCTTAAGATCAAAGTAAGTAATATTATTATACCTTGAAAGTTGTTAAGAGCCTTGAACTGAAGATTTTGTCCATAGATGCTTTGAGCTTGATCATAAATATTTGCCTTCTTTGTCAATCATGGTTTGTCTTCATCAAAACAAAAGCTCATTTGATAAGATTGATTTTATAATGACATCCATCACTGGATCGTACCTGGACCGTTTCTAGAGGAGAATCTAGAATAAGTGTCAGGATGACATCCGTCTCCGGATCGTACCTGAACAGTTTCTAGAGTGAATCTGGAATAAGTGTCAGGATGACATTCGTCTTTGGATCGTATCTAAAACGTTTCTAGAGGAGAATCTAGAATATGTGTCAGGATGACATCCCTCTCTGGATCGTACCTGAATCGTTTCTAGAGGAGAATCTGAAATAAGTGTCAGGATGACATCCGTCTCTGAGTCGTACCTGAACCGTTTCTAAAGGAGAATCTGGAATAAGTGTCAGGATGACATCCGTCTTGAATCGTACCTGAACTGTTTCTAGAGGAGAATCTGGTTTATTTAGAATGTTTCCACTGGGAATTCCTGTTTTTTTGTTTTGAGAAGAAATCCGTTGGGGAACATTGATCTTGTTTGATTGTACGTGCTCTTTTGATGGAAATCATACTTGATGCCCCAAGTGATGGAGACCTGCCCCGACTATTCAAGACTTTATGAGAGATTTCTCGGAATTTTGACTTGACTTCCCCAGATGTGTTAGGCACCATGTCATGCCCCTTGATTATGGAAGTCCTGTTATTGGAAATGTTTTTCCCATCTGAGGTGATTATGCCCATTGAGAGGATTTTCGTTAATTGAATATTTGTCTGTGAATTTCTCTGCTGTTGAACAAATAGTCATATGCAAGCAATGGTATTTTAAAAATGCAAAGCTTATGTCTATCTTGAAATTTGAAAATTCATTTTTTAGTAAAACAAACAAATTTTGTAAGAGTGTGATATCAACTCAAGATTTATAGCAATCCCTACAGGAGTCAGAATACCTTTTGTAAAAGTATGCTTTCTAACTAACCCATGCATCAGCTAGGACTTTTAAGGGTTGTACCGTGGCCTGGTTCACGGTTCAAGAAACAAAGGATAAAGAATCGAAATTTATTTGTGCCCAACCTGTTCTTCATGATGTTCTTCAGTCCTAAATTCAGTTAATTATGCGTTTAGATCCCAATTGAGTCTCGAATCTTTGCTCTGATACTTGGTGATGGTATTGAACGTTTGTTTGAGAAGGAAGTCGTTTTTGTAACCTTTTCTTTTTTATTGAGGATTTGTAGGACATCTTTTTTTATTTAATTATCCCTATCTTTTGCCTGAACTGTTCCCTTTGTGATTGCAGTCAGCGGGATGCCCCAGTTTTTCTTAAGTCTCCTTCATAGATAATGACTGCCTATCTTGATGATTATGTGGAACTGTCACTATCTTTTGGAGAGCATCTTCTACACTATTTGTCATGTATGAAGGTAGAGCTTGCGACTGAATGCATATCTGAATTAACTTAGAAAACCACCCCGCCCTAGGTTATGATTAAGGGTTTTAATTTGTGTGAAAAGAAAAACTCCTACTTCTTAGGCTCAAGAGGTTGACTGGGGATTATTTTCCTTATAACTCCACTGTTTAGGATTTGAAACAACGCTTGTACATCGTCAGCGGGGTCTGTTCAAAAGCATACTGTAGAGATCATGGTATTATTTTCGTCATCCTCCCTCTAAAGGCTTCCAACTTTTAATCGAGAGTTGAATATCACAAAAAGGAAGTAAGAAAGCAGTTTAAATATAATGAAAATGACATAATTTAAGACAAACATATGTAATGCATTAATGGGAAAACCAAAGTTTGACATGATAGTAATTGTTTGAACAAAGAAAGGAAATTACAATTGAAAAATCACAAATGAACTATACGCTCTCAATGATTTGGCCTAGGAGCAGTGACCACATGGAGAGTCTCTGGAGGGTCAAATTCAATCTCCTTGGCGTCAGTCATATCCTGAATTTTGTTCTTCAGAGCCCAGCAGCCACTCGTATCATGTCCAGGACTATCATAATGGTATGCACACCTTTTGTTGGGGTGGTAGCTAGGAGCAGAAGTATTGGGATTCTGTAGAGGAGCCTTTAACGTAATCAATCCTGCTTTCAACATGTGTTGTAACGCTTGAGCTAGTGACATGCTAATTTTGGTGAATTGTCTCTTAGGAGAGACCTCCTTACGCTGATTCCCTTGTTGATGTTGTTGCACAGGCGTAGGATTAAAGACTAGTACTGCCCCCAGATATGGGTTGTGGTTACCTCTAGCACGTCCCTTCTGGCCATATACATCATTAGCTTCCTTATTTTCACCAAATGGCTTCTTCCCAGCATTAGAAGGTGCAGCCATTGGAATCTTCCCACTCTTAATACCGTTTTCGACTTTTTCACATGTCAGTATCAACTCGGTGAACCCAGCCGAAGAACTTCCAATCAAGTGGTTGAAGAATGGACCAGACAAAGTGCCCAAGAACATGTCTACCAGCTCCCTATCAGACAGAGGAGGCTGGACTCTCCCTGCAAGATCCCTCCATTTCTGGGCGTAATCTTTGAAACCCTCGCCGGAACCCATAGACATACTTTGCAATTGTGTACGAGGTGGAGCGAGGTCAACATTATATTGGTACTGCCTGTAGAAAGCAACAACCAAGTCTTCCCAGGTATGAATGTCGGTTCCTTCTAACTGGTAGAACCACTTCAGTTGAGTGCCGACCAAACTTTCTTGGAAGAAATGGACCCATAACTTCCGGTCAGTAGTGTGAGGCTGGATCTTTCTGACGTATGATATCAAGTTAAGTTTAGGACAAGAGACCCTGTCATATTTAGAAAAAGTGGGAACCTTGAGTTTTGGTGGGATGACCACTCCAGAAACCATCCCTAACTCTTCAAAGTCCAAGCTAGGTGTCTGCTGAATCTCCATAGCATTGAGACGATCCTCCAACTGTTTGTATTTACCATCAGTGGGAGGATTTTGTTCCTCAGAGTATTCAGCTTCTTCTTCATCAGTCTCCGGGTTGTTATCTTCTTCATGATTATCCCCCTCATTTGATGGAGTTGTGAGATCTAGAGCTCGCTTGACTGGTCCTTTAAGTCTTCTTCCCATATTCAAGAAGCCAGCTGGTTTCTTTGCCTTCTTCTTCTTATCTTTGATGATGAGAGCTTTCAGTTCTTCCTGCCCCTTAGCCAGAGCCAGGAACATTTGTTGGAACTGAGCATTTTGATCTTGGAGGTCCTTTACTATTTGTTCAAGAGCCATTTCTTTTGCTGAAATAAATAGCGAAAAGATAAGAAACCTGTCTTAAGAATACCTGCTATGCAACGACATGTATGATATGCCTATGCGATGTTTTCAAGGATCTCGCAGGGTAACCACAAGAAGATGTTAGGAGTTGACTGCTGCTTTGATGGAAGAACTTCGTATCGTTGAATGTCCTTCTACGAGAATCAAGCTCACCATATCAAGTGGGTCATAGCCCCTGACTCAAGTTGCTGTGTTTTGATCTTTTGACGGCATTGGCTAGAGGAAAATCAACCCCCTTGCCCCTTGCTAGACGTCTGGTTCATCATAACCGTCACCACAGGCCCTTGAGATCCTTGAAATGGTTAAGGAAATGTTATGGTATAATGCTATGATTTGTATGCTATGCATCAAGCAGAAACGCAGGGTGATGAAGACAAGTATGTCTTGCAAGAAAACCAGTTTATTGGATGATGTATACAAACAAGGTCCTGCAAGGAATGCAAACAAAGCCCTGCAATGAGTTCGAGTTGTTAGATAATGAAGGCAAACAAGTCACACAAGAAGTCTTAGGTTCAGGCTTGCATGGGGTTTGTAGGTAAGTACCCTCTTGAAGTTTAGTTGGCTCAACCTGTCCTAGAAAAGTAACCGGGTTCTAAGGAGTCTCAATATCACTGATCTTTCTTTATCAGGCATTATTTCAGCTCAAGTGATCTTTTCTCGCGACCGAAATATCCCAAAAGTCCGATCTCAATGAGTGTAGTATCAAGTATCAACCAATCCTTAGCTTTATACCGAGGCCGTCTATCGCACTACTTTCTAATGGCCAAGTTTGTTCAACTAAGGTTCTAAGGTCCGTTAGTGCTTTATGACACCACGCAATGGCCCCGTATTCTCCTCAATTTAACACAAGGGATACTGGTACCAACCAAAGTGTCACACCAACATAGCTATCGTTTCAACCATATCGGTTTACGCCATACAATCTCCACGATCTATTGTTGCTTACCTAAAAATATGCCCCAGATCCGGGTGTAGGATCTTTAAGAATAACCCAAGAAAGCCTTTTTTTTTATAAATAAAGCATACAAAACACACAAGGAAAGCAAATTAAAAATGATCTATCTCTAAGGTAACACTACTTTTCACTATTCCCCAACAGAGTCTCCAGTTCTGTGATACGGTGGCAGAACTGACTATTATATTGGTTTTGCATTTATGTTTGCAAATATTGCGGTAAGCAAGAGTCGCCACCAACTTTTCTTTTATCCAACAAAGGAAAGGGTGAAAAGAACAAAAAAAGACCTTTTCGAGAATTTTTTGAGTAAGGGGGGTAGATTATGGAAAGGGAAGGTGTTAGCACCCTTTCCATCTGTAGTTTTCTACGGGCTCTTAGATGCTTAGCTCATTTGAAAAAATACCTCGTGCTTTTGTGTGTTTTGAAAAGTATTTTTTTGAAAATGCCTTAGTACGGCGATTCGCTTTATGATAACTCTTGTATCAGTCCTCAAGAGTGTTGATAAAGTGTTTTTGAAATGTTTTGGTGTAAGTGAAAAAGTTTGTTTTGAGCAAGCATCTAAGAACTATCTACTTATACTCGAAAGGTTTGTTCTTTTCCTCCTATCTTTTAGACAGTGCTATCCTACTATCAGTGAGTAGGTATCCCTATCGTTGGATGTTTGAGGGACATTCAAAGGGACGTACAGTCATAAAGACAACATATAGAGACGCTTTAACAATTTTGTTTAAGGGACTAGATCATTTACTAAAAGGCAACACTGTAGGGTCATCGAGGGACTATGATCTTTTGATTTAAGGATCTTTGCTAAAGCGTCCTAATTTTCAAGGGACATGATTATTTTATTTTCCGAAAGGCAACCAAAGTGGGAATACCCTAAAGGTGTATATGTGCAAGTGTGTTATGTTCAATTATTTTAGTCTTAGATATTATGTTTTCAAATGTTTGATTATTAATCTTGTCATACAATCCTATTATCATTCATCTAAACAGTTTAAATATTGCAGAAATTTAAAGTGCAGAAAGTTAAATCTATGTTATTACAATGCTTCAAGGAGGGGGTATTTTATCTCACGATGATGATCTTGGACTTTTTTGAAATCCCAAGATGTCTACTTCAATCCCTCTTTTGATCAATTTTGCATTTGAAGACTTTATCTTGATGTAAATGGTCTTGACAAAAAGTGTCTTTTGTTGACTTTCTGAAAATGACCTGTAATGTATGAGCTTGTATCTTTCAAATGGTGCACTTCTTGGACTTGAGGGAAAAAGATAAGTTGTAGGGAATTGGATTCTTTTAAAAATAAGCTTTGTTTGGAGAAAAATGGATAATGTATATGAAAGTTATGCCTGGTCAAAGTTCTGTTCACTTTTCCTATATAAACCCTAATTTAGCAATTCTTGACTTTTGATAGATTAAGAGAATTTCTTGAGGAATCATGATCAAACCTTGATCAAATGATGGATATCACTTCAAATGTCGATGTTAACCAAAAATCTTGAAGTTTGACTGTAAATGGGCCACAATTGAATTTTGACCTAATACAGTTGATTTTCAAACATTTGAGCAATTGACTGAGCAAACTTGTAGTGTAAGGCATGAAATTTGTCATGGAAAATCTTGAAGGCATATTAGGAAAATGGAAAACATTTGAGACCTTTGGAGCTCAAACATCTTGGTGAAAAGTGAAACCCTAGTTAGAGGTTCATTGCTTAGGAGGAGAATTTGTCTGATCAACTCTTGGTTAACCTTGAGCAATTGAGGATCTCTAGGAGCATGTCTTGAGTAAAAATGGGAGGGAAAATTTTGGGGTACAACACCATCCTTTGGATTTGAAGCCAAACAAGGAAGGATAATGAAACCTCTTAAGAAAACCAAGCTTCAAACGCATTAAGTCTTCACAAAAATTGGGAAGAGTGACAATTGTATACAGATGAATTCCCAATCACAGACAAATCATATAATCAGAATAATCTGCACACAAAGAAAACAAACAACCCAATGTCTTGGGGGTAAACCCCAAAAACTCCAGAAAATATCGCAATAGAAGTCACAAGGTCTCAAGGTAGGTCAAGGTCTCTAATCCTAAGTCCAAGAAGTCCATAACTCCAAAATACCAAGGATAGTAACCAAATAGTCCAAGTAACATTAAAGTTTTTATGGTTCAAGTTGATTATTAGGTATCTTCAAAAAGAAATGAAAAGCTCAAGTGAGCAAAAATAAAAATGACATAAAGATAAATGCTCAAATGAGCAAATATGAAAGTAGCATGAAATGAAAATTCTAAAATAAATATGCTCAAAATAAAAAGCATAAAGTAAAAGCATAAAATAAAGTCAACTGTTAGGAATTAGAGGTTAGTTGAATGACCATCTTGAAACTTGCATTTGAAAACTCATTAGAAGATTGATAAAATCAAAGCCTCTCAATAACAAGTTTCATTTGCTTTTTGTCAAGTATATCATTCATTTCAAAATCTCAAGGCAACAATAAATGATCAACGATGTTTAAATGATTCACTTAGTTCCAAAATTATGAAGATTTATTAGAGGATTGATAAAACCAAAGCCTCCTAACAATGGGTCTCAAGATAATTGGATCAAAGGTTTCAAATTAGACATGCTTGGGCTTGAAAATATAGGTTTGGGCCACGAATGATTATTTCTCGAATCGGGACAAAATTTAGCGCTATGTTAAGCAATCGTAAGTGAACTTATATAGAAGTTCCACCTATTTTAAGGTTGATCAATAGCAATCTATGTACCATATGTTTAGAGAGATGATATGTAAATCATCCTCTAATAACATATAATACAAGTAAGAAAGGGATAAGATGAAGAGGGAGGGAAAATATTTGAATTAAAGATTTTAATCAAACTATCATTAAAATTATTCATCCATTTTGGTGGAGTTAAACTCAACACCCAAGATCCAATGATGTTAATGAAGTTCATGATCAAAAATCACATGGCCAAAATATATTCAAAAAATAAATATTAATTTATAAACCAAAATAAAAAAGAAAATTATTTTTAAATTGTTTTTAAAATGAAAATAAAAGGTAAATAGCAAACTATGTTCAAAGTATTAATGAAAAATTAAAAGAGACCATAGAAAAGTCAGAAGTGATCTCAAATATTTTTATAAATTTTTTTTGATAATATTTTAAAACATAAAAGTATTTTTTAACTAATTAATAATCACTCAAATAAGTGAAAAAAGATCAAAAATAGTAAAAATCAAAATATAATTCTAGATAAATTTCAGAAAGTCGAAAATAAAGAAAATGTTCTTGATAAATTTTCTTTAGAATTTTAAAATGCCAAGAAGTATTTTTAAAACAAATAAAATAAGGAAAACAATACAAAAAATTAGGAAACATATCAAACATTAAAATAAAAATATGAAAAAATATTTATAAAGTCAGAAATAATTCAAAGTATTTTTAAGAATTTTTTCAGATTTTTTGAGTCAGAAATGAATTTTTTATGAATTTTTGAAGTTTAAATCAATTAAAAAAAATAAAAATCAGAAAATAAGAATAAACCAAAAAGATGTGGACCATTGATTCAATGTCAAAACGCGTTAATAATCAAATCCAAGGGATCTGTCGCGCTGTGCATATCATGGTCATTAGTCAATAAACCATTGGATCAACTATTTAAAATAAATTTTAAAAAATGCGTGGCAAATTCTCATTGGTTGAAGATGCCAGTATGGTCGTCTTCAACCTTCAGCCAACCTCAAAACTAGGTTCCTCAAACTGTAAAATTAGAGGTTTAGACTAATTCCATTCTCTTCATCTCATCAAGACGAAGAAAACTGTACCCTCCCGAACAATTTATATAAGTTGTAGCTCATTCAATTTGAAGAAAACCAGAAGAAAAAAGTTGAATAGGGATTTGAAAATTCATGATCAAAACTCAATTCCAGTTGAAAACAAATGTTGCGACTAGTATGAGAATGATGAGAGCTTCATTGTGGTAACAAATTTTGAGAGAATTGATGAAGGAATCTACCTATTGAAGTTTAAATTCAAAGCTCTGAAACTTGACTTGGCTAGCACGATTTAGGATATTTTAGGGTTTGGTTCTTCTTCTGTTAGCTTCAGTGAAGTTCAAGGATGAAGAATTGACAAAGAAAATAGATTGAGGAAGGCTATAAAACCAAATTCGAAGTTTCAGAAATATGGGTTAAGGAAAGAATTGGGCAGGGTGATTCTGGTTGTCCAAGCTTGAGAAAATGAGTGAGATATAACCATCTATTGATAGTGAAGAAAATGGAATGCTCAAGCGTGTGGAATGATGAAGTTTGGAGGGAAATCGTGTGAAGTTGCTAGCATGAAAAGTGTGACTTCTATTTTGCTCAAAACTCAACCAAAACTTGCATTTCAAGATGCTAATCACTTCTGAAAGATTTTTAAACGTGATTAGAAGTAAAAATGCGCATAAATTTAATGATTAGAAGGTGAATTGTGCATTTCAAATTCTGACTTGGAGGAAAAAGTCAGTTTCAAGGTACCAACTTTAAATCAATGGAATTCATAGCTCAAGGAGTCTTAGGGCATGATCCTTGAAGCAATTGAAAGATAAGGTTACAATATTTACAATGTGAAAAAAATGGAATCAAATGGATGCTTGTACTAAAAGTTGTGATGAGTCAAAGTTGAGAAAAAGATGTTGACTTTTTGTACTTAGAAAAATTCTAGGTTTTTCTCAAAAAATGTCCTATAATGTTTTGACTCCAAACAACGCCTTTATTCAAAATTGAGCTTTGATCATTGATGCTAGCTTGAAGTGGACTCCTTAAATAGTATTGTGAAACATGAATAACTCAAAAATAACAAACATTGAAAAAGTTATGGCCTTGTGAAGTTAGTGAAAATTTATGAGATGACCTATAATCTTTTGCATTCTTAGGGCATCCTCCACCCATTTTCAAGCTTTGCACATTGTGACACGGTGGGAGAACTGACTTGAGGTTTTGCGTTTGTGTTCGCAAATGTTGTGGTTTAGCAAGAGTCGCCATCGACTTTTCTTTTATCCAATAAGGAAAGGTGAAAAAGCACAGGAAAGACCTTTAGAGATTATTTCTTGAGTTCGGGGGGTAGATTAAGTAAAATGGAAGGTATTAACACCCTTTTCATCCATGGTTTTCCATGGGCTCTTAGTTACTTGCTAGATCACTTGCTTTTGTTTGAATGTGCTTGTGGTGTGATTTTTTGAAAGTATTTTGAAAATGTAACTTTGTAATGATTCTTGTTTCTATAAGAACGCATACAAAGTGTTTGTTTCGAAAATAGTTCAAAGAGGTGTTTGTGAGGTGCGTAAAGTGTTTTTGTTGTGAGCAAGCGAGTAACTGAGAGTGAACCTACCTACTCAAAAGGTCTTAAATATGCTTTTCCTCCTCCTTTATATGTTGCTATCTTAATATTGTTTTAGTAAGAAGCCCCATCGTTGGATGTGAAGGGACGGGCGTTGGGTCATCGTATGACCATGATAGCAATGTTGTGAGATAACTTAACACTTTTCCTTAGGGACTAAGATCATTTCTAAAGGCAACTTTGATAGCGTCATTGAGGGACTATGATCTTATATTTTTGTTTATGCTAAGACATCCCACATGTATAACATGGCCATTTTTAGGCAACAAGTGGAGTTAACCTTATGGGTGCTAATGTGCAAGTGTGTTTGATTTGCATGTATTTACTCTTGATTAGGGTCATCTACTTATTGATTTTATCTCTTGACATACACACCCTAATTACTAGCATTTACATTCGAAAGTGATAAATTGAAAAAATGTAAAGTCCTACGCTGTGATACGGTGGGAGAACTAACTTGAGGTTTTGCGTTTGTGTTCGCAAATGTTTCAGTTTAGCAAGAGTCGCCACCGACTTTTCATTTTATCCAAAGGAAAGGTCAAAAAGCACAGGAAATACCTTTGAGATGTTTTCTTGAGTTCGAGGGGTAGATTATGAAAAGGGAAGGTGCTAGCACCCTTTTCATCCATGGTTTTCCATGGGATCTTAGTTACTTGTTTAGATCACTTGCTTTGCTTTATCAATTGTTTGAAATGGTGCTTTGTGTGGTTTTGAAAGTATTTTGAAAAGAGGCCATCGTTTTGGTAATCTTTGTAATGATTCTTGTTTGAAGAATGTATACAAAGATGTTCGTCTTTTGAAAAATGTTTCAATGTTTTGAAAGTTGTTTGAAAATTGTTTTGAAATTGTGTGTGTGTTTGAAAATAGAAAGGATGGTTTGAAAATTGATCAAGTAACTAGAAGCTTATCTACCTACTCAAAAGTCTTTCCTACACATTTTTAACCCTTTGACAGTGTTTGTTTTACCATTGTATTTGGTAAACAACCCTATCTTTGGATGTTAAACGGGACGGGCGTGGGTCATCGTATGACCATGATAGCAATGGTGCCAAGTATCTTAGCAAGTTTTAGGGACTAAGATCATTTGTTTTTAGGCAACTTGTGATAGCGTTATCGAGGGACTATGATCTTTTTTTTTGTTTGATTTTGCCAAGATACCTAGCATGCATACCATGGCAATTTTAAGGCAACAAAGTGGATGAAACCCTAGGGGTTCTTGTGTGCATTGTGTTGTCATTTTTCATGGATTTTTGTCTTGCATTAAGTCATGCTATTTGTTTGATTTTTTTGGTCTTTGCATACAAAACCCTAATTTACTATCACGGTATATGAAAGCGATAAAATGCGTAAAGTAAATCTAAACTATTACAACAATATTATGGGGAGGGGGATACAAGTTTGAATAGGAGGATATTTGCACAAAATAAAACCCTAATTTACTATTACAACCCAATTGGATTTATACAATAAATAAATGAACAATTATTTAAATGTACAATAAAATGTAAATATGCAAAATGTTTTTTTTGTATTTGTTTTATGCATGAGAAAATAAGTTTATTTATGTCCTAAAAATAAGAAAATAAAAATGATTATTTTTGAAAGGGTGAAAACCCTAATTTTTGGTTTAAAAGAAAATATATATTCTATTATTATTTATTTCATTTATGTACAAGAAAATAAATAAAAATATATACAAAAATGTTAAAAAATAAAATATGTGAGAAAATATGATTTTTAGTGTATAAATAATAAAAATAAAAATATATAATATTTTTATATTGTTTACAAGTTTTATTTAGGAAAAATAAGTTTTATAAACCTAATAAACTAATTTTATGCCCAAAAAAATAATAAAAATATTAAAATAAAATGTGAAAAATTAAGAAAATATTTTTTGTGATTTTAAATATTTAGAAAAAATAAATAAAGTCAAAAAATATAAAAGAAATGAGAAAATATACAAAATATAGCAAATGGACCAAGGGGGTGCAAAAAGCAAAAGGGGGGTGCAGAAAGAAACAGGCCCAAGCGCGCCAGGCCCATACACACTTCATCCCTGACCTCTGTCTTCTCCAAAACGCGCGCACCATGTACAAATCCTGTTCTTGCTCATGCTTGCATAAAATCAAAAACTTATAACATGAAAAATATAGCTCATGATCACACGATTCCAATGATATAAATAACTTGACCTAACTCTCAAAGACCAAAGAGAATTTCAGTGGCCCTAAATCTTGACCTAGTTTTTTCAGCAACTTCAACTATCAAATACTCCTAGCTCAGTTAATAAAAATGGAATCTATGCATATGTACAACTCAAGCACATTAAAGACTACATTTTTGCTTCACAAACCTAAGGCTAAGGATGTCTAAATAAGGAGATAGAACTTTGAAAATTACCTTGTTCAGTTGAGTTTGGCTATGGCAATGTAGCAACTTTGAGTGAGGGATTAAGGTCGTTGAGCTTGCTTGAAGTTCCCTCAACCTTTCCCAATGCTCAGCTTGCTTTGAAATGGCTTGAATCTCTTTGTAGAAGTCAACCTGCAAACTCAGAATTTGAAAATGGTGAAGCACGAAACAGGGGTTACAGTTGTTGGACAGGGGTCTGGATAGTTCAGGTGTAATGTATGGAATGTGTCTGAAGTGGTTTCAAGCAAAACGCACAAGGGAATATGGAAGTAGCTTGTGATTTGCAGAGATGGCCCTGTTTTAGGCAGAAGTTGGTGTTTTTGTGTTTTAGGGTGTTTGGGAGCTTGGAAAATTGTGTTTCTTGCTTGCAACAATATGCTGAACTTGTTTGAAATGATGCCAAGACTTGGTTTTAACAGATACAAGAGTTATATGGACTTTTGCAAGTTACTTGCTTTTGAAGCAAAAGTTGAAGTGACAAAGGCAAAGGCTGTACAGGCTAGCTCAAGGCTTGAGGAGAGTTGGTACAAATTGCCTGGTATTTGTGGACTTTGTTTGCAGCAAAAGGTTAGGTTCATGGCTCAAGATAAACAAAGTTGCTAAAAGCAAACTTTATCAAAGTAGCATCGTTACCTTTATGCCATTTTTGGATTAAACCCTTGTACAAAGCTTCAAAGATCAAAACAATGCTATTAACCATTGTATTTGCATTCAATTTTGGAGTGTAAAAAGGATTAGAACCTGTAATGCAAGTACAAGCATGATTCAAACTGATTTGCAAGTTGTAACAATGTGAAAAATGCCATGGACAAAAGTGAGAAATGGCCATTTTCATTTCTTCGATTCTCCCTAACCATGAATTATCTTGGAGAGTTATTGGACATTTTGGAAAGCTTGTAACATGCTCTACAATCCATCTTTGAAATGAATTTTGAGATTCCACTTGGAACTATGTGAAAAGTTGCCATGAAGTTAGGTCAAAAATCTACCTAAACTAGGGCAAAATTTCACTAAGTTAAAAGTTTCATGGACCCATATTCACAAAATCATAACTTGATATCCAAGAATCTTTTTGGAAAACTTTGTGAATCAAATTTGTAGATTTTGTGGAGGAATACAACTTTCATGTTTTAAGTTTTCTTTGAATCCAATTGCATCATGGTGAAAAAGTTGGGAAAAGTTGGGAAAAAATAAGAAATTTTCATAACTTAGAAAATTTCTAAGTTATGAAAAATTTCAAACTTAAACCCTAATTTTCAAAATTAGGTTTCTTGGTCAACAAGTTTCATGTTTTGACACATCTTGATGAAAAATGACCCTTGGAACTTGATTTTGACCAAAAAGTCAAAGTTTGACTTTTCAGTGTACAGTTGATTTTTAATCAGTTGACTGGAAAATTCATCCATCAATCCAATGCATTTGAGACCTTTTGAACCTTGTGATTAGGTCAAGAAGGTGCCATTGAGTCCTTGAAACCATGCTTGAACCCAATTTTCCATTGGCTAGGTCAAAAATTAAAAATTGCCCTTCTACAATCAAAACCCTGAAAATGACCATTTTGCCCTTTTAATGATCTGATCAAATTTCTTGAGGAGTTGTGGTCCAAACTTGATCAAATGGTTCATATGAGTCTATAATGTTGATGTGGATAAAAAATTATGAGGTTTGACTGTAAATTGGTCATGGCTGACTTTTTCCCTAATACAACTGATTTTTAGGTCAACTGTCCAATTGACTGGGCAAAAATTTGATTTAAGGCTTGAAACTTGGCATGGGCAATCTTAGAGGTACAAAATGAAGTATGAAAGTCACATGAGGCATTGGAAGTCCAAAAATACCTGTGCAAACTCAAACCCTAATTTCAGGTCAACAGTGCAAGGAGATGTCTTGAGCTGAGCAAACCCTAATCCTGTCTGGAGTCCAAAGAGTCTTGTGAGGGGAAATCTTGATAAAATGAGAGGGCAAATTTTGGGGTACAACATACGCTATTACAATACTTAGGGGATGGGGGTACATATGTACGAATGGGGATTGCAAGTAAAATTAAATCCTAAGTTACTATTACAACCATATTGAAATGTACCATATAAGAAAGAAATGGACTTGTTTAGAAAATGTTTTTGTCTTAAGGAAATAAATTAAAAGGAAAATATTTTTATGTTTTTTATGTTAATAAAATAAAAGAGTTAATATTAAAAATGATGAAAAAGAAAATAAATGAAAGATAGAAAACAACGTGGTGCTGCAGGAAAAACAACAAGGATCAGAAGTTCTGAAGCCTAGGCGCGTGACTCAGCAGGAGACGTCAATGGGTATCAGAAGTTATAAGCTGGTAAACTCTGAGGTCCTGCAAGACACGTCAGAGGGAAAGGGAACATAGGTTCTGGATTGGTACATTCCGAAGTCCTACAAAAACGTTAGAGGGAAAATACAGAAGTTCTGGGTTGCTATGTGCTAAACTTTTGAATGTTAGAACAATGAGAAAATATTAGAAGTTCTGTTATATTAAAACAGTGAGGAGAACTCATAAGTTCTGTGTTGTGCTAAGACTGTGAGTGAACATCAGAAGTTTTGTATTGTGCTAGGCCAGTGAGTAAACATCAACAGTTCAGTGCGTTATTAGCATATAAGAATCAGAAGTTCCATGTCTGTTAACAGTGAGAAAAATCATAGAAGTTCTGTGTGTTAAAACAGTGAAGAGAACTCAGAAGTTCTGTGTGTGTTTAACAGTGAGAAAAATCATAGAAGTTCTGTATGTTAAAACTATGAATGAACATCAGAAGTTTTAATGCCATATTTCAACACTCAATCAGCACATCAGAAATCTATTCAATTTTCAACAATCAGCAAGTCAGAAGGATAAAAGCACAAAAGTTTTCAGAAGTTCTAATCCTAAATCTGAGTCTATCCCTAATCAAGAAACTCTGATCCACAGTTTTTCTACTTATGCAATGGTATGGACAACATTAATACTATGATATTTACATGTTTAATGATGTTCTGAATGAAAAAGATGCAAAGTCAGAAAGACTTACCTTGAACCTGGAGCGTGGGCTTGGAGCTTTGAGTGGCTGCCTTTGGATGTTCTGGAATCAGCAACAGTAACGGAAGAGAAAATGCCAAGTTCTTTGATTCAAAAGGAAGAACAAAGGTTTGTTTTTGTGTATGAGAAATCTGGATTTTTATGAAGGTTTCACAACTTCCTTTTCTTTCTTTTGGCCAATCTCTCTCTCCAAAAGCCAGCCTCTCCTTTAAAGCCCAACCCTTTACAAGTGTGATGGATCCACTTATTTATAGGTGAATTTGTTATGATTTTGGGGGGAAAGACAAATGGTATTTTAAATCAATTTGGCATCCTGCTCCCTTGCTTTTTCATCACTGTTTTCGTATGCTAGTTTGGTGTAATTATGGGATGCAGGCGTAGACTGAATTAGCTGTTGGTCATAGGTCTGCAGCAGGTTGTATAAACAAGGTTTTGGGATTTGGTCATGTTCTGACCAAAGCGTTGAATATAACCTTCATATGCTGAAGCGCTGCCTTGTTCTTGAAGCAAGTATGGTGGTTGTCAGCAGAAATTAAGGAAAAGCAAAAAGCAAAGTATGGGCTTAGTACCAAAGTTGCTATCCCAAGACAGTAGAGGTACACGTGGGGGAAATCCTTTGGATAAAGACTCAGAAAGTGGCTGTGAGCATTAAATGATGATGAGACTTATCATAACCAGAAATCCTGCAATGTTAGATTCTACACCAAGGCTTAGTTCTGGATCAGAAGTTATGCTTCAGTGTAGCATCCAACCTCTGATCTTTGTATCTTCTGGCTCCAGCATGTTCTGAAGGAGAACATTTCTTCCACATGTTCTGATTAAAGCGTCATGTTCTGAACCGGAGAACATTGCTTCCATATATTTTGATTGAAGCATAATATTCTGAACCATGTTTGCAACCTCTGACTGAAGCTTTTTGTGAAAACTTGCCCATAAGTTCTGACCAAACTCTGCCTTGAGAGTGTCCAGAATTTGCTGAGTATTATGGTGATAATCTGGTCAGAAGTTCTGAAATTGTCATATCTTCTTAAACACTTAGAAAAAATTCTAAGTATTTAGAATTTTGACTTTTTGGATTTTGATGAAACAAAACTTCATATTTCAACGTGTCTTGGTGAAATATGATTCTTGAAGCTTGATTTTGATCCAAAAGTCACAGTTTGACTTTTAAGTGTGCAAATGACCATTTTGCCTTTGTGAGTGATTTTCTTGGGAAATTTGTAGTTCAAGGCTTGGAATTGGATGGAAGAAAACTTGAGGGTCCAGGTTGATTCCTTGAGAAACGAGAGGGAAAATTTTGGGGTACAACTGATACCCCTATTCAATCTTCTTACACCTGAAGAGTTAGATTGGTAAATCTGCCATTCGTGACTTGAAGGTGGAAGATGATTGAACACTAGAGTGCCCAGAAAATTTGCACTCGAAGATGTGTTAGTTGATTATGTAGGGAATGCGCTTAAAGATGCCATTTGGAGAGATAATGGATAGTTGTTAAAGATGGGATGAAAGATGCCATCCAGAGGTGATTGTTGAATTGTTTTTGAGAGGGAATCTGAACGAGTATCCGAATAATATCCATAAATGAATTGTATCTGACTCGTATCTGTGAAATGTACTAAATGAGCGTCAGAATGACATCCTAATCTGGATCGTATGTGGACTGTATTTGAATGAGTGACAGAATGACATCCGAATCTGGATCGTATTTGGACTGTATTTAAATGAGTGACAAAATGACATCCGAATCTGGATCGTATCTGGACTGTATTTAAATGAGTGACAAAATGACATTCGAATTAGGACCGTATCTGGACTGTATTTGAATGAGTGATAGAATTACATCCGAATCTGGATCGTATCTGAAATGTATTTGAATGAGTGACAGAATGACATCCGAATATGGATCGTATCTAGACTGTATTTGAATGAGTGACAAAATGACATCCGAATCTGGATCGTATCTGGACTGTATTTGAAATGAGTGACAGAATGACATCCGAATCTGGATCGTATCTGGACTGTATTTGAATGAGTGACAAAATGACATCCGAATCTGGATCGTATCTGGACTACATTTGAATGAGTGACAGAATGACATCCGAATCTGGATCGTATCTGGACTGTATTTGAATGAGTGACAGAATGACATCCGAATATGGATCGTATCTGGACTGTATTTGAAATGAGTGACAGAATGACATCCAAATCTGGATCGTATGTGGACTATATTTGAAATGAGTGACAGAATGACATCCGAATCTGGATCGTATTTGGACTGTATTTTGAATGAAATACATAATGACATCCGAATCTGGATCGTATCTGGACTGTATTTTGAATGAGTGACAGAATGACATCCAAATCTGGATCGTATCTAGACTGTCTCTAGAAGGAATCTGGAATAAGTATCAGAATGTCATCCATATCTGGATCGCATATAAACTGTATCTAGAAGGAATCTGGAATAAGTATCAGAATGTCATCCATATCTGGATCGCATCTGAACTGTCTCTAGAAGGAATCTGGAATAAGTATCAGAATGTCAGCCATATCTGGATCGCATCTGAACTGTCTCTAGAAGGAATCTGGAATAAGTATCAGAATGTCAGCCACATCTAGATCTCATCTGAACTGTCTCTAGAAAGAATCTGGAATAAGTATCAGAATGTCAGCCATATCTGGATCGCATATGAACTGTCTCTAGAAGGAATCTGGAATAAGTATCAGAATGTCAACCATATTTGGATCGCATCTGAACTGTCTCTAGAAGGAATCTGGAATAAGTATCAGAATGTCAACCATATCTGGATCGTATCTGAACTGTCTCTAGAAGGAATCTCAACAGGATGATGACCTTTATCTGTTGATTGATCTTTCTTGAAAAGGTAAAGAGTTAGTTGTATGCAATGTCATGATGTATGCATTGTGTAATGATGTTCTCAAAATAAATGAGATTTGTGTTATATTCATTTTGTATGCATATGTTATGAATGTTATTGAGATGTAAGTGTGTCTTCAAACTTTGCTCATAATGTTTCCACCGGGGATTCCTATTTTTTTGTTTGAGGAGAACTCCGCTGGGAGATGTTGAAAGCTCTGTATAGAGTGTTGATTCCTGCTTGGGGAAAAAAAGTTCAAGAGTCTTAATCGTCCATTGCTCTACTGGGGAGTCGAAGTTGAACTGGTATCTGGTCGGGTCCAGGTTTCATAGTAACTCGCTGGGGATTGTAGAGTAGTCTACTGGGGAAGAGGAGTTGTGGTCCTTTGATTTGTAGTAGTCGGAGAGGCCACCTCAAGCTGTGGATTCCTACCATTTGTTGGGGAAATAAACCCTGTTGTCGGTCTGCTAGAGAGGTGATAACTTCGTTAGGGAAAGTCCTTGAGGATTCTTGAGATTGTCTCAGCTGGGGAAAGGTTTTCAGAGGTTAAACTCTTGCTGGGAAATTATCCTATGAGAAGGACTTTGGGGAGACTTGTCATTTCCCCTAGTAGCAAGTGTTTGTGGCATTGCCGGAAAATGTTTGATTGTACGTAACCCTTTGCTGAGATTGACGTTCAATGCCCCAAGTGACGGAGATGGAGACCTGTCCCTGGTTACTCTGCATTTCTTAAGAGGTTTCCTAGAATCTTGACTGGACTTCCCCAGGTGTGCGGGATAGTGACATGTCAAGTCCCCCTGTTGATAGGAGATTTTTAAATGGAAGTGTCATCCTTCTTGAATTGATTTTGTTCATTGAGAGAGCTTTCGTTCACTGGATATTCATTGTGTGAATTTCTCCGCTGTCAAACAAATAGCCATATGCAAACAGTGATATTCAAGTAATGCAAAGTTTATGTTTGTCTTGAAGTTTTGAAAATGTGTTTTAGCGAGTAAGGAAATTTTGTTAAGAAAATTCAAACTCAGGATTTAGAGCAAAGCCTTACAGGAGTCAGGATACCTTTTGTAACAGTATGCTTTCGAACTAACCCATGCTTCAATTAGGACTTTTGAAGGGCTGTAACGTGGCTTGGTTCACGGTTTAAGAAACAAAGGATAAAGGCTTAAATTATATTTGTACCCACCCACTCTTCATGATGTTCTTCAGTCCTAAACTCAGTTAATTGTGCGTTTGAACTCCAATTGAGTCTGGAATGACGTATTGGTGATGGTTCAGACAGTTTAAGTTTGTTGGAAAGTAGTCATTCTTGCAACATTTTTTTTCATGTTGTTGAGGATTTGTAGTAACCTCTTTTGATTTATTTGTTATCCCTAATTTTTGCCTGACTATTCTTGTTTTGAGATTACAGTCAGCTGGATGCCCCAGTTTTCTTAAGTCTCCTTTGTAGGTTTTGACTTAGTGGGCTTTTCTTTTTGAGAGATAATGACTGCCTATGCGATAGGGAACCATCAATTTCTTTTGATTCCAGAGGAATGTTTTTATGTTATTCGTTGTAATTACGAGATGAGAGTTTGCGATTTGAACACACATTTGAATTAACTGAGAGACTACCCCGCCCCAGGTTTTGTTTAAAGGTTTTAATTTTGTGAAAAAGAAAAACTTCTACTTCTTTGGCGCGAAGGGGTTGACTAGGGATTATCTTCCTTATAACTCCAGTGTTTAGGATTTGAAAGAATGCTTGTACATCGTCAGCAAGGTCTGTCCAAAAGCATACTGTATGAGATTATGGCATTGTTTTCGTCATCCTCCCTCTAAAGGCTTGTAACTTTTAGCAAGAGTTGAATGTCATAAAGTGAGTAAAAAGCATAGTTTAAATGTAATGAAAATGTGTGAATCAAATCAAGACAAACATATGCAATGCATTAATGAAACAAAGTTTGACATTAATAGATAATTGTTTGAACAACAAAACAAATTACAATTGAAAATTCAAAATGAACAAGATGCTTTCAATGATTTGGCATAGGAGCAGTGATCACGTTTGGAGTCTCCAGAGGGTCAAACACGATCTCCTTGGCATCAATCAAGTCTTGAATCTTGTTCTTCAAAGTCCAACAGCCGTCAGTGTCATGTCCGAGACTGTCAGAATGATAGGCACATCTTACGCTCAGATTGTACTTAGAAGAGAAGGTGTCAGGATTTTGAGGAGGATCCTTTAGCGTGATCAGTTTCAACTTCAGCAAATGTTGTAACGCTTGAGACAAAGGCATGTTGATGTTAGTGTACTGCCTTTCTTGATATCTTACCCTACACCTATTGCTCTGTCTTTGTTGAACAGACGTGGGATTAAAGATCAGGATTGCCCCTACATGTTGATCATGACGACTCTTTTGACCATACACAACATTGGACTTTTTCTTCCCACAATATGGATTTTTCTGAGCATCAGAAGGTGTAGCTCCTTAGATCTTTCCACTCTTGATTCCAGCCTCAACCCTTTCGCCGGTCAGTTTTAGCTCGGTGAACCCGACTGAGGAGCTTCCGATCAAGTGTTTGAAGAAAGGCCCTGTCAAAGTTCCCATGAAGATGTCAATCAGCTCCCTGTCAGTTAAAGGGGGCTTCACCCTACCAGTCAGATCTCTCCACTTTTGGGCGTATCCTTTGAAGCTCTCGTTGGAACCTATGGTCATGTTCTGCAATTGCACACGAGTTGGTGCAAGATCAGCATTGTACTGATACTATTTATAGAAAGCAGCAGCAAAATCCTCCCAGGTGTGGATGCGAGAACTCTCCAATTGATAGAACCATTCGAGCTGGGTCCCTACTAGGATTTCTTGGAAGAAATGGATCCAAAGCTTCAGATCAATTGTGTATGGTTGAATCTTGCAGACATAAGACTTTAAGTGCATCTTAGGGCAAGAGACTCCATCGTACAGGGAAAAGGTAGGGACTTTGAACTTTGGCGGGATGACTACTCCAGAAACTAAACCCATGTCTCCTAAATCCAAGCCAGGTACCTGTTGAATCTCCATAGCACTGAGGCGATCCTCCAACTATTCGTACTTGTCATTAGTGGGAGGATATTGTTCCTCGGAGTAGTCAACTTCAACTTCATCAATCTCCAAATTATGGTCTTCTTCAATACTATCCCCATGTTGGACGGAGTTGAAAGATCTAGAGCTTCCTTGATTGGTCCTCTAGGTCTTCTTCCCTAGTTTAGGACGCCTATTGACTTCTTGGAAATTTTTCTCTTGTCTTTGAGAAGAGTCTTCAGGTCCTCTTGCCCCTTAGCCATAGCCAGGAACATTTGTTGGATTTGATCGTTTTGAGCTTGGAGATCTTTCACCATTTGTTCCATATCCATATTACTGAAATAAACAGTAGGAAGATAAGGACACCTGTATGGGAGAAACCTGTCATGATATGATGCATGATATGTGGATGCATGTTTTCAAGGATCTCGCGGGGTTAGTATTTACAGTTTCAAATTTGGGTAACTTTGTACCGGTGGATGTCCTTCCACGAGAATTAAGTTCACCATGTCAAGTGGGTCATAGCCCTTAACTCCGGTTTATTGTACTTGATTTTGACGGTGTTTGGTTAGAGGGAAATAAATCCTCTTGTCTCTTGATAGACGTCTGGTTCAACGTGACCCTGCATCAAAGACCCCTGAGATCCTTGAAATGCTATGGTTCGATGTTATTGAAAATGCTATGGTATGATGTCATGATGTTATGTACAAATATGCGAGGTAAGCAAGTTATATACAAATAATCATATTCACACAAGGCTGACAAGTCCTTAGGTTTAGGCTTGCATGGAGTTTGTAGGTAAGTACCCTCTTGAAGTTTAGTTGGCTCAACCTGTCCTAGTTAATAGTAACTGGGTTCTAAGGGATCTCAATATCACTGACCTTTATTTTAGGCATTGTCTCAGCTCAATTAATCTTTTCTTGTGGCCGAGATATCCCAAAAGTCCGGTCACAATGAGTGTAGCATCGAGTATCAACCAATTTTCAGCTCTACACCGAAACCGGTTATCTCACTACGTCCTAATGGCCAAGTTGGTCAAGTAAGGTTCTAAGGTCAGTTGATGCATCTCGACACCACGCGACAGCCCCGTACTCTCCTTGATTAGACTCAAGGGTTACCAATACCAACCAAAGTGTCACATCAATGTAGCTACTGCTTCAACTGTGTCAGTATATGCTGCACAATTCCCTCACAGTCTATTGATACTTACCTAAAAGGTGTCCCCAAATCCGGGTGTAGGATTTAAAACAAACCCAAACAAGGAACCAAAATGTAAAGAAAACAAATCAAACAATGTAAGCAAGTAAATGTGATCTAATCCTAAGGTAACCCCACTTTTAGGATAATTCCCCAACAGAGTCGCCAGTTCTGTGATACGGTGGGAGAACTGACTTGAGGTTTTGCGTTTGTGTTCGCAAATGTTGCGGTTTAGCAAGAGTCGCCACCGGCTTTTCTTTTATCCAATAAGGAAAGGTGAAAAAGCACATGAAAGACCTTTAGAGATTGTTTCTTGAGTTTGGGGGGTAGATTATGAAAAGGGAAGGTATTAGCACCCTTTTCATCGATGGTTTTCCATGGGCTCTTAGTTACTTGCTAGATCACTTGCTTTTGTTTGAATGTGCTTGTGGTGTGATTTTTTGAAAGTAATTTGAAAATGTAACTTTGTAATGATTCTTGTTTCTATAAGAACGCTTACAAAGTGTTTGTTTCAAAAATAGTTCAAAGAGGTGTTTGTGAGGTGCGTAAAGTGTTTTTGTTGTGAGTGTGATACGGTGGGAGAACTGACTTGAGGTTTTGCATTTTATTGCAAATGTTGCGGTTTAGCAAGAGTCGCCACCGACTTTTCTTTTATCCAAAAGGAAAGGTGAAAAAGCACAGGAAAGACCTTTCGAGATGTTTTCTTGAGTTCGGGGGGTAGATTATGAAAAGGGAAGGTATAAGCACCCTTTTTATCCATGGTTTTCCATGGGCTCTTAGTTACTTGCTAGATCATTTACTTTTGTTTGAAAATGTGCTTAGCGTGTTTTTTGAAAGTATTTTGAAAAGGTGCCATCGTTTAGGCAAACTTTGCAATGATTCCCGTTCGTAAGAATGTATGCAAAGTGTTAAGCTTTTGAAAATATTTCAAGGTTTAAAAAATGTTTGGAAAGTGTATGTGATTGTTTTGAAAATAGCAAGGATATTTGTTTTTGAGAATGACCAAGTAACTAAAAATAATCTACCTACTCAAAAGGTCTTAGATGTGCTTTCCCTCCTCCTTTAGATGTTGCTACCTTACCATTGATTTGGTAAGAAGCCCCATCATTGGATGTGAAGGGATGGGAGTTGGGTCATCGTATGACCATGATAGCAATGTTGTGAGATGACTTGGCACTTTTTCTTTAGGGACTAAGATCATTTTGAAAGGCAACTTTGATAGCGTCATCGAGGGACTATGATCTTGTATTTCGATTTGTTTGTGCTAAGACCTCCCAAATGCATAACATGGCCATTTTTGCAAGGCAACAAGTGGAATTACCCTAAGGGTGTAAGTGTGCGAGTGTGTTTGGTTGCATGCATAATTTATCTTGATTAGGGTGATATATTTTCATATCATGTCATGCACACCCTAATTACTAGCATATATTGAAAGCAATAACAATGCAGAAATGTAAAGTCCTGCGCTATTACAATATTTTGGGAAATGGGGTACATTTTTGTGAATGGGGGTTACAAGTTAAAATTCTAGGTTTCTATTACAACCATATTGAAATAGATAAGAATGTACAGGAAATGTAAAAAGTTTGTCTGTTTAAAAGAGAAAATAACTTTTGTTTAAGAAAATGTTTTTTGTCTTTTTATATTAAAAGAAAATATATCATGCAAATGTAAAATATCTTTGGTGTTTTTTGATTAAAAATAAAATAAATATGATGGCAAAATAAAATAAAATCAAAAGAAGCAAGGAAACATAATCAGCGCAAAGTGCTAAAAATAGAAGAGGTCAGAAGTTCTGACTCTGACTTGGCTGCACAAACAGAAACAGGTTAGCAAAAATATGGAAGTTCATAAGTTCTGGATCTTCTGAGAACTCAGAAGTTTCTTCAGAAGTTCTGACGCAACTGTCAGAATTTTGTCTCTCTCCATGCCAGTCAGAACATCTGCAGCTTAGTCATTTGCAAAACAGAAGTTGCATGTATAACAATTATGACAATTTTCATGAAAATATCAGAGGCACAAATCAGAAGCAACATGCATTTGTTAATTCTAATTCTGAGTCCTGTTTTCTTTATGAAGCTCTGAACTGGGATTTCCTCTACTTAGGTAGGCAGATGCATGAATTTCCAGAATATGTACATCCTCAGAATCAGAATATCTACATTGTGCTAAATATACAAAATCTGACAATGCTTAATCAGTTAGGATGAGGGTCAGCAGAAAACTTACCTTGCAGTTGGAAAGGATTCTGTGAACTGGAGATTGGTCTTGAATTCTAGTGATGTTCTGAGCAACTTCTACACGTACTCAGCAGGATGGAAGTTTGCAACTTCTGAAGCAGCCAAGGGGTGATATTCTGACTTCTTTGTGGTGAAAGTGAATGGAGAGTGTATGACAATAGGAACACAGAAGTTAAGGTAGCTTCTAATGTATGAATCAGCAACAACGTGGATGGCTTTAGTTAAGAACACTTGAGGAAAAATGGAGTTTGAATATAGGGAATCAATGCCAAGATTTTGGTACTTTGTGTTTATAGTTTCCCAGGTTCTTGGAATTTTTGTAGTGGTTCAAAGCTTTCTTTCTCAATTTTCTCGACTCTTTCACAAATTTTTTTGGCCCCCTTTTCAGTGTGCAAATAGTGTTCTATTTATAGGCAAAGTTTTGCAGTTGGGGTGCTTAAGTGGCACCAACATCATATGCTAGATGCTGACTTACTCTTGAAGTAAGGTTTAAACAAGTAGGGGTTCAATGCATTCAAGTTGAGTGGTTAACAGCACCTCAGCTGGATTTGGCAGCGTGGATTAAGGAAAAGTAGAAACAGCGCGTAGGTCTAGCATACTTTTGCACATAAGTTTGTCTGCCCAAGACAGTAGGGGTACACGTGGTGAAAATCCCTTGGATAAAGACTCAGAGGCGGTTGTGAGCATTAAATGAGTTCCCATGTGAAACTCTACATCTTTTCTTGACTCTAGATTAGAAGTTCTGCTTCAGCGTAGCATCTCATCTTCTGATCCTCTTATCTTCCGACTTCAGCATGTTCTGACGGATCCTTCAGAACTTCCAGTATACTTACAACACGCTTTGTTAACTTTTTGATTTAACCTTCACAAACTCTGACTGAACCTTTGTGAACACTGGCCCAGAAGTTCTGACCAAACTTTGTCTTGAGAATATCCAGAATTTGATGAGTCTGAACATTGACCCAGAAGTTCTGAAATTGTCATGCTTCTTAAACACTCAAAAAAATTTCTAAGTCTTTAGAATTTGATTCTTCCAAAGTAAAATTTGACTTTTGAAACTCTTGATGAAGCAAACTTCATATTCCAATATGTCTTGATGAAATATGATCTTTGAGATTTGATTTTGATCCAAAAAGTCAAAGTTAGACTTCTAGTGTGCAAATGACCATTTCGCCTTTATGAGTGATTTGCTTTGAAAAATTGATAATTCGAGGCTTGGATTTAGATGAGAGAAAAGTTGAGGATCCAGGGTGATTCCTTGGAAATGAGAGGGCAAAATTTGGGGTGCAACAGCTGCCCCTGTTCAAACTTATTGAACCTGAAGTGTTAGATTGGCGGAGCTACCATTCGTGACTTGAAGGTGAAAGATGATTGAACACTAGAGTGCCCAGAAATTTGCACTCGAAGATGGATGGTAAATGGGCTTATAGATGCCATTTGGGAGGAATGTTGGTAAACGCTGGAAGAAGTATCAGCATAAATCTCTGGTTGATTTATGCTAAACTTGATGTTTTACCTGTGAGAAAATGGGTTAGTAAAATGCAGATGCTTGCATGATGTCCAACAGATGTGGTATCATGCTAAATGCATTGGTATGTACATGCTATGATGTATGAATGTGAAATGTGTGTTTTCGTCCGGGAAAATAAATCCCTGACTGCTACTGTGGAAATTCTGGGGGTTGAATCCCTGATTTCCTGTTGGAAATGAAGAATATGCATATCTCCAAATCCTATTGAAGGGATGCTTTTGCTGGGGAATATCGCTCAAATATAAGCTGTTATCTGGTCGGATCCAGGCTTCACAGTTGATGAGGATGAAATATTCAGTTTCTATCTGGTCGGATCCAGGTTTCATGGCAACTTACTGAGAAGAGATGAATTAAATGTTATCTGGTCGGATCCAGGCTTTGTAGGAAATTACTTGAAATTGAATAGTCATCTGGTCAAGTCCAGGTTTCACAACAACTTGCTGGGGATGCGGAAGTTAACTGTTATCTGGTCGGATCCAGGCTTCACAGTAACTTATTGGAGATAAGGATGAATTAACCGTTATCTGGTCGGATCCAGGCTTCATAGTAACTCTTGCCGGAGGAAAAGATGAATTAACTGTTATCTGGTCGAATCCAGGCTTCACAGTAACTCTTTGAAATTGAATAGTCATCTGGTCGGGTCCAGGCTTTGTGGTCTTTTGGAAAGCTGTACTATTATCTGGTCGAATCCAGGCTTCATAGTAACTTTCTGGGAATCAGGGTTAATTGTTATCTGGTCGGGTCCAGGCTTTATAATACACTGTTTGAAAACTGTTATCTGGTCGGGTCCAGGCTTTGCAGATTTCTGAAGTTAAAGTTAATTGTTATCTGATCAGGTCCAGGCTTCACAATAAACTGGTCGAAAATTGTTATCTGGTCGGGTCCAGGCTTTGCAGATTTCTGAGTTTGAAGTTAATTATTATCTGGTCGGGTCCAGGCTTCACAATAAACTAGTTGAAAACTGTTATCTGGTCGGGTCCAGGCTTTGCAGATTTCTTCGATGGCGTTATCTGTTATTTGGTCGGGTCCAGGCTTCACAATAAACTGCTTGGGGATTTAGTTATTATCTGGTCGGTTTCCAGGTTTCACAATGAATCTCTGAGGGCGATTGCTATCTGGTCGGATCCAGGCTTCACAACGAATCTCTGGGGATGATTGCTATCTGGTCGGATCCAGGCTTCACAATGGCTTTCTTGAAAGGATGGAAATGAGGAATGGTATCTGGTCGGATCCAGGTTTCTCAGTCCTTTGTTGGGGATAGAGAGACAACTCTACTGGGAAAAGAAGTTAAACCTTGGTCAGATTTGAGTTTAGGTTCTTCTATTTCTTTGAAGAGTTAGGCTATTATCTGGTCGGGTCCAGGTTTCATAGTGTTTTGAGAACTGAGGTCAATTGTTATCTGGTCGGGTCCAGGCTTCAGTAACTCAAGAAGTCAAACTGTTATCTGGTCGGGTCCAGGCTTCAGTATTTGAAGAAGTCAAATTGTTATCTGGTCGGGTCCAGGCTTTAGTAATAACTTGAAAATTGTGCTAATATCTGGTCAGATCCATGCTTCATAGCATTTCTTGGTAATAATAAAGGCTTTGTTGAAGACTTTACTGGGGATTAGGGGTTGTGGCCCTGTGATTTGCAGTCATTTGAAAGGGAAATTCTAACTGGAGAGTATAGACTCAGTCTGGCAAGGCAGACTTAGCTTGGGGAGGATACACCCAACCAGGGATGATGGGCTCAGCCGGGGATGATGGGCTCATCTGGGGAGGATAGATTCAGTTTAGAGAAAATAGCCTTGGTTGGAGAAGATGTACTCAGCTGGGCAATTTGGACTCAACTGGGGAATTTGGGTTCTGTTGCACCCCAAAATTTACCCTCTTGATTTAGGCTTATGTTTCATCATGAATATCATATTGCATTGCATTCATACATTGTGATGGGATCAAAATACTTTGGTTATCAAGTCTCCCTCAAGCTTTGAAGGTTGATTGCATTGACAAGTTGCTCGAGTAGAACCTTATCATCTAAACCTCTGGATCTTTCAAGCTCAAAATTTATTGCATATCTCAAGATATTTTTATCCATCTCTTTGGATCATCAGAGGATTGAAGTTTGTGTTTGATTATCAGAAGAATCTCTCTTTTGATTCACCGGTCAAATTAGGGTTTTGTTTGAGCAAGGCTATTGATCAATGTGCAAGTCTTGATTTGGAAGCTACTACATTTCATTGGTATTTGAAAAGTCTTTGTACAAGAAATTGGTCAAGATGTCCTGAGGATATGACATTTTGAAGATGATTCATCACTCTCCTTTGAGGAATCAGTCAAATTTAGGGTTTGGTCCAAGTTGAAGTAATTGGGGTCTAGATGAGCCAATTCATGAAGCATCATTATCTTATCATCATTAGAATCAAATTTGATCAAAGAGTCTCTCATAATGCCCAGTGGAATTAGGGTTTTGAAGCTTGATCAGTTATCTCCTAGTACATGGTACAAAACTAGGGTTTTGGATTTAATTAGGATTTCTATGACTTTTTCACCCAAACTTGTTTCCATAATTCACCACATGTTATTAAGCATTTATGATTGGAAAATTGAGATTCAATTTGGATTGGAAACAATTCAATTGATCAAAAGGGGCAAATTGGTCATTTTGACCAAAGTCAGTAAAATTAGGAGTTGACCAAGTGGACTTTTGGTCAGTCATCAATTCAAACATCCTCTTTTCATATTCCATACATAAATTCATCTTTGAATCATGAGAAATGGTGAATTTGAGTGTAGCTTGTTCAAGAAGTAACTTAAAAATTAAAAAAAATTCCAAGTGTCAAGATGACTTCTCTTGGGCAAGTCACACGCGTAATTTCATCAAACACTTGGCATGCCATTTTGTGGAATCAATTTCTTGTGACTCAAGCCTCAATTTGAAAAATTAAAAAGAGCATTTTGTTGTCTTCCATGAGATCTTCCCATTGAACTTTGAATCATCCAATTTGGTCAAAAATTGAGTGAGTTATAATGCTTCAAAGTTGGCATCTCAAGGCTGACTTCATGCACACCATGCAAGCCAAACGCGCGCGCGGACCAGGTAGGCCAAATCACATTTTTGCCTCAAGTTCTCAACACCATTTCTCCATCAAGTCAGCATCAATTTGAAAAATTCAAGGCCCTATGCTGTTCTATATTATGAGAGCTCTTGAAAGGCCCCTCAAGCATCCAAGACGCACGAAGGAATTTCAATTGGCCTAAGCATAAAGTCAGCTGGCCAGAATTGTGGACAACCATGCTCATGTTGCAGAATTTACATAATTTTTTTTGATTGATTTCAGGTCATATTTGGCATGTGTCTAGCACGAATGGTTGCATCCTTTCCTTGTCAAATGAGTCCAAGCAAAGCACGCATGAAGCATAACCATATCCTCTCAAATTTTGCCAAAGATAGCAAGATCATTTCAACTGATTTTTTGGCCCATGTGAACACTCTTGCCACATCAGCATTCTCACATTATTCTTACTGAATTCATCTCCCTTTACAATCCACAAAACGCATCCCACAGCAAAAAAAAAACTATATCAAACGCAACTTGCCTTTGCTTGTTTTAAAAAAAAAACAGAAATGCCACACTTGCACTCCAACGGTTATCAACTATTTTATGCTCTTGCCCTCACTCCTATGTTGCTATATAAGCACACTCCATCACTCACTTTGTAGGACACTGGATACACATAAAGAAATCAGATCTGAAAATTCTCATCACTCTCAAATTTTCCTTCTCTTCAAAGCTTCATTCTCAGCCATTCCACTCACGATTTCTTCCTCTTTTCGTGTTTATTGAAGTTTCAGAACAAGGATTCAAGGCTTTCTTGTTGATCAGAGGCATTGAGTTGAGTTTATTTCTCACTCATAAGAGGTATTTTCAGACCTTGATTCTTCATAATTTTGCTTGTTTCATGTGATTTAAAGCTTGTAATCATGTTCATAGCTGGCCAGATCTTACATCTGATGTATAAACTTGTTTGATTTTGAAGCATATGCGATTTGGCGAACTTCTGGTTTTTCATGATTTGATGATTTTTTCAATTTTCTTGCTCTGATTTCTACTTCTATGATCGATCATTTTGAATTTTGTAAAAAGCATGATGTAGTTGATAGTTTGAACTTTGATTTGTGATTCGAATCATTGATTTTGGTGGAGAAATAAGGCAGAAATCTTGATTAGAACATAGGAGCTTGAAACTGAAAGAAAAAAACGCGTTAGGGCATTGTCTTGAGGAAAAAGATGATGGCGTGGCTGGATCTGATTGGTCCATGTGATTTTTAATGCATTCTTCATATTTTTGATTTCAATTGAATTTTCTGATTTTATTTTTGTAATCAAAACATTTTCAAAAATCATGAAAAAATTACCGTAGGCTAATAATAATTTCTAGCATTTGTCATATTGTTTTTGGAATTTTTTAAAATGTTTTGATTGGTTAAAACAATTCATAGGTTTAATTAATTGTGTGTTCAAAAATTATTTTTATTTTAATAGTTCCTTTGATCTAAAAATTCCACAAAAAATATTTTGGACTTATAAAATGATTTAGAATTTGATTCTGATTATTGTTTAGCATTTTTTCTATTTTTGATTAGAAATTTAATTTCAAAAGTTTATTTGAAATATTTGTTTCATGATTTTTGTTTTAAATTTTTGTTTTTAATTCAAAAATCCTCAAAAAAATCATGTAAGTTTGTTTTTAATCATAGAATCTGAATATAATTTTATTTTGACCTTTTTGTGACTTTTAGCTAGGGTTTGTATATTTGCCTTTAAATAATAGTTTAATTGTTAATTGTTTGCTTGATTTTTATTTTAATTTTTCCCTTAATTCAAAAATTCCAAAAATAAACCCAGGGATGTGTGTTTTTAATTCTAATATTTGAATATAATTTTGGTTGTATATGTTTCTGATTTTTGATTAGATTTTTATTTTGAAATGTGATTATTTGTTTAATTGATTAATTGTTTGAATTTGATTTTATTTTTGACTTTTCTTTAATTAAAAAAATATGGAAAAATAGGTATATTGACCTTTTGAGTTTTGTCATGTTTGATGTATATTTGTTCTTTTTTTTTTTGAATTTTGATCTTGGCTAATCAATATTTAAGATTAAAAGTAAAAAATTAGGGTTTTGTTGTTTATTGTGCAAGTTTCATGTTCAAAACCATTATGCCCTGGATTTTCAATGGAATTTAAGTCTTTATTAGGGTTCATGGATGTATTGAGGATCTGAAAACCATTTTTCTTGAATTATTTGACTTGGTTTGATATTTTTCCCACAAATTATTTTGAAAATTTGTCTAGTTTGGTAGTTTTGCCAACTAGTTTTGGACTTTGGGCCTCATTTGATCCCCCCCTCAACCATTCATGAACATAAGACTTGCTTTCTGACTTCTACATACTTCAAAGATGCTAAGAAATTTTTGGTTTTAATGATGAGATCCTTTTCTATTTTTGATGTATTTTTGAGGAGAAGGTACCCAATTAATGTTGCATATCTTGTTGCAACTTGTTTGATGGTCATTGAACTTGGGTGAGGCCTATAATTGGGCACCTAATGATCATGTTGAATATGTTTATTCAAATAAACTCAAGTCATTTCACTTAATGCCCCATGTTTGAATGATTGAACCTCTTGATGCATTGAGTGGGATTCCTCTTCTATTATGCTTGTGATCTGTGATGAATTACTTGTACATGATTGAATTGTGGTTGCTACTAACCTTCATGGTCTTTGATTGTATTCTTCTCAAGCTCCCATGATCCTTTATTGATATTCAACTGTCAACTCAACATGGTGATAGAAAGCAGCAACATTCCTCTAATTCTTTTGACCAAATTGTGCATATGCCTGTTTCCTTTTGTCTACCATGACTAATGTTTGATAGTTTCTATCATGTTTTCTCATTTCATTATGGTGTCATCAGACATCCCTTATGTGAATCATCATTCTATTTATGGAAATACTAACTTGGTTGTTGAATGTGCGAGGTACTTTGAGGAAAGTTTCCATTTTTGGCTTGAGGCTACTGTGTTTCACTTTATTTGTGGAACACAATTTATTATATTGGCACTACTCTTGTGCTTGGCCTGTTTGATAGTTTATGCAGGATATGTGTATATGTGATTATGAATGCCATACATTGCCCATGGGATCTGTAAATATCTGATAATCTCATTACTTATATCATGATGGCGTAATTTCTGACTTGATTTGTCTGTTGATGCCAGCTTACTTGAAGCTCTCTGGGTTTCTTTTATTCTTGTTCAGTTGCTACAGATGGTTATCCATTTGGTATTGCACTATTTACTTTCTTCTATTTTCATTTTGTATAGTTTAATCTTGCATGATGAGACCTCTGTTGCTGATATATGTTAGGAGGCCCTCTGTTTTTGTTTGATACATGTGTTGTGTTTGTTTCTTTAACTTTTGATCGATGAGTCACTCAATTTAGAAATTGAGATCACGACTTCGCTCTCAGTACATGTTCCCTATAGGATGTTTATTGTTTTTCTTCTTTAACTTTTGATCGATGAGTCACTCAATTTAGAAATTGAGATCACGACTTCGCTCTCAGTGCATGTTCCCTATAGGATGTTTATTGTTTTTCTTCTTCAATTATTGATCGATGAGTCATTCAATTTAGAAATTGAGATCACGACTTCTCTCTCATTGCATGTTCCCTATAGGATAGTTTTGTTAAGCTTCCTTTAACATGTTAATTAGGATAAGATTTTCCTTTATCCTCAACCTTAGGATCAATCATTGTATGATAACATTAGGGATAGTGCTAGGCTAGTTTCCCTTAGTTGTTTTTCCTTTCTTTGCATTCTGCATCTCAAAACAAAAATTGTTTTCTTGGCAAATCATAAAACACCTCTAATAAACTCAAACCCTTCTTCAAGGTAAAAGATACAAATCAACCTTATTTGTATGTGCTCCTCTTGGCTTTGTTTTTAAACCTGATTTAGCCAATGTTTCTCCATTGCACACTTGTTTGATGCCGATGTTTCACCATCGCACATGTTTGTTATCCTAATTTAATTCTCAATATCATTGTTAGGTGTGATATTTTTGCTATCCGTTTCATTGACGTTTCACCATCTTTTCCATGATATCTTATTATTTTTTAGCCGATGTTTCGCCATCGCACACTTGTTTGGAGCCAATTGTTGTACCCCAAAATTTTCCCTCTCATTTTATCAGCATTTCTTATCACAAGGCTCTTGGAACTCAAGATCAAGCTAGGGTTTGCTCTGCTCAAGACATCTCCTTGCACTGATGACCTAAATTAGGGTTTGAGTTTGTACAGGGATTTTTTGACTTACAATGACCAAAGTGACTTTCATACTTCATGTTGTACTCATAAGTTTGCCCATACCAAGTTTCAAGCCTTGAATCAAATTTTTGCCCAGTCAATTGGACAGTTGACCTAGAAATCAGCTGTATTGGGAAAAAGTCAATTGTGGCCAATTTACAGTCAAACCTCATGAATTTTGCCCCACATCAACATTATGAACTCATATGGACCATTTGATAAAGTTTGGACCATAATTCCACAAGAAATTTGATCAGATCACTAAAAGGGCAAAATGGTCATTTTTAGGGTTTTGACTGCACAAAGGCAATTTTTGACTGTTTGACCTAGCAAATGGTAAATTAAGCTCAACCATGGACTCAAGGACTCAATGACATCATCTTGACTTATTCAACAAGTTCAAAAGATCTCAAATGCATGGGATTGACAGATGAATTTTTCAGTCAACTGATCAAAATTTGATTGTACACTGAAAAGTCAAACTTTGACTTTTTGGTCAAAATCAAGTGCCAAGGGTCATTTTTCATCAAGATGTGTCAAATTATGAAACTTGTTCATCAAGAAACCCAAAATTGCAAATTAGGGTTTGAAATTGAAAAAATTCATAACTTAGAATTTTTCTAAGTTATGAAATTTTCTTAATTTTTCCTAACTTTGTCCCACATTTTCATCATGATGCAAATGGATTCAAACAAAACTTACAACATGAAAGTTGTAGTCCTCCACAAATCCTACAACTTTTATTCACAAAGTTTTCCCAAAAGAAGCATGGAACTCAAGTTATGGTTTTTGGAACAAGGGTCCCTAAAACTTTTAACTTAGAGAAATTTTGCCCTAGTTTAGGCAGCATTTTGACCTATCTTCTTGGCCATTTTTCACATAGTTCCACTTGGAGTTTCAAGTTTAATTTCAAAGATGGATTATAGAGCATGTTGCAAGCTTTCAAAATTGTCCAATAACTCCTCAAACACATTTGTGGTTATGGAGAATCGAATGCTTGAAGTTGGCAAAAACTCACTTTGTATCCATGGCAAATTCATGTTCACTCAAGTGGCATTTTCAAACCAGCATGCTTTGTACTAGTTTGCAGGCCTCTAAACCATTTCAAACTCCATAATTTAATGCAAATCCATTGAGCTAATGCATTGTCTTGGTCATTAGGGTATTGTACACAAGTTTAATCCCTAAATGGTAAAAGGCATTTTTCCATTTTTGAAAAGGTATGCTTTATGTCAAACCGTGATCTTTGAAGCATAAGGCCATATCTCAGAAGCCAAATCAAATCCACAAATTCCAGAAACCAAGAGGATTGTATGCAGCATATTTGATGGCTTGTGCAGGCCTGTAAACACAACTTCCACATTCTTACTTCACAAAGAAGAAACTTGTCCAAATACTCCCAACTTGAAAACCAGCCATTGTTAGCTTACACAAACACTTTGAACATCTTTCACACAACCCTTAGAGCAAGATACACGATTGTTTGAGCCCCTAAGCACCTCATAGCCAGAAATCACTCTTCTTTGAGCGGACATACGATGGCTAAGAAGATTCTAAGGGCAGGCTACTACTGGTCTACCATGGAAGCTGATTGTCATCAACACTCCCGTACTTGTCACAAATGTCAAGTCTATGCTGACAAGGTACATATTCTTCCAGTTCCTCTCAATGTTCTGACATCTCCTTGGTCATTCGCGATGTGGGGAATCAACATGATTGGAGAGATCAAGCCCACAGCATCCAATGGACATCGCTTCATCTTGGTGGTTATTGATTACTTTACCAAGTGGGTCGAAGTAGCTTCCTTCGCCTCCGTTACAAAGAATGTGGTTGCCCGCTTCATCAAGCAAAACCTCATATGCCGGTATGGTATCCCCGACAGGATTATCATGGACAACGGTACAAATTTGAACAATACTGTGATCACCGCTCTGTGCGAGCAGTTCAAGATTCAACATCACAATTTATCTCCCTATCGGCCAAAGATGAACGGTGCTGTTGAAGCTGCGAACAAAAATATCAAGAAGATCATTCAAAAGACGACGGTCACCTACAAGGACTGGCATGAGATGTTACCGTTTGCTCTGCATGGATATCGTACCACGACGCGTACTTCAACAAGGGCAACCCCCTTTTCTTTGGTATATGGCATGGAGGCTGTTTTACCTATGGAAGTTCAGATTCCTTCCTTGAGGATCATGAAGGATACTGGTTTGAGTGAAGACGATTGGATTCAGACCCGACTTGACCAACTTAATTTGATCGACGAGAAGCGACTTAATGTTGTTTGTCATGGTCAGACGTATCAGAAACGGATGATCAAGGCTTTCAACAAGAAAGTCAGACGTCAGGTATATCAAGTCGGAGATCTTGTAATCAAGCGGATCATCTTGCCGCAAAGTGATCCCAGGGGCAAGTGGACTCCTACTTATGAAGGACCGTTTGTGATCAAGAACATCTTTTCTGGTGGGGCAATGATTCTGACCACCATGGACGGCGACGACCTGCCGCACCCTGCGAACGTAGACATAGTCAAAAGATACTACGCATAAAATGACTCGACAAGTTAAAAACCCGAAAGGGCGACTTGGGCAAAAATGGGCATCCCGGTGAATCGAAAACCCGAAAGGGCGGTTCAGGCAAAAATTAGGGATAAAAGAAAAAAATCTGTACATCCGGCAAGTTGAAAACCCAAAAGGGCGACTTGGGAAAAAAAGGGTTTCCCGGTGGACTGAAAACCTGAAAGGGCGATCTAGGCAAAAGTTAGGGAAATAAAGCGTATGACTATGTCTCGTCGGATCACTTTAAGGACAATCCTCTTCACCGACAAACTCCAAGCTTCTGATCAATCCAATCATCCGCGGACAAAGCAACAAATGGACAAGATACTCAGAGTTGTGAAGGCTATAGCAGAATGGGAACCCCATGGAATTGTTACACATAGTCATCTTTCTTTTTGTATAAATTTTTTCTCAATTTTTACGACAACATCCTCTTACTAGGATGACTGTCTCCTCTGTACAAAAATACTTACAAAAGTTAATACAAAAATACGTCAAAGTGCAGAAATTTGCTTGCCTTTCCTTTCTTTTTACACTTATGTTTTATTTGAAAACGTCCAATGGTTTGTTAAAATAGGCATATGCATTTGAATATAATCACTTCTTACAAATAAAACAAAATGAGAAAGGATAATTACTAGTAGGTCGAAAGGGTAGGAAAACGTCTTTAGGCTATTCCAGAGGAAATCCACCTACAGTATGTCATTCAGATCCTCAACAAAGCTAAAACCTTGAAGTAGATATCCCCAGAGGAGTTAAGTTTCAAAATTCCCAGCAGAGTTAAGTCCCTAAACTCCCGATCCCCAGTGGTGCCCGAAAACTTTGAGCTACAGACCCTCAGCGAAGATGAAACCTTCTTCCCCAGCGAAGTCAAATTTCCAACTATCAATCCCCAGCGGGAACCATTCAGTTTTCCCCAACTTCCCCAACAGGTTATCTAAAAAGTCTGAGAATCAACCAGATAACAATTAACTTTTTGTTTTATCCTCAACTAGGATAATTCCCCAGTAGATTGGCATACAACCCAAGCTCCTGATTTCCCTAGCAGAATAAACACTCTCCCCACAGAGTTATTTCCCAACAAAACAAAGATTCTAATTCCTGTTTCTCCATTTGAAGCCTCCCAGGTTTTAATTCCCCAATAAAGGTCGTCGAATTTTTCCTTATTTCCCCCAGGAAGGTCATGAAGAATCCTCATTCCCCGCAGAAGTTGTCAAAACTCTTGTTAATTCCCACAAGTCACCAAGGATTTTCAATCCCCAGCAGTGGTCCCAGGATTTCTCATTTTCAACAATCAAAGATTTTTTGGAATCCACAGCATTGTTCAAGGATTTACTTTCCCCGACAGCAGTCAAAGATTTCATTATCTCCAGCTATCAAGGATTTATTTTCCTCAGCAAGATAGCTAATCATTTTACATGTACATCCATTACATTCATATATCATAAACATTGATGGAACATATTTTATTGCATCAAACATATCATGCAACATAACTTTGTGCTTTAAGCTAACATTCTACCCTTTTCAGGATAAGATTAAAAAGCTATCGTTAACAACTATTCAGAGATTTCAGATACAGTATGGATACACCCCCAGACACGGCGGTCATTCTATTACTCATTCAGAATTTCAAGTCAAGATACAGTATGGATACACCCCAGACGTGGAGGTCATTCTATTACTCATTCAGACTTCAGCAATAAGATACAGACTAGATACGCTCCAGACGTGGCGGTCATCCTATTACTCATTCAGACTTCAGCAATCAGATATAGACTAGATACGCTCCAGACACGGCGACCATTCTATTTCTCATTCAGATTCAACTATCAACTTCAAGTTCAGATACACTCCAGACACGGAAGTCATTCTGTCACTTGTCCGGATCCCAGTTACAGTACGGATACACTCCAGACACGGAAGTCATTCTACTACTCATACAGATCTGAACTTCAGATTCATTCCAGATACGCTCCAGACACGATTTCCATTCTGTCACTCATTCAGAATTTATCCCCAGCACATAGATGCTCCATACACAGATGTTTCTCTGTTACCCATTTAGAATTCAGATACACTCCAGACACGACATTCGTTCTGATATTCATTCAAGAATCAAATATAGTTACAGTTCGGACACACTCTAGACACGGACGCCATTCCCTTGCTCATACGAACCCAGTCTCCAGATACAACTCAGATACGGTCCAAATACGAATACCATTCTGATGTTCATTATACTGTTTTTTAACAAACAAGTTTTGGATGGCATCTCTAAGCCCATCTCCAGCAAGATTCTACCATCTCCAAATGGCATCTTTAAGCCCATTCCCTCAGCTACATTTTTGACGAGTGCAAATTTACGGGCACTCTAGTGTCCAATCCTCTTTTACCTTCGAGTCACGAAAGGCAAACTTGCCAATCTAACTCTTCAGGTTCAAGAAGATTGAACAGGGGAAACTATTGTACCCCAAAATTTGCCCTCTCATTTTATCAACATTTCTCATCACAAGGCTCTTGGAACTCAAGATTAAGCTAGGGTTTGCTCTCCTCAAGACATCTCCTTGCACTGATGACCTAAATTAGGGTTTGAGTTTGTACAGGGATTTTTTGACTTACAATGACCAAAGTGACTTTCATACTTCATGTTGGACTCATAAGTTTTCCCATACCAAGTTTCAAGCCTTGAATCAAATTTTTGCCCAATCAATTGGACAGTTGACCTAAAAATCAGCTGTATTGGGAAAAAGTCAATTGTGGCCAATTTACAGTCAAACCTCATGAATTTTGACCCACATCAACATTATGAACTCATATGGACCATTTGATCAAGTTTGGACCACAATTCCACAAGAAATTTGATCAGATCACCAAAAGGGCAAAATGGTCATTTTTAGGGTTTTGACTGCACAAAGGCAATTTTTGACTGTTTGACCTAGAAAATGGTAAATTAAGCTCAACCATGGACTCAAGGACTCAATTACATCATCTTGACTTATTCAAAAAGTTCAAAAGATCTCAAATGCATGAGATTGACAGATGAATTTTTAAGTAAACTGATCAAAATTTGACTGTACACTGAAAAGTCAAACTTTGACTTTTTGGTCAAAATCAAGTGCCAAGGGTCATTTTTCATCAAGATGTGTCAAATTATGAAACTTGTTCATCAAGAAACCCAAAATTGCAAATTAGGGTTTGAAATTGAAAAAGATCATAACTTAGAATTTTTCTAAGTTATGAAATTTTCTTAATTTTTCCTAACTTTGTCCCACATTTTCATCATGATGCAAATGGATTCAAACAAAACTTATAACATGAAAGTTGTAGTCCTCCACAAATTATACAACTTTTATTCACAAAGTTTTCCCAAAAGAAGCTTGGAACTCAAGTTATGGTTTTTGGAACAAGGGTCCCTAAAACTTTTAACTTAGAGAAATTTTGCCCTAGTTTAGGCAGCATTTTGACCTATCTTCTTGGCCATTTTTTACATAGTTCCACTTGGAGTTTAAAGTTGCATTTTAAATATGGATTATAGATCATGTTGAAATATTTCCAAATTGTCCAAGAACTCCTCAAATACATTTGTGGTTAGGGAGAATCGAATGTTTGAAGTTGGCAAAAACTCACTTTGTATCCATGGCAAATTCATGTTCACTCAAGTGGCATTTTCAAACCAGCATGCTTTATACTAGTTTGCAGGCCTCTAAACCATTTCAAACTCCATAATTTAATGCAAATCCATTGAGCTAATGCATTGTCTTGGTCATTAGGGTATTGTACACAAGTTTAATCCCTAAATGGTAAAAGGAATTTTTCCATTTTTGAAAAGGTATGCTTTATGTCAAACCATGATCTTTGAAGCATAGGGCCATATCTCAGAAGCCAAATCAAATCCACAAATTTCATCAACCAAGAGGATTGTATGCAGCATATTTAATGGCTTGTGCAGGCCTGTAAACACAACTTCCACATTCTTACTTCACAAAGAAGAAACTTGTCCAAATACTCCCAACTTGAAAACCAGCTATTGTTAGCTTACACAAACACTTTGAACATATTTCACACAACCCTTTGAGCAAGATACACGAGTATTTGAGCCCCTAAGCACCTCATAGCCAGAAATCACTCTTCTTTGGCAAAATAGGGCAGGTGCTGCAACTTGAGTGCCATAACTCATTTGGCTCGTGCGTTTTTCCCCTTTTTGCTTCAAACACCTTCCATTCAACTCACTCAAGCTATCCCAAACCTCCATTGCCAACTGTAACTCCATTTACAGTGTTCACCATTTTCATTTCAAGCTTGTACAGGTTGAGTTCTAGAGGTTGATTCAGGGACATTCAAGACAAGCTAGCTATTGGAAAAGATCAAGTGAAGTTCAGGCAAGCTACCAGACACCTCAAAACTTGTTGAGAAGCACTGCATTGCCCTACACGAATCCAACTGAAACAGGTTTTTCTTCACTTTCTATCTCTCTATTTAGGAACATTTAGCCTTAGGTTTGTGAATGAAAAATGTAGTATTCAATGCCATGAAGCTGTACATATGCTCAGTTTTCATTTATATTAAGTGTGCTAAGAGAATTTCATCCATGAACATGCTGAAAAAACTAGGTCAGATTTTAGGGCCAGAGAAATTCTCTCTGGTCTTTGAGAGTTAGGATTAATGCTTTATATGGTTAGAATCGTATTGAAATTCTCTACAAGTTTGATGTTGTGAGTTTTGGCAAAGGATCATGTATACCGGATGTAGCATTTGAACAGGGCAAGCACGCGTTTTTTTATCTGGAGGAAGAAGATGAAGTTGGCTTGGGCTGGGCCTGACCTGGCTTGCTTCTAACACCTCCCATTTTCAGTTTCACACTCCCTGGTCCAATTTCTTGTATTTTCATATTTTTGCATTTCTATTTTCATTTCTGATTTTCTTTATTTATTTCCAATTATAAAAAATGCTTAAAAAATATTTTCATAATTTTTTACATTTATTTGGCATTTTATTTTAATTTTTCTAATATAGAAAACATTTTGAATACTTTTATATTATTTATTTAAACTTGAAAATAATATGTAATTTTATATTTTTATATTTTGTTCTTTATTTTTATTCATACTAAAAATATTATTAAAAACATAATTTATTTTTGTACATATTTTATTTTATATTATACATACTTAATATATTTAATATATATACATATACATATATACTTTTATTTTATTAAATACTTAGAATAAAAATACAAAAATATTACATTTTTATTTTTATTATTATTTATACTAAAAAAATATTTTTTTTAAGTATATCTCACTTTTGTACATATTAATATATTTTTATTGTATATAAATAATATATAGTATTTATTTTTTAAAGAAATTAGGGTTTACCCTTAAAACAAATAAAATTAATTCTTTTATTTTATTTCTTTATACTTTTTACATTAAATACTTGTGCATACATAAACAAAATTAAAACCTTTTTGCATAATACATATTATTTAATATTTATTTATCTTGTTTATTTAAATATTGTACATTTAAATATTTATGCATTTGAGATTTAATTTGAATGTAATAGTAAACTAGGGTTTATATTTCTTGTCAAATACCCTCCATTCAAAATTGTACCCCCATCCCCATAATCATGTTGTAATAGCTTAGAACTTTAAATTCTCGCATTTTACACTTTCAATTATGCCATGATTAGAGAATTAGGGTTTGTATGCAAAATCAAAATCAACAAATAGCTTGACCTAATCAAAGACAAAAATGCATGAAAAGCAAACACAATGCATACTTGCACCCCTAGGGTTACAATCCACTTGTTGCCTTCAAAAATGGGCCATGGTATGCATGTTGGGTACTTTGGCAAAACAAAAACAAAACAAAAGATCATAGTCCCTCGATGACACTATCTGAGTTGCCTAATCAAAAATGATCAAGTCCCTCAAGAAAATTGCCAAAGATACTTGACACAATTGCTATCATGGTCTATACAATGACCCGCGCCTGTCCCGTTTAACATCATAACACAAGGTTGTTCACCAAATACAATGGTGAAACAACACTGTTAAAAGGGTTAAAAACATAAGAAAGATCTTTGAGTAAAATAGGGTAGATAGCTCTTAGTTGCTTGATCAAAAAGCTTGCAAAAACAACCTTGCTATTTTCAAACACACTTCACAACACAATTTCAAAACATTTCCCAAAACAAACTTTCAAGACATTGAAATCTTTTCAAAAGACAAAAACCCCTTTGTATACATTCAAACAAGAATCATTACAAAGGTTGCCACAACGATGGCCTCTTTTCAAAACATCTTTTGAAACCACACACACAAAGCACCATTTCAAACAATTGGAAAAGAAAAGCAAGTGATCTAAACAAGTAACTAAGAGCCCATGGATAAGCATGGATGAAAAGGGTGCTTGCACCTTCCCTTTTCATAATCTACTCCTTGAACCCAAGAAAACATATCAAAGGTCTTTCCTGTGCTTTTTGACCTTTCCTTAGGATAAAATAAAAAGTCGATGGCGACTCTTGCTAAACCGAAACATTTGCGAACACAAACACAAAACCTCAAGTCAGTTCTGCCACCGTATCACAGAACTGGCGACTCTGCTGGGGAGAACTTTAAAAGTGGAGTAACCTTAGGGTTTAGATCACCTTTGCATGCTTATCTTGTTTGCCTTGATTGCTTTACATTTGGTTCTCTTGTTTGGGCTTGAAATCCTCTACCCGGATTTGGGAAACATTCATAGGTAAATAGCAATACATTGTGGAAACTGTGCCGGGTATACCGACATGGTTGAACCAATAGCTATATTAATGCGACATATTTGTGAGTACCGGTAGCCTTTGAGTCAATCAAAGAGAATACGGGGCCGCTGAGTGATGTCATGAAGCACTAATGAACTCTTAGAACCTTACTTGACCATCTTGGCCTTATTAGGGGTAGTGAGATGACCGACTTTGGTGCAGTCCGAAGTTGGTAGATACTCGATACTACACTCATTAAGGGTTATTTTCTTGGAATATTTTGGTCGCCAGTTAAGTGGCTAAACCAAAACAATGAACATAGAAAATAATCCAGTGATATTGAGCTCCTTAGAACCCGGTTACTATTTATAGGACAGGTTGAGCCAACTAACTTCAAGAGGGTACTTACCTATGAAACCTCATGCAAGCCTGAAACTAGGATCTTGTGTGACTTGTTTGTACATGTGCTTGTGCATACATCATGAACATCATAAAGCATCGTATGCATCCACTAACCATTTCAAGGGTATGGATCTTCATCTTTGTTCTTGTTTTGTAGGTCATGGAATCTCTTCGCAGGAAAACAATTCAAGTCAACCTTATGAGAATTCCTCCTCAACTCAAGGTTCCAAGATTCCAGATAATTCTCTCTTCAGTGAAAGACATGGTAGACTTCTCAACTTGGTCAACTCCAACATTGAAGAAGACATGGTGAAAGTCCTCTTCCAGTTCTTTGACCCCCTACACCACTGTTTCATATTCCCTGATTATCAACTAGTACCTACTTTGGAGGAATTTTCTCAACTCCTGAGGATTCCTATTATCCATTAACTACCCTACAACGGTACGGAAAGAGAACCAAAGCCTGAAGATGTTGCTCAAGCATTACACTTGCAACCATCTGATATCAAAGGTCATTGGGAAACCAGAAGTGGTGTCAAGGGTTTCTTGGCAAAGTTTCTGTTTGAGAAGGCACAAGACTGCTGGAATTCTCTAGATCTACAAGCTTTTGAAGAGATTGTGGCACTCCTCATCTATGGGTTGGTCTTGTTCCTAAACCCTGATAAGCTTATAGATGTGAATGCTGTCATGATTTTCATATCTCGGAATCCTGTACCTACATTGCTTAGGGACATCCTACACTCATTTTACACACGAACAATGAGGAAAAGAGGTGTTCTCATGTGCTGTACTCCTCTTCTAGCAAGGTGGTTTATTTCTCACCTTCCCCAAACAGTTTTAATGAATGAGCAGGGTTTAAGGTTGTCACTACGGTTGATGACCCTAACACATTTTGATGTTCATTGGTGTTCTCGGTCCAGAGAAAATGTCATCATTATTGATCGTTGTGGGGAATTCCCTAATGTCCCACTACTTGGCATTAGGGGAGGCATTACCTACAACCCCTGTTTAGCTTTGAGACAATTTGGATATGCCCAGAGGGATGGCCCTCATGATATGCTGATCCCTGACTTGGTTTTTGACTTCGACAACGATGCGCAAGGACTTCGACAAAGGTTTATCAAAGCTTGGAGGATGCCCAACAAGGTGGATAGTAAGACATTGGGGCACAAGAATTCCACCCCCCTTGAGCCTTACCTCAAGTGGGTACGAACCCGCGCCCAGAGTCTTATGATGCCATACCCCCACATTCTCCCCGTGATCAAAGAGCATGTTATGGAAGGAGAGGTTCCATACACCCTCCTACATCCAAACATGCCAACATCATTGGAAGAATTATAAAAGAGTTGGATCCAGCTCAAAGAAGAACAAAATACTTTTGAAGCCAGCTTCTATGCCAGTGAGAAGAAGGTTTTGGAACTTACCCACCGACTTCATGAAGAGGAGACTCTCAACACTTACATCGCATCAAAGAGGATGCACAATGTATTTTTACATTAAGAATTTTGTAATATTTTGCCCATGGGGCATTTATGTACTAACAAATTTCTTCTTAATATGACGTGTGTTCTTTATGTTTGCAACAAATTTGAATTTCTGAATCCTTGAATGCATTACATGAATAACATATCATTCATCATATGCATAAACAGGTCTTCACACCAGGTTTCCTTATCTTTCTGCTGTTTATTTCAGCAAGATGGATTTGGAGCAGACGGTTAAGGATCTGCAAGCACAGAATTTGCAATTTCAGTAACTCCTCATGACCTTAGCAAAGGGTCAAGAGGACCTTAAAGCATTGTTGGAGAAAGATAAAGAGAAAAAGAAGAAAAGGACCGGTATGGCCACTATGGGAAGAAGGTTTGAAAACCAGGCTAGAAAAGTTCTCGAGTTCCCCTCGACGTCTGATGAAGGGATTGGTAAAGGAAAAAGAACTGCGATGCCTTCTGAATCTGAAGTTGAAGAAGAGGAAGAGGAAGAAGATGAAGATTAGTCCGAACAACAATATCCCCCGGCGGATGATAAGTATAAAAATCTTGAGGATCGGTTGGCAGCCATGGAGTTGCAAAGGGTACCTGGTTTAGATTTCGAAGAACTAGGGTTGGTCGCTGGGATCGTCATTCCTCCCAAGTTCAAAGTTCCTACATTTGCTAAGTATGACGGTTTGTCCTGTCCGAAGATGCATCTGAGATCCTACGTCAGAAAGATCCAACCTCACTCCTCTGATAAGGATCTTTGGGTCTACTTTTTTAAAGATAGCTTGTCAGGTACACAATTGGACTGGTTCTATCAACTTGAGAGATCTGAGGTTCATAACTGGGAAGATTTGGCTGCTGCGTTCTACCGATAATACCAATACAATGCAGATTTAGCGCCCACTCGTACTCAACTACAGAGTATGGGTATGGTTTCTAATGAGGGATTTAAGGAGTATGCCCAGAAGTGGCGGGATTTGGCTGGAAGGGTGCAGCCACCTTTGTCGGATAGAGAGCTGGTTGACATGTTTTTAGGGACTCTGTCAGGTCCATTCTTCAATCATTTAATCAGGAAATCATCTGCAGGATTCACCGAACTAATTCTGACCGGTGAGAGGGTCGAAGCTGGCATTAAAAGTGGTAAAATTCAGAAAGATGCCTCCGCTTCCACTGCTATTAAGAAGACCTTCCCAGCTAAGAAGGAAGTTTTTCCTGTTCACAACCCGAGAAATTAAGGAAGAACAGAGCACCGACCAACAGTCGGGGCTGTGATGATCCAAAACTCTTCAACCGATCAACCTCGCAACAATCAACTGAGAGCAAATCAGCAAAGGGTAGAAAGGCCGCAACGGCAATTCACCCGAATCAACATGACACCGGCTCAAGTCCTCCCTCATCTGTTAAAGCTGAATCTCACCAACTTGAAAGAAGCACCGAAAAACCCCAATACCTCTTCTCCTTATTATCACTCCAATGCAAAATGTGCATACCATTCTGACAGTGTAGGGCATGATACCAACAACTGTTGGGCTCTTAAAAACAAGATCCAAGACTTGATAGATGCCAAGGAGGTAGAATTTGACGCGCCCGAAAAACCGAATGTGATTTCTGCCCCAATGCCGAAGCACGGTCATAATGTCCATGCCGTTATGGAAGATCTTCATGTCACCACCGTTAATGACCTTTTGACTCCGCTACCAGTGATTAAAGTGAATTTGATGAAAGTCGGGATATTCCCAGGATGTGGAAAAGACTGTTACTTCTGTTCAAACTTGTAAGCTGACTGCCCACTATTGAAATCAGGCATCCAACGCCTGATGGATACCCAAGAGATCCTCTTTCAAAAGACTCCTGTTGATACTATCACTCATGTTACTCCTGCTACTTTTGATACTCCAACCAATGACATTGCTATAATAACCATCTTCGATGATCTTTCCAAGACCTGCAAAAGGCCTGTTAAGATTACGCCTGATCCTAAGTTTGTGCCGTTAAAAATCACCATGCTGGGGCCTGTCCCGTATAAATCTAACAAGACGATACCATGGAACTACGAAGGAGAAATCTTCTACCATGGTATCAAGCAGATTGAATCAGTCCAAGAGAATTCTGATGATGAAACCCCTGATATAGGGAATATTGCAGGAACGAGCAAGATAACTCACAGTGGAAGGATCTTCTCTCCGAAGATTGCTCCTCCACGAGCAGTCTTCGGATCCTCGAGAGTTTATGTGCCTGTCAAGCCATCTGTGCAAAGCCCGATAATCGAAGAACTTGATACTCCTGAAGTTAGACCCTTTGATGTTGCTACCAAAGGTAAGGGGATACTAGAAGTGCCTGTCAGGACGAAGGCTCAGACTCTGGTAATCCTCGAGACCACCCAGAAAGAGATGGAAGAAATCTTAAAGATAATCAAGAAGAGCGACTACGATGTCGTGGAGCAGCTAGGGCAGACCCCTTCCAAAATCTCCATGCTAGCTCTCCTACTATGCTCTGAGGCTCATGCTAAGGCCTTAATCAAATTTCTAAAGACGGCACACGTGCCTCAAGAAACTTCTGCTGACCAGTTTCAAGACTACGTGGCGAGCCTTACAGCCGATAACGGTCTTGGTTTTTCTGATGCTGATTTGACCCCTAAGGGAAGGAAGCACAACGATGCACTGCACGTCTCGGTAGAGTGCATAGGGACTACACTTGCCCATGTTCTGGTTGACACCGGTTCATCTTTAAATGTGCTATCGAAGAAGGCGTTGGATAGATTGGACTATGAAGGTTTGACCCTAAAGCCCAGTAACATCGTTGTTAGAGCCTTCGATGATTCTAAGAGGATGGTTCACGGAGAAGTGGACATTCCAATCAAAGTGGGCACATAAATTTTCAACTCTACCTTTTATGTGATGGACATCCATCCTTCATATTCATGCTTGTTGGGAAGGCCGTGGATCCACAATGCTGGGGCAGTCACTTCCTCTCTGCACCAAATGCTAAAGTATCCAGTTCAGGGTAAGATTATAACAGTGCACGGTGAAGAAGAGTACATGATAAGTTACCTTAACTCCTTCCGCTATGTGAAGTTGGATGGCGAATTCATAGAAACGCCTTTCCAACATTTTGAAGAGGTTCCTCTTGAAGTCGCAGTTGCGAAGACAATGACTGATGTGCCTATCATTTCTAAGCCTGTGTCTAGGATGGCATCCCTCAAAGATGCGGAGGCCGTAATCAAAGAAGGAAAGAGTACAGTGTGGGGGCAACTGCCTGATTTTTCTCACAAGATGGACAAGTTCGGACTAGGTTTTACTGCTGCTGGCCAGAAAGCTGTGTGTCGCTCCCGGGCTGGAGGACCACCCGTAAAAATCACTCACCATGGAATTAATGCCTTAGAAGATGATGATGAAGAAGACAACTTTGAAGATTGGATCTTTCCAACCGTCAAAGGAGGATTAAGCAACTGGGAAGCGAAAGACTTCGTTCCCATCACTTTCATCAACCAGTAATTTATCTTTGAACAATTTCCTATTTTGGTCTGTAATAACTAAACAATTCGTACTATTTTTACCTTATGCCTTATCCGGGGCATATAGGTCCATTTGTAAGGGCTTGATTTCTTCATTATCATATGCCATTTTTAAGTGAATCATTGGACGTTTTCATCTATAAACTGTTGTGTTCATTTTCTTTCCTTTTACATTTTGTTTTGTTTAAGGATGGCTATCCCTTACACACACCCACACTCACAAAATGCAGGTACCCATCCACTCCGGATTCCATGGGTGACTATTCTATTTTAGCCTTCGGTGACTCTGAAGATTTGGTCAATCATGCCGAGTACGAAGATGATGAAGACTGTGAAGTGCCTGGAGAGTTAGCCAGACTTTTGCAATAAGAAGAGAGGGCTATTCTGCCCCATGAAGAGTTGCTAGAAACCATCAACTTGGGAACAGAGGAAGACAAGAAAGAGGTAAAAGTGGGTGCCAACCTGGAGCCAAGTGTCAAAGAGCGTATAGTTCAGCTGTTGAACGAATATGTTGAGATCTTTGCCTGGTCCTATGAAGACATGCCGGGATTAGATACAGATATCGTGGTTCACCGTCTCCCTACAAGAGAAGACTGTCCACCGATCAAACAAAAAGTCCGCCGAATGAGGCCCGACATGTCTGAAAAGATCAAAGCTGAGGTAATGAAGCAATTCAATGCTGGCTTTCTGGCTGTTACTTCCTATCCATAATGGGTTGCTAACATTGTGCCCGTGCCTAAGAAGGACGGCAAAGTCAGAATGTGTGTGGACTATCGGGACTTAAACATGGCTAGCCCTAAAGATGATTTTCCACTACCACACATTGACATCTTGGTTGACAAAACAGCTCAACACAAGGTATTTTCCTTCATGGATGGATTCTCGGGATACAACCAGATCAAAATGGCCCCCGAAGACATGGAGAAGACTACTTTTGTTACGCAGTGGGGTACCTTCTACTACAAAGTGATGCCATTCGGACTGAAGAATGCCGGGGCAACCTATCAGCGAGCCATGGTAGCTTTGTTTCATGATATGATACATCATGAGATCGAAGTCTACGTAGATGACATGATAGCCCATTCACAGACAGAAGAAGAACACCTTGATCATCTGCAAAAGCTGTTTGTCAGATTGAAGGAATATAAGCTCAGACTGAACCCTAGCAAGTGCACTTTTGGAGTCAGGTCTGGTAAACTTTTGGGATTTATCGTCAGTAACAAGGGCATTGAGGTTGATCCTGCTAAAGTCAAGGCTATATAAGAAATGCCTGCCCCCCGCACTGAAAAGGAGGTTAGAGGTTTCTTGGGACCCTTAAACTATATTGCAAGGTTCATCTCTCACCTAACATCTACCTCTGAGCCAATCTTCAAGTTGATGAAGAAAGATCAGGTGGTTGAATGGAACAATGACTGTCAAGTTGCTTTTGATAAGATCAAGGAGTATTTGCTGGAACCTCCTATCTTGATGCCACCCGTCAAAGGAAGGCCGTTAATCATGTATCTGACCATTTTGGATAATTCAATGGGGTGCGTACTGGGCCAACATGACGAGTCTGGCCGAAAAGAGCATGCCATTTATTACCTTAGCAAAAATTTTACCGACTATGAGACTCGCTACTCACTGCTCGAGAAAACTTGCTGCACTTTGGTATGGGCTGCTCGCCGGCTAAGGCAGTATATGTTGACACATACCACTTTCCTGATTTCTAAAATGGATCCGATCAAGTATATCTTTGAGAAGCCTGCTTTATCTGGAAGAATCGCTAGATGGCAAATCATCCTGACAGAGTATGATATCCAGTACACAACCCAAAAAGCTATAAAGGGGAGTGTACTAGCTGACCATCTAGCTCATCAAGCCGTGGAAGATTACCAATCTATGAGATTCGACTTCTCTGACGAGGACATCATGACATTGGACAACATTGAAGGTAACAGACCGTATGACGGACCTGAACAAGGATCCCGATGGACCCTGTACTTTGATGGTGCTTCAAATGCACTTGGCAACGATATTGGTGCGGTAATTATTTCTCCGGAAGGTTTCCATACACCCTTCACTGCCCTACTTTGCTTCAGCTGCACCAAAAACATGGCCGAATACGAAGCTTGTATCTTTGGTCTCAAGGCTGCAATTGACCTAGGAATCAAATCTTTGGTCGTATTTGGGGACTCAGCTTTGGTTATCATTCAAATCAAAGGAGAATGGGACACTAAACATCCTAATCTTATCCCATACAAAGAACATGTCTTGACATTGTTGCCTCATTTCGAGCAGATTACCTTTGAGCACTTCCCGCGAGAAGAAAATCAGCTAGCAGACGCTCTAGCTACAATGTCCTCTATGTTTAAACTCAACTGGGATAATGAGGCTCCCCAAATCACCATCGAACGAATGGACGAACCTGCGCACTGTCATGAGATTAATACCGAAGAAGTAGTGGAACAACCCTGGTTTCATGAAATCAAAAGGTATCTCCAGACTCGAGAATACCCTGAAGGAGCTTCAGTCAATGACAAAAAGTTCTTAAGGAGATTTGCTGTCAAGTTCTTCCTGAGCAATGGTATCTTATATAAGCGCAACCATGATTGTGTTCTACTTCGTTGTGTGTACAAGGTTGAAGCTGAGTTGATCATGACCGAAATACATAGTGGCACATTTGGCACCCATTTGAGCGGACATACGATGGCTAAGAAGATTCTAAGGGAAGGCTACTACTGGTCTACCATGGAAGCTGATTGTCATCGACACTCTCGTACTTGTCACAAATGTCAAGTCTATGCTGACAAGGTACATATTCCTCCAGTTCCTCTCAACGTTCTGACATCTCCTTGGTCATTCGTGATGTGGGGAATCGATATGATTGGAGAGATCAAGCCCACAACATCCAATGGACATCGCTTCATCTTGGTGGCTATTGATTACTTTACCGAGTGGGTCGAAGCAGCTTCCTTCGTCTCCGTTACAAATAATGTGGTTGCCCGCTTCATCAAGCAGAACCTCATATGCCGGTATGGTATCCCCGACGGGATTATCATGGACAACGGTACAAATTTTAACAATACTGTGATCACCGCTCTGTGCGAGCAGTTCAAGATTCAACATCACAATTCATCTCCCTATCGGCCAAAGATGAACGATGTTGTTGAAGCTGCGAACAAAAATATCAAGAAGATCATTCAAAAGACGACGGTCACCTACAAGGACTGGCATGAGATGTTACCGTTTGCTCTGCATGGATATCGTACCACGGCGCGTACTTCAACAAGGGCAACCCCCTTTTCTTTGGTATATGGCATGGAGGCTGTTTTACCTATGGAAGTTCAGATTCCTTCCTTGATGATCATGAAGGATACTGGTTTGAGTGAAGACGATTGGATTCAGACCCGGCTTGACCAACTTAATTTGATCGACGAGAAGCGGCTTAATGTTGTTTGTCATGGTCAGACGTATCAGAAACGGATGATCAAGGCTTTCAACAAGAAAGTCAGACGTCAGGTATATCAAGTCGGAGATCTTGTAATCAAGCGGATCATCTTGCCGCAAAGTGATCCCAGGGGCAAGTGGACTCCTACTTATGAAGGACCGTTTGTGATCAAGAACATCTTTTCTGGTGGGGCAATGATTCTGACCACCATGGACGGCGACGACCTACCGCACCCTGCGAACATAGACATAGTCAAAAGATACTACGCATAAAATGACTCGACAAGTTGAAAACCCGAAAGGGCGACTTGGGCAAAAATGGGCATCCCGGTGAATCGAAAACCCGAAAGGGCGGTTCAGGCAAAAATTAGGGATAAAACAAAAAAATCTATACACCCGGCAAGTTACAAACTCGAAAGGGCGACTTGGGCAAAAAAGGGTTGCCCGATGGACTGAAAACCCGAAAGGGCGGTCCAGGAAAAAGTTAGGGAAATAAAGCGTATGACTATGTCTCATCGGATCACTTTAAGGACAATCCTCTTCACCGACAAACTCCAAGCTTCTGATCAATCCAATCATCCGCGGACGAAGCAACAAATGGACAAGATACTCAGAGTTGTGAAGGCTATAGCAGAATGGGAACCCCATGGAATTGTTACACATACTCATCTTTCTTTTTGTATAAATTTTTTCTCAATTTTTACGACAACATCCTCTTACTAGGATGATTGTCTCCTTTGTACAAAAATACTTACAAAAGTTAATACAAAAATACTTCAAAGTGCAGAAATTTGCTTTCCTTTCCTTTCTTTTTACACTTATGTTTTATTTGAAAACGTCCAATGGTTTGTTAAAATAGGCATATGCATTTGAATATAATCACTGCTTACAAATAAAACAAAATGAGAAAGGATAATTACTGGTAGGTCGAAAGGGTAGGAAAACGTCTTTAGGCTATTCCAGAGGAAATCCACCTACAGTATGTCATTCAGATCCTCAACAAAGCTAAAACCTTGAAGTAGATATCCCCAGAGGAGTTAAGTTTCAAAATTCCCAGCAGAGTTAAGTCCCTAAACCCGCAATCCCCAGTGGTGCCCGAAAACATTGAGCTACAAACCCTCAGCAAAGATGAAACCTTCTTCCCCAGAGAAGTCAAATTTCCAACTATCAATCCCCAGCAGGAACCATTCAGTTTTCCCCAACTTCCCCAGCAGGTTATCTAAAAAGTCTGAGAATCAACCAGATAACAGTTAACTTTTTGTTTTATCGCCAACTAGGATAATTCCCCAGTAGATTGGCATACAACCCAAGCTCCTGATTTCCCCAACAGAATAAACACTCTCCCCACAGAGTTATTTCCCAACAAAACGAAGATTCTAATTCCTGTTTCTCCATTTGAAGCCTCCCAGATTTTAATTCCCCAGTAAAGGTCGTCGTATTTTTCCTTATTTCCCCCAGGAAGGTCATGAAGAATCCTCATTCCCCGCAGAAGTTGTCAAAACTCTTATTAATCCCCACAAGTCACCAAGGATTTTAAATCCCCAACAGTGGTCCCATGATTTCTCATTTTCAACAATCAAAGATTTTTGGAATCCACAGCATCGTTCAAGGATTTACTTTCCCCGGCAGCAGTCAAAGATTTCATTATCTCTAGCTATCAAGGATTTATTTTCCTCAGCAAGACAGCTAATCATCTTACATGCACATCCATTACATTCATATATCATAAACATTGATGGAACACATTTTATTGCATCATACATATCATGCAACATAACTTTGTGCTTTAAGCTAACATTCTACCCTTTTCAGGATAAGATTAAAAACTATCGTTAACAACTATTCAAAGATTTTAGATACAACATGGATACACCCCCAGACACGGCGGTCATTCTATTACTCATTCAGAATTTCAAGTCAAGATACAGTATGGATACACCCCAGATGTGGCGGTCATTCTATTACTTATTCAGACTTCAGCAATCAGATACAGACTAGATACGCTCCAGACGTGGCGGTCATTCTATTACTCATTCAGACTTCAGCAATCAGATACAGACTAGATACGCTCCAGACACGGCGACCATTCTATTTATCATTTAGATTCAACTATCAACTTCAAGTTCAGATACACTCCAGACACAGAAGTCATTATGTCACTTGTCCGGATCCCAGTTACAGTACGGATACACTCCAGACACGGAAGTCATTCTACTACTCATACAGATCTCAACTTCAGATACAGTCCAGATACGCTCCAGACACGGTTGCCATTCTGTCACTCATTCGGAATTTATCCCCAGCACATAGATGCTCCATACACAGATGTTTCTCTGTTACCCATTTAGAATACAGATACACTCTAGACACGGCAATCGTTCTGATATTCATTCAAGAATCAAATATAGTTACAGTTCGGATACGCTCTAGACACGGACGCCATTCCCTTTCTCATATGAACCCAGTCTCCAGATACAACTCAGATACGGTCCAAAAACGGATACCATTCTGATGTTCATTCTACTGTTTTTTAACAAACAATTTTTGGATGGCATCTCTAAGCCCATCTCCAGCAAGATTCTACCATCTCCAAATGGCATCTTTAAGCCCATTCCCTCAGCTACATTTTTGACGAGTGCAAATTTACGGGCACTCTAGTGTCTAATCCTCTTTTACCTTCGAGTCACGAAAGGCAAACTTGCCAATCTAACTCTTCAGGTTCAAGAAGATTGAACAGGGGCAACTGTTGTACCCCAAAATTTTCCCTCTCATTTTATCAACATTTCTCATCACAAGGCTCTTGGAACTCAAGATAAAGCTAGGGTTTGCTCTGCTCAAGACATCTCCTTGCACTGATGACCTAAATTAGGGTTTGAGTTTGTACAGGGATTTTTTGACTTACAATGACCAAAGTGACTTTCATACTTCATGTTGGACTCATAAGTTTTCCCATACCAAGTTTCAAGCCTTGAATCAAATTTTTGCCCAATCAATTGGACAGTTGACCTAGAAATCAGCTGTATTGGGAAAAAGTTAACTGTGGCCAATTTACAGTCAAACCTCATGAATTTTGACCCACATCAACATTATGAACTCATATGGACCATTTGATCAAGTTTGGACCACAATTCCACAAGAAATTTGATCAGATCACCAAAAGGGCAAAATGGTCATTTTTAGGGTTTTGATTGCACAAAGGCAATTTTTGACTGTTTGACCTAGCCAATGGTAAATTAAGCTCAACCATGGACTCAAGGACTCAATTAAATCATCTTGACTTATTCAACAAGTTCAAAAGATCTCAAATGCATGGGATTGACAGATGAATTTTTCAGTCAACTGATTAAAATTTGATTGTACACTGAAAAGTCAAACTTTGACTTTTTGGTCAAAATCAAGTGCCAAGGGTCATTTTTCATCAATATGTGTCAAATTATGAAACTTGTTCATCAAGAAACCCAAAATTGCAAATTAGGGTTTGAAATTGAAAAAATTCATAACTTAGAATTTTTCTAAGTTATGAAATTTTCTTAATTTTTCCTAACTTTGTCCCACATTTTCATCATGATGCAAATGGATTCAAACAAAACTTACAACATGAAAGTTGTATTCCTCCACAAAGTCTACAACTTTGATTCACAAAGTTTTCCCAAAAGAATCTTGGATCTCAAGTTATAATTTTTGGAACAAGGGTCCCTAAAACTTTTAACTTAGAGAAATTTTGCCCTAGTTTAGGCAGGATTTTGACCTATCTTCTTGGCCATTTTTCACATAGTTCCACTTGGAGTTTAAAGTTGCATGTCAAAGATGGATTATATAGCATGTTGCAAGATTTCCAAATTGTCCAAGAAATCATCAAACACATTTGTGGTTAGGGAGAATCGAATGCTTGAAGTTGGCAAAAACTCACTTTGTATCCATGGCAAATTCATGTTCACTCAAGTGGCATTTTCAAACCAGCATGCTTTGTACTAGTTTGCAGGCCTCTAAACCATTTCACACTCCATAATTTAATGCAAATCCATTGAGCTAATGCATTGTCTTGGTCATTATGGTATTGTACACAAGTTTAATCCCTAAATGGTAAAAGGCATTTTTCCATTTTTGTAAAGGTATGCTTTATGTCAAACCATGATCTTTGAAGCATAGGGCCATATCTCAGAAGCCAAATCCAATCCACAAATTCCAGCAACCAAGAGGATTGTATGAAGCATATTTGATGGCTTGTGCAGGCCTGTAAACACAACTTCCACATTCTTACTTCACAAAGAAGAAACTTGTCCAAATACTCCCAACTTGAAAACCAGCCATTGTTAGCTTACACAAATACTTTGAACATCTTTCACACAACCCTTTGAGCAAGATACACGAGTGTTTGAGCCCCTAAGCACCTCATAGCCATAAATCACTCTTCTTTGGCAAAACAGGGTAGGTGCTGCAACTTGAGTGCTATAGCTCATTTGGCTCGTGTATTTTGCCCCTTTTTGCTTCAAACACCTTCAATTCAACTCACTCAAGCTATCCCAAACCTCCATTGCCAACTGTAACTCCATTTACAGTGTTCACCATTTTCATTTCAAGCTTGTGCAGGTTGAGTCCTAGAGGTTGATTCAGGGACATTCAAGACAAGCTAGCTATTGGAAAAGATCAAGTGAAGTTCAGGCAAGCTACCAGACACCTCAAAACTTGTTGAGAAGCACTGCATTGCCCTACACGAATTCAACTGAAATAGGTTTTTCTTCACTTTCTATCTCTCTATTTAGGAACATTTAGCCTTAGGTTTGTGAATGAAAAATGTAGTATTCAATGCCATGAAGCTGTACATATGCTCAGTTTTCATTTATATTAAGTGTGCTAGGAGAATTTCATCCATGAACATGCTGAAAAAACTAGGTCAGATTTTAGGGCCAGAGAAATTCTCTCTGGTCTTTGAGAGTTAGGATTAATGCTTTATATGGTTAGAATCGTATTGAAATTCTCTATAATTTTGATGTTGTGAGTTTTGGCAAAGGATCACGTATACAGGATGTAGCATTTGAATAGGGCAAGCGCGCATTTTTTTGTGTGGAGGAAGAAGATGAAGTTGGCTTGGGCTGGGCCTGACCTGGCTTGCTTCTAACACCTCCCATTTTCAGTTTCACACCCCCTGGCCTAATTTCTTGTATTTTCATATTTTTGCATTTCTATTTTCATTTCTGATTTTCTTTATTTATTTCCAATTATAAAAAATGCTTAAAAAATATTTTCATAATTTTTTACATTTATTTGGCATTTTATTTTAATTTTTCTAATATAGAAAACATTTTGAATACTTTTATATTATTTATTTAAACATGAAAATAATATGTAATTTTATATTTTTATATTTTGTTCTTTATTTTTATTCATACTAAAAATATTATTAAAAAAATAATTTTTTTTTGTACATATTTTATTTTATATTATACATACTTAATATATTTAATATATATACATATACATATATACTTTTATTTTATTAAATACTTAGAATAAAAATACAAAAATATTACATTTTTATTTTTATTATTATTTATACTAAAAAAATACTTTTTTTAACTATATCTCACTTTTGTACATATTAATATATTTTTATTGTATATAAATAATATATAGTATTTATTTTTTAAAGAAATTAGGGTTTACCCTTAAAACAAATAAAATTAATCCTTTTATTTTATTTCTTTATACTTTTTACATTAAATACTTGTGCATACATAAACAAAATTAAAACCTTTTTGCATAATACATATTATTTAATATTTATTTATCTTGTTTATTTAAATATTATACATTTAAATATTTATGCATTTGAGATTCAATTTGGATGTAATAGTAAACTAGGGTTTATATTTCTTGTCAAATACCGCCCCCCCATTCAAAATTGTACCCCCATTCCCATAATCATGTTGTAATAGCTTAGAACTTTAAATTCTCGCATTTTACACTTTCAATTATGCCATGATTAGAGAATTAGGGTTTGTATGCAAAATCAAAATCAACAAATAGCTTGACCTAATCAAAGACAAAAATGCATGAAAATCAAACACAATGCACACTTGCACCCCTAGGGTTACAATCCACTTGTTGCCTTCAAAAATGGGTCATGGTATGCATGTTGGGTACTTTGGCAAAACAAAAACAAAACAAAAGATCATAGTCCCTCGATGACGCTATCTGAGTTGCCTAATAAAAAATGATCAAGTCCCTCAAGAAAATTGCCAAAGATACTTGACACAATTGCTATCATGGTCTATACGATGACTCGCGCCTATCCCGTTTAACATCCTAACACAAGGTTGTTCACCAAATACAATGGTGAAACAACACTGTTAAAAGGGTTAAAAACATAAGAAAGATCTTTTAGTAAAATAGGGTAGATAGCTCTTAGTTGCTTGATCAAAAAGCTTGCAAAAACATCCCTGCTATTTTAAAACACACTTCACAACACAATTTCAAAACATTTCCCAAAACAAACTTTCAAGACATTGAAATCTTTTCAAAAGACAAAAACCCCTTTGTATACATTCAAACAAGAATCATTACAAAGGTTGCCACAACGATGGCCTCTTTTCAAAACATCTTTCAAAACCACACACACAAAGCACCATTTCAAACAATTGGAAAAGCAAAGCAAGTGATCTAAACAAGTAACTAAGAGTCCATGGATGAAAAGGATGCTTGCACCTTCCCTTTTCATAATCTACTCTCCGAACCCAAGAAAACATCTCAAAGGTCTTTCCTGTGCTTTTTGACCTTTCCTTAGGATAAAATAAAAAGTCGGTGGCGACTCTTGCTAAAACAAAACATTTGCAAACACAAACGCAAAACCTCAAGTAAGTTCTCCCACCGTATCACACCGATGTTTCGCCATCGCACACGTTTGTTATCCTACTTTGATTCTCAATATCATTGTTAGGTGTGATATTTTGCTATTCGTTTCATTGATGTTTCGCAATCTTTGACATGTTACCATGTTATTCTTTTGTCGATGTTTTACCATATCGTTTGTTTGATTGTTTTATTTGATGTTTTGCCATCTTTATTTTGTTTGTTGTCTTAACTAAAAAACACAAACCAACCAAAATATATAAGCCGAACTACGGCTGCTCTAATTCCTTAAAAGGGATACGTAGGCATTGGGGTAGGGCCCAATCGAGCACAACTTTTATTTTCCCTACATTGTTTTCTTTTTTCTCGCATGCATTCCCTTTTCAGTTTTAAGCTATAGACATAGGATTTGACCACACCCATTAGATTAGACAACAAGAGTGAATACCGTAGAGTACTACGGGCGTGTGGGGGTGCTAATACCTTCCCCTCGTGTAACAGGCTCCCTTACTCGATCTCTCGGTCGAAAGACCGTGATTTCTCCCTCTTCAGGTTTTCTCGATGTTTACCTTTCCCTTTTGGCAGGATAGAAGACGTTCAGTGGCGACTTCATTGATGTTTCATTACATCCAGATGACAGGTTCCGGCTGGGTGGTTTCAGCTGGCGACTTCACTGGGGATAGGTAAACCTTTTGCTGGTCCATCCCGGAGTCGATCCTAGCTCTTGTTTGTTTTCTTTTTGGGTGTTTATTTTACCGCTTTGCATATTTATCTGTTTGCATTGCATCCTATGTGCACTTTACTTTCTGCATACTGGATTTGGCTGGACTGTTTGGTTTCTGGATTTCTTGGTGGGTGGGTTGTTCCATGAGGTAAAAGGCCTCATACCCAGGCTATGAGTGAATTCCATAGGAACTAGGAATAGAGTAGCCATGGAAGCTATGAGGCGAATGCTTTGTAGACCTGACCATGAGACCCATGACTTCGGAGGTAGTTCAGATAGGTGTTATCGTATGATGATACCGACATTCGAGCTCTTGTACTCTGATTTGGCTTTTAACCTTACCTTGACCTAGACTACACCTCTGAGAGGGCGGGAAAAGTTTTCTTACATGTACAGGTACTGTTGGTGACTTTGTGTTGTGAAGGTGACTCAGGTTCTCATGATAGTTTTGAAGCTTTTGGATTTTCTTTTGATCTTGAGTGGTGCTGTTCTGTATTGGTCCAACCATGATCCAGTGTGAAACTTTGATCCTGTCATGTTGCATCATGGCATATTTATTTCTAAAAAAAATGATGTATAAAAAAAAATAACTAGCATGCGTATGTCATTTTCCAGGGACATTCAAGAGTCTTCTTTCCATCAGAAATGGATGGCCTCCCGTCAGATGAGTTTGATTCAGTTCGTATTAAAGAGCCCACCAGGCATACTTTCTCTTATCAGATTCCTACTATTGATGTGTCCGAATTGAAGAGGTTGAGTTCTTATCTGAAGAGTGATGTTCTGAACAATTTCAACAAAAATTATGGCAATTTGTTACTAGTCCTTAACACTCCAGTTGACCCAATGGCTTTGATCACCCTCTTCCAGTTCTATGACAAGGAATTATGGTGTTTTACTTTCCAAGATTATCCACTGGTCCCCACACTAGAAGAGTACGCGTACCTACTTAATGTCAAATTGTCCAATGAAGTTCCTTTTATCCAAGTGCCGGAGAAGTCGAAGTTCGATGTTATTGCTGAAATTCTTCATTTAAGTTGGAAAGAGGTGAAAGACAATTGGAAATCAAATGAGGATACTACAGGGTTTTATTTAGATTTCTTAGTGAAGAAAGCTGAAGACTGGGCAAAGAAAGGGAATTGGAGTAACTTCAGCACTCTGTTTTCTCTCATGATATACGGGATCATCCTCTTCCCTCGCAAGAGAAATTTTGTGGATTTGACGACTATTTGTGTTTTTAGAAATAAGAATCCGGTACCAATACTCTTGGCAGATACTCTTTACACCATTCATTCCAGGCATGGAAAAGGAGGTAATGTAAGTCTATGTCATTCAATGTTGTATCAATGGTTTAAGTTGCACCTACCGGTAAGTGGCCCTTTCGTGGATACCAGACATTCTCTTCGATGGTCATCAAGACTTGTCAACCTTACTTCATTTGATATCCGGTGGAATTACGACATGGGGGAAGTACGAAGTATCATCACTAGCTGCGAAGATTTCCCTAATTTTCCCCTCATAGGAACTAAGGGGTGTATCAACTATAATCCTGTGCTTGCTTATCGTCAATTGGGATATGCAATGGATGGACCGCCAAAGGTTGAAGAGGTGTCTGAGTCAGTGTATTTTGTTAGAGGAAGTGATCCTATGATGTTGAAAAGAGTGACAAGTGCTTGGAAGAGAATTCACAAGAAGGATAGAACTACTTTGGGCAAGAAGGTTCCTATTGCTAGGGTTCCTTACTTGGAATGGATTAGAGCCAGGGTTAAGATTTTACGGTTACCATTTGCAAGGTCGACTCCTATATGTGAGCAACCTCCTACTCTTCTGAGTAACACGGTGCCTACCGAGGTGTTCACCCAGGTTCATGTTGAGAACATTCAACTTCGTGCAAAAGACCGTGAGGCAGGGATGAAACTTTATTGGGTAGATCAAGAAAGGGCCTACTTAGCTTGAAAACTCAAAGAAGCTCAAGGGGAAACTTTTGATGCAACCAGTTTTAGGAAGAGATCTCATGCCAAAATGGAAGAAGAGTTGAGTAAGACCCAGCAAGAGTGCCAGAGGCTTCAGGTATCTGAGAATAGCTACAGGAAGAAGATTCAGAACTTGGAGAAACAACTCAAAGACAAAGATGCCCAACTTAAGAAGGAAGTAGCCCAGAGGCGCGTTGCAGAGGATCGGTTTCAAGAAAGTAAAGTAGTTACATCATAACTTTTGAAGGAGAAAGCCATACTTGAAGAGTATTGTCAACACCTTAAAGCGTGTCTTGTTCCGGAGATTTAGTTTTTGTTACTTACCTTTGATGTATTTGGTCACCCCAGGATTGTTGGAAGGGGCCATTTGTTTGTTTTTATTATTCAGTTTTCGTTAAGTTTACTCTGAAACATGTATTTTGTTGTTTATCGTTACACTCTTAAATGTTCGAAGTCACTCGAACATTGTTTCTTTTGTTTGTAAATAATTGAAGTGTTTGTCTTATTGTCCTTTTTTCCCTTTGATTGTATGTTTGATCTTTGGTTGCACGCCATGGTTGATGAATAAAAAGGACTCTTGAATATCGGGAAATGACAAACATATCATGCACATCATGCATTTCATAACATTACAGGTTATCTCAAGACGATATTCTTATGCTTCTGCTTTTCTTATTCAGAATTCAAGACGACTACTCATCGGTATTCCACCAGAAACAATTTGCCAAGACATATGGAATAAGTTCAAGCTGAACTCGCCGAAATGAGGGCTCAGATGGCTACTCAGATGACCCAGTTCATGGAGGTCATCACCAATGTGAATCGTCAACAAGAGGAACTAGTTGCCACTGTCAACAACCAACGCCGCTATCCAGGGGATGGTGGAAATCAAGGGCTCTATCAGGACATTTCTGTAGGATTGGGGGATGCGCAAGATCAGCATGCTGGAAATTTTCACGGGATGCCCGAAAATCCTTTTGTGCGTAACATAGGGTAATTTCCACCGTCTCCGGGACCTCATCTTGTGGGGAACAAAAGAGATAATCAGGGCGGTGTAAGAGGCTATCAGGAGCAGGATTATGACTTTGATCAGGATGAAGATCAGTTTTCTGTTCGGCTTTCAGAGCCAGAAGTTTAGGTTAAGGATAGGAAGTATCGGTTGTTGGAAGAACGTCTAAAGGTCGTGGAAGGGCAAGGAGTCCTTGGTATGGATGCTAATGATCTCGGGTTGGTGTCTGGGGTGAAAGTTCCTCCAAATTTCAAGCCTCCTATATTTGAAAAGTACAACGGAACGTCATGTCCTGTTACTCGTGCAACTGCTTATTTTCGAAAAGATGTCGGTGCATACTAAGGATCAGGGGCTTTTGATTCACTTTTCCCAGGATAGCCTATATGGGGCATCCCTGGAGTGGTACATGAAGTTAGAGAAAACCCATATTCGTTGCTGGAATGATCTTGCTCGGGCTTTTGTCAAACATTATCAGTATAATATGGATATGGCGCCCAATCGCACTCAGTTACAGAATTTGTCACAGGGAACAAGAGAATCTTTCAAGGAATACGCTCAGAAGTGGCGTGAGTTGGCTACGAGGGTTCAACCTCCACTCATGGAGAGAGAACTCATTGATATGTTTATGAGTACCCTGCAAGGGCCATTCTATGAGCACTTGATAGGAAGTACTTCGGCAGGATTTGCAGACTTGGTTATGGCTGGTGAAAGAATTGAGGTAGGTTTGAAATTGGGGAAAATTCAGATTGGAGGTTCTAGTGGCTCATCAAGGGGCAGTAAGAAACAATTCAACACTTACCCTAAGAAAAGGGAAGGCGACACAAGTGCAGTTTACTCTCATAGAGGAAGAAGAGAAGATCGTCAACACCAACAAATCAATGATGTTTCTATTCTTGTTAATGCTCCTCCGCAGCAGAGACCGAATACAATGCCTCAACAACAAAGACAGCAAGATGCTCCCCGTCAGTATAATAATCAACAGCAGAGACAGCCCAGAAAATTCGATCCCTTGCCAGTATCTATTACTGAAGCACTCTACCATTTGTTCGATTTAAAGTTGATCGATTTGAGAAATATGCCACCATCACCCTCAAGACTTCCTCTTAACTATGATGCTAATGCAAGATGTGAATTCCATTCAGGCGGAGTTGGCCACTCTACTGACAATTGCTTTGCGTTGAAGTGCAAAATACAAGACTTGTTGGATGTTAAGGCAATTGAGTTTACTCCAGTGACTGTTCCGAATGTTACTCAGAACCCTATGCCTAGGCATGGAGGGGGTGTTGTTAATATGATTGATGATAATGGTGAAATGTTGAATTTAATCATGAATGTGGAACAAGTAACTACTCCATTATGCTATGTTAAGAGGTATTTGCTTGACAATTCTATTTTCCCGGGTTGTACTTCAGAGTGTGCCAAGTGTAGAGAGCAACCGAAGGGCTGTGATGATTTAAAAGTCGGTATCCAGTTGATGATAAAGGAGGGTTCACTGCAGTTTGATAGAAAACCGGGCTACCGTAAGGTTACCGAAGAAGATGTTGTTATGGTATCTATTCCTTACACCCCTGTGTGCATTCCTACCCCATCTAGGGCGCCACCTTTGATGATTACGGTACCTGGCCCCATGTCGTATAACCGTGAGAAGGCCATCCCATGGCATTATGGTGATGATGTTTATTACCATGAGGTGAAGCAGGAAGTAAGTACTCGTTTGTCTGAGGAAGAACATGCTGAAGATAATGAAGAGGAAGTTCATAACTTTTCTGGTGTGGGTCGAATGACTAGAAGCGGGAGAGTATTTGGTCCTTCCGATGTGCAAGATGCGGCAGATGCTTCTGCAAGAGAAAAAGGAAAACATCAGACGATGATTGGTAATCCAAGGGTTACGCCAGCCAAAGTGACTCAACTAATTCCGATACCAGAAGCTTCTTCAGTTCCCGATGAGGTTGAAGAGTTAATGCGAATTATCAGAAAGAGTGATTATAGCATAATTGATCATCTCAGCCATACTCCTTCTAAGATGTCTATCTTGTCTCTGTTGATTTATTCAGAACCTCACATAAATGCTTTGATGAAGTTGTTAAAGAATGAGTTTGTGCCACATGAGATAACAGTCAATCAGTTTGAGAATGTTTGTGCTAACATATCTGCCGAGAACGGTATGGGCTTCACAGATTTTGATCTTCCTCCGGAGGGGCGAGACCATAACAAAGCATTGCATATTTCAATGGAGTGCAGGGGCACTACTTTATCCCGGGTTTTGGTGGATACATGACCGTCTTTGAATGTATTGCCCAAGTCAGCATTGATGAAAATTGATTATTCTGGACTGGAGCTGCGCCCTAGTGATTTGATGGTGAAGGCGTTTGATGGGTCTCGAATGTCAGTGTTTGGGGAGGTGGAACTTCCAATCAAGGTTGGTCCTCGCACCTTCACAGCTACACTTTTCGTGATGGATATACATCCATCATATTGTTGTTTGTTGGGGCGGCCGTGGATTCATAGAGCAGGGGCAATCACTTCTACTCTTCATCAGAAACTCAAGTATCCTACAGAGGAAAAGGTGATAACTGTGTGTGGCGAGGAAGAATACATCGTGAGTCATTTGACATCATTCCGCTATGTTGAAGTTGAAGGAGAGATACATGAGACTCTGTTTCAGGCGTTTGAGACAGTCCATGCTGTTAATTTTCCTCCTCCGGGGCAGAAAAGGAAACATGAAACGGTTATATCTTCTCTCAAGGATGCGAAGGCTGTGGTGGAAGGTGGTAACCCTGAAGGTTGGGGTCAGGTGCTGGACGTTACTCCAAAATTTGATAAATTTGGTCTTGGTTTTAGCCCAGGTCACCAGAGTATAACTCCCAGAGCATCTAGTTTGTCTACTCCTGTGAAGTTTTCCCGTCCTTGTGCTGCTCAAGAAGGACACGTCAATGCAGTTGGCGATAATAGGGTTGATGGCTACAACAATTGGACTTTTGTGGATGTTATCCAAGTTTCAAGCGCTGAGGAGTAATTTTCTTGTTTTCTTTTATTATCATATCATAATTCCTACGCTCTGCCCAAGGCATAGTGAATCATTTGTGTAGGGCCACCATGTTTATTTTCAAAAGTTTATCATGAAATAAAGGGCGTTTTTGCATTCAAAATTTTGTTCCATTTCTTTTTTATTTTTGAATGGCAATGTTTCTCTTTTCACACACTGTCACTAAAAAACGCCAAAATGTCATTCATGCAGATGCACTTCCACCACTGATCATATTGATAACGACTCTGCTATGGCTTATTATGACTTTGATACTCCTATTTATCAAGCTGAAGAAGAAGCATATGAGGATTGTGATCTTCTTGAGGAATTAGCAAGATTGTTAAAACAAGAGGAGAAGGTTATCCAGCCGAATTAGGATTCGATTGAAGCGGTGAATATTGGCACAGAAGAGGTAAGAAGAGAAGTCAAGATAGGGGCAGATCTCGAAGAAAGTATAAAGGTCAGATTGATTGAGCTACTCCATGAGTATTCTGATATCTTCGCTTGGTCTTATGAGGATATGCTTGGGTTGGATACAGACATAGTGGTGCATCGACTACCACTCAAAGAAGGTTGTTATCCTGTCAAGCAGAAGCTCCGAAGAACTCATCCTGAGATGTCCAAGAAGATCAAGGAGGAGGTCCAGAAGCAGTTGGACGCGAATTTCTTAAAAGTCATGAATTATCCGCCATGGATTGCAAATATTGTGCCTGTGCCCAAGAAGGATGGTAAGATCAAGATGTGCATGGATTATAGGGATTTGAACAGGGCCAGCCCTAAAGATGATTTCCCTCTTCCGCATATTGATGTGTTGGTCGATAATACTGCTCATTCCAAAGTGTTCTCGTTCATGGATGGTTTTTCGGGTTACAATCAAATTAAGATGGCTCTGGAGGATATGGAGAAGACAAAATTCATCACGCCTTGGCGAACTTTCTGTAATAAAGTGATGTCGTTTGGTTTGAAAAATGTCGGGGCAACATATCAGCGCGCCATGGTCACTCTCTTTCATGATTTGATTCACAAAGAGATTGAGGTCTATGTGGATGATATGATTGCTAAGTCTGACACGGAGGAGGAACATCTTGTTCATCTTGGAAAATTGTTCGAGAGACTTAGGCAATTCTTGCTGAGGTTGAATCCGAATAAGTGCACCTTCGGGGTGAGATCCGGCAAGCTGTTGGGTTTTATTGTAAGTGAAAAAGGTATCGAGGTGGACCCGGCCAAGGTAAAAGCGATACAGGAAATGCCTGAACCAAGGACATAGAAGGAAGTACGTGGTTTCTTGGGAAGGTTAAACTACATTTCTATATTTATTTCTCATCTCACAGCCACCTGTGAACCTTTGTTCAAGTTGTTGAAGAAAAGTCAGATAGTGAAATGGAATGAGGATTGTCAAAAGGCCTTTGACAAAAGAAAGGAGTATTTGCAGGAACCTCCGACACCCATGCTGCCAGTGGAAGGAAGCCACTAATCATGTATCTAACTGTGTTGGAGATCTCAATGGGTTGTGTCCTCGGTCAACACGACGAGACATGGAAGAAAGAGCAGGCTATTTATTACTTGAGTAAGAAGTTTACGGAATGCGAGTCGAGGTACTCATTGCTGGAAAAGACTTGTTGTGCGCTTGCCTGGGCCTCCAAACGTTTGAGGCAATACATGTTAACTCACATCTTCTACTTGATATCCAAAATGGATCCAATCAAGTACATTTTTGAGAAGCCAACTCTTACAGGCAGGGTAGCCCGTTGGCAGATGATACTCACCGAATATGATATCCAATACACTACTCAAAAAGCAATTAAGGGTAGTGTGCTGACCGACCATCTTGCTCATAAGCCCGTGAACGATTATGAACCAATGAAGGTTGATTTTCTAGATGAGGAAATTATGTATATTTGGGATTGTAATATGCCAGACCCAAACGAAGGACCCGAGCCGGGATCACGTTGGACGCTTGTTTTTGATGGTGCCTCTAATGCCATGGGCAATGACGTCAGAGCTATTATCACTTCTCCTGAGGGATACCACATTCCTTTCACGGCTCGTATTTGTTTCAATTGCACTAACAACATGGCCGAGTATGAGGCTTGCATTTATGGCATTGAAGCGGCGATCGACATGCGCATCAAATTTTTGAAAGTTTATGGGGATTCCAATCTTGTTATCAGCCAGATTAATGGAGATTGGGAGACTCGCCATCAGAACCTAATTCCCTATCATGAGCATGTTATGAAGCTTATTTCGTACTTCGAGGAGATCAAGTTTGAGCACATTCCTAGAGAAGAAAACGATCTAGCTGATGCACTGGCAACCTTGTCTTCCATGTTCAAGGTTAAGTGGGCTAATGAGGCACCTTCCATTACCATCAGAAGTTTGAGTGAGCCAGCTTTCTGTTTTGAGGCTAGTTTGGAATCAGATGGTAATCCTTGGTTTTATGATGTTAAACGATATCTTGAAACACAAGAGTACCCTGAAGAGGCATCCTTCACAGATAAGAAGTTCTTGAGAATATTTTCAGCCAAGTTCTTTCTCAGTGGTGGTGTGTTATATAGAAGGCATCATGACGGTTTACTGCTTAGATGTGTTGACAAGAAAGAAGCAGCTAGAATCATTGAGGAGATACATGAAGGTGATTTCGGGACCCATTCCAACGGGCATACCATGGCTAAAAAGATTTTGTGAGCAGGTTATTATTGGTCCACCATGGAGACTTACTGTTACAATCATGCACGAGTTTGCCACAAATGTCAAGTCTATGCTGATAAAGAGCATGTGCCGCCAGTACCTTTGAATGCTTTGACTTCCCATTGGCCGTTCGTGATGCGGGGAATTGATATGATCGGCAAAATTGAACTGACTGCATCCAATGGGCACCGTTTCATTCTGGTTGCCATCGATAATTTTACAAAATGGGTCGAAGCTGCATATTATGCCAATGTCACCAAGCAGGTGGTAAATCGGTTCATTAAGCACAATATTATCTGTCGCTACGGAGTGCTTGAGAAGATCATTACTGATAATTGGTCTAATTTGAACAACAACATGATGAAGGAGCTTTGTGAGTTCTTCAAAATCAAGCACCATAACTCTTCCCCATACCGCCCAAAGATGAACGGTGTTGTCGAAGCGGCCAATAAGAATATTAAGAAGACCGTACAGAAGATGGTGGTGACCTATAAAGATTGGAATGAGATGATGCCTTTCGCTTTGCATGGTTATCGCACCACTGTACGTACTTCGACTGGAGCAACCCCATTTTCATTGGTTAACGGCATGGAAGCAGTATTGCCGGTAGAAGTCGAGATTCCTTCTCTTAGGATCATGGGGGACGTTGAGTTGGATGAAAGTGAGTGGGTACAGAATCGGCTGGATCAGTTGGAACTGATTGACGAGAAGAGGTTGGCGGTTGTATGTCATGGTCAGGTATATCAGCAAAGGATGAGGAAAGCTTTTGATAAGAAGGTACGGCCTCAGTGTTACAAGTCAGGCGACCTTGTGCTAAAAAGGATAATTCTTCCCCAAGGAGATCCCAGGGGCAAGTGGGTTCCAACTTATGAAGGTCCTTTCGTGGTCAGAAAAGTTTTCTCTAGAGGAGTAATGATGCTCACGACTATGGATGGAGAGTACTTCCCTCCCCCTGTGAATGCTGACGTAGTTAAAAAATACTTTGCATAAAAAAAACCCGCTAAACTGAAAACCCGAAAGGGCGGTTTAGGCAAAAAGAGGGTGTCCTGGTGAATCGAAAACTCGAAAGGGTGATTCAGGCAAAAGTTAGGGACTTAAAGCAAATGACTACGCTCAACATGAGATCCTTTATTTCTTTCCTTCATTCTGACACCTGGAACAAGCTCGAAGCTAATCCAAGAATGATCTGTCTGAGAGCAGGAAGATGAAAGCATAAGAGTCATAGCAGAGTCGAGACTTGATGGATATTCACATTCACATTTCCATTTGTAAACAATTGTTTGCTTTGATTTTGTAATTACTTGCTTCCAAATGTAAATGCCTTTTTCACAGGATGATTTCTCAAAATCAATAGAATATCTTCTTTCAAGTATACGTATACGTTTCTTTTCTCCCTTTTTACTATTTTGTTTTCAAAAACGTCCAATATTTTGATAAGCATGTGCATATAAACTTCGTGGGCCTTACACGGAAATGGTAATCTAAGTCATGGTTGGTTGATCGCTTGAAATACGGATAACAAACACAACTACTACTATGCAAGGGGCATGTTTGGTTCTCTGATTGATAGGATTTTCAGTCACTTTACTGGTGGATGCCTTTCCATTTTGTTTCACAGTTTCGTGCTGTTGGTAAAGGTCATGGGTCAGGGTAATATCAAGATTACGGAAGGTCGGAGAGATCGGCGAAACTAGTTGGAGACATTTCTTCCCCATAATGGCTTTTATTACGTTTCTTTGCCGCGCTTTCATTTGTTATATTGATTGATTGTTTTTAGCATTGTCTGCATATAGGATTTTGTTTATGGCCGAATGTCAGTCTTGATGCGTTGAATATTTTTGCCTTGAAATTTTTTTTTTCATTTTACTTAATCCATCCAGTATCACTCTTTAAATCGATTTTTCGGGCATTTTGATACCAACTGTGCCAATTCTTTTGCTTAGCCAAGAATTTGGAGGAAGGAGTTTAGCCAAAAAGGATGACTGTAATGGTGTGCTTTTGAGTAGAACCCCGTTGACGATGTACAAGCATTGTTTCAATCCCCAAACACCGGAGATATAAGGAAGTTAGACCCTCGTTAACCCCTCTGAGCCTTCGAAGTAGGAGTTTCTTTTCCGTTTAAAAAAAACCTTTTTTAACCCGGGGCAGGGTAGATGTTCAGTTAATGTGACCAAGCATTCAAATTTCAGAAGGAATGTACCATCGGAAGATCACCATATTTTATCTTTGACATCATGAGATCAAGAAAAATGTCTAAAACACGATGTTCATTTCCTCACAAAGTCCTGAGGTCGAGATCGAATCGATACGATAATGGCTATCCCTCGCCGACCAAGGAATGAGGCATTTGTTTTCTTCAAAAAAAAAAGAGAGAAAGAAAGAAAAAGTTGAAGGACCTAAAGTCACATTGACTTGTTCGAAGTGGAAAGTATGAATAAGAAAGAAACAAAAAGCTCCTCTAAGTCGAAACTTGAAAACAAGTCGCTTAGGCAAAAGTTAGGGCGTCCCACTGGACTCCCAAAATTGAAATTCAAAAGATTTTGTCTAGGCAAAAGTTAGGGAAAAGAGGGCCTAAAAGGCCGAAAAAGGTTATTCAATAAAATTTTCATCAAAAGAAGAGGAACAATAATATCAAAAATAAAAGCAGCAAAAGTTAAGTGACAATCATGTTGGAGAATTTATCGTGATCACTCAACCGTTATAGATCGTTTTGAAAGATGAATGCTTGTGATAAGTCAGCTGAACTTAGGACAGGAGAATATCACGAAGGGGGTGGGCACCAAATAACTTGAGCCTTGAAAAACTTTTTTCTAAAAAACCCTCGAACCAGGCCACGTTACAACCTTTAAAAGTCCTAACTAAAACAAGGGTTTAACTCGAAAGCATGCTACAACAGGATAACATTTCCTAAACTCCCAAATATGTGTTGCATATTCATGTTGGTATCTTATCACCCGCATCTTGATTCGTTTTTTTTATAAAAAAAAGGGGGGGGGGGGGAAGAAAAGTTTTGAATTTTTTTTTTGCACTCTAGCCAGTGATTCATTCACAACAGAGATGCGACACTTTGTTAAGGTTTTCAAATTTAAGGCTTAAATAATCGTCGCATCAGATCTGTCATTCCCAAAATAAATATCTTTCTGCATGCAAAACATTTGTTTGACATCAAAAAAAGAGTTTGCACGTTGAACACCTGTAAAGAGCTTAATGATTGTCAGGAAGGGAATATTTGGTTTTCTTCTGTTAGACAGAGCCCATGTATGAAAAGGACTTTACCTATCCCCAGTGAAGTTTCGTTTCCGCACCGAAGTTTTGTTGCCCCATGAATCTTCTTTTAAAGGCTTCATTCTGAGACTCCAGATTTGAGGATGTCGCATATCCCCAACAGAGTTGCCAATAGAGATCCCTCTCCATGACCTCTCATTTCCCAGTCGGTCTGTTTATTGGGGCATCCTTATACTAAGATCTTTCCTTATCCCCAGTAAAGTCGATACAGTGTGATTATCTACATGATCCATCCAATGGTTACATTCCAAGAAATATCTCTCCAACAAAAATATTCAACAGAGTTCTGTCTCCCCAGTGAAGTCCTGTTTCCTCAGCGGAGCTTTGTTCCCCCAGCAAAGGTTTTCACCCCTCACGTCGGGTTTGTTGTCTTGGTGTCATCCTCAACACGGTCGCACGTTGTCTTTTCCAGAGATTATAGTCTTGCCCTAATCTTCTCCCCCAATGTCTAATATTCAGATAAGCGTTCTTCTCCAGAAGCTGCAATGTCGATCTGATTTTCTCTTGGAGTTTGCAATTTATTTTTATAGTTCCCTTCAATGTTTGTGTCCCATTTCTACTGGTGGCTCAGTTGTTATTCCCCGTAAAGCTTCATCTCTTCGAGGTTCCCTCTCCAGGGGTTTCCCATATTTTCTCCTCTCCTTTGGATTTTGCAATTTATTTTTGCAAGTCATGTCAGATCCTGGCTTCTTGGTTATTGGCTTCTCAATTGGCCATTCCCCAGTAGAACTTTTAAACATGCATCATTACATTGCATCCACCAAAACGCGTAGCATTTCCATTATATGGAGCATTGCGCTATATAAAAAGAATTCAAACATGCATCGGAACATAAGCCATTTTTGTTTATGTTGTCCCAAGTGAATTTGCTAATACTTCGGATTAAATCCCCAGCGAGGTCTTCGTCCTCATTATCTCGGTTTCTTCCCCATACCAATATCCTTTTGATGTCAATCATTTGTTTGTTTGAGTGTCTACTCTTGACTGTAGTTCGGTTTCACCCTGGCGCAGTCTTCTCGGGTTTAGTTTTCACTACCCTCTCCGGTTCATTCCAATGTCTATTGATGCACCTTTTCGAATACCAGTTTCGTCCTGATATTCGCTTTCAGCAGGTTTTTAGGTGTACGCCCTAATCTCCTTATTTTGGGTTGAGCTCAGAGTTTCGTCTCCTCACCTTGCGCATGAAATCCAGTTTCGTCCTTGTGCTCATCTAGTTTAGTTTCACCTAACTAGTTATTGAGTCGAGTTTCATCTCGTTTTTGCTTTCATACCTTGGACCCTTTTGATGGTGTTCGTTTACCGAGTGCAGTGTTCGTACTGCGTCCCTAGTTTGAAATCAGTCTCCTTTGTTCCTTGGATTCTTCTATCAGTTTTCGTCACTGTTTATCCATTGATCTGAGACCAGCAGGTGCTCTGAGAAACATGCACTCTCATCACTTTGCTATGGGTTGAGTTTCGCCTCGTTACCCATGCGTGAAATCCAGTTTCATCCTGGTACTCATCTAGTTTAGTTTCGTCTAACTGGTTATTGAGTCAAATTTCATCTCGCTTTTGTTCCTCATTTCTAGGATTCTTTCAGTTCCTTCATATTGTCTATCTTAGTTTGAGATTAGCAAGTGCTCCTAGAATCACGCACTCTAGCCACTTTTCTTTGGGTAGAGCTCAGAGTTTCGTCTCCTCGCCCGCGCACGTTTTCTTTTCCAGAGCTTAGTTTCGCTTATGCTCTGTGGTTTGAGTTTTATCTCACCTTTTTCTTTTTGAAGCCCAGTTTTGCCCTGGCACACTTGTCCGGAAGTTTAGTCGCATCTACTCTTCTTTGTTTTTGTTTTGTTTTAACCTGCGTTACAGCTTCATTCTGACGCATGTCTTGGGGGGTTTCCTGATTCTTTTTCTTTCTTCTTCAAGAGTGTAATTTTTCGGGTTCTTTTGTATTCAATCATCTTCAACTCTGAACGCTCGAAAGTTGTCACTTTACTCACTTATCATGTTGAAGATATTTGAATAGGGGCAACTGTTGCACCCCAAAATTTACCCTCTTGATTTAGGCTTATGTTTCATCATGAATATCATATTGCATTGCATTCATACACTGTGATGGGATCAAAGTACTTTGGTTATCAAGTCTCCCTCAAACTTTGAAGGTTGATTGCATTGACAAGTTGCTCGAGTAGAACCTTATCATCTAAACCTTTGGATCTTTCAAGCTCAAAAGTTATTGCATATCTCAAGATATTTTTATCCATCCCTTTGGATCGTCAAAGGATTGAAGTTTGTGTTTGATTATAAGAAGAATCTCTCTTTGGATTCACCAGTCAAATTAGGGTTTTGTTTGAGCAAGGCTATTGATCAATGTGAAAGTATTGATTTGGAAGCTACTACATTTCATTGGTATTTGAAAAGTCTTTGTACAAGAAATTGGTCAAGATGTCCTGAGGATGTGATGTTTTGAAGATGATTCATCACTCTCCTTTGAGGAATCAGTCAAATTTAGGGTTTGGTCCAAGTTGAAGTAATTGGGGTCTAGATGAGCCAATTCATGAAGCATCATTATCTTATCATCATTAGAATCAAATTTGATCAAAGAGTCTCTCATGATGCCCAGTGGAATTAGGGTTTTGAAGCTTGATCAAGTATCTCCGAGTACACGGTACAAAACTAGGGTTTTGGATTTAATCAGGATTTCTCTGACTTTTTCACCCAAACTTGTTTCCATGATTCACCACATGTTATTAAGCATTTATGATTGGAAAATTGAGATTCAATTTGGATTGGAAACATTTCAATTGATCAAAAGGGGCAAAATGGTCATTTTGACCAAAGTCAGTAAAATCAGGAGTTGACCAAGTGGACTTTTGGTCAGTCATCAATTCAAACATCCTCTTTTCATATTCCATACCTATATTCATCTTTGAATCATGAGAAATGGTGAATTTGAGTGTATCTTGTTCAAGAAGTAACTTAAAAATTAAAAAAAAATCTAAGTATCAAGATGACTTCTCTTGGGCAAGTCACGCGCGTAATTTCATCAAACACTTGGCATGCCATTTTGTGGAATCAATTTCTTGTGACTCAAGCCTCAATTTGAAAAATTAAAAATAGCATTTTGTTGTCTTCCATGAGAGCTTCCCAATGAACTTTGAATCATCCAGTTTGGTCAAAATTTGAGTGAGTTATAATGCTTCAAAGTTGGCATCTCAAGGCTGACTTCATGCACACCATGCAAGCCAAACGCGCGCGCGGACCAGGCAGGCCAAATCACATTTTTGCCTTAAGTTCTCAACATCATTTCTCCATCAAGTTAGCATCAATTTGAAAAATTCAAGGCCCTATGATGTTCTATATTATGAGAGCTCTTGAAAGGCCCCTCAAGCATCCAAAACGCACGAAGGAATTTCAATTGGCCTAAGCATAAAGTCAGCTGGCCAGAATTATGGACAACCATGGTCATGTTGCAGAATTTACATAATTTTGTTTTGATTGATTTCAGGTCATATTTGGCATGTGTCTAGCACGAATGGTTGCATCCTTACCTTGTCAAATGAGTCCAAGAAAAGCACCCATGAAGCATGACCATATCCTCTCAAATTTTGCCAAAGATAGCAAGATCATTTCAACTGATTTTTTGGCCCATGTGAACACTCTTGCCACATCAGCATTCTCACGTTATTCTTACTGAATTCATCTCCCTTTACAATCCATAAAACGCATCCCACAGCAAAAAAAAAACTATATTAAATGCAGCTTGCCTTTGTTTGTTTAAAAAAAAAATCAGAAATTCCACACTTTGCCTCCAACGGTTATTGTTGTACCCCAAAATTTGCCCTCCCTTTCTTTAGGAAACCATCTTGGATTTTTCAAAGTCCCCTGGAACAAATCCAAGTCCTGAGTTATCCTTTTGCCCAAGCAAGTCACTTACAAGAGCAAGACGATCTCACGAACTCCAGAAACAACGCTTTCATCTTGAGGAAAATCAAATTCTAAGTGCTTAGAATGTTTCTTTAAATAAGTGTTTTTAGAAAAAAATCAGCGCTTCAGAACTTCTGGACCCATTCCAGATGAAGACGGTCAGAAGTTGCAAGCTTGGCTCAGCGTGGTCAGAAGTTGGCTCTTCAGCAGCTACATCAGTTCAATCAGAAGTTGCAAACGTGGTTCAGAATGTAAGCCTCAAACAGAACATACCCCTTCAGCAGTTACACAAGCTCAGTCAGAACTTGCTAAAGGAATGCAAGAGAAATATGAAAGTATAAAGGCTCCTTCAGAACAGGTTGAAGTCAGAAGATGAAAGGTCAGAGGGATAGGTGTCACATTGATACAGAATCTCTAAGTCCAGATTGTCCAGAAGTAGATCCAAGGAACGTGCCAGAAAACCAGGAGAATCTCCAGAGCTTGCTAAGACAACAGGTAGCCAAGGCCAGAGCATGGTTTACGCTGCTGATTCAACAACCAGAATGTTGGTATTGACAGGTCTTGTCACCATTTAATGCCCATTAATGCTTCCAACCACTCCTGAGCGTTCACGTGTGGCTTGGAAAATGCTTTTGCACAGATTCTGGCATGGGTCTTCACGCCACCGCCCATTTCAGAGGTCACTTCCCCCAATCTACGCCTGCTGCTGCTACCTAGGCTGAAAAAATAGCTGTTATCACAACTTCCCAGGAATTTCTGTCAAAGAACCAGTTCAAACTCTGTTGGCGCCTTAAATGTTCAAGGTATCCACAAGAACTTTGCCTATAAATAGAAAGCTTTCACCACTGCAAAAAAACGTTCAAGAAGTTCAAGAAAAGAAACAGAAAAATTGCTAAGAGAGAAACGAAACGCCTAGCAACATAACATTCTGAAACTCTGCCAAAATTTCCAGCTTTGTTTCATAACTTTAAGTTTCTCACCTTCAACTTCATCAAACACCCAGCTCTTTTCTGTAAACCAAAAACGTTCTTTCCAAACTTCTGACCCTATACACGTATACACCTTCACTTCCCTTTTTCCAAATCTGTCCAGAACACCACCAGCACCAAAAGCTAACTTTCACCCACCCTTTTCCAGAAAGTCAGGTAAGCACCTGCTGACCCTCACCACACTGTTAAGCATCATCTGCTGTGCATATTCAAGTAACATAATGTAAATATTCATGTTATTGCTGTTTATGTTCTGAGGACTCCCATACCTCAGAACGTTCTGAGCCAGTTTAGGACTTGCCTGTGACCTTGGTGATTCTGACCTCTGGGACATTTTGATATTTTGCTGGATCTGTTCCAAATATGTTTTCTGTTTTGTGGAGTAACACCAGGATTGCAGATGTTCTGATTAGTGCAGGAAAAAGCCAAGTGCTGACTTTGACGTTAGCACATCTGAAGCCGGTTTTGCTGTCAATGACATCAGAACCTCTGAGAGTTATTGCCTTTTCAGCAGAATCTGAACTTCTGGGTTCTCCACTAACAAACTTCTGTCTTGCAGCGCAGGGAAATCAGAACTTCTGGTTTCCCCACTAACAAGGTTCTGTTTTGCAGGTTCCAGGGTCAGAAGTTCTGACTCATCCAGTTTCACCAACAGGTTGATCATCTGACAGCGGAACTGGGTCAGAACTTCTGATGGCCTCCCAACAGCGCGCAGGCTCCCTCCCTCTCTCTATATATCTTGTTTTTCGCTATTTTCTTTTTGTCTATTTTTCTCGTTGAACCCCCCATGTACAAATGTGTATCCCCCTCCCCTAACTATTGTAATAGCGTAGGATTTTACATTTCTGCTTCTTATTGCTAGTAATTAGGACGTGTATGACAAGATAAAATCAATGAAATAGAAAAACCTAATTCAAAGAAAAACTCTTGTATGCAATAAAACACACTTGCACACTAACAACCCTAGGGTTATATCCACTTGTTGCCTTTCAAAATTGGGCCATATTGCATGTTAGGTCTTTTTGGGCAAAACAAACAATTTAAATGATCATGGTCCCTCGATAATATTTTTTCAAAACAAAATGATCAAGTCCCTTAAGGAAAATGCCCAAAGATACTTGGCACCATTGCAATTATGGTCTAAACGATGACCCGCGCCCGTCCCTTTCACATCCTAACACAAGATTGTCCACCAAATACAATGGTGGAACAAACTTGTTAAAAGGGTTAAAACATAGCAATAAACTTTTGAGAAATTTAGGAGTAGACAACCTCTTAGTTACTTGAAACAAATTTGCAAAACAAAACACTTGCCTAATTTCAAAATCACACATCACTACACTTTCAAAACGACTTTCAAAAACAAATGAAAACCTTTTCAAAAGACATACACCTTTGTATACATCCCAACATGGATCATTACAAAGGTTGCCACTACATTGGCCTCTTTTCAAAACATTTTCAAACCCACACACACAAGCACCATTTCAAACAATTGAAAAAGGCAAGTGATCTAAGCAAGTAACTAAGAGCCCATGGATAACCATGGATAGAAGGGGTGCTAATACCTTCCCTTTCTATAATCTACTCCCCGAACCCAAGAAAACATCTCAAAGGTTTTTGCTGTGCTTTTTAAACCTTTCCTTAGGATAAAATAAAAAGTCGGTGGCGACTCTTGCTCAACCGAAACATTTGCGAAAACAAACACAAAATTCATAAGTCAGTTCTCCCACCGTATCACAGTTATCAACTGTTTTAAACTCTTTCCCTCACTCCTAAGTTTCTATATAAGCACACTCCATCACTCATTTTGCAGGATGCTGGATACACACAAAGAAATCAGATCTGAAAATTCTCATCACTCTCAAATTTTCCTTCTCTTCGAAGCTTCATTCTCACCCATTCCAGTCACGATTTCTTCCTATTTTCGTTTTCATTGAAGTTTTAGAACAAGGATTCAAGGCTTTCTTGTTGATCAAAGGCATTGAGTTGAGTTTATTTCTCACTCATAAGAGGTATTTTCAGACCTTGATTCTTCATAATTTTGCTTGTTTCATGTGATTTAAAGCTTGTAATCATGTTCATAGCTGGCCAGATCTTACATCTGATGTATAAACTTGTTTGATTATGAAGCATATGGGATTTGGTGAACTTCTGGTTTCTCATGATTTGATGATTTTTTCAATTTTCTTGCTCTGATTTCTACTTCTATGATCGATCATTTTGAATTTTGTAAAAAGCATGATATAGTTGATAGTTTGAACTTTGATTTGTGATTCGAATCATTGATTTTGGTGGAGAAATAAGGCAGAAATCTTGAGTAGAACATAGGAGCTTGAAACTGGAAAAAAACGTGCGTTATGGCATTGTCTTGAGGAAGAAGATGATGGCGTGGCTGGATTTGATTGGTCTATGTGATTTTTAATGCATTCTTCATATTTTTGATTTCAATTGATTTTTCTGATTTTATTTTTGTGATCAAAACATTTTCCAAAATCATGAAAAAATTACCATAGGCTAATAATAATTTCTAGTATTTGTCATATTTTTTTTGGAATTTTTTAAAATGTTTTGATTGGTTAAAGAAATTCATAGATTTAATTAATTGTGTGTTCAAAGATTATTTTTATTTTAATAGTTCCTTTGATCTAAAAATTCCAAAAAAAAATATTTTGGACTCATAAAATGATTTAGAATTTTATTATGATTTTTGTTTATCATTTTTTCTATTTTTGATTAGAATTTTAATTTCAAAATTTTTTTTGAAATATTTGTTTCATAATTTTTGTTTTAAATATTTTTTTTAATTCAAAAATCCTCAAAAAAATCATGTAAGTTTGTTTTTAATCATAGAATCTGAATATAATTTTATTTTGACCTTTTTGTGACTTTTAGCTAGGGTTTGTATATTTGCCTTTAAATAATAGTTTAATTGTTAATTGTTTGCTTGATTTTTATTTTAATTTTTCCCTTAATTCAAAAATTCCAAAAATAAACCCAGGGATGTGTGTTTTTAATTCTAATGTTTGAATATAATTTTGGTTGGATATTTTTATGATTTTTGATTATATTTTTATTTTGAAATATTTGTGAGTACCGGTAACCCTTGAGTTCAATCAAGGAGAGTACGGGGCCGCTGAGTGATGTCACTAAGCACTAATGACCTAGAACCTTACTTGACCATCTTGGCCTTTCATTAGGGGTAGTGAGATGACCGGCTTTGGTGCAGTCCGAAGTTGGTAGATACTCGATACTACACTCATTGAGGGTTGTTTTCTTGGAATATTTTGGTCGCCAGTTAAGTGGCTAAACCGAAACAATGAACATTGAAAACAATCCAATGATATTGAGCTCCTTAGAACCCGGTTACTATTTATAGGACAGGTTTTTAAGCCAACTACACTCAAGAGGGTACTTACCTATGAAACCCCATGCAAGCCTGAAACTAGGGTTTGGTGTGATTTGCTTGTACATATGTTTTGTGCATACATCATAAACATCATGAAGCATCATATGCATTTACTAACCATTTCAAGGGTTTTGGATCTTCATCTTTGTTCTTGTTTTGTAGGACATGGAGATTCCTCGCAGAAATACCATTCAAGTCAACCTTGTGAGAATCTCTCCTCAACTCAAGGAGCTCACCTCAAGAATTCCGGAAAATTCATCCTTCAGTGAAAGACATGGTAGACTGCTCAGCCTAGTCAACGCCAACATTGAAGAAGACATGATGAAAGTGCTATTCCAGTTCTTCGACCCTCTTCACCACTGTTTCACTTTCCCCGATTACCAGTTGGTACCCACTTTGGAGGAATTTTCTCAACTCCTGAGAATTCCTATCCTTAATCAACTACCCTTCAACGGTACGGAAAAGGAACCAAAGCCGGAAGATGTTGCTCGAGCATTACATCTACAACCATCCGACATCAAGGGGCATTGGGAAACCAGAAGCGGCGTCAAAGGATTCTTAGCCAAGTTCTTATTTGAGAAGGCACAAGAATGTTGGAACTCATTGGACCTACAAGCCTTTGAAGAGATTGTGGCACTCCTTATCTATGGGATGGTCTTGTTCCCAAATCCTGACCAATTGGTAGATGTCAACGCTGTCAAAATCTTCTTGTCCAGAAACCCAATACCAACATTGCTTGGGGACATCCTTCACTCATTTTACACACGAACAATGAGAAAGAGGGGTGTTCTCATGTGCTGTACTCCCCTCCTCGCAAGGTGGTTTATTTCGCACCTTCCACAATCTGTCCTGAAGAATGATCAAGGTACAAGGTGGTCCCAACGATTGATGGCTCTTACTCATTCTGATGTGCATTGGTGTTCTCGGTCCAGAGAAAATATCATCATTATCGATCGTTGCGGAGAATTCCCTAATGTTCCTTTACTTGGAATTAGAGGGGGTATCACCTACAATCCTTGCCTAGCTTTGAGGAAATTTGGATATGCCCGGAGGGATGGCCCTCATGATATGTTGATTCCTAGCTTAGTTTTTGACTTCGAACACGATGCGCAAGGGCTTCGCCAAAGATTCATCAGAGCTTGGGGAAAACTCAACAAGGTTGATAGCAAGACTTTGGGACACAGGAACTCCATCCCTCTTGAACCTTATCTCAAATGGGTACGAGCCCGAGCCCAAAGATTGGTGATGCCTTATCCTCATATTCTCCCTGTGATTAAAGAGCCCGTCAATGAAGGAGAGGTTTCCTACACCATCCTACATCCAGACATGCCTACATCGTGGGAGGAGATGCAGAAAAGCTGGATTCAGCTCAAGGAAGAACGTAATACTTTTGAGGCTAGCTTCTACGCCAGTGAGAAGAAGGTTCTAGAGCTTACCCACCGACTCCATGAGCAAGAGGTCCTCAACACCTACATCGCACCAAAAAGGATGCGCAATGTCTTTCTACCCTGAGAAATTATTTTGTAATATTTGGCCCATGGGGCATTTATGTACTAACAAATCTTTTCTTATGACGTGCGTTCTTTTTGTCTACAACAATTGTGAATTTCCAAAACCCTTGAATGCATTGCATAGATAGCATCTCATGCATCATGTGCATGACAGGTACCCATTTTTCTACAGGTTGCTTAATCTTCTTCGCTGTTTATTTGGAACAGTCAGTCATCATGAATCCAGACTCATCCAGTGAGCAAGCAATCAAGGCCCTTCAGGCCCAAAGTGCACAGTTTCAAGAGATGGTCCTAAGCCTAGCCCAGGGTCAGCAAGAGTTGAAGACTCTACTCCTGAAGAAGAAAAAGAAAAAGAGGACCGCGTTGTTCAACGCCGGACGCAGATTTGGGAACACACTCCATAATGAAGCTGATCCAACTACTTCTTCTGCTGAGAAAAACAGTCCCCAAGGGGGAGGAGCTCCTAGTCCCGCAGTCTCCGACAATGAGACGGACTATAACGACGAACAATACCCACCTGCTGCTGACAGATACAAGCAATTGGAGGACCGCTTGAGCGTGATGGAAATTCAGAATATGCCGGGACTAGATTTCGGAGATTTGGGGTTATCTTCTGGGGTAGTAATTCCACACAAGTTTAAGGCGCCTGCCTTCGCCAAGTATGATGGGGTCTCCTGCCCAAAGCTGCATCTGAGGTCGTACGTAAGGAAAATCCAACCTTACACGGCGGATAAGAACCTTTGGATTCACTTCTTCCAAGATAGCCTCTCGGGGTCGCAACTTGAATGGTTCTACCAGTTAAAGGGAACTAGCATACGACACTGGGAAGATTTGGCAAGCGCATTCTACAGACAATACCAATACAATTCTGATCTCGCTCCTACGCGTACCCAACTTCAGGGTATGTCTCTAGGAACGGGTGAGGGGTTCAAAGAGTACGCTCAAAAATGGAGAGATTTGGCTGGCAGGGTGCAGCCTCCATTGACTGATCGGGAGCTGGTTGATATGTTTCTAGGGACGTTGTCTGGTCCGTTTTTCAATCATTTGGTTGGTAACTCCTCCGCTGGGTTTACAGATTTGATATTGACGGGAGAAAGAATTGAAGCTGGCATCAGGTCAGGCAAGATACAAAAGGCTGCCTCCACAAATGCTGAGAAGAGGCCGTTTAAGAAAGAAGCAAGCGCCGTCTATAGTCTTAGAAGACAAGTCAAGCCCGAAAGTCGCCAAGCCATCAATGCTTTGGTCATCTCAAAACCTGTTGCTGCTCCTCAGCAGTACAATCAACAAAGAAGTGAAAGGCCCAAGAGGCAGTATACTCGGCTGAGTATGACCTTATCTCAAATTTTACCCCAACTATTATCCACCAACCTGGTGACCCTCAAAGAAGCTCCTAAGGTCGTCAACACTGCGTCTCCTAAGTATAACCCGAATGCCCGGTGTGCTTATCATTCTGATAGTCCCGGGCACACTACTGATGATTGCTGGGCCTTGAGAAACAAAGTACAAGATCTGATCGACGCAAAGGAAATTCAGTTTGAAGCGCCGGAGAGACCAAATGTTGTAACTGCTCCTATGCCCCAGCATAGAGTAAATGCCATTGAGGAAGAAATGTATGCTGTTTCGGTAAATGAAGTTGTTACCCCTCTGAAGAATGTCAAGAAGAACCTACTGCGGGCCGGTTTATTTCCGGGTTGCGGTGAAGGTTGCCTGTTCTGTGCTGTTTCCCTATCTGGTTGTCCCTTGCTGAAGATAGGCATCCAAAGCCTAATGGATAGTAAGGAGATTTTGTTTCAGAAGTCTGTTGTTCAAGTAGTTCCGATAAGAGAAATTTCTGTGGTTACCATCTTCAAAAATCCAATCAAGGCTCTCCCGAAGAAGCCTGTTCGAATCATGACTGTGGCACCTGTGATTATTACTGTTCCGGGGCCTCTCCCCTACGTGTCTGATAAAGCTGTCCCCTGGCATTATGGGGCAGAAGTGTATGTAAATGGGATCAAACAAGAATTCGACACTGGCGCCAGTATCTGCGATATCACTGGTCCAGCCAAGGTCACCCGCAGTGGCAGGCTCTTCTCGCCTGACATTGCACCGCCCGCTATTCGAAGACCCCTCCTTATAAAACCTACAAGTTTACCTGTTCCTGCTGCTGATCAAGTTGTTTCCCCTGCTGCCGAGTCATCAAATGCTCGGGGCAAAGGGATTGAAGAAGAGCCTGCCCGGAAGGAGGCACCAATACCCATAAATGCTGAGGCCTCCCAACAAGAGATGGAGGAGATCCTGAAAATAATAAAGAAGAGTGACTTCAATGTTGTCGAGCAGCTGGGGCATACCCCCTCCAAGATCTCCCTACTCTCCTTATTGCTATGCTCCGAGGCCCATGCTAAGGCCTTGATCTCATTTCTCAAGACGGCCCATGTGCCACAAGAGACATCTGCAGTCCAATTCGCTGATTGTGTAGCAAATCTGACAGCAGACAACGGCTTGGGTTTTTCAGATGCTGACCTGACTGCGAAGGGAAGAGATCACAATGACGCCCTGCATGTCTCTATCGAATGCAGGGGCACTACTCTGGCGCATGTACTGGTGGATACTGGTTCTTCCTTGAATGTTCTACCGAAAAAGGCTTTAGACCGTTTGGATTATGAAGGTCTGGAACTGAAGCCCAGCAATATCATCGTCAGGGCCTTTGACGGTTCAAAAAGGATGGTTCATGGAGAGGTTAACATCCCTATTCGTGTGGGCTCTCAAGTATTTGACTCTACTTTTTATGTGATGGATATACGTCCATCGTACTCTTGTCTACTGGGTCGACCTTGGATCCATAAAGCCGGGGCAGTAACCTCTACTTTGCACCAGAAGCTGAAGTACCCTGTCAGGGGAAAGATTGTCACTGTGCAAGGAGAAGAGGAGTATATGGTGAGCCATTTGAATTCCTTCAGATACATTGAGATGGATGGGGAGTTTATTGAAACCCCCTTTCAGCATTTCGAGGAGGTGCATCCAATTTCAGCAGCAGCAGAGGCAACAGTTGAAGAGAATGTTTCCTTGAAGATGGCTTCCTTAAGGGATGCCCGGGCTGTGGTTCAGAAAGGCAATTGTGCAAGCTGGGGTCGGCTTCCCGACTTCACTCAGAAGAACGACAAGTTTGGGCTGGGCTTTACTGCAGAGGCTCAGAGGGCTGTGCGCAAAGAGAAGATCAGAAAGGCTCCGGTGTTTATCTCCAGCTCAAGAGTGAACGCTATCGAGGAGGATGTAGAGGAAGCAGAGTTTGACAGTTGGATCTACCCGACTACCAGCGACGGACCAAGCAACTGGACGACAAAGGATTTTACCCCTATCACATTTGTCACGCAGTAATTGATTTCTTTTAAATTCCAAATTTGTAACAGACAATATGTTGAAACTTTGTTAGCTCGGTGTCCTACCCGGGGCATCGTGGCTCCATTTGTGAGGGCTTTTTTGTATGTCATTTCCATATATCATCAATCAAAACATTGGACGTTTGTTGCATTTCAAATCTTATGCTCTTTTTTCTTTCTGTGTTATATATATTGCAAAACAGCTATATTTACACACACTCACTTATACAGGTTTCAATCCACTCTGGATCTCACTGGTAACAGCTCTGCTACCGCCAGTTATGACTTCGAAAATCCGATCAACTTGGCCGAGGAAGAAGGTGAAGATGATTGCGAAGTGCCTGGTGAACTCGCAAGACTGCTGCTCCAGGAAGAGAGGGCTATTCAGCCACATGAAGAGCCTGTGGAGACAATTAACTTGGGTACCGAGACGGATAGGAAAGAAGTCAAGATTGGTGCCAATCTAGAGCTCAGCGTGAAGCAACGATTGATCCAGATGCTACAGAACTATATGGAGATTTTTGCTTGGTCCTATGAAGATATGCCTGGTTTGGATGCCGACATTGTAGTTCACCACCTGCCAACCAAGGAAGATTGCCCTCCGGTAAAGCAAAAAGCCCGACGAATGCGGCCAGAGATGTCTGAGAAGATCAAGGCCGAGGTTATGAAACAGTTTGATGCCGGATTCCTTGCAGTGACTTCTTACCCTCAGTGGGTTGCCAATGTGGTGCCAGTGCCAAAAAAGGACGGTAAAGTCAGAATGTGTGTCGACTACAGGGATCTGAACAGGGCCAGCCCCAAGGATGACTTCCCCTTACCTCACATTGATGTCCTTGTTGACAATACAGCTCAACACAAGGTGTTCTCCTTCATGGATGGTTTTTCAGGGTATAATCAGATCAAGATGGCTCCAGAAGATATGGAGAAGACTACCTTTGTGACTCAGTGGGGCACCTTCTGTTATAAGGTCATGCCATTCGGATTGAAAAATGCTGGGGCAACCTATCAGCGTGCCATGGTTGCTTTGTTTCATGATATGATCCATCATGAGATTGAGGTATACGTTGATGACATGATTGCAAGGTCTCAAAATGAGGAGGAGCACCTTGACCATCTGAGGAAGTTGTTTGACCGACTCAAGTTATACAAGCTAAGGTTGAATCCCAACAAATGCACCTTTGGGGTAAGGTCCGGAAAATTGCTAGGTTTCATTGTAAGTGATAAAGGTATTCAGGTGGACCCTGCCAAGGTAAAATCCATACAAGAGATGCCGACTCCAAAAACAGAGAAAGAAGTCAGAGGCTTCCTGGGACGACTAAATTACATTGCCCGATTCATCTCACATCTGACTGCTACTTGTGAGCCAATCTTCAAATTGCTAAAGAAAGATCAAGTGGTACGCTGGAATGATGAATGTCAGGCCGCCTTTGAAAGGATAAAGGAATATCTCCAAGAGCCACCCATTCTTATGCCACCGGTGGAAGGAAGACCTCTGATACTATACTTGACAGTGCTCGACAATTCAATGGGGTGTGTGCTGGGACAGCATGACGAGTCTGGCCGAAAAGAGCACGCTATTTATTACTTGAGCAAAAAGTTTACCGACTGTGAGTCTCGTTACTCACTGCTTGAGAAAACTTGTTGCGCTCTTGTATGGGCTGCTCGCCGGCTGAGACAGTATATGCTGACTCACACTACCTTGTTGATTTCAAAAATGGATCCCATCAAGTACATATTTGAAAAGCCTGCTCTGTCCGGAAGAATAGCGAGGTGGCAAATGATCTTGACAGAATATGACATCCAGTATACAACTCAGAAAGCAATTAAGGGAAGTGTACTGGCAGATCATTTGGCACACCAGCCTGTGGACGATTACCAATCATTAAACTTTGATTTTCCGGACGAAGACATCATGGTGGTAACTGACTGTGAAGTACCTGGACCGGATGAAGGACCTGAGGAAGGATCCCGATGGTCTATGCATTTTGACGGAGCCTCCAATGCTTTGGGTAACAGCGTCGGCGCTGTAATCATATCCCCCAAAGGAACTCATACTCCACTCACCGCCCGATTATGTTTCAACTGCACCAACAACATGGCAGAATATGAGGCATGTATCATGGGTTTACAAGCTGCAATCGACTTAAGGATCAAATTTATAAATGTCTTCGGAGATTCCGCTCTCGTGATCAATCAGATCAAAGGCGAGTGGGATACGAAACACCCGAATCTTATTCCTTACAAGGAGTATGTGTTGACCTTGCTTCCCCACTTTGAAGAGATAACCTTCGAACACTTCCCAAGAGAGGAGAATCAGCTAGCAGACGCACTAGCTACGATGTCTTCAATGTTCAAAGTTAAATGGGACAATGAGGCTCCCCGAATCATCATCTGGAAGTTGGGTGAACCGGCATACTGCTGTGAGCTCGAGGCTGAGAAGGTGATTGAAAAACCCTGGTATCACGAGGTAAAGAGGTACTTGGAAGCTCAGGAATACCCTGAAGGTGCGTCTGTCAATGATAAAAAGTTCATGAGGAGGTTTGCTGCAAAATTCTTCCTCAGCAACGGCATTCTCTACAAGCGGAATCATGATTCAACTCTGCTACGTTGTGTGGATAAAACTGAAGCAGAGAAAATTATGATGGAATTACATGAGGGCACATTTGGAACACATTCCAGTGGACACACCATGGCCAAGAAAATCCTTCGGGCAGGATATTTCTGGTCCACGATGGAAGCTGATTGTTACCAACACTCCCGAACTTGTCATAAATGCCAGATCTATGCCGACAAGGTGCACATTCCTCTAGTTCCTCTGAACGTCCTGACTGCACCTTGGCCTTTTGCAATGTGGGGCATTGATATGATCGGCGAGATTAAACCTACAACATCTAATGGACATCGCTTCATCCTGGTGGCGATCGATTACTTCACGAAGTGGGTTGAGGCAGCATCCTATGCCACAGTAACCAAGAGCGTCGTGGCACGTTTCATCCGACATAACCTGATCTGTCGGTACGGTGTCCCAGAAAGAATCATTACGGACAACGGTACCAATCTCAATAATACGATGATCACTGAACTCTGTGAACAATTCAAAATACAGCACCACAATTCTTCTCCCTACCGGCCGAAGATGAATGGGGCTGTAGAGGCAGCCAATAAAAACATCAAGAAAATTGTGCAGAAGATGACAGTGACCTATAAAGATTGGCACGAGATGTTGCCGTTCGCTCTTCATGGGTACCGCACCTCAGCCAGAACGTCAACCGGGGCAACTCCTTTCTCTCTGGTTTATGGCATGGAGGCAGTTCTGCCGATCGAAGTGCAAATACCCTCTCTCCGGATAATGAAGGATGCAAATCTGAACGAAGATGATTGGATCCAGACACGACTTGATCAGCTCAACCTCATTGATGAAAAGAGACTTGCTGCTATCTGTCATGGTCAGACGTATCAGAAACGGATGATCAGGGCATTTAACAAGAAAGTCAGACCGCAAAAGTATCAAGTTGGGGACCTGGTAATCAAACGCATCATCCTTCCTCAAAGTGATCCCAGGGGCAAATGGACCCCTACTTACGAAGGGCCATTTGTGGTTAAACGTGTGTTCTCAGGAGGAGCCATGATCCTAACCACCATGGATGGTGACGACCTTCCTCACCCCGCCAATGCAGACATAGTGAAAAAATACTACGCATAAATAAAAGACCCGCTAGGTTGACATACCTAGGCAAAAATAAGGGCTTCCCGGCGAACCAAAAGGGTTCGGGCAAAAATAAGGGATGAAATGAAAAAAAATCTGTACACCCGGCAAGTCGAAAACCTGAAAAGGCGGCTTGGGCAAAAATGGGTATCCCGGTGGACTGAAAACCTGAAAGGGCGGTCCAGGCAAAAGTTAGGGATGGAGCGTAACACTATGTCTCATTGGATCACATCGCATCCAGAATTCAGTATCCACTACCTGGCTCAGACTTCGGCATCGACCAATCAGCTTCATCTTCAACTAGGTAGCAAAGCGATGAGACGTTCGAAGACATAAAGGCAATAGCAGAGTTGGAACCCAGTGGGATCGTTCACATAGCTGTTTTATTTCCTTTTCAAATTCTATGTTATTTGGCGGCGTCCTCTTACTAGGATGTCAGCCTCTTGTATAAAAACGCCTATCCACAGGCAAAGTTCAAATCAATACAAATTCACTCGTCCATACAAATTACCATTGTTTTCTTCTTTCTGTTTTGTCTTGCGAAGAACGTCCAATGTTCGTTTTTGATATATGCATTTGACATTAAAATTGCTGATTCATAAATATTTGCATATGAAACAAAAGATCAATTACGGGTGACATCAGAAACAGGGGCAATGTGAAGATTGTCTGATGCAGTCTGATTGCTTTGTCCGCCAAGGTACCCGGTTAGATTCAACTGAAGGATGTGACCAAATCATCTCAACGCCCCGCAGAGTAAGACAAGATTCGGCAATGCTTTCACCAAGCAGAGTTGATTCCCTATCGTTCCTGAAAAGGCACCACATTCCCCAGCGGAGTATAGGCATTCGTCAGCGAGCATCCCCGACAGTCTTGATCTAAGTTTGTCACCTGGCGAAATACGGACACCCCAGTAGAACCGTTTACCAGCACAATTCCAAAAGTTTCCCCAGGAAAAGTTGGAATCCATCTCCCCAAGCAGTAAGCTTATCCCCAGTAGATTCTGGAAGCTTATCTCCTGCAGAGTACGGACGTCTCTCCCGAGCTTTATTCAGAGTTATTCCTCACGAGGGCTTATAACTGGGTTATCCTCAGCTAATCGCCACGGAAGATTATCCCCAGCGGATTTTATCTTTGGTACCCCCAGCGGAGTTTATCTTTCGATCCCCAGCGGAGTTTATCTTTCGATCCCCAGCGGAGTTTATCTTTGGTATCCCCAGCGGAGTTTATCTTTCAATCCCCAGCGGATTTTATCTTTGATAATCCCCAGCGGAGTCTATCATCATTATCCCCAGCGGAATCCATCTTTAAAAGTCCTCAGCAGGCCTCTCATCAAAACTTCAGCAAAATATCTCGGCCACAGGGCAACTCCCCAGCCGATCGTCAAAGATCTATTTTCCTAAGACGAAGATACATTCATAAACATTTCACACTTTCATACATCTTGCTTACATACATGATAAAGTGCATACAACACTATCTCATGTTGAACATCATGACATCATGCATCATGACATGGCGTACAACTTATGTTTTTGCCTTTTCAGGGAAAAAGACGATCCCAAAAACAACATTTCCAGACTCGATTCCTGTATCTAGCCAGGGCACGTCTGAAAAGTTCAAAGATTCGACTCCTGTATCCAGCCAGGGCACATCTATCAACTACAACATTTCCAGACTCGATTCCTGTATCTAGCCAGGGCACGTCTGAAGAGTCCGAAGATTCGATTCCTGTAACCAGCCAGGGCACATCTATCAAACTGTCACGTTTCCAGACTCGATTCCTGTATCTAGCCAGGGCACGTCTGAAGAGTTCAAAAATTCGATTCCTGTATCCAGCCAGGGCACATCTATCAACTACAACATTTCCATATTCGATTCTTGTATCCAGCCAGGGCATATCTGTCGACCACGTTTCCAGATTCGATTCCTGTATCCAGCCAGGGCATATCTGTCGACCACGTTTCCAGATTCGATTCCTGTATCCAGCCAGGGCATATCTGTCGACCACGTTTCCAGATTCGATTCCTGTATCCATCCAGGGCATATCTGTTGACCATGTTTCCAGACTCGATTCCTGTATCTAGCCAGGGCACGTCTGAAGAGTTCGAAGATTCGATTCCTGTATCCAGCCAGGGCACATCTATCAACTGCCACATTTCCAGATTCGATTCCTGTATCCAGCCAGGGCATATCTGCATGAAGAGATTAAAAGATCAAACACCTGTAACAAGCCAGGAAAACATCCGTCTTTCTCAAATATAAAGTTCTCGCCAAGGAATCTCTTGTGCGATCGACCTCTCCCAAATGGCATCTGTAAGCCCATTCCCGACGAAGATCTGTCACATCTCCAGATGGCATCTGTAAGCCCATCTCCCTATCCATCACCTCTCCAAATGGCATCTATAAGCCCATTTCCGCCATCACATTGCTGATACTTCAACATGCGAGTGCAAATTTCCGGGCACTCTAGTGTCCAATCTCCTTTTACCCTCGAGTCGCGAAAGGCAAACTCGCCAATCTAACTCTTCAGGTTCAAGAAGATTGAACAGGGGCAACTGTTGTACCCCAAAATTTGCCCTCCCTTTCTTTAGGAAACCATCTTGGATTTTTCAAAGTCCCCTGGAACAAATCCAAGTCCTGAGTTATCCTTTTGCCAAAGCAAGTCACTTACAAGAGCAAGACGATCTCACAAACTCCAGAAACAACGCTTTCATCTTGAGGAAAATCAAATTCTAAGTGCTTAGAATGTTTCTTTAAATAAGTGTTTTTAGAAAAAATCAGCGCTTCAGAACTTCTGGACCCATTCCAGATGAAGACGGTCAGAAGTTGCAAGCTTGGCTCAGCGTGGTCAGAAGTTGGCTCTTCAGCAGCTACATCAGTTCAATCAGAAGTTGCAAACGTGGTTCAGAATGTAAGCCTCAAACAGAACATACCCCTTCAGCAGTTACACAAGCTCAGTCAGAACTTGCTAAAGGAATGCAAGAGAAATATGAAAGTATAAAGGCTCCTTCAGAACAGGTTGAAGTCAGAAGATGAAAGGTCAGAGGGATAGGTGTCACATTGATACAGAATCTCTAAGTCCAGATTGTCCAGAAGTAGATCCAAGGAACGTGCCAGAAAACCAGGAGAATCTCCAGAGCTTGCTAAGACAACAGGTAGCCAAGGCCAGAGCATGGTTTACGCTGCTGATTCAACAACCAGAATGTTGGTATTGACAGGTCTTGTCACCATTTAATGCCCATTAATGCTTCCAACCACTCCTGAGCGTTCACGTGTGGCTTGGAAAATGCTTTTGTACAGATTCTGGCATGGGTCTTCACGCCACCGCCCATTTCAGAGGTCACTTCCCCCAATCTACGCCTGCTGCTGCTACCTAGGCTGAAAAAATAGCTGTTATCACAACTTCCCAGGAATTTCTGTCAAAGAACCAGTTCAAACTCTGTTGGCGCCTTAAATGTTCAAGGTATCCACAAGAACTTTGCCTATAAATAGAAAGCTTTCACCACTGCAAAAAAACGTTCAAGAAGTTCAAGAAAAGAAACAGAAAAATTGCTAAGAGAGAAACGAAACGCCTAGCAACATAACATTCTGAAACTCTGCCAAAATTTCCAGCTTTGTTTCATAACTTTAAGTTTCTCACCTTCAACTTCATCAAACACCCAGCTCTTTTCTGTAAACCAAAAACGTTCTTTCCAAACTTCTGACCCTATACACGTATACACCTTCACTTCCCTTTTTCCAAATCTGTCCAGAACACCACCAGCACCAAAAGCTAACTTTCACCCACCCTTTTCCAGAAAGTCAGGTAAGCACCTGCTGACCCTCACCACACTGTTAAGCATCATCTGCTGTGCATATTCAAGTAACATAATGTAAATATTCATGTTATTGCTGTTTATGTTCTGAGGACTCCCATACCTCAGAACGTTCTGAGCCAGTTTAGGACTTGCCTGTGACCTTGGTGATTCTGACCTCTGGGACATTTTGATATTTTGCTGGATCTGTTCCAAATATGTTTTCTGTTTTGTGGAGTAACACCAGGATTGCAGATGTTCTGATTAGTGCAGGAAAAAGCCAAGTGCTGACTTTGACGTTAGCACATCTGAAGCCGGTTTTGCTGTCAATGACATCAGAACCTCTGAGAGTTATTGCCTTTTCAGCAGAATCTGAACTTCTGGGTTCTCCACTAACAAACTTCTGTCTTGCAGCGCAGGGAAATCAGAACTTCTGGTTTCCCCACTAACAAGGTTCTGTTTTGCAGGTTCCAGGGTCAGAAGTTCTGACTCATCCAGTTTCACCAACAGGTTGATCATCTGACAGCGGAACTGGGTCAGAACTTCTGATGGCCTCCCAACAGCGCGCAGGCTCCCTCCCTCTCTCTATATATCTTGTTTTTCGCTATTTTCTTTTTGTCTATTTTTCTCGTTGAACCCCCCATGTACAAATGTGTATCCCCCTCCCCTAACTATTGTAATAGCGTAGGATTTTACATTTCCGCTTCTTATTGCTAGTAATTAGGACGTGTATGACAAGATAAAATCAATGAAATAGAAAAACCTAATTCAAAGAAAAACTCTTGTATGCAATAAAACACACTTGCACACTAACACCCCTAGGGTTATATCCACTTGTTGCCTTTCAAAATTGGGCCATATTGCATGTTAGGTCTTTTTGGGCAAAACAAACAATTTAAATGATCATGGTCCCTCGATAATATTTTTTCAAAACAAAATGATCAAGTCCCTTAAGGAAAATGCCCAAAGATACTTGGCACCATTGTAATTATGGTCTAAACGATGACCCGCGCCCGTCCCTTTCACATCCTAACACAAGATTGTCCACCAAATACAATGGTGGAACAAACTTGTTAAAAGGGTTAAAACATAGCAATAAACTTTTGAGAAATTTAGGAGTAGACAACCTCTTAGTTACTTGAAACAAATTTGCAAAACAAAACACTTGCCTAATTTCAAAATCACACATCACTACACTTTCAAAACGACTTTCAAAAACAAATGAAAACCTTTTCAAAAGACATACACCTTTGTATACATCCCAACATGGATCATTACAAAGGTTGCCACTACATTGGCCTCTTTTCAAAACATTTTCAAACCCACACACACAAGCACCATTTCAAACAATTGAAAAAGGCAAGTGATCTAAGCAAGTAACTAAGAGCCCATGGATAACCATGGATAGAAGGGGTGCTAATACCTTCCCTTTCTATAATCTACTCCCCGAACCCAAGAAAACATCTCAAAGGTTTTTGCTGTGCTTTTTAAACCTTTCCTTAGGATAAAAAAAAAGTCGGTGGCGACTCTTGCTCAACCGAAACATTTGCGAAAACAAACACAAAATTCATAAGTCAGTTCTCCCACCGTATCACAGTTATCAACTGTTTTAAACTCTTTCCCTCACTCCTAAGTTTCTATATAAGCACACTCCATCACTCACTTTGCAAGATGCTGGATACACACAAAGAAATCAGATCTGAAAATTCTCATCACTCTCAAATTTTCCTTCTCTTCGAAGCTTCATTCTCACCCATTCCAGTCACGATTTCTTCCTATTTTCGTTTTCATTGAAGTTTTAGAACAAGGATTCAAGGCTTTCTTGTTGATCAAAGGCATTGAGTTGAGTTTATTTCTCACTCATAAGAGGTATTTTCAGACCTTGATTCTTCATAATTTTGCTTGTTTCATGTGATTTAAAGCTTGTAATCATGTTCATAGCTGGCCAGATCTTACATCTGATGTATAAACTTGTTTGATTATGAAGCATATGGGATTTGGTGAACTTCTGGTTTCTCATGATTTGATGATTTTTTCAATTTTCTTGCTCTGATTTCTACTTCTATGATCGATCATTTTGAATTTTGTAAAAAGCATGATATAGTTGATAGTTTGAACTTTGATTTGTGATTCGAATCATTGATTTTGGTGGAGAAATAAGGCAGAAATCTTGAGTAGAACATAGGAGCTTGAAACTGGAAAAAAACGTGCGTTATGGCATTGTCTTGAGGAAGAAGATGATGGCGTGGCTGGATTTGATTGGTCTATGTGATTTTTAATGCATTCTTCATATTTTTGATTTCAATTGATTTTTCTGATTTTATTTTTGTGATCAAAACATTTTCCAAAATCATGAAAAAATTACCATTGGCTAATAATAATTTCTAGTATTTGTCATATTTTTTTTGGAATTTTTTAAAATGTCTTGATTGGTTAAAGAAATTCATAGATTTAATTAATTGTGTGTTCAAAGATTATTTTTATTTTAATAGTTCCTTTGATCTAAAAATTCCAAAAAAAAATATTTTGGACTCATAAAATGATTTAGAATTTTATTATGATTTTTGTTTATCATTTTTTCTATTTTTGATTAGAATTTTAATTTCAAAATTTTTTTTGAAATATTTGTTTCATAATTTTTGTTTTAAATATTTTTTTTAATTCAAAAATCCTCAAAAAAATCATGTAAGTTTGTTTTTAATCATAGAATCTGAATATAATTTTATTTTGACCTTTTTGTGACTTTTAGCTAGGGTTTGTATATTTGCCTTTAAATAATAGTTTAATTGTTAATTGTTTGCTTGATTTTTATTTTAATTTTTCCCTTAATTCAAAAATTCCAAAAATAAACCCAGGGATGTGTGTTTTTAATTCTAATGTTTGAATATAATTTTGGTTGGATATTTTTATGATTTTTGATTATATTTTTATTTTGAAATGTGATTATTTGTTTAATTGATTAATTGTTTGAATTTGATTTTATTTTTGACTTTTCTTTAATTCAAAAAATATGGAAAAATAGGTATTCTGACCTTTTGAGTTTTGTCATGTTTTATGTATATTTGTTCTTTGTTTTTGAATTTTGATCTTGGGTAATCAATATTTAAGATTAAAAGTCAAAAATTAGGATTTTGTTGTTTATTGTGCAAGTTTCATGTTCAAAACCATTATGCCCTGGAGTTTCAATAGAATTTAAGTCTTGATTAGGGTTAATGGATGTATTGAGGATCTGAAAACCATTTTTCTTGAATTATTTGACTTGGTTTGATATTTTTCCACAAATTATTTAGAAAATTTGTCTAGTTTGGTAGTTTTGCCAACTAGTTTTGGACTTTGGGCCTCATTTGATCCCCCCTCAACCATTCATGAACATAAGATTTGCTTTCTGACTTCTACATACTTCTAAGGTGCTAATAAATTTTTGGTTTGAATTATTGAGATCCTTTTCTATTTTTGATGTATTTTTGAGGAGAAGGTACCCAATTAATGTTGCATATCTTATTGCAACTTGTTTGATGGACAATGAACTTGGGTGAGGCCTGTAATTGGGAACCTAATGATCATGTTGAATATGTTTATTCAAATAAACTCAAGTCATTTCAGTTAATGCCCCGTGTTTGAATGATTGAACCTCTTGATGCATTGAGTGTGATTCCTCTTCTATTATGCTTGTGAGCTGTGATGAATTACTTGTGCATGATTGAATTGTGGTTGTTACTGACCTTCATGGTCTTTGATTGTATTCTTCTCAATCTCCCATGATCCTTGATTGATATTCAACTGTCAACTCAACACGGTGATAGAAAGGAGCAACATTCCTCTAATTCTTTTGACCAAATTGTGCATATGCCTGTTTCTTTTTTTCTACCATGACTAATGTTTGATAGTTGCTATCATGTTTTCTCATTTCATTATGGTGTCATCAGCCATCCCTTATGTGAATCATCATTATATTTATGGGAATACTAACTTGGTTGTTGAATATGTGAGGTACTTTGAGGAAAGTTTCCATTTTTGGCTTGAGGCTACTGTGTTTCACTTTATTTATGGAACACAATTTATTATATTGGAACTAATATTGTGCTTGGCATGTTTGATAATTTATGCAGGATATATGTATATGTGATTATGAATGCCATACATTTCCCATGGGGTCTGTTCATATCTGATAATCTCATTACTTACATCCTGATGGCGTAATTTCTGACTTGATTTGTCTGCTGATGCCAACTTGCTTGAAGCTCTCTGGGTTTCTTTTATTCTTGTTCAGTTTCTACGGATAGTTATCCGTTTGGTATTGCACTATTTCCTTTCTTCTATTTTCATTTGTATAGTTCAATCTTGCATGATGGAACCTCTGTTGCTGATATATGTCAGGAGGCCCTCTGTTTTTGTTTGATACATGTGTTGTGTTTGTTTCTTTAACTTTTGATCGATGAGTCACTCGATTTAGAAATTGGGATCACGACTTCGCTCTCAGTACATGTTCCCTATAGGATGTTTATTGTTTTTCTTCTTTAACTTTTGATTGATGAGTCACTCAATTTAGAAATTGAGATCACGACTTCCCTCTCAGTGCATGTTCCCTATAAGATGTTTATTGTTTTTGTTCTTCAATTGTTGATCGATGAGTCACTCAATTTAGAAATTGAGATCACGACTTCGCTCTCATTGCATGTTCCCTATAGGATAGTTTTGTTAAGCTTCCTTTAACATGTTAATTAGGATAGGATTTTCCCTTATCCTCAACCTTAGGATCAATCATTGTATGATAACATTAGGGATAGTGCTAGGCTAGTTTCCCTTAGTTGTTTTTCCTTTCTTTGCATTCTGCATCTCAAAACAAAAATTGTTTTCTTGGCAAATCATAAAACACCTCTAATAAACTCAAACCCTTCTTCAAGGTAAAAGATACAAATCAACCTTATTTGTCTGTGCGCCTCTTGGCTTTGTTTTTAAACCTGGTTTAATTGATGTTTCACCATCGCACACTTGTTTAAATCCGATGTTTCACCATCGCACACTTGTTTAAAGCCGATGTTTCACCATCGCACATGTTTGTTATCCTACTTTGATTCTCAATATCATTGTTAGGTGTGATATTTTTGCTATCCGTTTCATTGATGTTTCACCATCTTTGCCATGATATCTTGTTATCTTTTAGCCGATGTTTCGACATCACACACTTGTTTGAAGCTGATGTTTCGCCATCGCACACGTTTGTTATCCTACTTTGATTCTCAATATCATTGTTAGGTGTGATATTTTGCTATCCGTTTCATTGATGTTTCTCCATCTTTGACATGTTACCATGTTATTCTTTTGTCAATGTTTTACCATCTCGTTTGTTTGATTATTTTATTTGATGTTTTGCCATCTTGATTGTTTTTGTTGTCTTAACTAAAAAACACAAACCAACCAAAATATATAAGCCGAACAACGGCTGCTCTAATTCCTTAAAAGGGATACGTAGGCATTGGGGTAGGGCCCAATCGAGCACAACTTTTATTTTCCCTACATTGTTTTATTTTTTCTCGCATGCATTCCCTTTTCAGTTTTAAGCCATAGACATAGTATTTGACCACACCCATTAGATTAGACAACAAGAGTGGATATCGTAGAGTACTACGGACGTGTGGGGTGCTGATACCTTCCCCTCGCGTAACAAACTCCCTTACCCGATCTCTCGGTCGAAAGACCGTGATTTCTCCCTCTTCAGGTTTTCTCGATGTTTACCTTTCCCTTTCGGCGGGATAAAAGACGTTTGGTGGCGACTTCATTGATGTTTCATTACATCCAGATGACAGGTTCCGACCGGGTGGTTTCAGGTTCAGTTGGAGAAGATATACTCAGCTGAGGAAAATGGACTCAGCTTGGGGGTAAAAACCTTGGTTGGAAGATATACTCCGCTGGGGATGAAAACCTCGGTTGGGGAAGATATACTCAGCTAGGGAAGATGGACTCAGTGGAGATTGTTTACTCAGCTGGGGAGGATGGATTCAGCTGGGTAAGTTGTGGTGTTTTGATTGTTGTATGTGGAGAAAATTTCACTTGGCTGGGGAAATAACTCTGTTGGAGAAATAAACCATGCTGAGGAGGTGAATTCCTTTTAGGAAGAGATCTCCTAGGATTTAACTGGGGAGAAAGTTGTCAAGAGGTTGAAACTCTGGCCGAGGATTATCTCGTGTAAGGAGATTTTATGGGCAACTCCGTTGGGGAAGGTTTATTGTCACCGCCCTGGTGGGGATAATGATGATGAGATAACTCTGTGGGGCTATTTCACATACATTAAAGAGATGCTTACTGCTGTTGTGTACGGATGCTCTATTGTTGATGCTGCTGCTTTGCAGGACACATGTGCCAAATGGTTTTAATTATGTTCATATGCATATGTTCATTCAATTTTATTCATTGGACAGATTTGCATTCAAAACAAAAATAGAAAATTTTTCACTTCAAAGTGTATTTGTATTGATATTTTGCCCATGAATAAGCGTTTTTGTACATAGAGACGGAAATCCTAGTAAGAGGAAATCGCCAAAAGGGAAACAAAATTGAGAATGAAAACAAATATCCATATGAAATGATCTTATTGCCTTCCAGCTCTACTATTGCCCCAATGTCTTCGAATATCCTTTGTTGTTGATCGAAATCGATTGGATTGATCCTGGACCATTTGAACTTAGATCTTGGTGATAGAGTTGACTGTGTTGATTTCACGGGACATAGTCGTACGCTTTTAATCCTTAATTTTTTCCTGAACCGCCCTTTCGGGTTTTCAGTTCACCAGGATACCCACTTTTTTGCCCAAGCCGCCCTTTTCGGGTTTTCAACTTGCCGGGTGTACAATCTTTTGCATATATCCCTAATTTTAGCCCAAACCTTTTGGTTTGCCGGGTTGCCCTTTTTTTTCTTAGGTGTGTCAACCTAACGGGTCTCTTATGCGTAGTATTTTTTAACTATGTCCGCGTTTATAGGATGTGGGAAATCTTCACCGTCCATGGTGGTCAGTATCATGGCACCGCCAGAAAAAATTCTCTTGACAATAAACAACCCTTCGTAGGTGGGAGTCCATTTTCCTCTGGGGTCACCTTGTGGTAAAATAATGAGTTTTATCACCTAGTCACCAACTTGATATACTCGAGGTTTGACCTTTTTGTTGAAAGCCTTGATCATCCGCTTTTGATACGTCTGACCATGGAAAATAGAAGCTAATTATTTTTCATCGATCAAGTTCAGTTGATCCAATCTCGTTTGAATCCACTCGTCTTCGCCTAGGCCTGCCTCGATCATAATCCTCAGTGAGGGAATTTGAACTTCCACTGGCAAAACAGCTTCCATGCCATAGACTAGAGAGAAGGGAGTTTCCCCAGTTGATGTTCTAGCTGAAGTACAGTAGCCATGTAGAGCAAATGGTAGCATCTCATGCCAATCTTTATAGGTCACTACCATTTTCTGCACAATCTTCTTGATATTTTTATTGGCCGCTTCGACTGCGCCATTCATTTTCGGTCTATACGGAGAAGAATTGTGATGCTTGATCTTGAATTGAGTGCAAAGCTCGGTAATTATAGCATTGTTGAGGTTAGTCCCATTATCTGTAATGATCCTTTCAGGAATACCGTAACGGCAGATGAGGTTATATTTGATAAACCTGGCTACCACATTCTTGGTTACTGAGACATAGGAGGCAGCTTCGACCCATTTGGTAAAATAGTCGATGGCGACAAGGATGAAATGGTGTCCGTTAGAAGCAGTAGGTTTAATCTCTCCAATCATGTCAATGCTCCACACTGCGAATGGTCACAGAGCAGTCATGACATTGAGAGGAATATGAGGTACATGGACCTTGTCAGTGTAGATTTGGCAATTGTGGCAAGTCCTAGAGTGTTGATGGCAATCGGTCTCCATTGTCGACCAATAGTAACCTGCTCTTAAGATTTTATTAGCCATTGCATGTCCACTTGAGTGAGTACCAAAAAGGCCATCGTGCATGTCTTCCATGATTTCCTCTACCTCCCTCTTATCCATGCATCGGAGTAGAGTCAAATCATGGTTGCGCTTGTACAATATCTTGTTACTTAGGAAGAATTTGGCTGCAAATCTTCGTAAGAACTTTCTGTCATTGATAGATGCTCCCTCCGGATACTCTTGTGTTTCAAGGTGTCTCATTACCTCATGGTACCCTGGCTTTTCCGCATCAGTGCCGAGCTCATAGCAATGTGCAGGTTCTTCGAATCTTTCAATTGTAATCATAGGGGCTTCGTTATCCCATCTGACTTTGAACATTGAAGACATGGTTGCCAAAGCGTCAACCAACTGGTTTTCTTCCCTAGGGAAGTGTTCGAACGTGACTTCTTCGAAGTAAGGAATTAGGGATAGCATAAACTCCTTGTAAGGGATAAGATTAGGGTGTTTAGTGTCCCAATCTCCTTTTACTTGGCTGATCACCAAGGCGGAATCTCCAAACACATCCAAATGCTTGATCATTAAGTCAGTGGCATCTTTCAGACCTAAGATGCATGCTTCATACTCAACGATATTATTTGTGCAATCGAAGCATAGTCGAGCAGTGAAAGGAGTGTGGCAACCTTCAGGAGAGATGATCACAACACCAATTCCGTTACCTAAGGTGTTGGAAGCCCCATCGAATACCATAGTCCATCGGGATCCTTGTTCAGGTCCGTCGTACGGTCTAGGTTTTGCACAGTCGGTTACCAGCATAATATTCTCGCCAGGGAAGTCGAAGTTCATTGACTGATAATCATCCATGGCTTGATGGGCCAAATGATCTGTTAGTACACTTCCTTTGATGGCTTTTTGAGTCGTGTATTGAATGTAGTACTCAGTCAAGATCATTTGCCATTTGGTTATCCGTTCGGAAAGGGTAGGTTTTTCGAAGATGTACTTAATCGGATCCATCTTAGAAATCAACAAAGTGGTATGAGTCAACATGTACTGCCTTAGCCGGCGAGCAGCCCACACTAAAGCACAACAAGTTTTCTCGAGCAGTGAATATCTGGTTTCATAGTCGGTAAACTTTTTGCTTAGGTAGTAAATTGCATGCTCTTTTCGGCCAGACTCGTCATGTTGGCCCAAAACACACCCCATAGAATTTTCTAGTACTGTCAAGTACATGATCAAGGGTCTTTCTTCAACTGGAAGCATGGGAATAGGAGGTTCTTGTAGGTATTCCTTGATTTTGTCAAAAGTAATCTGGCATTCAGCGTTCCATCTAACTACATGATCTTTCTTCAAGAGTTTGAAGAGTGGCTCACAGGTAGTAGTTAAGTGTGATATGAAACAGGCAATGTAATTGAGACGACCCAAGAATCCTCTGATTTCTTTTTCAGAACGAGGGAATGGCGTTTCTTGGATGGCCTTTATCTTGGCGAGATCAACTTAGATGCCTTTATTGCTGACAACAAAACCTATAAGCTTCCCAGAACGTACCCCAAACGTGCACTTGTTAGCGTTTAACCTCAGTTTATACTTCTTCAGTCTCTCGAATAGTTTGTGCAGGTGACCGAGATGTTCTTCTTTGGTTTGTGATATGGCGATCATATCATCCACATATACTTCTATCTCATGATGGATCATGTCATGAAATAAAGCAACCATAGCCCTTTGATATGTTGCCCCTGCATTCTTTAACCCGAACGACATGACTTTGTAGCAGAAGGTGCCCCATTGTGTAACGAAGGTAGTTTTTGTAATATCTTCGGGAGTCATCTTTATTTGATTATAGCCTGAGAAGCCATCCATGAATGAGAAAACTTTATGTTGAGTGGTATTGTGGACTAAGACGTCAATGTGTGGTAGAGGGAAATCATCCTTGGGGCTTGCCCTATTCAGATCCCTATAATCTACGCACATGCAAACTTTCCCGTCTTTCTTTGGTACTGGCACTATGTTTACCAACCGTTGAGGATAGGACGTTACAGCTAGGAATCCTGCATCAAACTGTTACATTATTTCGGCTTTGATCTTTTAAGACACGTCAGGCCTCATGCGACAAACTTTTTGTTTAACTGGAGGGCAGTCTTCCTTCGTAGGCAGACGATGAACCACAATATCGGTATCCAACCCAGGCATATCTTCATACGACCAAGCAAATACTTCCATATAATCGTGCAATATCTGAACCAAACGACTCTTGACACTGCTTTCCAAATTAGCGCCGATCCTGATTTCTTTCTTATCTGACTCAGCACCCAAGTTGATAACCTCAAGTGACTCTTCATGTGGTTGAATAGATTTTTCCTCTTGTAATAGAAGTCTGGCTAGTTCTCATGGTACGTCACAATCTTCCTTGCTTTCGTCTTCATCTTGGTTGATAGGATATTCAAAGTCATAATCCGCAATAATAGAGTTGTCGACAATAGGATCCAGAGTGGATGTAGACCTGCAAGATTGTGTGTGTGTGCATGTAAGATACATGGCTATTTTTGACAATGTATTTGAAAGAAAAGAAAGACAATGAACACAAATATTTGAATGCAAAAGAGTCCAATGTGCTGAATGATCATATGATTTGATGAACATAAATAAAATCCTTGATAAAAGGACCAAAGTGCCCCAGACTAGGCACGTGGTTTAAAAGTCATTATCAAAATATTACAGACAACGAGTTCTTGAATTGATTAGAAAGAAAAAACAATTAGATTACTCCTCAATGAAGGAGATAGGCACAAAGTCCTTTGTATGCCAATTGTTGAGCTTCCTTTCGGTTGTTGGGTAGTGTGATACGGTGGCAGAACCGGAACTGTTTGAATGCTGGTTTGTGTTTTGCGTTTGTGTTTGCAAAATGTCGCGGTAAGCAAGAGTCGCCACCGACTTTTATTTTATCCAACTGGAAAGGAAAAAAAGCACAGAAAAAATCCTTTTTCGAGATTTTAAGTACGGGGGGTAGATTATAGAAAGGGAAGGTATTAACACCCTTTCTATCCGTGGTTTTCCACGGGCTCTTAGGTACTTTCTCATCATTTTCAAAATTGCTTGTGTGTGTTTGATTTGAATTTTTTTTTGACTTCGATTTAACCCTTGCTTCTGTCTTCAAGAGTGTTACAAAGTGTTTTTGAAAACTTTGTTTGAAAAGAGTGTAAGTGTAGAAAGGTTTGTTGTTTTTGAGCAAGTACCTAACAGTCATCTACCTACTCGAAAAAAGAATTGTTCTATGTTCGTTTCCTTTAGACAGCGCTATCCCACTATTAGTGAGTAGGTAGCACCGTCGTTGTAGTTTTAAAGGTCAATTCGAAAGGGATGTACGATCACTAAAGCAATGTTAGGACGTCTTAGTAATAACCCTAATGTCTCAAGATCATATTCGAGGCAACACTTCCGAGGCAACCTTTTCCGAACGGGACTTTGATCTTTTGTTTAGACAAGAGGGCGACCACTAAAACATCCTATACTCAATGGTCATTTACCGAAGGCAACCGAAGTGGGAGTATGCCCTAGGAGTGCACATGTGCGAGTGATTCAATTTCGAGTTTATTATCTTTGCACATTTAGGGTTTGCTAACCGTTTTAAAGTTTACATACAACCTTGTCATGCAACCCTAATATTCGTACATCTAACAGTTAATATTTTGCGGAAATTAAAATGCGGAAAGTAAAGCTATGCTATTACAAGGCTTCGAGTACTAATTACATATCCAAAAAACCCGCTAAAACTATAAATAAACGGAGAAAGTCCTAATTAATCTATTACATCCTGTGAGCAATTACATCAATATTGTAAAAAATAAATAAACGCGCGCGAGGAATTAAGAACGAGAAAAGTTAGGGTTTTGACCCCATCTAACCTAATTACAAGAAAAAAAACATTTTTTTGGTTGTTTTTGATTATTTAAGAAAAAAGGTTTTAAATTAAATGTACAAAAACCTAATTACTAATTAAATTAAATTAAATTAAAGAAAATATTAAATTTGACCTTTTTTTTGTGTTTTTGGTTATTTTTAAGAAAAAGAAAATAGGAATTAAATTAAACTGAAACCCTAATTTTCTAATTGTTTTTAATTTATTTACAAAAGGAATTAAAGTTACCTAATAAATTAAATGAACTAATTAAATTAATTTTGTATATAAAAAATAACCTAAATCTAATTGGATGAAAAAAAATTTATTATGACTTTTTAATAAAAAAGAATTGATTTTTGTGTTAGTAAAATAATTAAATAAATAAAATAAAAGAAAATATAATAGAAAAGAAAAAGAAAACGAGCCTGTTTGCAAGTAAATTGGAGGGTGTTGATAGAAATTCTGGGCCCAAGCAAACTTGGTCCACGTTTGACTTCCTGGATTCCATGTTGTGCGTTGACTGGGCTTTTGGTGGATCATCACATGGTGGCCTTCAGATCTGGCTTCCTGGAGATCCAATGATGGAGCCTTGAGGGCATATGGTGGACCTCACGCTTTGTGGGATATGGAATCTGTAAAGAAAATTCAAGAAAAATGGCAAATGTTAGAGGCAGGGGTCGAACCCCTGACCTCATGCCCTCTAATGCCTTAGCGCTTCCTTGGCCACCACTGGGCCACTTGGTTTAATTTGTTAATATATGAAACAAAAATAATAAAATACATAAAGCGAAGCTGGCTACCAAACACGTGCCAAATTTCAAACAGGCGAATGGGATGATGCCACACGTGTCATCTTCTTCCTCTCTCCGTTGGTAAAAGCAAGAGACTTTTACCTATGGACATATGGCTGTCACTACAAACCCTGCATATCTCAAAATTGCACACAGGCATGATAAACAAAATCTAATGGTATAGATCAAATCGCCTTGGCCTGCTGAGCATCATGGTGCCCTTCATGTGGACCAATTTTACCTGCATAGAAAGATACTAAAACGAGACAAAGAACCCTAGCCATGGTGGATTCTGATACAGCTAACAAAAATGCAATTAATTATCACCATGAGCTTACAAACATGTTAGGGATTCGGAATATGCTATTGAAACATGATGAATGTACAAGAATAACAAGATTCGATTTTGGAAATAAGGGCAACCGTGGGGGTCGTGGGGATGAATTCTGGGCACGAGGATGCTTGTTCTTGATTGATACAGCTTCCTTGTATGTCCAGGATGCTAATGGGATGGCTTAGGGATCTAGAAAACGCCTGAAAGTGCAAAATCAGATCACCACTTTCTTTGAATTTTTTCAAGTTTGGTTCTGCCTTTGTGCGCTTCCAAAACCTTGTTGTTTTTGGATGCAATTGTACACTATATACCACTGATTGAATTAGGGTTGCAATTGTGATCTCAGTCTTTGCCAATTATGATTTGTGATCTTGATTTGATCTTCATGAAAACCTTTCCAAAATAGGCCAAAACCAATATTTTCATGCACATATAGGCCTTTCACGATTTGATTTTGTTGCTAGCTATATAAGGAACCTGAAACATGCACCAAATCTCAAGACTTAAATGGTTTGGATATTTTCATGATTTATTTTGATTTAAATTGATTTAATTGAAATAAAAACTCAAAATAAATAGCAAAAATAAGATAAACACAAGTGGGAAGAGCTAGGGCTCGTGGACCATACTACCAACTCAAAACAAATGCAAGAAGTTAGGCCCATTTGACAAAAATTGCAATTTGAGGCACTTTTGACTTTTGGCAATTTTGCAAAAAAGGTCAACTTTACCAATGCATAACTTCTTCAATTTTGACTCTTTGAATGTGTTCTTGGACTTTTTAGAAAGCTCAAGATGTACCCTAAGCAACCATTTTGGTATCATCTCAATTGAGTCTTCCATGTTCATGTATGAAGCTTTGACAAAAAAGGTGTTTTTGTTGACTTTTCAAAGTGACCTATAATGTCCAAATTCATAACTTCTTGTGAGTGCATATTTTGAACTTGGGAGATGAAGATGGATTGCATGGAATTGAATCCTCTTAAAAATGAGATTTGTATGGGTCATTTCTCATAAAGTATGAGAAAGTTATGCTTGTTCAAAGTTGAGTTGACTTTTCCTGCAAAACCCTAATTTAGCAACTTTTGAGTTTTGATGAATTGTGAGCAATCTTTGATGAATCATGATCAACCCTTGATCAAATGATGAATAATACTTCAAAATGAGGATGTTGACCAAAAATCTTGAAGTTTGACTGTATGTAGGCCACAGTTGACTTTTGCCCTAGCACAATCGATTTTCAAGCCTTTGAGCAATTGGCTGAGCAAACTTCCTCTGCAAGGCTTGAAACTTGATATGGATGATCTTGAAAACATATTAGGACAATGGTGAGAATTTGGGATCCCTTGGACTCAAGTATCTTGATGCAACATGAAACCCTAATTTAAGGTAGACTGCCTTAGGAGAGAGTTTGTCTGGTCAACTCTTGGACTTCCTTGAGCAATTTGAAGACCTCACTTGAAATGTATTGAGAAATATGAGAGGGCAAATTTTGGGGTACAACAGCTGCCCCTGTTCAATCTTCTTAACCCTGAGGATGTAGATTGGCTTGTCTGCCTTTCGTGATCCGAGGGTGGAAGATGATTGAACACTAGAGTGCCCAGAAATTTGCACTCGCATGAAGTGGTACTTGTCTTGTGATGTCGGGAATGGGCTTATAGATTCCATTTGGAGATTGATGATGGGAGATGGGCTTAAAGATGCCATCGGAAGAAGTGTAGATCGCCTAAGAGATTCCTTAGCGAGAGCTTGTATACCTGTTGTTGAGGAAGATTCCACTGGGGAATGCTGGTCTCTGTCTTGAGAGAAAGTTGAATTTTAGGAGCTTCAGTAGTCCGTTATTCTACTGGGGAATCATCTCTTGGTCGAAGAGGAGAAAATGAACTACTATCTGGTCGTGATCCAAGCTTCATAGTGATAAGATCGACTGTTATCTGGTCGTAATCTAGGCTTCATAGTGACTTACCAGGGAGATGAGATTAACCTTGCTATCCGGTCGAATCTAGGCTTCATGGTGTTCGGGGAAATCAAGATATTATCCGGTCGAATCCGGGCTTCATAACTTGCATTAAAGATATACCACTATCTGGTCGTAATCCAGGCTTCGTAGTATTCTTGGCTGCTATCTGGCCGTAATCCAGGCTTCACAACATCTTCTACCATTATCTGGTCGAGTCCAGGCTTCATGGTGTCCTTTGTATTGATATCTGGTCGTAATCCAGGCTTCACAATAACTTGTTAAGCTGCTATCCGGTCGACTCCGGGCTTCACGGCTTGTGTTTATTATATACCACTATCTGGTCGTAATCCAGGCTTCATGGTGTCTTGGTACTGCTATCTGGTTATAATCCAGGCTTCATGGTGTCTTGGTACTGCTATCTGGTCGTAATCCAGGCTTCACGATGTATTATACCGCTATATGGTCGTAATCTAGGCTTCACGATGTATTATACCATTATCCGTCGAATCCAGGCTTCATGGTGTTCGGGGAAATCAAGATATTATCCGGTCGAATCCGGGCTTCATAACTTGCATTAAAGATATACCACTATCTGGTCGTAATCCAGGCTTCGTAGTATTTTTGGCTGCTATTTGGTCGTAACCCAGGCTTCACAACATCTTCTACCATTATCTGGTCGAGTCCAGGCTTCATGGTGTCTTGTATTGCTATCTGGTCATAATCCAGGCTTCACAATAACTTGTTAAGCTGCTATCCGATCGATTCCCGGGCTTCACGGCTTGTGTTTATGATATACCACTATCTGGTCGACTCCAGGCTTCATGGTGTCTTTGTACTGCTATCTGGTCGTAATCCAGGCTTCACAATAACTTGTTGGCGGTTAAACTATTATCCGGCCGAATTCGGGCTTCATAGCTTGTTTAAAATATACCACTATTTGGTCGAGTCCAGGCTTCACGGTATTCTGATACTGTTATCCGGTCGTTCTCCGGGCTTCACAATATGATGGAGAAATCAAGATACTATCCGGTCGGATCTGGGCTTCATAGCTTGAACTTTGTGAGAATTTGATTGTATCTTTTCCTGAAAGGTAAAGGGTTAGTCGTATGTAATGTCATGATGTATGACATGCATCGAGCAATGATGTTCTCAAAATAAATGAGATTGTGCTATATGATGCGTATATGCATGCCATGATGTATGGATGTGTAATGTCTTTATGATGTTCTCTAGTTGGGGAAAATAAATCCCGGATTGCTGCTGGAGAATATAAAGAGTTTCGCTCGCTGGGGATAACGATCAAAGATGATTTGAGAATACATTGGCAGGAGAATAATTCTGCTGGTGAATAAACTGGTGAAAGAATGACTCTGTGGGGAAGGGATACTTTATCAGAAGATTTGCTGACTTGGAGAAATACCCTCGACTGTGGATGAATTACCATTGCTTCCGGTGATGAACTATGTCGGGGATAAAATGTCTGTTTGTGGAAGAAATAAACTCCACTGGGGATGGTCTTCCATTGTTGGTGATAAATGAACTCTGCTTGGGGAGATCTAACACCATTGTATTTGGGTACCTTTTACTCTGCGGGGAGTGTATGCATTTTTAGTCATTTTCTCCATCCGGCTCTGTCCCTGTACCTGGTAGGTAGAGCAACTGTGGGGTTTGGACATTTTTTGTCTGCCCCTGTATCTGCTGGAGAAAGTGCCTGCGGAGGCCTTGTGGATTGAGTGTTATCCCAACTTATGAGGTGCTTGGTAACTCTCGATTGAAATGATAAGTCTTCTTCTGGTAGGAAAGTGACGAGATGACGGGACATAGTCGTACGCTTTAATCCCTAACTTTTGCCTGGACAGTCTTTTCAGATTTTCAGTCCACCGGGATACCCTTTTTTGCCCAAGCCGCCTTTTCAGGTTTCCGGCTTGCCGGGTGTACATATCTTTTTTTTATCCCTAATTTTTGCCCAAACCCTTTTGGTTCGCCGGGATGCCCTTATTTTTGCCTAGGCTTGTCAACCTAGTAGGTCTTTGTTCATGCGCAATATTTTATGACTATGTCCACGCTCTCAGGGTGTAGGGAGTTGTCACTATCGGTAGTGTTGTGTTGCCACACTACCAGAAGATGTTTGTTTCATCATACAAGATTCGTTGCTGGAATTCATGTCCAATGCCCCAAGTGATTCAAATGGAGATCTGCCCCTGGCTATTTGGCATCTTTGCGAGATTCCTTGAATCTTGACTTGACTGCCCCAAATGATGGACAACGATCATGCCGTGCCTCTTGGTTGGAAGTGTTTTTTTTCACTTGAGGTGATCCTTTTTATTGAGAAGGTTTTTGTTCACTAGATATTCGTCATGCGAATTTCTCTGCTGTTGAACAAATAGTCATATGCAAACAGTGTTATTTTAAGAATGCAAAGCTTATGTCTGTCTTGAAGTTTGAAAATTAATTTTTTAGTAAAACAAGTTTTTTTTGTAAAAGTGTGATGTCAACTCAGGATTTATAGCAAATCTTATAGGAGTCAAGATACCTTTTGTAACAGTATACTTTCGAACTAACCCATGCTCCAGCTGGGACTTTTAAGGGTTATAACGTAGTCTGGTTCACGGTTCAAGAAACAAAGGATAAAGGCTCAAAATTTATTTGTACCCACCTGCTCTTCGTGATGTTCTTCAGTCCTATGCTCAATTAATTGCGCGTTTAGAATCTGTTTGAGTCTTTGCTCTGATATTCCAGTGATGGTTCGGATACTGATAGTTTACTTGAAAAAGGCAGTCATTTTATAATCTTTTTTTTTGTCGAGGATTTGTAGTAACCTCTTTTTTTTGTTTTACTATTCTTATTTTTTGCTTGAACTGTTTCTTTTGTGATTACAGTCAGTGGGATGCCCTAGTTTTTTTCTTAAGTCTCCTTAATAGGTTTTGACTTAATGGGCTTTTATTTCGAGAGATAATGACTGCCTGCTTGGATGATTATGCGGAACCATCACCGCCCTTTGTTTTGGAAGGACGTCTTTGATGCCATTCATTGTGCACCTGGATTAACTGAGAAAACTACCCTGCCCCAGGTTGTGATTAAGGGTTTTAATTTGTGTGAAAAGAAAAACTCCTACTTCTTCGCCTCAAAGGGGTTGACTAGGGATTATCTTCCTTATAACTCCACTGTTTAGGATTTGGAACAACGCATGTACATCGTCAACAGGGTCTGTTCAAAAGCATACTGTAGATATTTTGATATTATTTTCGTCATCCTCCCTCTAAAGGCTCAGAGTTTTTAATCGAGAGTTGAATATCACAAAAGGAAATAAGAACACATTTTTGAAATAGTGAATACGAATGAATTGATTCAAGACAAACATGTGTAATGCATTAATGAAATAACGAGGTTTGATATGAATAAATGTTCAAACAATCAAAAGAAAATTACAAATTGAAAATTCTAATGAACGAAAAGCCTCTCTTGTCAGAACTTGTCACTTCAAATGGTGAGCCTTGGAGGATTGACAAAAACATTCCAGTTGACCATCTTGTGTGAATTCCAATGCTCCTTCATCAATCAAGTCTTGAATTTTGTATTTCAACCTCCAACGGTCGTCAGTATCATGCCCCGGACTGTTGGAGTGATATGCACACCTTGCATCAGGATTGTAGTTAGGGGAAGAAGTCTTAGGGTTCGGATGAGGTCCTATAAACGTAACCAGATTCATCCTCCACATGTGTTATAAAGCTTGAGACAACGGCATGTTGAGTTTGGTAAACTACCTCTTGGGTGTATCTGGCTTACTCTGATTAACCCGTTGTTTTTGGCGAGGTTGTTGTTGGACCCGTGAGGTAGTAGAAAGTTGGAAAGGTCCACTCTTCACCAAACCAAACTCTTGTCTTCTTGGAGGTTGATCAATGACTTGGTCCTTGGCCTCGACTGTTTGCTTCATACTGTTGTATCCATCTTGATGAAGTTTGTTGATAATGGTTCTCAGCTCTTCTTGTCCCCGACCTAAGCCTTGGATAAGTGCCATCTGCCCCAGCATCTGGGTTCTTATTGCACCTATTTCAGCTTTCAATTGTTCCTGTCGTTCTTCCTTATTGTCTTCGGGACTTTTCTTGACCAAGTTCCCAACGAGGAGTGTTTTCAACTCTTCCTTCCCCTTAGATAGGTTTAGGAATATTTCCCTAAACTGAGCTTCTTGAGTTTGAAGATCTATGTTGTCTTGTTTGAGAGCCATTGCTGAAATACACAGCGAGAACATGAGAGACCTGTAATGGAAGACCTGTTATGCAATGATATGTATGATATAGGTATGCAATGTTTTCAAGGATCTCACGGGGTAAACAAGAAAATGTCAGAAGTTGAATTTTGCAGTTTTGATTGAAGAACTTTATATCGTTGAGAGTCCTTCTACGAGAGTCAAGCTCACCATATCAAGTGAGTCATAGCCACTGACTCAAGTTACCGTGTTTTGATCTCTATACGACATTGGCTAGAGGAAAATAAATCCCCTTTGCCCCTTGCTAGACGTTTGATTTACCATAACCTGCATCACAAACCCTTGAGATCCTTGAAATGGTTAAGGAAATGTTAAGGAATGATGTTATGATGTGTATGCTATGCGTTCAAGAAAAAGTGCGAGGTGATGTAAGCAAGTAAATCCGGAAAAGAAATCCAAGTTATTGGATAAGGACTGTAAACAAAACCTGCAAGGAACTCATGTTGTCAGATAATAAAATTGTGTAAGTAGTTCAAGCTGAAAGCACACAAGTCACACAAACAGCCTTAGGTTTAGGCTTGCATGAGGTCAAAGGTAATACCCTCTTGAAGTTAAGTTGGTTAAACCTGTCCTAGAAAAAGTAACTGGGTTTTAGAGGTTCTCAATATCACTGACCATCCTCCATCAGTCATGGTTTAAGCTCACGCAATCTTTTCTTGCGACCGGAACTATCTCGAGAGTATGGTCTCAATGAGTGTAGCATCGAGTATCAACCAGTTCCCAGCTTTACACCGAGGCCGGCTATCTCACTACTTCATATGGCCAAGTTGGTCAATTATAGGTTCTAAGGTCAGTTGATACTTAATGACACACATAGCAGCCCCGTATTCTCCTTGTTTCTCCACAAGGGATACCGGTACCAACCAATGTGCCACATCAACGTAGCTATTGCTTTAACCGTATCGGTCTACGCCGTACAGTTCCCTCACAGTTTATTGCTACTTACCTAAAAGGTGTCCCCCATATCCGGGTTAGGATCTATAGTAACTCCCAATACAACACCCTCAAAAGTAAAGCAATAAAATCAAACAAGAGAAGCAAATATGATGAACTAAATCCTAAGGTATACCCCACTTATTAATTCCCTAGCAGAGTCGCCAGTTCTGTGATACGGTGGCAGAACCGGAACTGTTTGAATGCTGGTTTATGTTTTGCGTTTGTGTTTGCAAAATGTCGCGGTAAGCAAGAGTCGCCACCGACTTTTATTTTATCCAACTGGAAAGGAAAAAAAGCACAGAAAAATTTCTTTTTCGAGATTTTGAGTACGGGGGATAGATTATAGAAAGGTAAGGTATTAGCACCCTTTCTATCCGTGGTTTTCCACGGGCTCTTAGGTACTTTCTCATCATTTTCAAAATTGCTTGTGTGTGTTTGATTTGAAAAAAGTTTTTGTTTGACTTCGATCTAACCCTTGCTTCTGTCTTCAAGAGTGTTATGAAGTGTTTTTGAAAACTTTGTTTGAAAAGAGTGTAAGTGTAGAAAAGTTTGTTGTTTTTGAGCAAGTACCTAACAGTCATCTACCTACTCGAAAAAAGAATTGTTCTATGTTCGTTTCCTTTAGACAACGCTATCCAACTATTAGTGAGTAGGTAGCACCGTCGTTGTAGTTTTAAGGGTCAATTCGAAAGGGATGTACGATCACTAAAGCAATGTTAGGACGTCTTAATAATAACCCTAATGTCTCAAGATCATATTCGAGGCAACACTTCCGAGGCAACCTTTTCCGAACGGGACTTTGATCTTTTGTTTAGACAAGAGGGCGACCACTAAAACATCCTATACTCAATGATCATTTACCGAAGGCAACCGAAGTGGGAGTATGCCCTAGGAGTGCACATGTGCGAGTGATTCAATTTCGAGTTTATTATCTTTGCACATTTAGGGTTTGCTAACCGTTTTAAAGTTTACATACAACCTTGTCATGCAACCCTAATATTCGTACATCTAACAGTTAATATTTTGCGGAAATTAAAATGCGGAAAGTAAAGCTATGCTATTACAAGGCTTCGGGTACTAATTACATATCCAAAAAACTCGCTAAAACGATAAATAAACGGAGAAAGTCCTAATTAATCTATTACATCCTGTGAGCAATTACATCAATATTGTAAAAAATAAATAAACGCGCGCGAGGAATTAAGAACGAGAAAAGTTAGGGTTTTGACCCCATCTAACCTAATTACAAGAAAAAAAACATTTTTTTGGTTGTTTTTGATTATTTAAGAAAAAAGGTTTTAAATTAAATATACAAAAACCTAATTACTAATTAAATTAAATTAAAGAAAATATTAAATTTGACCTATTTTTTGTGTTTTTGGTTATTTTTAAGAAAAAGAAAATAGGAATTAAATTAAACTGAAACCCTAATTTTCTAATTGTTTTTATTTTATTTATAAAAGGAATTAAAGTTACCTAATAAATTAAATGAACTAATTAAATTAATTTTGTATATAAAAAATAACTTAAATCTAATTGGATGAAAAATTGTTTTTTATGATTTTTTAATAAAAAAGAATTGATTTTTGTGTTAGTAAAATAATTAAATAAATCAAATAAAAGAAAATATAATAGAAAAGAAAAAGAAAACGGGTCTGTTTGCAAGTAAATTGGAGGGTGTTGATAGCAATTCTGGGCCCAAGCAAACTTGGTCCACGTTTGACTTCCTGGATTCCATGATGTGCGTTGACTGGGCTTTTGGTGGATTATCACATGGTGGCCTTCAGATCTGGCTTCCTGGAGATCCAATGATGGAGCCTTGAGGGCATATGGTGGACCTCACGCTTTGTGGGATATGGAATCTGTAAATAAAATTCAAGAAAAATGGAAAATGTTGGAGGTAGGGGTCGAACCCCTGACCTCATGCCCTCTAATACCTTAGCGCTTCCTTGGCCACCACTGGGCCACTTGGTTCAATTTGTTAATATATGAAACAAAAATAATAAAATACATAAAGCAAAGCTGGATACCAAACACGCGCCAAATTTCAAACAGGCGAATGGGATGATGCCACGCGTGTCATCTTCTTCCTCTCTCTGTTGGTAAAAGTCAGAGACTTTTACCTACGGACATATGGTTGTCACTACAAACCCTGCATATCTCAAAATCGCACACAAGCATGATAAACAAAATATAATGGTATAGATCAAATCTCCTTGGCCTACTGAGCATCATGGTGCCCTTCTTGTGGACCAATTTTGCTGGCATAGAAAGATCCTAAAACGAGACAAAGAACCCTAGCCATGGTGGATTCTGATACAGCTAACAAAAATGCAATTAATTATCACCATGAGCTTGCAAACATGTTAGGGATTCAGAATATTCTATTGAAACATGATGAATGTGAAAGAATAAGAAGATTTGATTTTGGAAATAAGGGCAAACCGTGGGGGTCATGGGGATGAATTCTGGGCACGAGGATGCTTGTTCTTGATTGATACAGCTTCCTTGTATATCCAGGTTGCGAATGGGATGGCTTAGGGATCTTGAAAATGCCTGGAAGTGCAAAATCAGATCACCACTTTCTTTCAATTTTTTCAAGTTTGGTTCTGCCTTTGTGCGCTTCCAAAACCTTGTTGTTTTTGGCTGCAATTGTACACTATATACCACTGATTGAATTAGGGTTGCAATTGTGATCTCAATCTTTGCCAATTATGATTTGTGATGTTGATTTGATCTTCATGAAAACCTTTACAAAATAGGCTAAAAACAATCTTTTCATGCACATATAGGCCTTGCACGATTTGATTTTGTTGCTAGCTGTATAAGGAACCTGAAACATGCACCAAATCTCAAGACTTAAATGGTTTGGATATTTTCATGATTTATTTTGATTTAAATTGATTTAATTGAAATAAAAAATCAAAATAAATAGAAAAAATAAGATAAAGACAAGTGGGAAGATCTAGGGCTCGTGGACCATGCTACCAACTCAAAACAAATGCAAGAAGTTAGGCCCATTTGACAAAAATTGCAATTTGAGGCACTTTTGACTTTTGGCAATTTTGCAAAAAAGGTCAACTTCACCAATGCATAACTTCTTCAATTTTGACTCTTTGAATGTGTTCTTAGACTTTTTAGAAAGCTCAAGATGTCCCCTAAGCAACCCTTTTGGTCTCATCTCAATTGAGTCTTCCATGTTCATGTATGAAGCTTTGAAAAAAAGGTGTTTTTGTTGACTTTTCAAAGTGACCTATAATGTCCAAATTCATAACTTCTTGTGAGTGCATATTTTGAACTTGGGAGCTTAAGATGGATTGTAGGGAATTGCATCCTCTTAAAAATTAGCTTTGGATGGGTAATTTCTCATAAAGTATGAGAAAGTTATGCTTGGTCAAAGTTGAGTTGACTTTTCCTGCAAAACCTTAATTTAGCAACTTTTGGGTTTTGATGAATTGTGAGCAATCTTTGATGAATCATGATCAAACCTTGATATAATGATGAATAATACTTCAAAATGAGGATGTTGACCAAAAATCTTGAAGTTTGACTGTATGTAGGCCACAGTTGACTTTTGCCCTAGCACAGTCGATTTTCAAGCCTTTGAGCAATTGTTGAGCAAACTTCCTCTGCAAGGCTTGAAACTTGACATGGATGATCTTGAAAACATATTAGGAAAATGGTGATCATTTGGGATCCCTTGGACTCAAGTATCTTGATGCAAAATGAAACCCTAATTTAAGGTAGACTGCCTTAGGAGAGAGTTTGTCTGGTCAACTCTTGGACTTCCTTGAGCAATTTGAAGACCTCACTTGAAATGTATTGAGAAATATGAGAGGGAAAATTTTGGAGTACAACAGGTAGATCCAATCTTCAAAGGCAAACTCGTCATCGGAGTCTTCTACAGCATTCACTTCATGATTTTTGAGGTGGAGAGGCAGCTTTCCAGTACGAGCACCTCTAATTTCTTTCTGAGTTTTGGAGGTGAAACCTGACCCAAACTTGTCTGTCTTGAACGGGATATCGAGGAGTTGACCCCACCTCTCATTGTTTCCTTCTTCTACCACAGCACAGACATCCTTAAGAGAAACCATCTTGGGGATAACTTTATCGGTTCTTGGAGTGTCTGAGGAGATTTTGGTGGTGGCCACAACTTCAAACATCTGACAAGGAGTTTCTATAAATTCGCCATCCATTTCTACGTACTTGAAAGAATTGAGACGGCTTACCATAAATTCTTCTTCACCGCAAATAGTGACAACCTGCCCTTGAACTGGATATTTTAACTTCTGGTGGAGAGTAGAAGTGACTGCCCCTGCCCCATGGATCCATGGGCGCCCAAGCAAGCAAGAATACGCAGGCCGTATGTTCATTATATAGAATGTGGAGTTGAAAATCTGTGAACCAACCTTAATTGGGAGGTCCACCTCTCCATGAACCATCCTTTTCGACCCATCAAATGCCCTCACAACAATATCACTTAGCTTCAAAACCAAACCTTCAAAGTCTAGCCGATCTAAAGCGCCTTTAGGTAACACATTTAAAGATGAGCCTGTGTCCACCAAAACATGTGCCAGAGTGGTCCCCTTACATTCAAATGAAACATGCAAGGCTTTATTATGATTCTTTCCCATGGGAGTTAAATCTGTGTCGGAAAACCCCAGACCATTGTCGGCTGTCAGACTTGCTATGCAGTTCTCAAATTGGTCGGCTGTGGTTTCTTGAGGCACATGAGCCTTTTTCAAGAATTTAATCAGAGCTTGTGCATGGGCGTCGGAACATAGCAATAAGGACAACATTGATATTCTAGAAGGGGTTTTCCCTAACTGCTCTACTATTTTGAAGTCGCTTTTCTTGATGATTCTCAGAATTTCCTCCATCTCTTGAGTGGATGGTTCTTTCATAACAGACTTTTTAGAAGGTGCCTCTTCCCTAGCAGGCTCACTTTCTTTCCCTTTCTCTTTAGTATCGGCACCAGCATTGCCGTTGGTTATGCGGATTGGAACCGTGGTAGTGGTTGGTGGTGAGATATCAGGGAAAAGACTCTTCCTGTTCTTGTGACTTTACTAGAACCAGTAATATTGGTAACACCAGCTTCATTATCATCAATCCAAGAATCTTGTTTTACCCCATGGTAATAAACCTCGACACCATAATTCCATGGTACTGCTTTATCAGAGGTGTATGGAGCAGGTCCGACAATAGTGATTATGAGAGGAGTAATGATTGGTTCGTTCGAAATCCTGATAGGACCTTTGGATGAGATCCTAAGAGGTTTGTTTGAAATTGTTATGATGGCCAAATCTTCAGCTTTTTCGATTGAATTCTCGATGGTGGGAATCTTTTCGAATAGGATTTTGCGGCCATCCATTAGGCGTTGTATACCTTTCTTCAGTTCCTCACACCCATTGGGTTGTCTCATACAGCACACACAGTCTTTTTCACAGCCAGGGAAAATCCCAGCTTTCAACAGATTGCTCTTGATTACATTCCACAGAGTAGTTAATTCTTCAATAGAGGCAATGAAAATTGTGTCTTCGACAGCATTAACACCTTTATCATGCTTCGGCATTGGAGCGGTAATTACATTTGGCATCGGAGGAGGATCAAATTCAATAGTCTTGTTGTCAATTAAATTCTGGATTTTGTTCTTCAAAGCCCAGCACTGATCAGTCTCATGCCCGGGGCTAATTGAATGGTAAGTGCACTTTGCATTTGGATTATATCTCGGAGATGAGGTGTCAGAGTTGGCGGGAGGATCTCGCAATATCACTAAATTGGCCCGGAGCAGATGTTGAAGGGATTGAGATAATGACATGCCTAACCTTGTAAACTGTCTTCTTGGAGCTTCAACATGTTGATGATTGGCAGATGATCTTTGAGTAGCAGTCGGATTGGAGATTCGGACAACATTGATAGTCGGATGTTTATTCATTTTGGTATGGGCCTTTGCTCTATACACAACATTAACTTCTTTCTCTGCGGCAAAAGGTTTCTTGACAGGATTGGGAGTGGAAGTAGATGCCACAGAGATCTCCACTTTTAATGCCACTTTCAACTCTCTCACCGGTTAGGATTAATTCGGTGAAACCAGAAGAAGATAAGCCAACCAATAGATTAAAGAAAGGACAAGATAATATGCTCATGAACATGTCAATGTGTTCCCTATCAGTCAAGGGAGGTTAGACCCTACTAGAAAGGTCTCTCCACTTATGTGCATACTCCTTAAATCCCTCATCCTTCCCCGTGGTCATACCTTGAAATTGTACCCTTGTCGGTGCCAAGTCGGCATTATACTGATATTGATGGTAGAAGGCAGTAGCTAGACCCTCCCAAGTATTTATGCGAGATCCATCCAACTGATAAAACCATTCAAGTTGTGTTCCAGCCAGGCTCTCTTGGAAGAAGTGAATCCAGAGTTTTTTATCAGCAGTGTGCGGTTGTATCTTGCGCACAGAGGACTTCAAATGGAGCTTTGGGCAAGAAACCCCATCGTATTTTGCAAAGGTTGGTATTTTGAACTTGTGGGGAATGACTACCCCATAGATTAAGCCTAAATCGTCAAAATTTAACCCGGGAATAGCTTGGATTTCAACAACTTTTAACCTGTCTTCTAGCTGCTTTTATTTGATGTCTGCGGGTGGATATTGTTCATTGAAATAATCATCATCAGATTCTTGGTCATTGATACAGTCGGCCTGAGTACTCTTGACCTCAACAATTTGTTTTCTTCCTCCTCAGATGAATCTTCCTCTATTGGAATTTGACGGATTGTCTCCTTGAACCTTTTACCCATGTTGAGTATAGCTTTTTTCTTTGGCTTCTTCTTAGCGGCCAACAAGGCCATCATATCCTGCTGGCCCTTGGCCAGGGCGAGTAAGGCTTCCTGAAATTGAGAATTCTGGGCCTAGAGTTCCGTCACAGTTTTTTCTAGATCCATCTTGCTGAAATAAATAGTGGAGAGATAAGGAAACTTGTTATGCGGACGCTTGTCATGCCATGATGCATGAATATGCAATATGCAAATGATTTAAAGGATTTAAAAGATTTAAATTTGTATAGACAAAAAGTGAACAAACGTTATCTTGCATTTAAAGAGTTCTGATTTAAATAAAAATACGCCGCTTGGGCTTACAACAACAGAAATAAGCATAAAGTAAACTCCTAAGACAGAAAAGTTGTGCGCATCTTATTTGGTGCAATGTAGGTGTTTAAGCTCCTTTCTTCATGAAGTTCCCTTGTAAGCTCTAATATCTTCTTCTCTCTCTCATAGAACTTAGCTTCAAAGGTGTCTCGCTCTCCTCATAACTGAACCCAAGCTTTTTGCAAATCTTCAAGGGAAGTAGGCATATCAGGATAGAGGATAGTATGTTGAATGTCTCCCTCGACTATTGGTTCCATGATAACAGGTAAGACGGCTTCATAAGGCATCTTGAGACTTTGAGCGCGAGCCCTCACCCATTTAAGATAGGGCTCCAAAGGAATGGAATTCTTACGCCCTAATGTCTTGCTATTAACTTTGTTAACCATACCCCAAGCTCGTATAAATCTTTGACGGTAACCCTGGGTATCGCTTTCGTAGTCAAATGTAATTCCTTGGATGAGTACCTCATGAGGGCCATCTCTTCTAGCGTATCCAAATTGTCACAAAGCTAAACAAGGGTTGTGAGTAATGCCTCCTCTAATTCCAAGCAGAGGGACATTAGGGAATTCTCCATAGCGGTTAATGATGGTAATGTCTTCCAAAGAGCGATAATACCAACGGATATCAGCATGTGAAGGTGACATCAATCTTCTAGACCACCTCATACCTTGTTCATTCTTCACCACGGATCGAGGTAGGTGCGAAATAAACCACCTAGCCAACAGAGGAGTGCAACACATCAAAGTCCCCCTTTTCTTCAAAGTGCGAGAGTGAAGAGAATGCAAGATGTCTCCAAGCAATGTAGGCATTGGATTGCGAGATATGAAAACTTTGATCGCATTCACATCTATAAATTGGTCAGGATTTGGAAATAGTACCAATCCATAGATGAGAAGAGCCAAAATTTCCTCAAAGGCCTGTAGATCCAAAGTATTCCAGCACTCTTGATCCTTTTCCAACAAAAACTTCGCTAGGAACCCTTTGACACCACTCTTTGTTACTCAATTTGCTACTATGTCATATGGTTGCAAATGTAAAGCTCGAGCAATTTCCTCGGGTTTAGGGTCTCTTTCAATACCGTTGAAGGTTAACTGATTAAGAATAGGGATCCCCATGAGTTGATAAAAATCTTCCAAAGTGGGCACAAGTTGGTAATCAGGAAAAGTGAAGCAATGATGCAAAGGGTCGAAGAATTGGACAAGCACCTTTACCATATCTTCTTCAATACTTGAGGTAACCAGACTAAGGAGTCGACCACGTCTTTTGGTGAACGGAGAATCTTCAAGGACCCTTGATACTAAATCTTTGAGTTGTGGAGGTATCCTCACAAGACTGACTTGGATAGTGCTCCTACGAGCGGAGGCCATGTCATATAAAACAGAACAAAGATAAATCCAAAAATCCTTGAAATGGTTAGTGAGAATGCTTATCGTATGATGTTTATGATGCTTATGATGTTATGTACAAGTGTATATACAAAGCAAACAAGTCCTTAGTTTAGGCTTGCATGGGGTTTCAGGTAAGTACCCTCTTAAAGTTTAGTTAGCTCAACCTGTCCTAGTTAATAGTAACCGGGTTCTAAGGGATCTCAATATCACTGATCTTTCCCCCAAGTTTCGTTCAATAAGCGATTGACTCGCAACTAAACAAAACTCAAGAGTCAAACCTCAATGAGTGTAGCATCGAGTATCAACCAACTTCGGACTGCACCAAAGTCGGTCATCTCACTATGTTCTAATGGCCAAGTTGGTCAAGTAAGGTTCTAAGGTAAGTTGATGCTTTACGACACCACACGGCGGCCCCGTACTCTCCTTGACTGACTCAAAGGTTACCGGTACCAACCAAAGTGCCACATTAACGTAGCTACTACTTCAACCGTGTCGGTATACCCCGCACAGTTCCCTCACAGTTTATTGCTACTTACCTAAAAGGTGCCCCCAAATCCGGGTGTAGGATTTAAAACAAACCCAAATAAGGAACCAAAATGTAAAGCAAACAAATCAAACAATGTAAGCAAGTAAAGGTGATCTAGTCCTAAGGTAACCCCACTTTAAAATCATCCCCAACAGAGTCGCCAGTTTTGTGATACGGTGGGAAAACTGACTTGAGGTTTTGCGTTTTATTGCAAATGTTGCGGTTTAGCAAGAGTCACCACCGACTTTTCTTTTATCCAAAAGGAAAGGTGAAAAAGCACAGGAAAGATCTTTCGAGATATTTTCTTGAGTTTGGGGGGTAGATTATGAAAAGGGAAGGTATAAGCACCCTTTTCATCCATGGTTTTCCATGGGCTCTTAGTTACTTGCTAGATCACTTGATTTTGTTTGAAAATGTGCTTAGCGTGTTTTTTGAAAGTATTTTGAAAAGGTGCCATCGTTTAGGCAAACTTTGCAATGATTCCCGTTCGTAAGAATGTATGCAAAGTGTTGAGCTTTTGAAAATATTTCAAGGTTTGGAAAATATTTGGAAAGTGTATGTGATTGTTTTGAAAATAGCAAGGATATTTGTTTTTGAGAATGAGAAAGTAACTAGAAGTAATCTACCTACTTAAAAGGTCTTAGATGTGCTTTCCCTCCTCCTTTAGATGTTTCTACCTTACCATTGATTTGGTAAGGAGCCCCATCGTTGGATGTGAAGGGACGGGTGTTGTGTCATCGTATGACCATGATAACAATGTTGTGATATGACTTAGCACTTTTTCTTTAGGGAATAAGATCATTTTGAAAGGCAACTTTGATAGCATCATCGAGGGACTATGATCTTGTATTTCGATTTGTTTGTGCTAAGACCTCCCACATGCATAACATGGCCATTTTTGCAAGGCAACAAGTGGAATTACCCTAAGGGTGTAAGTGTGCGAGTGTGTTTGGTTGCATGCATAATTTATCTTGATTAGGGTGATCTATTTTCATATCTTGTCATGCACACCCTAATTACTAGCATATATTGAAAGCAATAACAGTGCAGAAATGTAAAGTCCTACGCTATTACAATATTTTGGGAAATGGGATACATTTTTGTGAATGGGGGTTGCAAGTTAAAATTCTAGGTTACTATTACAACCATATTGAAATAGATAAGAATGTACAGGAAATGTAAAAAGTTTGTCTGTTTAAAAGAGAAAATAACTTTTGTTTAAGAAAATATTTGTTGTCTTTTTATATTAAAATGAAATATATCATGCAAATGTAAAATATCTTTGGTGTTTTTTGATTAAAATAAAATAAAATATGATGGTAAAATAAAATAAAATCAAAAGAAGCAAGGAAACATAATCAGCGCAAAGTGCTAAAAATAGAAGAGGTCAGAAGTTCTGACTCTGACTTGGCTGCAAAAACAGAAACAAGTTAGCAAAAATATGGAAGTTCAGAAGTTCTGGATCTTCTGAGAACTCAGAAGTTTCTTCAGAAGTTCTGACGCAACTGTCAGAATTCTGTCTCTCTCCATGCCAGTCAAAACATCTGCAACTTAGTCATTTGCAGAACAGAAGTTGCATGTATAACAGTTATGACAATTTTCATGAAAATATCAGAGGCACAAATCAGAAGCAACATGCATTTGTTAATTCTAATTCTGAGTCGTGTTTTCTTTATGAAGCTCTGAACTGGGATTTCCTCTACTTAGGCAGGCAGATGCATAAATTTCTAGAATATGTACATCCTCAGAATCAAAATATCTACATTGTGCTAAATATACAAAATCTGACAATGCTTAATCAGTTAGGATGAGGGTCAGCAGAAAACTTACCTTGCAGCTGGAAAGGATTCTGTGAACTAGAGATTGGTCTTGAATTCTGGTGATGTTCTGAGCAACTTCTACACGTACTCAGCAGGATGGAAGTTTGCAACTTCTGAAGCAGCCAAGGGGTGATATTCTGACTCCTTTGTGCTGAAAGTGAATAGAGAGTGTATGACAATAGGAATACAGAAGTTAAGGTAACTTCTAATGTATGAATCAGCAACAGCGTGGATGGCTTTAGTCAAGAACACTTGAGGAAAAATGGAGTTTGAATATAGGGAATCAATGCCAAGATTTTGGGACTTTGGGTTTATAGTTTCCTGGGTTCTTGGAATTTTTGTAGTGGTTCAAAGCTTTATTTCTCAATTTTCTCGTCTCTTTCACAAATTTTTCTGGCCCCCTTTTCAGTGTGCAAATGGTGTTCTATTTATAGGCAAAGTTTTGCAGTTGCGACGGTTAAGTGGCACCAACATCATATACTAGATGCTGACTTACTCTTGAAGTAAGCTTTAAACAAGCGGGGGTTCAATGCATTCAAGTTGAGTGGTTAACAGCGCCTCAGCTGGATTTGGCAGCGTGAATTAAGGAAAAGTAGAAACAGCGCGTGGGTCTAGCATACTTTTGCACAAAAGTTTGTCTGCCCAAGATAGTAGGGGTACACGTGGTGAAAATCCCTTAGATAAAGACTCAGAGGCGGTTGTGAGCATTAAATGAGTTCCCATGTGAAACTCTGCATCTTTGCTTGACTCTGGATTAGAAGTTCTGCTTCAGCGTAGCATCTCATCTTCTGATCCTCTTATCTTCTAACTTCAGCATGTTCTGAGGGATCCTTCAGAACTTCAAGTATACTTATAGCACGCTTTGTTAACTTTTTGATTTAACCTTTGCAAACTCTGACTGAACCTTTGTGAACACTGGGCCAGAAGTTCTGGCCAAACTTTGTCTTGAGAATATCCAGAATTTGATGAGTGTGAACATTGTCCCAAAAGTTCTGAAATTGTCATGCTTCTTAAACACTTTAAAAATTTTCTAAATCTTTAGAATTTGATTCTTCCAAAGTAAAATTTGACTTATGAAACTCTTGATGAAGCAAACTTCATATTCCAATATGTCTTGATGAAATATGATCTTTGAGATTTGATTTTGATCCAAAAAGTCAAAGTTAGACTTCTAGTGTGCAAATGACCATTTCGCCCTTGTGAGTGATTTGCTTTGAAAAATTGATAATTCAAGGCTTGGATTTAGATGAGAGAAAATTTGAGGATCCAGGGTGATTCCTTGGAAAAGAGAGGGAAAATTTTAGGGTGCAACAGTGAGAAAGCGAGTAACTGAGAGCGAACCTACCTACCCAAAAGGTCTTAAATGTGATTTTCCTCCTCCTTTAGATGTTGCTATTTTACCATTGTTTTGGTAAGAAGCCTCATCGTTGGATGTGAAGGGACGAGCGTTGGGTCATCGTATGACCATGATAGCAATGTTGTGAGATGACTTAGCACTTTTCCTTAGGGACTAAGATCATTTCGAAAGGCAACTTTGATAGCGTCATTGAGGGACTATGATCTTATATTTTTGTTTGTGCTAAGACATCCCACATGCATAACATGGCCATTTTTAGGCAACAAGTGGAGTTAACCTTATGGGTGCTAGTGTGCAAGTGTGTTTGATTTGCATGTATTTAGTCTTGATTAGGGTTATCTACTTATTGATTTTATCTCTTGCCATACACACCCTGATTACTAGCATTTACATTCGAAAGCGATAAATTGCAGAAATGTAAAGTCCTACGCTATTAAAATATTTAGGGGATGGGGGTACATATGTACGAATGGGGATTGCAAGTAAAATTAAATCCTAAGTTACTATTACAATCATATTGAAATGTACCATATAAGAAAGAAATGGACTTGTTTAGAAAATGTTTTTGTCTTAAGGAAATAAATTAAAAGGAAAATATTTTTATGTTTTTTATGTTAATAAAACAAAAGAGTTAATATTAAAAATGATGAAAAATAAAATAAATGAAAGATAGAAAACAGCGTGCTGCTGCTGGAAAAACAGCAAGGATCATAAGTTCTGAAGCCTGGGCGCGTGACTCAGCAGGAGACGTCAGTGGGTATCAGAAGTTCTGAGCTGGTAAACTCTGAGGTCCTGCAAGACACGTTAGTGGGAAAGGGAACATAGGTTCTGGATTGGTACATTCTGAAGTCCTACAAAAAATGTTAGAGGGAAAATACAAAAGTTCTGGGTTGCTATGTGATGAACTTCTGAATGTTAGAATAATGAGAAAATCTTAGAAGTTCTGTTATATTAAAACATTGAGGAGAACTCAGAAGTTTTATGTTGTGCTAAGACTGTGAGTGAACATCAGAAGTTATGTATTGTGCTAAGACAGTGAGTGAACATCAGCAGTTCAGTGCGTTATCAGCATGTATGAATCAGAAGTTCAGTGTGTGTTAACTGTGAGAAAAATCATAGAAGTTCTGTATGTTAAAACAGTGAAGAGAACTCGGAAGTTTTGTGTGTGTTTAACAGTGAGAAAAATCATAGAAGTTCTGTATGTTAAAACTTTGAATGAACATCAGAAGTTTTAATGTCATATTTCAACACTCAATCAACACATCGGTAATCTATTCAGTTTTCAACAATCAGCAAGTCAGAAGGATAAAAGCACAACAATTTTCAGAAGTTATAATCCTAAATCTGAGTCTAGCACTAATCAAAAAACTCTGATCCACAGTTTTTCTACTTATGCAATGGTATGGACAACATTAATACTATGATATTTACATGTTTAATGATGTTCTGAATGAAAAAGATGCAAAGTCAGAAAGACTTACCTTGAACCTGGAGCGTGGGCTTGGAGCTTTGAGTGGCTGCCTTTGGATGTTCTGGAATCAACAAGAGTAACAAAAGAGAAAATGCCAAGTTCTTTGATTCAAAAGGAAGAACAAAGGTTTGTTTTTGTGTATGAGAAATCTGGATTTCTATGAAGGTTTCACAACTTCCTTTTCTTTCTTTTGGCCAATCTCTCTCTCCAAAAGCCAGCCTCTCCTTCAAATCCCAGCCCTTTGCAAGTGTGATGGAGCCACTTATTTATAGGTGAATTTGTTGTGATTTTGGGGGAAAGACAAATGGTATTTTAAATCAATTTGGCATCCTGCTCCCTTTCTTTTTCATCACTATTTTTGTATGCTAGTTTGGTGTAATTATGGGATGCAGGCGTAGACTGAATTAGTTGTTGGTTATAGGTCTGCAGTTGGTTGTATAAACAAGGTTTTGGGATTTGGTCATGTTCTGACCAAAGCGTTGAATATAACCTTCATATGCTGAAGTGTTGCCTTTTTCTTGAAGCAAGCATGGTGGTTGTCAGTAGGAATTAAGGAAAAGCAAAAAGTAAAGTATGGGCTTAGTACAAAAGTTGCTACCCCAAGACAGTAGAGGTACACATGGGGGAAATCCTTTGGATAAAGACTCATAAAATGGTTGTGAGCATTAAATGATGATGAGACTTATCATAACCATAAATCCTGCAATGTGAGATTCTACACCAAGGCTTAGTTCTGGATCAGAAGTTCTGCTTCAGCGTAGCATCCAACCTCTGATATTTGTATCTTCTGGCTCCAGCATGTTTTGAAGGAGAACATTTCTTCCACATGTTCTGATTAAAGCGTCATGTTCTGAACCGGAGAACATTGATTCCATATATTCTGATTGAAGCATCATGTTCCGAACCATGTTTGCAACCTCTGACTGAAGTTTTTGTGAAAACTTGCCCAGAAGTTCTAACCAAACTCTGCCTTGAGAGTGTCCAGAATTTGCTGAGTGTTATGGTGATAATCTGGTCAGAAGTTCTGAAATTGTCATATCTTCTTAAACACTTAGAAAAAATTCTAAGTATTTAGAATTTTGACTTTTTGGATTTTGATGAAACAAAACTTCATATTTCAACGTGTCTTGGTGAAATATGATTCTTGAAGCTTGATTTTGATCCAAAAGTCACAGTTTGACTTTTCAGTGTGCAAATGACCATTTTGCCCTTGTGAGTGATTTTCTTGGGAAATTTGTAGTTCAAGGCTTGGAATTGGATGGAAGAAAACTTAAGGATCCAGGGTGATTCCTTGAGAAATAAGAGGGCAAATTTTGGGGTACAACAGCTGCCCCTGTTCAATATTCTTACACCTGAAGAGTTAGATTGGTAAATCTGCCATTCGTGACTTGAAGGTGGAAGATGATTGAACACTAGAGTGCCCATAAAATTTGCAGATGGGCTTAAAGATGCCATCCATAGGTGATTGTTGAATTGTTTTTGAGAGGGAATCTGAACGAGTATCAGAATAATATCCATAAATGAACTATATTTGACTCGTATATGTGAAATGTACTAAATGAGCGTCAGAATGACATCCGAATCTGGATCGTATCTGGATTGTATTTGAATGAGTGACAGAATGACATCCGAATCTGGATCGTATCTGGACTGTATTTGAATGAGTGACAGAATGACATCTGAGTCTGGATCGTATCTGGACTGTATTTAAATGAGTGATAGAATGACATCCGAATCTGGATCGTATCTGGACTGTATTTGAATGAGTGACAGAATTACATCCGAATCTAGATCGTATCTGGAATGTATTTGAATGAGTGACAGAATGACATCCAAATCTGGATCGTATCTGGACTGTATTTGAATGAGTGACAAAATTACATCCGAATCTAGAACGTATCTAGACTGTATTTGAAATGAGTGACAGAATGACATCCGAATCTAGATCGTATCTAGACTGTATTTGAATGGGTGACAGAATGACATCCGAATATGGATCGTATCTGGACTGTATTTGAAATGAGTGATAGAATGACATCCGAATCTGGATCGTATCTGGATTGTATTTTGAATGAGTGACAGAATGACATCCAATTTTGGATCGTATCTGGAATGTATTTTGAATGAGTGACAGAATGACATCCGAATCTGGATCGTATCTGGACTGTCTCCAGAAGGAATCTGGAATAAGTATCAGAATGTCAGCCATATCTGGATCGCATATGACCTGTCTCTAGAAGGAATCTGGAATAAGTATCAGAATGTCAGCCATATCTGGATCGCATCTAAACTGTCTCTAGAAGGAATCTGGAATAAGTATCAAAATGCCAGCCATATCTGGACCGCATCTGAACTGTCTCTAGAAGGAATCTGGAATAAGTATCAGAATGTCAGCCACATCTGGATCGCATCTGAACTGTCTCTAGAAGGAATCTGGAATAAGTATCAGAATGTCAGCCATATCTGGATCGCATCTGAAGAATGTCAACCATATCTGGATCGCATCTGAATTGTCTCTAGAAGGAATCTGGAATAAGTATCAGAATGTCAGCCATATTTGGATCGCATCTGAACTGTCTCTAGAAGGAATCTCAGCAGGATGATGACCTTTATCTGTTGATTGATCTTTCCTGAAAAGGTAAAGAGTTAGTTGTATGCAATGTCATGATGTATGCATTGTGTAATGATGTTCTCAAAATAAATGAGATTTGTGTTATATGCATTTGGTATGCATATGTTATGAATGTTATTGAGATGTAAGTGTGTCTTCAAACTTTGCTCAGAATGTTTCCACCGGGGATTCCTGTTTTTTTGTTTGAGGAGAACTCCGCTGGGAGATGTTGGAAGCTCTGTATAGAGTGTTGATTCCTGCTTGGGGAAAAAAACTTCAGGAGTCTTCGTCGTCCATTGCTCTACTGGAGAGTCAAAGTTGAACTGATATCTGGTCGGGTCCAGGTTTCACAGTAACTCGCTGGGGATTGTAGAGTAGTCTACTGGGGAAGAGGAGTTGTGGTCCTTTGATTTGTAGTAGTCGGAGAGGCCACCTCAAGCTGGGGATTCCTGCCATTTGTTGGGGAAATAAACCATGTTCCCGGTCTGCTAGAGAGGTGATGACTTCGTTAGGGAAAGTCCTTGAGGATTCTTGAGATTGTCTCAGCTGGGGAAAGGTTTTCAGAGGTTAAACTCTTGCTGGGAAATTATCCTATGAGAAGGACTTTGGGGAGACTTCTCTTTGCCCCTAGTAGCAAGTGTTTGTGGCATTTCCAGAAAATGTTTAATTGTACGTAACCCTTTGCTGAGATTGACGTTCAATTCTCCAAGTGACGGAGATGGAGACCTGCCCCTGGTTACTCTGCATTTCTTGAGAGGTCTCTTGGAATCTTGACTGGACTGCCCCAGGTGTGCGGGATAGTGACATGTCAAGTCCCCCTGTTGATAGGAAATTTTTCAATGGAAGTGTCATGCTTCTTGAATTGATTTGTTCATTGAGAGAGCTTTTGTTCACTGGGTATTCATTGTGTGAATTTCTCCGCTGTCAAACAAATAGCCATATGCAAACAGTGATATTCAAGTAATGCAAAGTTTATGTTTTTCTTGAAGTTTTGAAAATGCGTTTTAGCGATTAAATAAATTTTGTTAAGAAAATTCAAACTCAGGATTTAGAGCAAAGCCATACAGGAGTTAGGATACCTTTTGTAATAGTATGCTTTTGAACTAACCCATGCTTCAATTAGGACTTTTTAAGGGTTGTAACATGGCTTGGTTCACGGTTTAAGAAAGAAAGTATAAAGGCTCAAAGTATATTTGTACCCACCCGCTCTTCGTGATGTTCTTCAGTCCTAAACTCAGTTAATTGTGCGTTTGAACTCCAATTGAGTCTGGAATGACGTATTGGTAATGGTTCAGACAAGTTAAGTTTGTCGAAAAGCAGTCATTCTTGCAACATTTTTTTTCTTCATGTTGTTGAGGATTTGTAGTAACCTCTTTTGATTGATTTATTATCCCTAATTTTTTCCTGACTGTTCTTGTTTTGAGATTACAGTCAGCGGGATGCCCCTGTTTTCTTAAGTCTCCTTTGTAGGTTTTGACTTAGTGGGCTTTTCTTTTTGAGAGATAATGACTGCCTATGCGATAGGGAACCATCACTGTCTTTTGATTCCAGAGGAATGTTTTGATGTCATTCGTTGTAATTACGAGATGAGAGTTTGCGATTTGAACGTGCATTTGAATTAACTGAGAGACTACCCTACCCCAGGTTTTGTTTAAAGGTTTTAATTTTGTGAAAAAGAAAAACTTCTACTTCTTTGGCTCGAATGGGTTGACTAAGGATTATCTTCCTTATAACTCCGGTGTTTAGGATTTTAAAGAATGCATGTACATCGTCAGTAAGGTCTGTCCAAAAGCATACTGTATGAGATTATGGCATTGTTTTCGTCATCCTCCCTCTAAAGGCTTGTAACTTTTAGCAAGAGTTGAATGTCATAAAGTGAGTAAAAAGCATAGTTTAAATGTAATGAAAATGTGTGGATCAAATCAAGACAAACATATGCAATGCATTAATGAAACAAAGTTTGACATTAATAGATAATTGTTTAAACAACAAAACAAATTACAATTGAAAATTCAAAATGAACAAGACGCTCTCAATGATTTGGCATAGGAGCAGTGATCACGTTTGGAGTCTCCGGAGGGTCAAACTCGATCCCCTTGGCATCAATCAAGTCTTGAATCTTGTTCTTCAAAGTCCAACAGCCGTCGGTGTCATGTCCGGGACTGTCAGAATGATAGGCACATCTTACGCTCGGATTGTACTTAGAAGAGGAGGTGTCGGGATTTTGAGGAGGATCCTTTAGCGTGATCAGTTTCAAATTCAGCAAATGTTGTAACGCTTGAGACAAAGGCATGTTGATATTAGTGTACTGCCTTTCTTGATATCTTACCCTACGCCTATTGCCCTGTCTTTGTTGAACAGGCGTGGGATTAGAGATCAGGATTGCCCCTACATGTTGATCATGACGACTCTTTTGACCATACACAACATTGGACTCTTTCTTCCCACTGTATGGATTTTTCTGAGCATCAGAAGGTGTAGCTCCTTGGATATTTCCACTCTTGATGCCAACCTCGACCCTTTCGCCGGTCAGTATTAGCTCGGTGAACTCGGCTGAGGAGCTTCCGATCAAGTATTTGAAGAAAGGCCCTGTCAAAGTTCCCATGAAGATGTCAATCAGCTCCCTGTTAGTTAAAGGGGGCTGCACCCTACCAGCCAAATCTCTCCACTTTTGGGCGTATCCTATGAAGCTCTCGTTGGAACCCATGGTCATGTTCTGCAATTGCACACGAGTTGGTGCAAGATCAACATTGTACTGATACTGTTTGTAGAAAGCAACATCTAAATCCTCCCAGGTGTGGATGCGAGAACTCTCCAATTGATAGAACCATTCGAGCTGGGTCCCTACTAGGCTTTCTTGGAAAAAATGGATCCAAAGCTTCCGATCAGTTGTGTATGGTTGAATCTTGCGAACATAAGACTTTAAGTGCATCTTAGGGCAAGAAACTCCATCGTACAGGGCAAAGGAATGGACTTTGAACTTTGGCAGGATGACCACTCCAGAAACCAAACCCATGTCTCATAAATCCAAGCCAGGTACTTGTTGAATCTCCATAGCACTGAGGCGATCCTCCAACTGTTTATACTTGTCATCAGTGGGAGGATATTGTTCCTCAGAGTAGTCACCTTCAACTTCATCAATCTCCAAATTGTGGTCTTCTTCAAGACTATCCCCCATGTTGGACGGAGTTGAAAGATCTAGAGCTTCCTTGAATGGTCTTCTAGGTCTTCTTCCCAAGTTCAGGACGCCTATTGACTTCTTGGACTTTTTTCTCTTGTCTTTGAGAAGAGTCTTCAGGTCCGCTTGCCCCTTAACCATAGCCAGGAACATTTGTTGGATTTGAGCGTTTTGAGCTTGGAGATCTTTCACCGTTTGTTCCATATCCATCTTACTGAAATAAACAGTAGGAAGATAAGGACACCTGTATGGGAGAAACCTGTCATGATATGATGCATGATATGTGGATGCATGTTTTCAAGGATCTCGCGGGGTTAGTATTTACAGTTTCGGATTTGGAGAACTTTGTATCAGTGGATGTCCTTCTACGAGAATTAAGCTCATAATGTCAAGTGGGTCATAGCCCTTGACTCCGGTTTGTTGTACTTGAGTTTGACGGTGTTCGGTTAGGGGGAAATAAATCCTCTTGCCTCTTGATAGACATCTGGTTCAACGTGACCCTGCATCAAAGACCCTTGAGATCCTTGAAATGCTATTGTTCGATGTTATTTAAAATGCTATGGTATGATGTCATGATGTTATGTACAAATATGCGAGGTAAGCAAGTTATATACAAATAATCATATTCACACAAGGCAGGCAAGTCCTTAGGTTTAGGCTTGCATGGAGTTTGTAGGTAAGTACCCTCTTGAAGTTTAGTTGGCTCAACCTATCCTAGTTAATAGTAGCCGGGTTCTAAGGGATCTCAATATCACTGACCTTTCTTTTAGGCATTGTCTCAGCTCAATCAATCTTTTCTTGCGGCCAAGATATCCCAAAAGTCCGGTCTCAATGAGTGTAGCATCAAGTATCAACCAATTTTTAGCTCTACACCGAAACCGGTTATCTCACTATGTCCTAATGGCCAAGTTGGTGAGGTAAGGTTCTAATGTCAGTTGATGCTTCTCGACACCACGCGGTGGCCCCGTACTCTCCTTGATTCGACTCAAGGATTTCCGATACCAACCAAAGTGCCACATCAACATAGCTACTGCTTCAACCGTGTCGGTATACACCGCACAATTCCCTCACAATCTATTGCTACTTACCTAAAAGGTGCCCCCAAATCCTGGTGTAGGATTTAAAACAAACCCAAACAAGGAACCAAAATGTAAAGCAAACAAATCAAACAATGTAAGCAAGTAAATGTGATCTAATCCTAAGGTAACCCCACTTTTAGGATAATTCCCCGACAGAGTCGCCAGTTCTGTGATACGGTGGGAGAACTGACTTGAGGTTTTGCGTTTGTATTTGCAAATGTTGCGGTTTAGCAAGATTCGCCACCGACTTTTCTTTTATCCAATAAGGAAAGGTGAAAAAGCACAGGAAAGACCTTTAGAGATTGTTTCTTAAGTTCGAGGGGTAGATTATGAAAAGGGAAGGTATTAGTACCCTTTTCATCCATGGTTTTCCATGGGCTCTTAGTTACTTGCTAGATCACTTGCTTTTGTTTGAATGTGCTTGTGGTGTGATTTTTTCAAAGTATTTTGAAAATGTAACTTTGTAATGATTCTTGTTTCTATAAGAACGCATACAAAGTGTTTGTTTCGAAAATAGTTCAAAGAGGTGTTTGTGAGGTGCGTAAAGTGTTTTTGTTCTGAGCAAGCGAGTAACTGAGAGAGAACCTACCTACTCAAAAGGTCTTAAATGTGCTTTTCCTCCTCCTTTAGATGTTGCTATCTTACCATTGTTTTGGTAAGAAGCCCCATCGTTGGATGTGAAGGGACGGGCGTTGGGTCATTGTATGACCATGATAGCAATGTTGTGAGATGACTTAGCACTTTTCCTTAGGGACTAAGATCATTTCGAAAGGAAACTTTGATAGCGTCATTGAGGGACTATGATCTTATATTTTTGTTTGTGCTAAGACATTCCACATGCATAACATGGCCATTTTTAGGCAACAAGTGGAGTTAACCTTATGGGTGCTAGTGTGCAAGTGTGTTTGATTTGCATGTATTTAGTCTTGATTAGGGTTATCTACTTGTTGATTTTATCTCTTGGCATACACACCCTAATTACTAGCATTTACATTCGAAAGTGATAAATTGCAAAAATATAAAGGCCTACGCTATTACAATATTTAGGGGATGGGGGTACATATGTACGAATGGGGATTTCAAGTAAAATTAAATCCTAAGTTACTATTACAACCATATTGAAATGTACCATATAAGAAATAAATGGACTTGTTTAGAAAATGTTTTTGTCTTAAGGAAATAAATTAAAAGGAAAATATTTTTATGTTTTTTATGTTAATAAAACAAAAGAGTTAATATTAAAAATGATGAAAAAGAAAATAAATAAAAGATAGAAAACAGCGTGCTGCTGCAGGAAAAACAACAAGGATTAGAAGTTCTGAAGCCTAGGCGCGTGACTCAGCAGGAGACGTCAGTGGGTATTAGAAGTTCTGAGCTGGTAAACTCTAAGGTCCTGCAATACACATCAGAGGGAAAGGGAACAGAGGTTTTGGATTGGTACAGTCTGAAGTCTTGCAAAAAATGTTAAAAGGGAAAATACAGAAGTTCTGGGTTGCTATGTGCTGAACTTCTGAATGTTAGAACAATGAGAAAATCTTAGAAGTTCTATTATATTAAAACAGTGAGGAGAACTCAGAAGTTCTGTGTTGTGCTAAGACTGTGAGTGAACATCAGAAGTTCTGTATTGTGCTAAGCCAGTGAGTGAACATCAACAGTTCAGTGCATTAGTAACATGTAAGAATAGGAAGTTCAGTGTGTGTTAACAGTGAGAAAAATCATAGAAGTTATGTGTGTTAAAACAGTGAAGAGAACTCAAAAGTTTTGTGTGTGTTTAACAGTAAGAAAAATCATAGAAGTTTTGTGTGTTAAAACTATGAATGAACATCAGAAGTTTTAATGCCATATTTCAACATTTTATCATCACATCAGTAATCTATTCAATTTTCAACAATCAACAAGTCAGAAGGATAAAATCACAACAATTTTCAGAAGTTCTAATCCTAAATCTGAGTCTGGCCCTAATCAAGAAAATCTGATGCACAGTTTTTCTACTTATGCAATGGTATGGACAACATTAATACTATGTGTTGTACCCCAAAATTTGCCCTCTCATTTCACAAGGGATCACCCTGGATCCTCAAGTTTGCTTCCAAGCCTTGAACTGCAATTTTTCAAGAAAGTCATCCGCAAGGGCAAAATGGTCAAGAGCACACTGAAAAAGTTAAACTTTGGCTTTTAAATCAAAAATCAAATTTCTAAACATTTGGAAAATTTTCTAAGTGTTAAGAGAATATGATGCTTCAGAACTTCTGAGTCAGCCTCCATGCAAGTGCAGTCAGAAGTTGCAAACGTGGTTCAAAATGCAATCTTCCATCAGAATGTGACTCTTCAGCACATAGAGGTTACGCTTCTGATCTTCTCTGACCAGGTTATCACCATAATGCTCAGCAAATTCTGGACACTCTCAAGGCAGAGTTTGGTCTGAACTTCTGGGCAAGTTTTCACAAAAAGCTTCGGTCAGAGGTTGCGAACATGGTTCAGAACATGACGCTTTAATCAAAACATGTGGAAGCAATGTTCTTCTTCAGAACATGTTGGAGCTAGAAGATACAAAGATCATAGGTTGGATGTTATGCTGAAGCAGAACTTCTTATCCAGAACTGAGCCTTGGTGTAGAATCTCATGTGGCAGGATTTCTGTTTGTGATAAGTCTCATCGTCATTAATGCTCACAACCACTTTCTGAGTCTTTATCCAAAGGATTTCCCCTACGTGTACCTCTACTGTCTTGGGATAACAACTTTGGCACTAAGCCCATACTTTGCTTTTTACTTTTCCTTAATTCCTACTGACAACCACCATGCTTTCTTCAAGAACAAGGCAGCGCTTTAGTATATGAAGGTTATATTCAACGCTTTGGTCAGAACATGACCAAATCCCAAAAACCTTGTTTATACAACCTGCTGTAGACCTATAACCAACCGCTAGGTCAGCCTACGCCTGAACCCCATACTTGCATCAAATTGGCATACAAAAACTGTGATGAAAAAAGCAAAGGAACAGGATGCCAAAACAGGTTCAAATCCCATTTCTTCCCCCCCCCCCCCCCAAAAAAAATCACAACAAATTCATCTATAAATACTTGGCTCCATCACACGTTCATGAGGCTGGCTTTTGGAGAGAGATTGGCCAAAAGAGAGAAAAGGGATTTGTGAAACCTTCATAAAAATCCAGAAATCCCAAACAGAAAACAAAACCTCTGTTCTTCCTCTTGAATCAAAGAACTTGGCATTTTCTCCTCCGCTACTCTTGCTGATTCAGAACATCCAAAGGTAGCAACTCAAATCTCCAAGCCCACGCTCCAGGTTCAAGGTAAGTCTTTCTGACTTTGCTTGTTTTTCATTTTGAACATCATTAACATGTAAATATCATAGTATTAATGTTTTACATATCATTGCTTAAGTAGAAAAATTATGGATCAGAACTTCTTGATTAGGGCTAGACTCAGATTTAGGATTAGAACTTCTATAAACTGTTGTGCTATTATCTTTCTGATTTGCTGTTTATTAAGAACTGAATAAATTGCTGATGTGCAGATTAAGAGTTGTAATATGGCATAGAACTTCTGATGATTACTCACAGCTTTAGCACAACATAGAACTTCTGAGTTCTCCCCATTGTTAATGCACACTGAACTTCTGACGTTCACTCACTATTTTAACACTTAGAACTTCTGATTTTCATATGCTGTTAACACACACAGAACTTCTATGATTCACTCACTTTTCTAATGCAGCACAGAACTTCTGAGTTCTCCTTACATGTCAAATACACTGAACTTCTGATTTTCATATGCTGATAACATGTTGAACTGCTGATTGTTCGTTTACTATCTTAGAACCATACATAACTTCTGAGTTCTTCCTACTGTTTTGACATGCACAGAGCTTCTGAGGTTTTCTCACTGTTCTAACATTCAGAAGTTCAACACATAGCAATCTAGAACTTCTGTGTTTTTCCTCTAACGTGTCTTGCAGGACCTCAGAATGTACAAACTCATAACTTCTGATACCCATTGACGCTTCCTGCTGAGTCACAGCGTTCCTGACTCCGAAACTTTTGATCCTTGTTGTTTTACTTGCAGCAGCACTGTTTCTATCTTTCATTTATTATCATTTTCATCATTTTTAATATTAACTCTTTTTTTATTAACATAAAAAAAAACATAAAAATATTTTCCTTTTAATTTATTTCCTTAAGACAAAAAAAATCTTTTAAACAAGTCCATTTCTTTCTTATATTGTACATTTCAATATGGTTGTAATAGTAACTTAGGACTTATTTTTACTTGCAATCCCCATTCGTACATATGTACCCTCATCCCCTAAATATTGTAATAGCGTAGAATTTCATTTTCCGCAATTTATTGTTTTCCTTATACTGTATAGTAATTAGGTGAGTATGGCAAGAGATAAAATCAACAAGTAGATAACCCTAATCAAAGATTAAATGTATGCAAATCAAACACACTATTCACACATGCACCCTTAAGGTTAACTCCACTTGTTGCCTAAAAAATGGCCATGTTATGCATGTGGGATGTCTTAGCACAAACAAATACAAGATCATAGTCCCTCGATGACGCTATAAATGTTGCCTTTCAAAATGATCTTAGTCCCTAAAGAAAAATGCTAAGTCACCTCACAACATTGCTATCATGGTCATACGATGACCCAACTCCCGTTCCTTCACATCCAACAATGGGGCTTCTTACTAAATCAATGGTAAGATAGCCACATCTAAAGGAGAAGGAAAAGCACATTTAAGACCTTTTGAGTAGGTAGGTTCGCTCTCAGTTACTCGCTTGCTCACAACAAACAACATTTTATACACCGATACTCTCACTTTGAAACATTTTCAAAAGATAACACTTTGTACGCGTTCTTATAGAAACGAGAGTGTGATCGGTGGAAATAGAACTGGCTGTTTTTTAAGCTGGTTCGCGAAATGTCGCGGTAAGCAAGAGTCGCCACCGTCTTTTATGTTCTCCAACATGGAAAGGACAAAAGCACAGCAAAATTCCTTTTCGAGATGTCTCTCGGTTCGGGAGGTAGATTTATAGAAAGGGAAGGTGTTAGCACCCTTTCTATCCATGGTTATCCATGGGCTCTTAGGTACTTGCTCACTATGTTTTCAAAAATGTTTGCTTTTCAAGTGTTTGTGGGTTTTGAAAAAGTTTAGTTTGAAAAAACTTCTAGGTAACTCTTGTATCAGTCCTCAAGAGTGTATGAAGTGTTTGTTTGAAAACTTTTTGAAAGTGTGAGTGCGAAAAGTTTGTTTTGTTTTTGAAAAGAGCAAGTGCCCAGGAGAAATCTACCTACTCTAAGGAATTAAGCTGTGTAAGAGTCCTTTAGACAGTACTATCCCACTATTGAGAAGTAGGAAGCACCGTCGTTGGAGTTTTTCGGGTCAATTCGATTATCGGGACAATGTGGTCACCAAAGCAATGGTAGGAAGCCTTAGCGGTAACCCTAATGTCCTAGATCCTTTTTTTATCTGAGGCAACTGTTTCGAGGCAACTGGATCTTTAGACAGGAGGGCGACCTCTAAAACACCCTATACTTGACGACCACCTCGAGGCAACCGAGTGAGGCGTACCCTAGGGGTGGCATGTGCATGTGTGTTGTTTCAGTTTATATTTATCTTTGCACATGTATCATTGTGAGCTACGGGTTGATTTTATTTTTCATACAAGTCTTGTCATGCATCTTTAGCAGTTAATAAGTTGTGCGGAAAATAAATTGCGGAAAATGAATCTACGCTATTACAAGGCGCGGGTATATACATCGCCAAAAACAAAACCCGTTTGGAAAATAAATGCGAGAAAAGTAAAGAAAGCGGTAAAAGACCTAATTAACTATACATCCTCGGAAACAGTTACATCAATATAATCAAAAGGAATTAAAGCGCGAAAGAAATTAAATCGGGAATGTCTTAGGGTTTTGACCCTTTTTGAGAAAAGAAAGTAATTTGTCCTTTTTTGCAATTAATTGAATATTAAACCTAAACCTAATTAATTAAATAATTAAAAGAAAAAGTATTTTTTGTGTTTTTATATTTTAATGAAATAAAAATAAAAAAGTTAGTAAAACCCTAAGTCTAATCTATTTTATTTATTGTGAAAGAAAATTGAAATTAAACCTAATTAAAACAACTAAATTAATTAGTTAGAATTTATTTACGAAAATAATAATTAAGGTGAAATTGATAATAATAATAATTAATAAAAATATTTACATTTTTTAATGGTCTGAATTTATTATGAAAATAATATTAATTATGTTAGTTAAATAAATAATAATAATAATAGTTAGAAATTAGTAAAACAAAAATAAAAGAGAAAATATTTAACCAGGGGGGGTGATGGGCCCATAGGAGGTGAATTCTGGAAATCTGAGGCCCACTAAGCTCAAGCCTGCGTTGACTTCTGGGATTAACTGCGTGTTCAATGACTAGGTAGTACCATAGTCTTCCATCGTTGGCCCTTAGATTGTTGCTTGTAAACACCTGGCGCCTGGATGGTTGAGGTATATGGTGGAACGCATTATAAAGCCTGAACGTGAACGTATAAGAAAAAATAGAAACAAGCGTTTGGGGGGACCTGGGAATCGAACCCAGGTCCCAATGGTTTCCAAACACATCATCTTCCACTGAGCCATGCGCCTGTATTTGTAATTATAACAAGCAATGAAAATAATATATGAAAAACAACGCATATGCTGGAAACATCAAAACGCGCGCCATATTTCAAACCAGCCAACCATGTATCAACACGCAATCATCTTCTTCATTCACCTGTAAAAACAACAAACAGATAGCGGGGGTTTTTAACCCCCATAAAATAGCATGACCAAAAATAGCGATTAGGCGTAGAAGCTATATAAATAGGGCGCGATGGTCCTGTTAGATTCGTATGATTCTCACGAATTCAGTCATGTGCATCATGAAGCTTAATTTTTCATGGTTACTAAATCCCCAAATTTCAATCTTAGGAACCCTAGATTTCTTCAATGGTGATTCTTGATTCTGTACACTATAACGCAATTAACCAATACCATTAGCTTCAGAGAGGTTTTAGCAATGCAAAGCAATGATTATAACATATTAATGATGCATAAAATGTGAGTTTCGATTCTGAAAAATATAAGCAAACCGTGAGTTCGTGTATGGTGATTTCTCAAGCTTCAACACTTGATTTTGATTCCAAAAGATCCCTGAGAGTTCCTGCAAGGTGTTAGAAACAAGAAAAGGCTTTGAATTGGCGTGGAAAGTAGAATTCAGTTTTCAAGTTTCTTTGATATTTTCCATTATTGCATATGGCTTTCTTGCAGCAATCTCACGTGTATGGCATTAGGGTTTTGTTATGCATATGTAATGGAAGGGAATTAGGTCAAGTCTTGGCCCAAAGATCCATGGAATTCATGTTTTCAATATTTAATTTTCAATCAAATCTTTTTGCATATTTTTGATTGAAAAACCTTGCCAAATTGAGAGATCCTTGTCCCCTTGATGTGTACACGAAATCTCCAGCACATGTAGGTCATATTTGCTTCATGAAAAGATTTCAAAACCCTATCTTGATATTTTCCTACAATTAAATTAATTAAATGAATTAAAAATCAATTAAAAATCCAATTAATTAATAAAAATAAGAAAATAATTCAATTTAATCACAATGGGTCGTGCATAGGCCTTGGACAAAGTTTCAAGAAGAAATTTGAGGCCCATTAGCAAAAATGATGTGTTTTGAGCAAAGTTGACTTTTGCAAATTCATGAAAATTTCCCAACTTCTCCAATGCATATCTTGCTCAATTTTGATCCTATGAACATGTTCTTGGACATTTTGGAAAGGTCTTGAAGTCCTCTAACCAATTCCTTTTGTCCCATGTCATTTGGATTTACCAATCTCAAGTTATGGTCTTTGACTTAAAGTGCATTTTTGTTGACTTTTGAAATTGACCTATAATGTAGAAATTGATAACTTTTTGTGAGAGCATTTCTTGGACTTTGAATGTGAAGATGAGTTGTAGGAAATGTCATCCCCTTAAAAATGAGAATTGGATGGGATTTTTTTGATGAACCATGAAAAAGTTATGCCTTGGTCAAGATACAGTTGACTTTTCTACTGCCCAAAAATAGTAACTTTTGCATCTTTGATGATTTTTGAGCCATGCTTGTGGAATCATGATCAAGACTTGATCAAATGATGATTATGAGCCCAAAATAACATGTTGACCAAAAATTCTGACTTTTGACTGCCAAATGACCATTTTACCCCTGCAGTTGACTGTGAAGCAAATGATGCTTTTGACTGTGAAATTTGGCACTGTGAGTCTTGAGACTTGACATGTAGATGCTTGACAATGTGTATAGGCCTATGGGACTTGATTAAGCCATTGAAAACCTCAAATTCTTTGCAAGAACCAAAACCCTAATTTCAGCTGGCTTAGGAGGCATTTGGCTGTGCAACCCTTGAGAAATCTTGAACCATTTGAGGATGATTCTTGATAAACCTTGAAGAATATGGGAGGGAAAATTTTAGGGTACAACAGTTTCCCCTGTTCAATCTTCTTAGACCTGAGGATATAGATTGGCTTGCCTGCCTTTCGTGATCCGAAGGTGGAAGATGATTGAACACTAGAGTGCCCAGAAATTTGCACTCGCATAGTAGAGTATCAGCAATGTGATGGCGGGAATGGGCTTACAGATGCCATTTGGAGAGATGGTGGATAGGAGGATGGGCTTATAGATGCCATCTGGAGATGTGACAGAACGTTTGTCGGGAATGGGCTTATAGATGCCATTTGGAGATGTAATGGATAGTTGTGGAGATGGGCTTAAAGATGCCATCCGAGGGTGTCGATCGCGTAAGAGATTCCTTAGCGAGAACTTGCATACCTGAGAAAGAAAGATAATTTACTGGCCTGTTACAGGTGTTGATCTTCAGACTCTTCATGCAGATATGCCCTGGCTAGATACAGGTATCGAATCTTCAATTAATCGCTCACAGATATGCCCTGGCTAGATATAGGTATCGACTCTGGAACTTCAAACTCTTCATGCAGATATGCCCTGGCTAGATACAGGTATCGAATCTACACTCAATCGCTCACAGATATGCCCTGGCTAGATACAGGTATCGAATCTGGAACTTCAAACTCTTCATGCAGATATGCCCTGGCTGGATACAGGTATCGAATCTACAATCAATCGCTCACAGATATGCCCTGGCTAGATACAGGTATCGAATCTGGAACTTTAAACTCTTCATGCAGATATGCCCTGGCTGGATACAGGTATCGAATCTACAATCAATCACTCACAGATATGCCCTGGATAGATACAGGTATCGAATCTGGAATTAGTCGTCTACAGATATGCCCTGGCTGGATACAGGTATCGAATCTCTAAACTCTTCATGCAGATATGCCCTGGCTGGATACAGGTATCGAATCTATAATCAATCATTCACATATATGCCCTGGCTAGATACAGGTATCGAATCTGGAATTAGTCGTCTACAGATATGCCCTGGCTGGATACAGGTATCGAATCTCTAAACTCTTCATGCAGATATACCCTGGCTGGATACAGGTATCGAATCTACAATCAATCACTCACAGATATGCCCTAGCTAGATACAGGTATTGAATATGGAATTAGTCGTCTACAGATATTCCCTGGCTGGATACAGGTATCGAATCTCTAAACTCTTCATGCAGATATGCCCCTGGCTGGATACAGGTATCGAATCTACAATCAATCACTCACAGATATGCCCTGGCTAGATATAGGTATCGAATATGGAATTAGTTGTCTACAGATATGCCCTGGCTGGATACAGGTATCGAATATCTAAACTCTTCATGCATATATGCCCTGGCTAGATACAGGTATCGAATCTACAATCAATCACTCACAGATATGCCTTGGCTAGATACACGTATCGAATCTGGAATTAGTCACCTACAGATATGCCCTGGCTGGATACAGGTATCGAATCTCTAAACTCTTCATGCAGATATGCCCTGGCTAGATACAAGTATCGAATCTACAATCAATCACTCACAGATATGCCCTGGCTAGATACAGGTATCGAATCTGGAATTGCGAAAGTTGATGATAATCGTCTTTTGATTGACCTTTTCCTGAAAAGGCAAAACATTAGTTGTATGCATTGTCATGATGTATGAAATGCATGATGTCATGATGTTCTCAAAAATAAATGAGATCGTGTCGTATGCACTTTATCATGTATGTAAGCAGGATGTATGAAATGTGAAATGTTTATGAATGTATCTTCGTCTAGGAAAATAAATCCTTGACGAATACCGGGAGCTTGTTGAATCCTGGGTTGATGCTAAAGAGTAGAGTTCTTCGTTTCCGCTGGGGATGATGGTTGCAAGAATAAACCGGTAGGAGAAGATGACTCTGTTGAGGAGTAAACTTGATGAAAAGATTACTCTGCGGGGAAATACTCTGTGGGAAGAGATACTTCGCTGAGAATTTGAAGATGACTCCGCTGGGGATTCCGTTGATAAGTTTTGTTGGGGGAATTTGATGAACTCCGCTGGGGATAGGAAGAGCTTTCATCGACGATGATATTTCCGTTGTTAATTAGCTGAGGATAACCCAATTATAAGCTCTGGTGGGGAATAACCTCTGAACATGGTCGGGGAGAGATGCACGTACTCTATAGGTGATAAGTTTCCAGAATCTATGGGGATAAGCTTCCAGAATCTACTGGGGATAAGCTTCCAGAATCTACTGGGGATAAGCTTCCAGAATCTACTAGGGATAAGCTTCCAGCATCTACTGGGGAGGATGATTCAACTCTCCTGGGGAAACTTTTGAACTGTACTGGGGAAGTGGCTCCACTGGGATGTCTGGTATTCCGTCGGGGAACAATCTTAGATTAAGACTGTCGGGGACGCTTGTTGAGGAATATTTGTATACTCTGCTGGAGAATATTGAGATTTGCTGGGGATATCCAACTTCCTTAAGGCTGACATTAGGCTAACTCTGCTTGGGGAGAGTATTGCTGATTCGTCCATGGTTGTAGGTCTCAGCTGAGAGAGCTTCCATCACTGTTTTACTCTGCGGGGAGTGAAGGCATCTTGGTCATATTCTTCAGCTGAATTTACCTTGTACCTTGGAGGACAGCGCAACTTGTACAGTTTGGACGATTCTTATTGCCCCAGTTTCTGTGGGAGAAGATACCCGTGGAGGTGTTTGATAACTGCCGATGGATAAATCTTCTTCTGGTAGGCAAGTGACAAGATGACAGGACATAGTCGTACGCTTTTGATCCCTAATTTTTGCCTGGACCTCCCTTTCGAGTTTTCAGTCCACCGGGATACCCATTTTTGCCCAAGCCGCCTTTTCAGGTTTTCGACTTGCCGGGTGTACAGATTTTTTCATTTCATCGCTTATTTTTGCCCGAACCCTTTTGGTTCGCCGGGAAGCCCTTGTTTTTGCCTAAGCCAGTCGACCTAGCGGGTCTTTGATTATGCGTAGTATTTTTTCGACTATGTCCATGCTCTCAGGATGTAGGGAGTTGTCACTGTCAATAGTGTTGTGTTGTCATATTACCAGAAGATGTTTGATCGTACCAGATTTGTCGCTGGAATTCATGCCCAATGCCCCAAGTGACTCAGGCGGAGATTTGCCCCAAGCTATTTGGCATTTGAGAGATTCTCTGAATCTTGACTTGACCACCCCAGATTATGGACAATGCTCATGTCTGCCCTTTGGTGGGGGGTGCTTTTGTTCACTAGATATTCTTCGTGCGAACTTCTACGCTGTTCAAACAAGTAGTCATATGCAAACAATGTTATATTAAAAATGCAAAGCTTATGTCTGTCTTGAAATTTTTAAAAAAATGAAGTTTTCAATAAAACAAGTACATTTTGTAAAATGTGATGTCAACTCGTTATTTTACCGCAAGCCTTAAGGAGTCAGGATACCTTTCGTAACAGTATGCTTTCGAACTAACCCATGCTTCAGCTAGGACTTTTAAGGGTTATAACGTGGCCTGGCTCACGGTTTAAGAAACAAAGGATAAAGGCTCAAATTTTATTTGTACCCACCTGCTCTTCGTGATGTTCTTCAAACCTAAACTCAGTTGATCGTGCGTTAGATCTTGTTTGAGTCTTTGCTTTGATATTCCAGTGATGGTTCGGATGTTGACAATTTATTTTGAATAGCCAGTCATTTCATTTTTTTGTCGAGGGTTTGTAAGACCTCTTTCTTTTTTGATTTTGTTATCCCTGTTTTTTGCCTGAACTGTTTCTTTTTGTATTTATAGTCAGCGGGATGCCCCAGTTTTGTAAGTCTCCTTCATAGGTTTTGACTTATTGGGCTTTTATTTTGAGATATGATGACTGCCTGTCCTTATGATTATTCGGAACCATCACTGTCTTTTGTTTCGGAAGGACTCCTTTGATGTCATTTTGTGCACTTGGATCAACTGAGAAAACTACCCTGCCCCAGGTTATGATTAAGGGTTTTAATTTTCAAAAAGAAAAACTCCAACTTCTTTGGCCCAAAGGGGTTGACTAGGGATTATCTTCCTTATAACTCCACTGTTTAGGATTTGAAACAATGCATGTACCTCATAAGCGGGGTCTGTTCAAAAGCATACTATAAATATCGTGGTATCGTTTTCGTCATCCTCCCTCAAAAGGCTTAGAGTTATTAATCGAGAGTTTGAACATCATAAAAAATGAAAGCAGTTTGAATATAGCGAATGCGAATATATTGATTCAAAACAGACATATGCGATGCATTAATGAAATAACAACGTTTGACATGAATAAATGTTTAAACAATCAAAGAAAAATACAACTTGAACATTCGAATGAACAAAAGTTTTCTAGTCTCAGGACTTGTCACTTCAAATGGTGAACCTTGGAGGGATGGTAGAAAAACTCAGCCTGACCACCTTGGGTGAATTCCACTGCTCCTTCATCAATCAGGTCCTGGATCTTGTTCTTCAGAGTCCAACAATCGTTTATGTCGTGTCCCGGGCTGTCAGAATGGTAAGCGCAGCGGGCGTTGGGGTTGTACCTTGAAGGTGTAGTGTTCGGATTCTTAGGAGGGTCCCTTAGAGTTACCAAATTCAACCTCAACAGGTGTTGTAAAGCTTGAGACGGCGACACATTGAGCTGGGTGAATTGCCTCCTGGGCTTGTCTGGCTTGCTCTGATCAACCCGTTGTTCCTGGCGAGGTCGTTGTTGGACCTGTGAAGTAGTAGCAGCTTGGAGAGGTCTATTCATTGAACCAAACCTTTGACTTCTTGGGGGCTGATTACCGGTTTGGTCCCCAACCCTGACTACTTGCTTCATACTGTCTTGCTGGAGCTGGTTGATCATGGCTTTCAACTCTTCTTGCTCCCGAGCTAAACCTTGGATAAGGGCTGTCTGCCCCAGCATCTGGGTTCTCATAGCATCTATCTCAGCTTGCAGATGTTTCAGCCGCTCATCCTTACTGTCCTCTGGACTGTTCTTGACCAAGTTCCCCATGAGGAGTGTTCTCAATTCTTCCTGCCCCTTGGATAGGCTTAGGAAGATTTCCCTGAATTGAGTCTCTTGAGTACGGAGATCCTGGTTGTCTGGTTGGAAAGCCATTGCTGAAATAAACAGCGAAGAAGGTAAGTGACCTGCAACAAGGGTACCTGTTATACAATGATGTGTATGTATGCATGCAATGTTTTCAAGGATCTCGCGGGGTAAACAAGAAAATTGTTAGAATCTGGTAGCTTGATTGAAGGCACTTCATGTTGTTGAGAGTCCTTCTTCAAGAGTCAAAGCTCACCATATCGAGTGGGTCATAGCCCCTGACTCAAGTTATCAACTTTGGCTAGAGGAAAATAAATCCCCTTTGCCCCTTGATAGACAGTTGGTTCATCATGACCTGCATCACAGACCCTTGAGATCCTTGAAATAGGTTAGTCCTTATGCAGGATGTATGCAATGGTATGATGGTATGATGTTATGCTATGCGTGGAGTGGTGTAAGTAAACCCTGTTATAAGTCCCGATCAAGGACTGTACACAAAACCTGCAAGAAGCTCATGTGTCAGATAAGAATATGCAAGTAGTTCAAGTTTTAAGGCACACAAGTCACTCCAGAAAGCCCTTAGAGTTTAGGCCAGCATGAAGTTTAGGTACTACCCTCTTTCAGTTTCGTTGGTTAAGACCTGTCCTAGAAAATAGTAACCGGGTTCTATAGGATCTCAATATCACCGACTACCCTCAATTGGTCATAACTCCAGCATCGCAATCTTTTCTTGCGGCCAGAACCATCGCGGGAGTTTAGCCTCAATGAGTGTAGCATACTGCTACTGTTCTATGGACAAGTTGGGTCAATTTAGGGTTCTAAGGTCGGTTGGTGCTTAATGACTCCTCAGAAGACCCATATTCTCCTCGTTGCAACACAAGGGATATCGGTACAGACCAAGGTGTCACACCAATGTAGCCACTGCTTCACCCGTGTCGGTCTACGCCGGACAGGTCCCTCACAGCTTATGCTACCTAAAGGGTATTCCCCAGATCCGGGTTAGGATCTATGAAACTTCCGATGCAAGCCCATAATATAAAAGCAATCAAGACATACAATTGAAAACATAAGAGTGGTATAATCCTAATGTACACCTCACTTATAAAGAGTCCCCAGCAGAGTCGCCAGTTCTCACTTATTATGTATGTCCCCAGCAGAGTCACCAGTTCTGTGATCGGTGGAAATAGAACTGACTGTTTTTTAAGCTGGTTCGCGAAATGTCGCGGTAAGCAAGAGTCGCCACCGTCTTTTATGTTCTCCAACATGGAAAGGACAAAAGCACAACAAAATTCCTTTTTGAGATGTCTCTCGGTTCGGGAGGTAGATTTATAGAAAGGGAAGGTGTTAGCACCCTTTCTATCCATGGTTATCCATGGGCTCTTAGGTACTTGCTCACTATGTTTTCAAAAATGTTTGCTTTTCAAGTGTTTGTGGGTTTTGAAAAAGTTTAGTTTGAAAAAACTTCTAGGTAACTCTTGTATCAGTCCTCAAGAGTGTATGAAGTGTTTGTTTGAAAACTTTTTGAAAGTGTGAGTGCGAAAAGTTTGTTTTGTTTTTGAAAAGAGCAAGTGCCCAGGAGAAATCTACCTACTCTAAGGAATTAAGCTGTGTAAGAGTACTTTAGACAGTACTATCCCACTATTGAGAAGTAGGAAGCACCGTCGTTGGAGTTTTTCGGGTCAATTCGATTATCGGGACAATATGGTCACCAAAGCAATGGTAGGACGCCTTAGCGGTAACCCTAATGTCCTAGATCCTTTTTTTATCCGAGGCAACCGTTTCGAGGCAACTGGATCTTTAGACAGGAGGGCGACCTCTAAAACACCCTATACTTGACGACCACCTCGAGGCAACCGAGTGAGGCGTACCCTAGGGGTGGCATGTGCATGTGTGTTGTTTCAGTTTATATTTATCTTTGCACATGTGTCATTGTGAGCTACGGGTTGATTTTATTTTTCATACACGTCTTGTCATGCATCTTTAGCAGTTAATAAGTTGTGCGGAAAATAAATTGCGGAAAATGAATCTACGTTATTACAAGGCGCGGGTATATACATCGCCAAAAACAAAACCCGTTTGGAAAATAAATGCGAGAAAAGTAAAGAAAGCGGTAAAAGACCTAATTAACTATTACATCCTCGGAAACAGTTACATCAATATAATCAAAAGGAATTAAAGCGCAAAAGAAATTAAATCAGGAACGTCTTAGGGTTTTGACCCTTTTTGAGAAAAGAAAGTAATTTGTCCTTTTTTTGCAATTAATTGAATATTAAACCTAAACCTAATTAATTAAATAATTAAAAGAAAAAGTATTTTTTGTGTTTTTATATTTTAATGAAATAAAAATAAAAAAGTTAGTAAAACCCTAAGTCTAATCTATTTTATTTATTGTGAAAGAAAATTGAAATTAAACCTAATTAAAACAACTAAATTAATTAGTTAGAATTTATTTACGAAAATAATAATTAAGGTGAAATTGATAATAATAATAATAATAATAATAATAATAATAATAATTAATAAAAATATTTACATTTTTTAATGGTCTGAATTTATTATGAAAATAATATTAATTATGTTAGTTAAATAAATAATAATAATAATAGTTAGAAATTAGTAAAAGAAAAATAAAAGAGAAAATATTTAACCAGGGGGGGTGATGGGCCCATAGGAGGTGAATTCTGGAAATCTGAGGCCCACTAAGCTCAAGCCTGCATTGACTTCTGGGATTAACTGCATGTTCATTGACTAGGTAGTACCATAGTCTTCCATCGTTGGCCCTTAGATTGTTGCTTGTAAACACCTGGCGCCTGGATGGTTGAGGTATATGGTGGAACGCATTATAAAGCCTGCACGTGAACGTATTAGAAAAAATAGAAACAAGCGTTTGGGGGGACCTGGGAATCGAACCCAGGTCCCAATGGTTGCCAAACACATCATCTTCCACTGAGCCATGCGCCTGTATTTGTAATTATAACAAGCAATGAAAATAATATATGAAAAACAACGCATATGCTGGAAACATCAAAACGCGCGCCATATTTCAAACCAGCCAACCATGTATCAACACGCAATCATCTTCTTCATTCACCTGTAAAAAAAACAAACAGATAGCGGGGGTTTTTAACCCCCACAAAATAGCATGACCAAAAATAGCGATTAGGCGTAGAAGCTATATAAATAGGGCGCGATGGTCCTGTTAGATTCGTATGATTCTCACGAATTCAGTCATGTGCATCATGAAGCTTAATTTTTCCTGGTTACTAAATCCCCAAATTTCAAGCTTAGGAACCCTAGATTTCTTCAATGGTGATTCTTGATTATGTACACTATAACGCAATTAACCAATACCATTAGCTTCAGAGAGGTTTTAGCAATGCAAAGCAATGATTATAACATGTTAATGATGCATAAAATGTGAGTTTCGATTCTGAAAAATATAAGCAAACCGTGAGTTCATGTATGGTGATTTCTCAAGCTTCAGCACTTGATTTTGATTCCAAAAGATCCCTGAGAGTTCCTGCAAGGTGTTAGAAACATAAAAAGGCTTTGAATTGGCGTGGAAAGTAGAATTCAGTTTTCAAGTTTCTTTGATATTTTCCAATATTGCATATGGCTTTCTTGCAATAATATCACGTGTATGGCATTAGGGTTTTGTTATGCATATGTAATGGAAGGGAATTAGGTCAAGTCTTGGCCCAAAGATCCATGGAATTCATGTTTTCAATATTTGATTTTCAATCAAATCTTTTTGCATATTTTTTATTGAAAAACCTTGCCAAATTGAGAGATCCTTGTCCCCTTGATGTGTACACGAAATCTCCAGCACATGTAGGTCATATTTGCTTCATGAAAAGATTGCAAAACCCTATCTTGATATTTTCCTACAATTAAATTAATTAAATGAATTAAAAATCAATTAAAAATCCAATTAATTAATAAAAATAAGAAAATAATTCAATTTAATCTCAATGGGTCGTGCATAGGCCTTGGACAAAGTTTCAAGAAGAAATTTGAGGCCCATTAGCAAAAATGATGTGTTTTGAGCAAAGTTGACTTTTGCAAATTCATGAAAATTTCCCAACTTCTCCAATGCATATCTTGCTCAATTTTGATCCTATGAACATGTTCTTGGACATTTTGGAAAGGTCTTGAAGTCCTCTAACCAATTCCTTTGGTCCCATGTCATTTGGATTTACCAATCTCAAGTTATGGTCTTTGACTTAAAGTGCATTTTTATTGACTTTTGAAATTGACTTATAATGTAGAAATTGATAACTTTTTGTGAGAGCATTTCTTGGACTTGGAATGTGAAGATGAGTTGTAGGAAATGTCATCCCCTTCAAAATGAGAATTGTATGGGATTTTTCTTATGAACCATGAAAAAGTTATGCCTTGGTCAAGATACAGTTGACTTTTCTACTGTCCAAAAATAGTAACTTTTGCATCTTTGATGATTTTTGAGCCATGCTTGTGGAATCATGATCAAGACTTGATCAAATGATGATTATGAGCCCAAAATAAGATGTTGACCAAAAATTCTGACTTTTGACTGCCAAATGACCATTTTACCCCTGTAGTTGACTGTGAAGCAAATGATGCTTTTGACTGTGAAATTTGGCACTGTGAGTCTTGAGACTTGACATGTAGATGCTTGACAATGTGTATAGGCCTATGGGACTTGATTGAGCCATTGAAAACCTCAAATTCTTTGCAAGAACTAAAACCCTAATTTCAGCTGGCTTAGGAGGCATTTGGCTGTGCAACCCTTGAGAAATCTTGAACCATTTGAGGATGATTCTTGATAAACCTTGAAGAATATGGGAGGGCAAATTTTGGGGTACAACAGAGAGAAATTACAAAGAAAACCCTTTTCAAAATACTTTCAAAACCCAAACCACAAGCACATTCAAACAAAAGCAAGTGATCTAGCAAGTAACTAAGAGCCCATGGAAAACCATGGATGAAAATGGTGCTAATACCTTCCCTTTTCATAATCTACCCCTCGAACTCAAGAAACAATCTCAAAGGTATTTCCTGTGCTTTTTCACCTTTCCTTTTTGGATAAAGGAAAAGTCGGTGGTGACTCTTGCTAAACTGCAACATTTGCAAACACAAACGCAAAACACCTCAAGTCAGTTCTCCCACCATATCACAGAACTGGCGACTCTGCTGGGGATATTCTTAAAAGTGGGGTTACCTTAGGGTTAGATCACATTTACTTGCTTACACTTGTTTGATTCGTTTGCTTTACATTTTGGTTCCTTGTTTGGGTTTGTTTTAAATCCTACACCTGGATTTGGGGACACCTTTTAGGTAAGTAGCAATAAATTGTAAGGGAATTGTGCAGGGTATACCGACACGGTTGAAGCAGTAGCTACATTAATGTGGAACTTTGGTTGGTACCGGTAACCCTTGAGTCAATCAAGGAGAGTACGGGGCCGTCACGTGGTGTCGTGAAGCATCAACTGACCTTAGAACCTTACTCTACCAACTTGGCCATTAGGACATAGTGAGATGACCGACTTTGGTGCAGTCCGAAGTTGGTAGATACTTGATGCTACACTCATTGAGGTTGGACTCTTGAGCTTTGTTTGGTTGCGAGTCAATCGCCTATTGAACGAAGCTGGGAGAAAGATTGGTGATATTTGATCCCTTAGAACCCGGTTACTATTAACTAGGACAGGTTGAGCCAACTAAAATTCAAGAGGGTACTTACCTACAAACTCCATGCAAGCCTAAAACATAGGGACTTGTCTGCTTTGTGTGAATATGATTATTTGTATATAAACTTGCTTACCTCGCATGTTTGTACATAACATCATAACATCATATCATATCATTTTCAATAACCATTTCAAGGATCTCAAGGGTCTTTGATGCAGGGTCACGTTGAACCAGACGTCTACCAGGGGGCAAGAGGATTTATTTTCCTCTAACCAAATGCCGTCAAAGATCAAGCACAACAACTTGAGTCAAGGGCTATGACCCACTTGACATGGTGAGCTTAATTCTCGTGGAAGGACATCCACCGATACAAAGTTCTCCAAACAAAGTTGTTGATCAAAGTTCAACTTCTAACATTTTCTTGTGTTTACCCCACGAGATCCTTGAAAACATGCATCCACATATCATGCATCATATCATGACAGGTTTCTCCCATACAAGTTTCCTTATCTTCCTACTATTTATTTCAGTAGAGATGGCCCTAGAGCGGACTATCAAGGACATCCAGGCTCAAAACGCTCAACTTCAAGAAAAGTTCTTGAACCTATCCAAGGGGAAGGAAGAGTTGAAATCACTCCTCGCTGGGAACCTGGCCAAGAAAAATCCTGAAGACAATAAGGATGAACAGTTGGAACAATTGCAAGCTGAGGTTGAAGCAATGAAAACCCAAATGCTAGGGAAGATGGCTCTTATCCAAGGCCTAGCCCGGGGACAAGAAGAGCTGAGAACTATTATCAACCAACTTCGTCAAGACGGTTGCAACCGTATGGGGAAAACAATAAGGATTGGAAATCAAGTCACCGCTCAGCCTCCCATGAGACAAGAAGCCGGAAGACCTCCCCAATTTTCTACTACCTCACGGGTCCAACAACAACCTCGCCAACAACAATAGGGTAATCAGCGTAAGGTTGTCGCGCCTAAAAGATAATTCACTAAGATCAACATGTCACTGGCTCAAGCGCCACAACACATGTTAAAGGCAGAGCTGATCACATTAAGGGATCCTCCTCGGAATCCCAATACCGATGCTTCTAGCTATCATCCCAATGCATTGTGTGCATACCACTCCAATAATCCTGGGCATGATACGTATGACTGTTGGGCTTTGAAAAATAAGATCCAAGACTTGATTGACAGAGGAACGCTGGAGTTCACACAAGATGGCCAAACAGAGTTCTTCTGCCATCCCTCAAAGGCTCGCCAGCTAAAGTGAAAGATTCAAACAAAGAGGCTTTTGTTTCATTTGAATTTTCAAGTTGTAACTCCTTTTGTTATTCAAACAATTATCTATTAATGTCAAACTTTGTTTTCATTAATACATTGCATATGTTTATCTTGATTTGATCCACTCATTTTCATTACATTTTAAACTATGCTTTTTACTATCTTTATAACATTCAACTCTTGCTAAAAGTTACAAGCCTTTAGAGGGAGGATGACGAAAACAATGCCATAATCTCATACAGTATTCTTTTGGACAGACCTTGCTGACGATGTACAGACATTCTTTCAAATCCTAAACACTGCAGTTATAAGTAAGATAATCCCTAGTCAACCCCTTCGAGCCAAAGAAGTAGAAGTTTTCCTTTTTTCACAAAAATTGAAACCTTTAATCAAAACCTGGGGCAAGGTAGTCTCTCAGTTAATTCAAACGCGCGTTAAGCCGCAAACTCTCATCTCGTAATACAACGAATGAAATCAAAAACATTCCTCTGAAATCAAAAGATGGTGATGGTTACCTATCACATAGGCAGTCACTATTTCTTAAAAAAGTAAAGCCCACTAAGTCAAAACCTACAAAGGAGACTTAAGAAAACTGGGGCATCCCGCTAACTGTAATCTTAAAACAAGAACAGTCAGGCAAAAATCAGGGATAACAAATCAAAAGAAAGAGGTCACTACAAACCATCAACAACATGAAAAAATGTTGCAAAAATGACTGCCTTCCGATAAACTTAACTTGTTTGAACTATCACTGAAACGTTGTTCCAGACTCAATTAGAGTTCAAACGTATAATTAACCGAGTTTAGGACTGAAGAACATCACGAAGAGTGGGTGGGTACAAATATACTTTGAGCCTTTATCCTTTGTTTCTTAAACCGTGAACCAAGCCACGTTACAACCCTTCAAAAGTCCTAATTGAAGCATGGGTTAGTTCGAAAGCATACAGTTACAAAAGGTATCCTGACTCCTGTAAGGCTTTACTCAAAATCTAGAGTTGAATTACAAACTTCTTTACTTGCTAAAAATGCATTTTTCAAAACTTCAAGACAAGCATAAACTTTGCATTACTCGAATATCACTGTTTGCATATGGCTATTTGTTTGACAGTGGAGAAATTCACACAACGAATATCCGATGAACGAAAACTCTCTCAGTGAACAAAATCATTTCAAGCAGGAAGATGCCTCCCATGACAGATCTCCTATCAACAAGGGGACATGACATGTCACTATCCAGCACACCAAGGGCAGTCCAGTCAAGATTCCAGGAAATCTATCAAGAATTATAGAGTAACCAGGGACAGGTCTCCATCTCCGTCACTTGGGGCATATGAACGTCAATCTCAGCAAAGGGTTACGTACAATCAAACATTTTTGGCAATGCCACAAACACTCGCTACTATGGGAAATGATAAGTCTCCCCAAAGTCCTCCTCATAAGATAAGTTCCCAGCAAGAGTTTAACCTCTGAAAGCCTTCCCCCAGCTGAGACAACCTCGAGAATCCTCGAGGACTTTCCCCAACAAAGTCATCACCTCTCTAGCAGACCGGCAACAGGGTTTATTTCCCCAACAAACGACAGGAATCCCCGGCTTGAGGTGGCCTCTCCGACTACTACAAATCAAAGGACCACAACTCCTCTTCCCCAGTAGACTACTCTATAATCCCCAGCAAGTTACTGTGAAACCTGGACCCGACCAGATATCAGTTCAACTTTGACTCCCCAGTAGAGCAGCGGACAACCGAGACTCCTGATCTCTTTTCCCCAAGCAAGAATCGACACTCTCCACATAGTTTTCAACTTTCCCCAGCGGAGTTCTCCTCAACAAAACAGGGATCCTCAGTGGAAACATTCTAAGCAAAGTTTGAAGACACACCTACTCTTCAACAGAAATCCGGGATTTAATAACTCCCCAACACTTGTCAAGGATTTTTTCCTCCAAGAAAAAATTACATTTCAACAACATTCATAGCATATGCATACAAAATACATATAACATAAATCTCATTTATTTTGAGAACATCATTACAAAATGCATACATCATGACATTGCATACAACTAACTCTTTACCTTTTCAGGAAAGATCGATCGAGAAATAAAGGTTATCATCCTTTTGGAGTAGCAGTCGTCAAAGATTCCTTCATTACCTTTTGGAGAAGCAGTCATCCAGATTCCTTCATTACCTTTTGGAGTAGCAGTCGTCAAAGATTCCTTCATTACCTTTTGGAGTAGCAGTCGTCAAATATTCCTTCATTACCTATTGGAGTAGCAGTCGTCAAAGATTCCTTTATTACCTTTTGGAGTAGCAGTCATCAAAGATTCCTTCATTACCTTTTGGAGTAGTAGTAGTCCAAGATTCCTTCATCATCTGCTGAGGTAGTAGTCGTTTCAAGATTCCTTCATCATCTAATGAGGTAGTAGTCGTCTCAAGATTCCTTCATCATCTGTTTGAGGTAGTAGTCATCTCAAGATTCCTTCATCATCTGCTGAGGTAGTAGTCGTCTCAAGATTCCTTCATTATCCTGCTGAGGTTGTAGTCATCCAAGATTCCTTCATCATCTGCTGAGGTAGTAGTCGTCTCAAGATTCCTTCATCATCTGCTGAGGTAGTACTCATCTCAAGATTCCTTCATCATCTGTTTGAGGTAGTAATCTTCCAAGATTCCTTCATCATCATGATGAGGTTGTAGTCGTCCAAGATTCCTTCATCATCCTGCCGAGGTTGTAGTCATCCAAGACTCCTTCATCATCCTGCTGAGGTAGTAATCGTCCAAGATTCCTTCATCATCCTGCTAAGGTAGTAGTCGTCCAAGATTCCTTCATCATCCTGTTGAGGTAGTAATCATCCAAGATTCCTTCATCATCCTGCTGAGGTAGTAATCATCCAAGATTCCTTTATCATCTGTTTGAGGTAGTAGTCGTCTCAAGATTCCTTCATCATCTGTTTGAGGTAATAGTCATCTCAAGATTCCTTCATCATCTGCTGAGGTGGTAGTCGTCTCAAGATTCCTTCATCATCCTGCTGAGGTTGCAGTCATCCAAGATTCGTTCATTATCCTGTTGAGGTAGTAGTCGTCCAAGATTCCTTCATCATCTGCTGAGGTAGTAGTCTTCTCAAGACTCCTTCATCATCTTGCTGAGGTAGTACTCATCCAAGATTCCTTCATCATCCTGCTGAGGTTGTAGTCGTCTCAAGATTCCTTCATCATCTGCTGAGGTAGTAGTCGTCTCAAGATTCCTTCATCATCTTGCTGAGGTAGTAAGCGTCCAAGATTCCTTCATCATCATGTTGAGGTTGTAGTCGTCCAAGATTCCTTCATCATCCTGTTGAGGTAGTAATCGTCCAAGATTCCTTCATCATCCTGTTGAGGTAGTAATCGTCCAAGATTCCTTCATCATCCTGGTGAGGTTGTAGTCGTCCAAGATTCCTTCATCATCCTGCTGAGGTAGTAATCGTCCAAGATTCCTTCATCATCCTGCTGAGGTTGTAGTCATCCAAGATTCCTTCATCATCCTGTTGAGGTAGTAGTCATCCAAGATTCCTTCATCATCCTGTTGAGGTTGTAGTCGTCAAAGATTCCTTCATCATCCTGCTGAGGTTGTAGTCATCCAAGACTCCTTCATCATCCTGCTGAGGTAGTAATCGTCCAAGATTCCTTCATCATCCTGCTGAGGTAGTAATCGTCCAAGATTCCTTCATCATCCTGCTGAGGTAGTAATCATCCAAGATTCCTTCATCATCCTGGTGAGGTAGTAATCGTCCAAGATTCCTTCATCATAATGCTGAGGTTGTAGTCGTCCAAGATTCCTTCATCATCCTACTGAGGTAGTAATCGTCTAAGATTCCTTCATCATCCTACCTATTGAGGTTGTAGTCATCCAAGATTCCTTCATCATCATGCTGAGGTAGTAGTCATCCAAGATTCCTTCATCATCCTGCTGAGGTAGTAGTCGTCCAAGATTCCTTCATCATCCTGCTGAGGTAGTAATCGTCCAAGATTCCTTCATCATCCTGCTGAGGTAGTAATCGTCCAAGATTCCTTCATCATCCTGCTGAGGTAGTAATCATCCAAGATTCCTTCATCATCCTATTGAGGTAGTAATCGTCCAAGATTCCTTCATCATCCTGAGTCCAGATACAATCACCTTCGGATGGCATCTTTAAGCCCATCTCCAACAACTATCCATTACCTCTCTAAATGGAATCTTTAAGCCCATTCCCTACATAACCAACTAACACATTTTCGAGTGCAAATTTTATGGGCACTCTAGTGTTCAATCATCTTCCACCTTCAAGTCACGAATGGCAGAATTACCAATCTGACTCTTCAGGTGTAATAAGATTGAACAGGGGCAGCTGTTGTACCCCAAAATTTGCCATCTCATTTCACAAGGGATCACCCTGGATCCTCAAGTTTGCTTCCAAGCCTTGAACTGCAATTTTTCAAGAAAGTCATCCGCAAGGGAAAAATGGTCAAGAGCACACTGAAAAAGTCAAACTTTGGCTTTTAAATCAAAAATCAAATTTCTAAACATTTGGAAAAATTTCTAAGTGTTAAGAGAATATGATGCTTCAGAATCTCTGAGTCAGCCACCATGCAAGTGCAGTCAGAAGTTGCAAACGTGGTTCATAATGCAATCTTCCATCATAACGTGACTCTTCAGCACATAGAGGTTACGCTTATGATCTTCTCTGACCAGGTTATCACCATAACGCTCAACAAATTCTGGACACTCTCAAGGCAGAGTTTGGTCAGAACTTCTGGGCAAGTTTTCACAAAAAGCTTCAGTCAGAGGTTGCAAACATGGTTCAGAACATAACGCTTTAATCAGAACATGTGGAAGCAATGTTCTCCTTCAGAACATGTTGGAGCCAGTAGATACAAAGATCAGAGGTTGGATGCTACGCTGAAGCAGAACTTCTAATCTAGAACTGAGCCTTGGTGTAGAATCTCTTGTGGCCGGATTTTTGTTTGTGATAAGTCTCATCGTCATTAATGCTCACAACCATTTTCTGAGTCTTTATCCAAAGTATTTCCCCCACGTGTACCTCTACTGTCTTGGGATAGCAACTTTGGCACTAAGCCCATACTTTGCTTTTTGCTTTTCCTTAATTCCTGCTGACAACCACCATGCTTTCTTCAAGAACAAGGCAGCGCTTCAGCATATGAATGTTATATTCAACGCTTTGGTCAGAACATGACCAAATCCCAAAAACCTTGTTTATACAACTTGTTGCAGACCTATAACCAACAACTAGGTCAGTCTATGCCTAAACCCCATACTTGCATCAAATTGGCATACGAAAACTGTGATGAAAAAAGCAAAGGAACAAGATGCCAAAACAGGTTCAAATCCCATTTGTTTTCCCCCCCAAAATCACAGCAAATTCATCTATAAATACTTAGCTCCATCACGCGTTCATGAGGCTGGCTTTTGGAGAGAGATTGGCCAAAATAGAGAAAAGGAATTTGTAAAACCTTCATAAAAATCCAGAAATCCCAAACAGAAAACAAAACCTCTGTTCTTCCTCTTGAATCAAAGAACTTGGCATTTTCTCCCCCGCTACTCTTGCTGATTCCAGAACATCCAAAGGTAGAAGCTTAAAGCTCCAAGCCCACGCTCCAGGTTCAAGGTAAGTCTTTCTGACTTTGCTTGTTTTTCATTCTGAACATCATTAAGATGTAAATATCATAGTATTAATGTTGTACATATCATTGCTTAAGTAGAAAAACTGTGGATCAGAACTTCTTGATTAGGGCTAGACTCAGATTTACGATTAGAACTTCTATAAACTGTTGTGCTATTATCCTTATGATTTGTTGTTTATTAAGAACTGAATAAATTGCTGATGTGCTGATTAAGAGTTGAAATATGGCATAGAACTTCTGATTATTACTCACAGCTTTAGCACAACATAGAACTTCTGAGTTCTCCTCACTGTTAATGCAAACTGAACTTCTGATGTTCACTCACTGTTTTAACACTTAGAACTTCTGATTTTCATATGCTGTTAACACACACAGAACTTCTATGATTCACTCACTGTTCTAACACAGCACAGAACTTCTGAGTTCTCCTACATGTCAAATACACTGAACTTCTAATTTTCATGCACTGATAACATGCTGAACTGCTGATTGTTCATTCACTGTCTTAGCACCATACAGAACTTCTGAGTTCTTCCTACTATTTTGACACGCACAGAGCTTTTGAGGTTTTCTCACTGTTCTAACATTCAGAAGTTCAACCCATAGCAATCCAGAACTTTTGTGTTTTTCCTCTAACGTGTCTTGCAGGACCTCAGAGTGTACCAACTCAGAACTTCTGTTACCCACTGATGTTTCCTGTTGAGTCACAGTGTTACTGACTCCGGAACTTTTGATCCTTGTTGTTTTGCTTGCAACAGCACTGTTTCTATCTTTCATTTATTTTCTTTTTCATCATTTTTAATATTAACTCTTTTTTTATTAACATAAAAAAACATAAAAATATTTTCCTTTTAATTTATTTCCTTAAGACAAGAAACATCTTCTAAACAAGTCCATTTCTTTCTTATATTGTACATTTCAATATGGTTGTAATAGTAACTTAGGACTTATTTTTACTTGCAATCCCCATTCGTACATATGTACCCCCATCCCCTAAATATTGTAATAGCGTAGAATTTCATTTTCCATAATTTACTCTTTTCCTTATACTGTATAGTAATTAGGTGTGTATGACAAGAGATAAAATCAACAAGTAGATAACCCTAATCAAAGATTAAATGCATGCAAATAAAACACACTATTCACACATGCACCCTTAAGGTTAACTCCACTTGTTGCCTAAAAAATGGCCATGTTATGCATGTGGGATGTCTTAGCACAAACAAATACAAGATCATAGTCCCTCGATGATGCTATAAATGTTGCCTTTCGAAATGATCTTACTCCCTAAAGAAAAATGCTAAGTCACCTCACAACATTGTTATCATGGTCATACGATGACCCAACGCCCGTCCCTTCACATCCAACGATGGGGCTTCTTACTAAATCAATGGTAAGATAGCCACATCTAAAGGAGAAGGAAAATCACATTTAAGACCTTTTGAGTAGGTAGGTTCGCTCTCAGTTACTCGCTTTCTCACAACAAAAAACATTTTATGCACCGACACTCTCACTTTGAAACATTTTCAAAAGATAACACTTTGTACACGTTCTTATAGAAATGAGAGCGATTACAAAGAAAAACTTTTTCAAAATACTTTCAAAACCCACACCACAAGCACATTCAAACAAAAGCAAGTGATCTAGCAAGTAACTAAGATCCCATGGAAAACCATGGATGAAAAGGGTGCTAATACCTTCCCTTTTCATAATCTACCCCCCTAACTCAAGAAACAATCTCAAAGGTCTTTCCTGTGATTTTTCACCTTTCCTTTTTGGATAAAAGAAAAGTCGGTGGCAACTCTTACTAAACCACAACATTTGCAAACACAAACGCAAAACACCTCAAGTCAGTTCTCCCACCATTTCACAATATGATATTTACATGTTTAATGATGTTCTGAATGAAAAAGATGCAAAGTCAGAAAGACTTACCTTGAACCTGGAGCGTGGGCTTGGAGATTTGAGTGGCTGCCTTTGGATGTTCTGAAATCAGCAAGAGTAACGAAAGAGAAAATGCCAAGTTCTTTGATTCAAAAGGAAGAACAAAGGTTTATTTTTGTGTATGAGAAATCTGGATTTTTATGAAGGTTTCACAAATTCCTTTTCTTTCTTTTGGCCAATCTCTCTCTCCAAAATCCAACCTCTCCTTCAAAGCCCAGCCCTTTGCAAGTGTGATGGAGCCACTTATTTATAGGTGAATTTGTTGTGATTTTGGGGGGAAAGACAAATGGTATTTTAAATCAATTTGGCATCCTGCTCCCTTACTTTTTCATCACTGTTTTCGTATGCTAGTTTGGTGTAATTATGGGATGCAGACGTAGACTGAATTAGCTGTTGGTCATAGGTTTACAGCAGGTTGTATAAACAAGGTTTTGGAATTTGGTCATGTTTTGACCAAAGCGTTGAATATAACCTTCATATGCTGAAGCGCTGCCTTGTTCTTGAAGCAAGCATGGTGGTTGTCAGCAGGAATTAAGGAAAAGCAAAAAGCAAAGTATAGGCTTAGTACCAAAGTTGCTATCCCAAGACAGTAGAGGTACACGTGGGGGAAATCCTTTGGATAAAGACTCATAAAATGGTTGTGAGCATTAAATGATGATGATATTTATCATAACCAGAAATCCTGTAATGTGAGATTCTACACCAAGGCTTTGTTCTGGATCAGAAGTTCTGCTTCAGCGTAGCATCCAACCTCTAATCTTTGTATCTTCTGGCTCCAGCATGTTCTGAAGGAGAACATTGCTTGCACATGTTCTGAAGGAGAACATTGCTTGCACATGTTCTGATTAAAGCAGCATGTTCTGAACCGGAGAACATTGCTTCCATATATTCTGATTGAAGCATCATGTTCTGAACCATGTTTGCAACCTCTGACTGAAGCTTTTTGTGAAAACTTGCCCAGAAGTTCTGACCAAACTATGCCTTGAGAGTTTCCAGAATTTTTTGAGTGTTATGGTGATAATCTGGTCAGAAGTTATGAAATTGTCATATCTTCTTAAACACTTAGAAAAAATTCGAAGTATTTAAAATTTTGACTTTTTGGATTTTGATGAAATAAAACTTCATATTTCAACGTGTCTTGGTGAAATATGATTCTTGAAGCTTGATTTTGATCCAAAAGTCACAGTTTGACTTTTCAGTGTGCAAATGACCATTTTGCCCTTGTGAGTGATTTTCTTGGGAAATTTGTAGTTCAAGGCTTGGAATTGGATGGAAGCAAACTTGAGGATCCAGGGTGATTCCTTGAGAAATGAGAGGGAAAATTTTGGGGTACAATACACATAAAAGAAGAGTTGAAGTTCACATCATTAATATCATTGTGGAAAAAGAATGGGCTCAAGGAGATAAAAATTGACCAAGTTACGATCTTTAGAAATCACATAAGGGAATTTGATGGCCTATCTAGAGGACTTGTAATCTTTCTTCATCATTAGGTATCTTCCACATAAAATCTTCTTGAAACTTTTGAAGTGATTAGTTCATAACCCTTTAAAGAGAAGCATGTTTTAGGAATTACTCAAAAATCTCAAAAGATGAGCGAGGTATAGCCCTTAGAAGTTTAAAACCCTAGCTCCTAGAGCAACAAAAAGCTTGGGAACCCCTTTCAATTTTGACAAACTTTCTTGAACAAATACTTTTGTCATGTGAATAGAAGTTGTTTAGATGATAATAAGAATCCATAGCAACAAAAACCACCTCAAAATATTTAGAATTGAGAGAGTTATGCACTTGTGATCAAGAAATCAAGAACTTGTCCAATTAGGTCAAACTTCTTCAATCAACTCTTGCATCTTTTGATTTTCTTTGACAAATTTAGGCATGATGGATCATAGTAGAACTTTTCATGATATCACTTCAAAGTATCTTAAATGATGAAGCTTGAATCTCAATGAAAGTTTGTTGAAGAAGGCATGGAAATAAACTCATGAACCTATAGATCAACCTGATGAAATGTATTATGCTTTCACCTATATCATCATCAATTAGAGCAAACATTAATTGTACTTATTAGCTAAAAGTTAATCAATATAAAACATATATGATCACAATATATAAATCAAGGTGCTTGGTGAATCCCCATAGGCAAACCTAGAGATAAGGAGAAGAACCAAACCCTAGTGTGATCTTGTTGTGATTGAGTTGATATGTGATGATAGAGGAATCTTAGGGGCAAAAATTAGGGTACAACAACTGCCCTTATTTAAGTGTCTTCTATCCAGAGATACAAAGATTAAAATCTTCATGTCGACGCGATTGAAGATACTTAAATATAAAACAAGCCCTATTTCTGGCCCTAAGATGCCATGCAATGTATATGATTGTGCATGCAAACAAACAAATCCAAAGGTGACACGGGACACCACTGGGGAAACAGAAAATATAAGATCAAAAGAAAATTGGACCAGGAAAATAAATCACTGGTGAATAGAAGACTTGACTCTATTGGGGTAAAGACCAAGGAGGAGACAAAGTTACATCAACTCAAACATTGAGGAGAGAAAATAAAGGATAACAGTGATCGACAAATAACCGCAAACTATCTATTAACTAAGAAGATAGAAAAAAAGGTAATGTCGACCCACAAAGGGGAAAGAAGTGGTAGGATAAAATCAGCAACCATCAATACTAAGGTAAGCCACAAGTGACCAGCATCAGTACTCATGACTGGAAATAAACAAACTTCTTCAGAACAATGTGAATCTCAATGACGAACTATCTCCCATAATGACAAGACTACCATTCATCGGAGTAACAATTTTCAATAACAAACTATCTCCCATAATAATGAGACTACCATTCATTAACAAATATCAACAATGAACTATCTCTCATAATGACATGACTACCATCCATTGCAGTAACAAATCTCAACAACGAACTATCTCTCATAATGACGAGACTACCATCCATTGGAGTAACAATCTCAACAACAAACTATCCATAACAAAGAGACCACCATTCATTGGAGTAACAAATCTCAACAACGAACTATCTCCCATAATGACGAGACTACCATCCATTAGAGTAACAAATCTCAACAACAAACTATCTCCCATAATGACGAGACTACCATCCATTGAAGTAAAAAATCTCAACAACGAACTATCTCCCATAATGACGAGACTGACATTCATTGGAGTAACAAATCACGAATCTTCTCTGGGAGCTAACAGACTTGCTGGGGAAGTACAAGTTACTCAAATAAAGAGACCTTCTATCTTCTGTTATAAGAAGGAAATGCAATAATGTTGCTGGGAAAAGAATTATGATTTCCTGGGGAAATGCCAATATATTCATGCTGAGGAGGTAAAGTCTTCTCGTGCAAAATAAATTCACATTCTCAAATCAGGGCTCAAAGCCTGTAGAAAATAGAATAACAAAGTTTCGATGAACCACTGATTTAAACCAGAATGAAACAGTCAACCAAGATAGCATCTGATGAGAACTAAACTCAAAGAGGAAACACAGATCTAATCAGACAATGAACTGAACAAAATTCTTCCACAAGGGATAACTCAGTGGGGAAAATGAAAGGATATACACTTTATGTTTAAGGTCGACACTCTATTGGGGAGAGTGTCATATAACTCTGCAAAATAGGGTAATATGCCAACAAAATATTATAATAAATGCAAATGAGTAATGAATTTTAATTCAACTATGCATGATGTATGTATGAATATAATTATATATATATATGCTGACAAAACAGACATACAACACTGGGAATAACCAGACAAAACTAACTTGGGTAAAGTCAAAACTCGGCTAAATCACATCCAGGAGGAAAATTTATAAGAAAGTAAGCACCAACTGAGGAAACAAAGTCATGTTCCACGGCTTAACTTCATAGTGAAGAAACACAATTCGAATATAATCAAATCAAAACAATAAAATCAGTGCAAATACAGGGATCTAACATCCTCCTCCAGGCTTCACCGGGGAACATCACACAAACTTCAATGGGGAAAACAAATGTCTCAATATTTTGACTTCCACTGGAGATTACAATACTGACTTCACTGGGGTAGATGAAAACCACGTCATCGAGACATCAACTGGGGATCTCGTGCTAACTTTATTGGTGAGGGCAAAACCACATCATTGAGGGGAGTCCAAAATATATTCTTTACTACCAAGAGTGAAGATTACACAAACCTCCTTGGGAGAAAATATGAAACCACACGGGGATAACAACTTTCCGAGAGAAACAGTATCTTAGCTTTACTTGGGGATTTTAGAAGTCAAACAATATTGCAAGAAATCAAAATTATGGGGATTTTAAATCAAACCCAACACTTGGTGGGAGAAAACCCAAAAAGTTGACAACTAATTCAAAACTTCTTAGAAAAGATATTGCCCTTGTCTAGTTTCCTGGGAAATAAACAACAATAGTAATGCCAACACTTTAAAAGGGCAACATTTTGCAAATGATTCCACCTCAACGTGCAAAGGGAGAAGGGACTTTCATCATATGAACGAAGAGCTTACTGGGGAATATGGGATAGAGGCTTAGGACCATGCAAATCTGAAATCAAAATGAACCAAGACTTGATGGGGAAAATGGGATCACAAGCCCAACACCACACTATACGTCAATTGGTATTATCTCCAACTATCTGAGAAACACAAAAAGATCATATGCATACCAGCAAAAGTAACCTGGGAGAACCTTCCTGGGGAAAACAAACTTCCAAAATTTCAGAGTCCGTCCATCCTTGGGATCACCACTTTTGTTTTTCTTGAGTCATAAAATCTAAAGTAAAAAGTAATTTGTAAATTCTTTTCAAAAAACAATTTTGTTATTTAATCTTTTTGTTTTGAAAATTACTATCAATAATAAATGGAGTCTTTGCAAGCAGAATAAAATAAGAATTGCAAAGAATTGGATAAAAGCTCAAATTTTATTAATAGAATGGTAGCCTGTGAATGGCGAGACTCCATAGATGATTACAAAGTTTGGAAAATGGTAATACATTGGAAAAGATACATTGAAATACAATGACCATTATTCTCCCTAACAACTTTGAATTTTTGAGCAGCGACTTCTGTTGAAGTGTGGTGATGATCCGAGAAGATTGTTGCTTCAATGATCAAGTCTTGTCTGATGCAGTAACTGCCAAGAAATCCCTAAATTTTTCCTAGATTTCCCTTGCGGGTTTTCAACCTACCGGGAAAATTTATTTTGTATCTAATTTTTGCCTAGACTGCCCTTTCGGGTTTTCAGCCTACCGAGACGCTCCTTCTTGCCTAAGCCGCCCTTTCAGGTTTTCGACTTAGCGAGCTGTTCTTTTATTTCTTTAGGTGAAGTATTTCTTGATTGCATCAACATTTATAGGATGTGGGAAGGCTTTCTTGACAACATATGGGCCTTCAAAAATGGGAGTTCACTTTCCCCTAGAATCAACGTTAAAAGACATGATCTTCCTGAGCACAAGGTCGCCTTCTCTGAATTCGTGAGGCTTGACCTTCTTGTCAAAAAAATTCTTCATCCTCTTCTAGTATAACTGACCATGACACAAAGATGTCATTATTTTTTCTTCTATCAAATTCAATTGGTCAAACCTGTTCTGGACCCATTCAGCCTCTAACAACTTGGTTTCCATTATCACACGTAAGGAGTGAATCTCAACCTCAACAGGGAGAATTGCTTCCATACCATACACAAGAGAGAACAGGGTTGCCCTTGTTTAAGTGCGGACGGATGTACGATTTCCATGCAAAGCAAAAGGGAGTATCTCATGCCAATCTTTATAGGTAACAACCATTTTCTAGATGATCTTCTTGATATTTTTATTGGCAGCTTCCACAACCCCTTTCATCTTTGGCCTGTAAGGAGATGAACTGTGATGGACAATCTTGAATTCTTCACAAAGTTCTGCCATCATCTTATTATTCAGATTCGAGCCGTTGTCAATGATAATCCTGCTTGGTGCACCACACCGATATATAAGATTGTTCTTGATAAAGCGTACTACCACCTGCTTAGTATCATAAGCGTATGAAGTTGCTTCCACCTATTTGGTGAAGTAGTCAATTGCCACTAAGATAAAACGACGTCAATTCGATGCCTTGGGTTCAACCATTCCAATCACGTCAATACCCCATATAGAGAAAGCCCACAGGGAAGAAATAACATTGAGGAGTGTTGGAGGTACATGAACTTTATCAGCATAAATCTGGAACTTATGGCGCTTCTTTGAAAATTTGTAACAATCAAATTCCATTGTCAGCCAATAGTAACCAGCCCTAAGCATCTTTTTTGCCATCGAATGTCCATTAGCATGAGTTCCAAAGGAGCCTTCATGGATCTCATGCATCAACATGTCTGCTCCGTGTCTATCCACGCATCTGAGCAAGACCATGTCATAATTTCCTTTGTATAGCACATCTTCATTGAGGAAGAAGCTGCCTGCCAACCTTCTCAATGTCTTTCTATCTTTGTTTAACGCACCAATCGGGTATTCTTGAGTCTGGAGAAAATGCTTGATATCATAATACCAAGGTTTTTTGTCTGACATTTCCTCTACTGCAAATACATGAGCCAGCCTATCCAGACATTATACTGTGATACGGGGCACATCATTCCAAGTATTCACTTGATACATAGAAGCCAGAGTGGCCAAAGCATCCGCCATCTGATTTTCATCTATGGGAATATGATGGAATTCAACTTTATTAATGAAAGGTAATAATCTTCTAGCATAATCTTTGTAAGAAATTAAGCCAGGGTGACGAGTATCCCATTCTCCTTTAATCTGATTTGTTACCAAACTGAATCACCATACACATCTAGAATTTTGATTCTGAGATCAATAGCCTCCTCGAGACCCATGATACAAGCTTCATACTCTGCCATGTTATTGGTGCAATCAAATGCCAACCTTACATTAAATGGGATATGCGATCCATGGGGAGTGATAATCACAACACTAATTACTTTCCCATAAGCATTCACAATTCCATCAAACACCATGCCCCAATGAGATTCAGGATCACAACCTTCCTCAGGCAACGGTTCATCATAATCTTTTACTTTCAGAAACATAACATCCTCATCAAGGAAATCGTATTTAATAGACTGATAATCATCAACCGGTTGGTGAGCAAGATAATTCGCCAAGACACTGCCTTTTACAGCCTTCTGAGTACGGTATTCAATATCATATTCAGACAATAGCATCTGCCAACAGGCAATTCTCCCAGTAAGAGCAGTATTTTTAAAAATATACTTAATTGAATCCATTTTGGAAATCAACCAAGTAGTATGATTCAACATATATTGCCGCAACCGCTTTTCCACCCAGGCCAGAGTACAACATGTCTTTTCTAGAATAGAATACCGCGACTCACAATCAATAAAATTTTTGCTGAGATAATAAATGGCATATTCCTTCTTCCCTGTTTCATCTTATTGTCCCAAAATACAACCCATTGAATTACCTAACACTATCAGATACATACGTCTTCCTTCAACAGGCGGGAGCAAGATAGGAGGTTCAAGCAGATACTCTTTAATACTTTCAAATGCCCTTTGGCAATCAAATATCCATACACAACCTTGATCTTACTTTAACAACTTAAAGATCGACTCACATGTTGCAGTCATATGGAAAATAAAGCTGGAAATGTAATTCAAACGCCCAAGGAAGCCTCTAACTTGCTTTTCAGCTCTTGGTGTTGGAATTTCTTGAATTGCCTTAACTTTATCAGGGTCAACTTCAATCCCTTTTTGGATGACAATGAAACCTAACAATTTTCCTGATCGGACACCAAAGGTGCATTTATTTGGATTCAAGCAGAGACGATACTTCCTCAAACGCTGAAACAATTTCAATAAATTCTCTATATGCCCTTCTTTAGTCTGGGATTTGGCAATCATATCATCAACATATACCTCAATTTCCTTGTGCATCAGATCATGGAATATGGTTGTCATAGCCCTCTGGTACGTTGCACCAGCGTTCTTCAACCCTAAGGGCATCACTCTGTAACAGAATGTTCCCCAGGGTGTGATAAACGTTGTTTTTTTCCATGTCCTCAGGAGCCATTATTATTTGATTATATTCGGAAAATCCGTCCATGAACGATAATACTTTAAATTGTTTTACTATCAACCAACATATCAATATGTGGCAATGGAAAATTATCTTTTAGACTAGCTTTATTTAGATCTTTGTATCTACACACATGTGAACTTTTTCGTCTTTCTTTGGTACAAGGACAATATTGGCAATCCACTGAGGATACACTTATGTCCCAAGAAAATCGTCATTAATCTGCTTTAACACTTCTTCTTTGATTTTTACTGCCATATCAAGGTGCATTCTTCACAATTTCTGCTTGAATGGAGGGCACTCTGGCTTCAATGGTAAATTATGCTCCACAATATCAGTATCTAGACCAGGCATGTCTTGGTATGACCAAGCAAAGATATCCACATACCCTTTCAACAATTCAGTCAACCTGCTCTTCACGTCGGGATGCAGCAATGCTCCAATCTTGACTTCCTTCGAATCTTCCTCTGAACCCAAATTGATTGTTTCCAACGACTCTTTATACGACTGAATGACACTTTCCTCACGCTCAAGCAACCGTGAAACCTCTTCTGGAGTCTTATCCTATTCTTCTTCTTCGGTCACATATGCAGGATATTTACAGTTGGGAGAGGGTGCAGGGTCATTATATTCAACAGGTTTTTTAATTAATATGCACATATGATTTATGATTGCTTTTAGAAACTGACACATATAGCAAGTGATTATGCATATTCAATTACAGTTATTATTCATTTTGAAAGGTTTTTTTTTCTGATTACCATTTTCCAAGAAAAAGCATAAATTAAAGACACAATTTGGGAATCAAAGACAAATTTTATTATAGATTTTAAAGATCAAAGCAACAAATATGCTCATAAAATATCAACTTTCACCTTGGTCAGAGTGAAAGGTTTTTGAAAAGATTAACAAAAACCAAATTACTTTGAGGCATGAATGCAAGAGGGAACATCAATGGTGATCTATTTTTCGACTCTAACTCCACGTGTCACGTAGTTCAACATCTCTTACTCTGCTTCATCTTGCACAATAGCATTGATCCTAGGAACAGTTGGATGAAAATAACCCCCGCTACGAAAGATATATTGATATTTGCCCAAAGTAGACTTCAACTTCATGTTCTTACCTTTGTCATTCTTCATAGAGAATCCCAAACCAACTCTATTCTTATTCATAGGTGGGTCCATAATTTGCCCCCATACTTTACTAGGGCCATTACGCACTACCTGCTGAGCATCCTTAAATGGAGCTATAGAATTCTCATTTTCTCTTATATTATCAATGGACAAAGCTTGGAATTGAGTTCCAACAGCAGCTTCATCCTCTTCCACAACACTGAAAGAGGATAAATGAGATATTAACAAAGCATGTTCTCCATTTATGATGACCACCTTTCCTTCATGCAAAAACTCCAGCTTCTGGTGCAAAGTTGAAGTAACAGCCCCTGCCTCGTGTATCCACGGTCGGCCCAGAAAACAGCTGTAAGCGGGCACGATATCCATAACCTGGAAAGTAATCTGAAATAAGTGCGGGCCTATATGAATAGTTAAATCTACTTCCCCGATGACAGACTTCCTTGATCCATCGAAAGCTTTCACAATTATGCCACTTGGGCGCATGAGAGTTCCTTGGTACTTCAGCTTCATAAGCGTTCTCCTCGGTATGACATTTAAAGCGGACCCATTGTCAATCAACACATTTGACAATGAATCATTCTTACAGTTCATAGAGATATGGAGATCCAGATTATGATTCCTTCCTTCATTGGGAAATTCGTCATCACAGAAACTCGGGTTATTACAGGATGTAATATTCCCTACCACACTGTTGAATTGGTCCAAAGGCATATCACTTTCCATGAAAGCTTGATCCAATAATCTCATCAAAGATTCCCTGTGGGAAGAAGAGTTCATCAACAAGGCCAGAATAGATATCTTTGATGGAGTCTGCAACAATTGATGTATGATCCTATAGTCGCTCATGTTGATAATCTTCAATATATCATCCACGTCTTTTTCCAGAGTAGTACCACTATATTCCCCCACTATTTTCTTGGGTTCAGTATTTTCAACGTCCTTTTTATCAGCATTAACACCCCCTCGAATAACAGGTGCGAAAACAAGGCCACTGCGGGTCACTCGGCTGGCTTCAACAATATTCTTGACATCAAACAAAGGTTGGATGGGAACTTCCACACCATCCTCCAAGATTGTAGCATTGTATTTGTAGGGCACGACCTTGTCTGATTCGTAAGGAACAGGGCCCGACAAGCAAATCACCACTGGAGCAACAACTGGCTTACTATGGTACTCAATCTCTATAGGGGGAACACCAAAACAAGGAACAATAACATTCACCCCTTCATCATAATACTTAGACATCACATAATCATTGTTGGAAAATACATCTTCATCAGCGGAAAAGAATTCATCTGCAGAAGCATACTCATCATCTGACATAATCTCAGCCAAGCAACTTTCTATCACATTAATCCTATTGTAATCATCTCTATAGCCTGAAACTTTGATAGTACCATTATCCAACAACAACTGAACACCCTTCCTCACTATGGAACAACCACAAGAATCTCTGCAGCAGATTCGACAAGATCCATAATGGTGTTCTTCTTGACTACCCATGTGATAGAAGGTAGCGTGCAACTACACCAAATCATCATTCATATGATCCACGTCAAAAATCCTGAATTCACCGGGACATCCAAAGACCATATTCACATCTTCTTCGTACTCTGCCCTTGGCCTAATTATATGAATGAGGCCCTCGTCCATCATTTCCTGGAGACCAACTTTTATCTTATCACACCCCTGTATATCTATAATATAAATACCACAACCAGCATGGTCATGCATATAGTAACTAAACTCGCAGAGGTCAGCATGCATCTTTACCAAATCCCCTCTAACCAGGTTGATATAAAAAATCCGGAAGTCACCAGGACAACCAGCAACCATGTTTACAACATTTGCTCCTCCATGCTTTGGCAAAGGATTATCTTTCACGTTATGGCCAGCATATTTAAAGGATAAAAGGCCAGATCTCACCATCTTTTGTACTTCGTACTTCAAAGGATAACAATTCTCTATGTTGTGCCCTGGTGCTCCCTAATGAAAAGAACAAGTCTGGTCTGCCTTATGATATCAAGGCAAAGGTGATGGTATAACAGGGGTGGCTTGGTCTGAACCAACTTCTTTTGGATCAAAGTCGAAAGTAACTCTACATAGCTCATTAGAATAGAGTCAAAATCATCTCTTCTGACTCTTCCCTTGATTTCACTGAGGGGATAGTCTCTGATAGGCAACTGTGGTTGAAGCTACATTGACGACTGGAGTCACAGAAGCAACCTGTTGCTGGTACCGTTGATGCCTTCTAGTTGGTCTACTCTTCCTTTCTCCAACAACATCATTTGTTTCACTTTCTTTCTTTCGAGATAAACTGTACAGCGACTTCTTTGCCCCTTCTTCTTTTGTCAAGTGCCCTTCTCTAACAGTCTCTTCCAAACGAACACCCATGCTTACCATTTCCGTAAAATCACTCGGCGCACTGGCGACCATCCTTTCATAATAAAATAATCCAAGGTTTCAAGGAAGACCTTGGTCATATCTTGTTCTCCCATAGGTGGCATCATCTGGGCAGCTATCTCGCGCCATCTCTGTGCATATTCTTTGAAAGACTCCTTATCTCTTTGAGCCATTGCCTTTAACTGGTCACGGTCAGGAGCCATGAACATATTATACTTATATTGCTTAAAAAATCTTCTCCCAGATCATTGAAGGTGCGGATACTACTACTGTCCAGACTCATATACCACTTCAGAGCAGCACCAGTTAAACTATCTTAGAATAAATGAATGAGCAAATGCTGATCATTAGTATGGGTAGACATTTTCCTGATATACATCACAAGGTGGTCATGAGGGCAAGAGTTTACCTTGTACCTCTCAAATTCCGGTACTTTAAACTTGGCTGGCACCTTTACATTGGGAACCAGGCAGAGCTCACTTGCATTTTGTCCAAATAATTCTTTTCCTCGAAGGGCCTTCATTTCCTTCTGCATCTCATTGAACTGGTCTTGAAAATAATCCAATCGGTCATAGAAACCCACACTTTTACTCGGTGGAGGAACAAGATGATAAACTTCATCATTAACAAACGGCATAGCATTCACTGGATGAGGTGCAACATAGTGGATCTCATTTCTAGCAGCATGAGTACTATGCACCACAAGAGGTGTAGGAGTAGTAGCATATTGCACAACTGGAACAACTTGAGTGTCAAGATTAAAACCTCTTGGCATGAAGTTTTCAGGCATTCCCCACGGGTAACCTTGAGGCATACGATTCTGACCAACAGTAACTAGGGTAACAGAAACGGGAACTAATGAACCTTCAGAAGAAATTGTTGTTTGTTGAAGTTGGGCAAGTGGTGGCTGTTCTAAGAAGCCACCAATGATTCCATCAAATCATTCAGATTGGCCATACCGACCTTAAAATCAGTAACTTCTTCGCGCAGCTCGCGATTCTCTTGTTCAAGATTCTCCATTTTCTTCCTAGAATTAGCCTGAGTATTGTACCGGTGAGACAGCTTGCTGAACGAAGTAGAGAAATTCAATAAGACACCTGGGTATGAACAGAAATGCAAGAAATATGTACTATATGGTGCATCATATGCAATGCACATGACTTATTTTATTATTAATATTTCAAGGGACTCAAAGAATTATAGACAATTTTGAAAATATTAAAGTACTAACACATTTTGAAATACTTAAAATCTTATTATAATAACTTCAAAATGGATTATAACTTTTAGTACAAGTTTCAACAATCCCAAGTACAAAAGAATATAGAATCTAAAATCCTAAAAAGCAAATCTGATGAAGATCATTCCACACACTGACGCTTTCCAGTGAGTCTTGCAATCAGAGCCTTCAAATGCTTGTTCTCTTCTGCATACCTGTCGGCAACCACTTTCCAATCACCAGAGTTGGGAAGTGAATGAATAAGTCATGACAGAGCTCTAGAGGAAAATAAATCCTCTTGTTTATCCATCATCTCTACAACACAACTCTCAAGAACCTCAATTAAGTCATCCTTCTCCTTCAAGTCTACTCGGTAGGATATCTCTAAAGTCTGACACTTATTCTTCCAAGCTTCTTTCTCCTGCTGCATGCTGACTAGAGCAAGCTGAAGCTCTTCCACATCATCTAAAAGGGGAGGAGTAGTCTTCATAAATATATCAGGCATATGTGCTTCACGGGAATATGGCATTTTCAACTGGATTGCCCTTGCTTGTACCCACCGGAGATAAGGCTCCAAAGAAACAACCCCTCTACGTCCCAAGTCCTTTCTGCTCTTCCTGTGAATATGGATCCAAGCCTTTTCAATTTCCTCCTTGGCTTTCTTATGATCCTCTCCCTCTTTAAGAAAGAAACCACTCATATGAATACTATTTGGCTTATCTCTCATCGAATATCCAAGCTATCGTCATTCAAGAATGAGATTGTAGTTAATTCCTTCCTTTGTACCAAGAAGAGGTACATTGGGGAAACTACCATAACTATCGATAATCTCTGCATCATGGTAAGCCTGATGATACCAAACAATATTTGAATGATTGAGGGCCATAATCTTTGGAGCCCAACACCGTTCCTTTTTGACATCCCAGAAAGCATCAGATCAAGGTAAGTGAGAAATAAACCACTGATACAATAAGGCGTGAAGCAAATGATCATCCCTCCATGATAAGAATCCCGAAGATGAATGGAGTAATAATCATCTTCTAATAAGGTAGAAATTAGGTTTTCAATCAAAAAGATCCTGGTGGCATTGATATCCACAAAGTTGTCGATGTTCGGAAATAAGAACAACCCATAAGCAAGTAGAGCAAAGATGGCCTCAAAAGCAATTGTACTCTTCATCCTAGAAAAGTAGAGAGCTTTCTCTAATATAAATTGAGCGGGTAATACTCTAATTCCTCCTTTGGTAGTCATGGGGGCATCAATCTCAAACTTCTCCACATGGACCATAGTAGCAATCTCCTAAGATTTTGACTCCCCCTCCAAACTGGTGAAAGGAACATGATCGGAAACAGGTAAACCCAATGGATAAGAATACTCCTCTAATATAGGCATCAATTTATAATTAAAGAAAGTGAAACATCGATACCTCGGATCATAGAACTGGACCAAAGTCGAGAGAATATCCTCTTTCATCCTGAGCTTCATGAGAGATACATTGGATCCATATTTCTTCCGAAAATCTGTAGAACTCTCAATTTCAGGAATTAGACTCATCAAATCATCTATCTTGGGATTCTTGAAACTGTACTTCTGAGTCTTTCTTTTTTCCAGAATCCACGGTCAAAAGTACCTGAGATATTCACAAAAAGTCAACTTTAAGTCCCTTGAACCAAAATGTCTTAAAAGATGCTCACGGGGGCCTGAATGCATGATGCAACAATCACACACAAGATCACAAACATGAGGGTTCACAGATTTGACGTCACGAGAATGATGTCAAAGGTACTACCCACAAGGTATGGTCTAATAGTTTATCACCTACCGAACAAGGTTCTAAGAGGTTCCCAGAGTCTACATCCTTCCTTTGGATATTACCAACGTCCCGATTGACTCGGTAATTAGTAATATTCTCAAGAAAAACTCGTCTGAGTGTAGTATCGCGTGACAACCATTTCCAGATTACTCCGTCATAGTTTCTGCACTACACCTAAAAGGCCAAGATGGGTTAAAGGTTCTACGGTCCTCAGTTTCAGCAGGCTCCCGGATCGAAAGCAGCACGTCTTCCCAATTACTCAGTAAACGACACTACAGTCAAAGGGGCCTCCACTTAGTGGGGGATCTCATGCCTCCTTTTTTGGGATTACTCCCTTAAAGTTAACATGACTATATTGCCCGTCCTATCTTAAGTTTTCCCAAGTCCGGGTAGAGGACTTATGAGAAATCACCAAGAACCCCGAAAACTAGGAAAATTCAGACAAACATATATACAACATATAACATATAAAAAACAATAGCACATACACAAATAAACAAAGATAGGCTCAACCCACTTAGGGATGGACCAACAATTGGTCTATATTTCCCTAGTGAAGTCACCATTTTTTCCATAGCGGTAGAAATGTTGAGACTAAGCCATTGGATTGACTTAACTCGCAAAGATCAAATAAAAATCGCCACCATGCTTTATTGTTTCCAAAGGAATGGGAAAAGAGGGAATAACCCAAAAATGGGGAGAGAATCTAAGTTCAGGGGTTGGTTATGCAAAGGGAAGGTATTAACACCCTAAACATCTACGGTACTCCACAAGAACCTCTTTGAAAATTTGTATATTTTGGTTATAAACGTTGTATAAAAAATAGATGGTGGGGATAAGAAAAGAAATATTTTTTTACAATTTTTGCACCCACCGCAGTTGTGAACCTTTAGTGCCTACGTACCACTTTCCGTGCAATAGGAGATCAGGGTACTCGTATTTCACCTTTAAAATTTTTAAAACATAAATGTGTTGGTTAATTTTAAGAGATGAGACATCACCGTCTTATCCGAGTGGAAAACATACTTACTACCTACAATTATGAGAAAGGAGAATTTGGGTCATCTCAAAGTGGAGGATATGGCTTGGATTTTAAAATAACAAAGCCTCACTCAACATCCAAGTGAAAAATATCCCACTTCACTATATATCGTAGAAGTATAATAGTTCGCATCACTACAAGGATTGACAAGAGTCTATCTTTTTGAGAAAATTTTAAAGCAAAAAGCGAAAGTGGAAAAATGGTTTGAATGAGATTGATTGACTTTTAATCTTCTCACAAAAATGTCAGAGTATTATTAAGTTGTTTACAGTTTGATGAAGAAAATATTTTGAAAATGCATGGACCTAAGTCCAAGTTTATTGTGAAAGCGGATCAAGTTTGGAAAACAATGATTTTTGAAAATGAGGGAGAAGATAATTAAAGAAGGTGGGAGGAGATGAAGAGACTATCCCAAAGCATAAGGTAAAATCTAGGGAAAAGAGCCGTCTAACCAACAAGAAGCCAACACTTGACATAATGATTCAATGTAGAATTATCATCCTTTGGATTTGTAACCAAACAAGCAAGGATAATGAAACCTCTTAATAAAAACAAGATTCAAAGTCATTAAGTCTACACAAAAATTGGGCAGAGTAACAGATGTATACAGATGAATTCCCAATCACAGACAAAGCATATAATAAGAATAACATGCACATAAAGAAAACAATCAACCCAATGTCTTGGGGTAAACCCCAAGAACTCCAGACAATATTGTAATAGAAGTCACAAGGTCTCAAGGTAGGTCAAGGTCTCTAATCCTAAGTCCAAGAAGTCCATAACTCCAAAATGCCAAGGATAGTAACCAAATAGTCCAAGTAACATTAAAGTTTTTTATGGTTCAAGTTGATTATTAGGTATCTTCAAAAAGAAATGAAAAGCTCAAGTGAGCAAAAATAAAAATGACATAAAGATAAGTGCTCAAATGAGTAAAGATGAAAGTAGAATGAAATGAAAATGCTAAAATAAATGTGCTCAAAATAAAAAGCAAAAAGTAAAAGCATAAAATAAAATCAATTGTTAGG